>OX637391.1:44680568-45288068 GCA_951799425.1 Ilex aquifolium | reverse complement strand
GAAATTTATACGAAAATCTCCAACCTGTGAGGAACAAGAATAGAGAAAAAACACGGCAAAGGAAAAACAATCACACACACAAGACAATATTTACGTAGTTCGGCAATTTGCCTACATCCACGAAACTGCAGAGATTTCATTATTGAGATGGAGGAAAATACAGAGGGCGGTGGCTATACAGTACAAGTGAAACCCTAATCACCAAGGAGCAGTATTTATATGTCCTATGCACCGAGCTACAAAACAGGCCCAAGCTTAATAGAAAATTTTTCCCGGGGACATTGCCCTCGGACCCCCACGAGGCTTGTCCATGAGCTCCATTGACTAAGCCTTATTAAATTTCTCATTAAAAACCGTGCAACATTATTTCGGGTCGGATCATCATCCGGATCACACACAAAACTAGACTCCACAAAGAAACCCCAACATGTTTCACTCAAAAGGAATGCATCGATTATCATGAAAACCTTCTCTCCGGTCTCTAAGAAGGATTGATTTAGGATAATCATGGCCTTAGTGGCTCACTTCAATTTAGAGCTACATTAAATGGATGTGAAAATGGCATTTCTAAATGGGGATCTTGAACAAGAGGTATCTAAAGGATTTAATGATAAAGAAAGTCATTTGGTTTCAAATTAAAAAAATCTATATATGGGCTAAAACAAGCCTCCGATCATTTGGTCCGCATGTTTCTTTCTTTCGAGAAAGGAAAGGAAAAGTTTTCATTTTAATCACTATGAGCCCAAACTATATGCATCCTATTATACATCATGCACCTCTGCACTCAACTTCCATGAGCTAGAGTTCCGCTCAAACTAGGATAAAAACCACAAATCAATTCTCAAATAGTACCTTAGATAGAAAACCTTTTTTGGCTCAATTATAGTTGTTATCGAGGTCAGTGAGAGGGCCAACCCTCTCATCCACCCAAAAGACGAGCCAGTTAACCCAATCCACTGTACGACTGTAAGGAGTCTCGAGTAATTTTCTAAATTATTAACATCATACTATTAGAAAATAAGCAAATATGAGCATATACAAAATAAGTACACGGATATTATTAATTATATAGTAATAAAAAATCTTAGTGTTTTTTAATGTTGTCTTATACCAACCATAGGTAACATGTTACAGTATTATTGTTACCTGAGTGTCTGGATCGGGGTATCTCTCCAGAGAGAATGATGGTGAAAGAACCTTTCTCTTTGATGAACTTTTCCGATAAACCAGCTATGTAGTCCGCCAGAGCCACCGCCACAACTTCCTCGGTGTCAAACTTTCAGACATCCTTCCTGTCAGCCATTGATTCTATAAGCAGAGAGGAAGGAGATGTTGTGAGTTACTATAGATTTTCTAGTGTGTCCATGCAAATTGTATACCGTGCATATTTATACACGTTTGGGGGATGTGTAGTAACTCTCAATGGGTCCACCGGCGACTGTTCAAAGTTCCAGATTTCTACATATATCCACAAACCATTTGCACACACAGAGAAAAATGATAAGATGTGTTTTAGTTTCACATCAATATTCCTTTTCATGGAGGTAGTCTGTTGTTTTTCTTTGTAACTAACATCAATGTGTCCATAGTGTTCCTCAATTTCTGGTTACTGTCATCAATGTCAAGACAAAAAATAGGTTGTTGGGTGACGTATGGGAGACTTACATACCAAAAAAAATAATTTAATATCGATCACAATTTATCACAAAAATTATAATATGACGCTAAAAATTATAAAAACACCCACAAAATTTATAAACACAGTCTGATATGTTACACTTTTTTTTTTTCATTTTTTGTGCTTTTATGCATGATATACTGTGCTAACTACTTTCCTGTAGGTCTAAATCAGTCCAATAGTCACCTAATATCAAGCTTGGATCAAGTTATAAAGTTTCAGTTTAATTACTTTGATAGTACTGACCCAATCTTAAAATATCATCAATTGCCTCACTTATTGTAAATTAGTACCACAAAATAAGTGCTAATAAATGAGACACAGTTGAATAAATAATAAGTGTCTCAGAAGTTCAGAAGGATGCATTGATGTGGAATGCTTTTTTTTGTTTTTTTGTTTTTCGATACTTAATATCTTACATTATTTCATCATTAAACTACGAAATTAGTATTAAAAAGATGCAACTACATCTGACCCAAAACTTGATCCAAAACATGACATAATATGTATATGATGATAAAATAATTGACTAATTATTACCACCACTATAGATTGAATTGGAATCAATTATTTAATCACGTCTCCTATTATATTCGAATCAAACATGCCCTGTAAAAGATAATACGAAAACAGAATTACAAAATGAAGGATTAATATGTATCCAAATTGTCCCTTTTCAACTACTATTTTTAATGTCAAGACATCAAACTGGTTGTTGGGAACTTTGATGAGGCTAACCAAAGACACGTGTGATTTTTTATCATTTTGGAGTTAGTGCTTTTAGAATAAATTTATCAAAATACGATAGTTTTGAACTTTTCGCCGCTCATTGATCTGATGACAGTAGCCAACCATCTTTGAATGGATAATACCAATACTAAATCACAATCAATTGACAAGCATCTACCCTTTTCTTCTTTCAATTCAATTTTAAATTAGTTTTGGGATTTGGCAAAAGGACACCCATGAGATTCTTCATAATTGTACAGCTCTAATATCAACTTTAGTTATATCGTTGCGCTTGGGGCTATGACGCAACTAATGAGGTTCTAATCAACGTGCTTCAATTGCTGGTTGGAAACTATTTCAAAATCCCTCCATTGTCCTTGGTTTAACCCAGACCATTGAGAAGTTCTGGAAGGGCTCCCCCAAGGGTAAAGTCCTACAAAAAAATAAAAATATCCAAGTTGGTTAGAGATTTAGTTGTATAACTCTAATATCATAGCTAGTTAGGGATAGATGCCACATGGATTCTTATCGTTTGGTGGCGCAGAATATCTAGGCCTTTCCATGTGTCCTGTGAAAATTTAAGAGAGTTCAAATTTTTTCATAGATTGGGGGTTATAAATGCTGAAAACTTCCTTAATTTCTTGGTTTTTAGCCTTCTAATTTGTGTTGCACAATTAGAACCAAAATAAATAAAAAACATGAAATATGCGAAAGTGCAAAGTCTTAATGCTAAATATGGCTATTGTTTTTGGTCCTGTTCTGATTTCTAGTTCCCTCTACTGTAAGGTTTAAATAAACTAATCAAAATTTGTTATAATATTACATGTCAAAATGTAGTTAATGTTCTATAGAGAAAGATAAAATTGGAATAATGTGATGAGCCCAGATCTAACTAGGTCCTAGCCCAAATCATTGAGTAAGCCCAAATTAGCTACAAGGCAAGTCAAACCCAGTTCATGAATTTGGCCCAGACTAAGATTCAAGGAATCCAGGAATATTAGCACATGTGAGGAGCAATCATCGGGATAGCCACTCTCCAAGATCAATACTATCTCTAATTGTACCTATTCTAAGTTGTAGCTATCCTCCCCAAAAAGCTAGTCACCTATCTCTTCACACCACTACCTCAACCAAGGCTATGATCCTATAAATTGTAAGCCCTCTGCACATGAGGGGGACACCTTTTACACATCTTATACAACTATCTTTCTCATAGCTACCAAGAGCATACCCTTGCTCTCTCTCTCTCTCTCTCTCTCTCTCTCTCTCTCTCTCTCTCTGACCGAACCACTATTCATCTGTGTGTTGCTTGTGTTGATTCAATATTTGTCTCCTTCATTAATTGCTTTATTAATTATCCTGAATCATACACTCAATTGTTGATTGTACATAAGTATATTTTGTGCATCATCAGTTTGGCGCCGCCTGTGGGAAACAAATAAAGTTTTCTACTACCTTGTTATTCTCTTTCGAATCCATGACGATCACAACCAGGTTAATGAATCAACAACTCGAAGACAATAACCCAGCTCGTCGGGAGGAAGCCCCGCCTCCGCCTCCACCTTCACCAGCGGAGCCATCCACTGCGACGAATCCTGTGGTCGGGCAACAACTATTGGAGACTATGCATTTGCTGGTGAATCAAATCCAGCAAATTCTCTAACTGATGCTAGCCTCAGGAGGCGTCGTCCCTCAACTTATAAGAGGAGCACTATTCTCTCCAATAAGAGAGGTACCATAGCCTCTCCATTCTAAGCGCCAAGGCACCCCCCAGCGTGGCACCCAGTGCCAGGGCGCCCCTCGCTAGGGAATCCCTCTTCAGCGCGCAGACGCCTTACATGTTCCCCCTCCTCATGTACCTACTCCACACGCTGCCGACCATCTTAGGCAGGAAAATGAGGGAGAGAACCAGTATGTGGGTCGTGAGAGCCACTACCACAATCCAACTGAGGATGTCTATAACCAATGGGACGAGAAGATTAAGGAGGTGCAAAACCAGCTTGGCGATGCCCCCAACGCCATCAAAGCACAGGTACCAGAGACGATGGATTACTTGGTGATGCTCTCTTAGAGGCATACTAACACTACGTTTGTTGCGAATTTTGCCAACTACCCTCTACCCTAAAAGTTCAAGATGTCTATTGTGGAGATATTTGATGGTACTAAGGATTTTCTCGACCGTCTTGATACATACAAGTCTCTCATGCATTTCCACAATGTGCCTGACGAGATCATGTGTAGATCATTCCCTACCACCCTTAAGGGATTTGCACGACAGTGGTTTGCCAAGCTCAAGCCTTCTTTCATCCACTCCTTTGCAGAGTTAAGTAAGTCTTTTGTCTCCCATTTTATTGGGGGACGTCGACACCAGAAGCCAGTTATCCACCTGCTCACCATCAAGCAGGATTGGAATGAAAGCCTGAGGAGCTACCTCACTCGTTTTAACGAGGAGTCTCTTCAGATTGAGGAGCCACAGGACAAGGTGACCATGGAAACCCTTTATTGCGGGTCTACCCTCCTCTAGTTTCATGTTCTCTGTCCTAAAAAAGCCACCATCCAGCATGCCCGAGTTGCTGTTAAGGGCACAAAAGTACATGAGC
Organism: Ilex aquifolium; assembly: GCA_951799425.1. NCBI lineage: Eukaryota > Viridiplantae > Streptophyta > Magnoliopsida > Aquifoliales > Aquifoliaceae > Ilex > Ilex aquifolium. The sequence continues at coordinate 45,283,061 of OX637391.1, read as the reverse complement.
ACCAAGGATGTCACCAAGGCCAGACGAGGTGAGTCCTCCCATAGGAGCGAGAAGAGGAAGGACACCCGTGGGGACAAGCAGGAAGCAGAGAACAAAAGGAATATGACAGAGAAAGTATCTGTCAGGGACCGCTTTGGTCCCCCGCCTCTGAGATAGCGATAAGTCTTTATGCCGCTCAATGCTTCCGTGGAGCATATCCTCTTCCAAACACAGGATGATCCTACAATACACTGGTCAGAGAATATGAAGACTGCCCCGAACTGTAGGAACCCGAACAAGTACTGCCACTTCCATCGCAACCGCAACCATGATACTGATGACTGTTTTGCTCTTAAAAGGAAGATCAAGGAGCTCATACAACGTGGCCATTTGCGGTAGTACGTTGCTGGCAGAGGACAAGCCCCTCCGCCTAACAAGAATCAGGAGAACAGAGAACGCCAACAACCCCTCGGAGAAATCCAGACGATCTCCGGAGGGTTAGGAAGAGGAGGTAACTCCAACTCCGCCAGGAAAGCCCACACCAGGAAAGCCAAATAGGTAGAGCCGCACGACTCTCGCCCGACGAAGACACCCCGACATGGAAAAGAAGAGATCATCACCTACATGGATAGGGATCTCAAGGGAATCCAACTCCCTCACGATGATCCCCTCGTCTTAACCATGATGGTAGCCAACTACCAGGTTAAGAGAATTCTGGTCGATAGCGGTAGCTCAGCCGATATCATGTTCGCACCAGCTTATGACAACCTCCATCTTGGCAGGGAGAGATTACAACCCGTCAGAACTCTCTTTGTTGGCTTCTCAGGGGAGAGGGTTTATCCCTTGAGTTCCATCACCCTGCTAGTCACCACAGAGACAGCGCCAAGAAGCTCCACCATCATGGTGAACTTCATTGTACTAGACTGTCCTTCTGCCTACAACATCATATTTGGACGCCCTACACTCAATACTCTAAGGGCAGTGTTGTCTACCTATCACCTTGTTCTTCGTTTTCCAACTCTCTGTGGGATCTGAGAAGTTAGAGGAGACCAAATCTCCGCCAGAGAATGCTACGTGGCCTCTTTAAGGACCAAAAAATCCCAAGAAACCCTCTGAGTGGAAGTGCTCGACCCTAAGGATGACAACACACTAGAAATAGGAAAGCCTTGGCCCATCCATGGGACGCCGAACACCCGAAGAGATACTATCAGGGTATAAGCCGAGTGGCTCATATTTTATTTGTCATTTGTCATTTCCGTTGATTTATTTTGTTATCTATTATTTTAATTATGAAATAAAACTTTGCAAAGATTATTGTATATAACTGTTTTTCTTTCATTTCATAAAGCTTGTAAACAGTTAGAACATGACCTAACAACAAAAAGAGAAACAAAAGTCAAAAGTCGTCATACTCCTGACATCAGTCACTGCTCCCTGAGCCACAATCATCAAGGCTCTCCCCATCACCATCTGTCTCTGGGGCCTCATATGGGACGAAGCCAGAGAAATTAATAGAATGGAAAACTACTAAGGCTTTTCCCCTAAACTCTTCATGACCATTAATAAAGGCGTATGCAACAGCCCTCTCAGCCTCCCTCCTCATCTCAATTTCAATGGAATGAGCCTCTCCCACGGCAGCCCTCTCCCGAGCTATACGTAGCTCGGCCTCAACTCTTACGGCCCTCACACGGGACGTTCGCAGCTCTAACTTTGCTATCGCGCAGGTAATCTCCTTATCAGCCTCTGCCACGATAGCCCTCTCCCGAGCTATACGTAGCTCGGTCTCAGCTCTTGTGGTCCTCTCACAGAACGTTCGCAGCTCTGAATTTACTCCCGAGCAGGCAGTCTCCTTATCAGCCTTTGCCACGACAGCCCTCTCTTGAGCTATACGTAGCTCGGCCTCAACTCTTGCGGCCCTATCTTGAGACGCCCGCAGCTCTGACTCTGCTCTCACGTAGACAGTCTCTTTATCAGCCTCTAACTTCACAGCCCTCTTGTGGGATGCCAAAAAGTTTGGTCTCAAGAGGCGCAACTCTCTCATGAGCTATCCTCAACTGCTCCTCAGCAGTCTCTCAAAGTTTGCCTCTCTTTTGCCAGATCCCTAGATGCCTCTTCAAGTGTGATCGTCCGTGAAAAAGGCAGGGAAAAAAATAGTCACCTATAAGCATTCAAAAAGCAGAACATAAGGAGGCGGGTATAAAATCAAAGTTGAGTAGAAAGTCATACCATGACAAACCTTACCATCGTGGTATTGATAATGCCCTCTCACCTCGAGAACCAACTTCTCCGATATCCGCGACAGTCACAAACCCCCAAAGCCACTCCTTGGCCAGATTCACATCCTGTAGCATGGACACTAAACCACAACATGGAGCTTCATTCCTAACGGAAGGCCACACAAGAGTCTCAACTATCGAAGTAGTGGCCGAACTAACCCCAACACTCGATTGAATGAGCCGTGTACTGAGAAAGAGTGAAGGCACCCTTTAGCCTCTCGGGATATAGCATGGCCCTTTGACTGCCGAGAGACACTGTGAGCATTGTCCTTCACCCTCGTGGGAGGAGGGGAAGATGCCACCCTAAAAGCATAGAGAGCCTCCACCATCGCTCTATCAACAGGGTGCCTGTAATCAGAGACAAGGTCAATATAAAGAACCAGCATCGAGAAAACGTTAAGGAGAAAGCAGGTTTGCCTCCTACTTAGCTGGAAGCCATCATAGTCTCCCTCTCTGGCAATACCCAAAATGCCAACCCACCGATCATGAATGCCTAACAGCTGCTTGTTAGAGCACAACTTCCCAATGCTGTCGGTTTCACTAATTTGTGTTTAAAACTCAAATTCAGATAGAAAGAAGCATTTTTGGGGAAATTTGGTGCCCAAACTGCTTTTGTCTGTTTGTATGTCGTAGATCTCGAAAAAAATACCCAAATTCAAAAAAAAAAAATTCGCCTCAAACGAACAACCAAGTGCAAAGTTATGGTTGTTCAAAGTTTGGCCACTTTTTCATGATTGTCTACTACTCTACCAAGCATCTCAACACCAACAGCGGAGCCTGACGTCGCCCAGCCCTTGGCGTCCCCCAAAATGCCTGTCCATGAGCGTCGCCCACATCCTTTGCCTACCAGCGCCAACGCCCAGCGCCAGTACCCAGCGCCCGTCGCTTGTGCCAGCCGGCACGCAACGACCAACGCCTCAGGTGTCACCTCCAATCCACCTATGCCAATACTAGCATCGCCCAAGCCGAGCCTAGCGCTGGCATCGCCCAATCCCAGCGCTGGCGTCGCATACATAGTGGCCTCCTCTCTCGTCTGCTCCAATACTAACTAGTTAGCTGTTTGGTTCACCGTTACTGCTCGCCAAACTTGGGGAGTCGCCTACCTGTGCGCAGCCCAAGGCATCGCCTATTTCACCGTCGTCTATCTTGCCTAGGAAGCCTCTAGCCACTGCAGTGTCATCCCTCGCGCCATGGGCACCGCCCTTCTGGCCTCTCATGGCTTCGCCAACAATCTCATGGGCATCGCCCTCTTGGCCTCCTTTTGCCTCGCCAATACTTCCAAGGTCCTTACCTCCTTCCACATCGCCTCTGCCTTCCCTATATTGGGCCTCACCCAGGACAGCGCAAAAAAGGGCCTCCCAGACCAGCGCCGCTAGCGTTGCTGTTTCCAGCACCATGGGCGCCTACCAGTACACGCAATGCCCTAGGCGTTCTTTTGTCCTCTACTGGCGTTGCCTAGTAGTCTTCTGGCACCGCCCGCCTTCCTTCCAGCGACGGTTGTGATGTCTCTTGCTCCCTTGGCCCAGCTTCTTCCACCATTGTTGCCTTCTTTGCCCACTTATCCGCCTTTTGGCTCCCTACTCATCTCTATTGATGAATTTTCTCCTAAAACACTCTATGAAATCCTTCTCCTCAAATCCCTCCCAACCTTCAATGGAGGCTTCAAGCTCTCAAGAAAAAGGGTTGCGAGGGAAGAAGAGTAAAATGGGCTCTATAAATACTGCCCTCTTGAAACCCTATGAAAAATTTCTTGAATGGGGAAAAGGGATGGAGTTCTCTCAAATCTAGTAATAGCACAACAGGTGTCCAGTGATAAAACAGGAGAAACAAAGAAAGCTACCGTGGGTAACAAGGAACCTGGTCCACTTAAGAGGAGAGCTCTAGCTTAGTCATGCCCTCAATCCCTTGTTATCGCAAGAGCTTGGAGCATGGGGGCAAATGATGAGCCCAGATCTAATTGGGTCCAAGCCCAAATCATTGAGTAACCCCAAATTAGCTACAAGGCAATTCAAGTCCAGTTCGTGAATTCGGCCCAGACCAAGATTCAAGGAATCCAAGAATATTAGCGCACGTGAGGAGCAATTATTGGGATAGTCACTCTCCAAGATCAAGACTATCTCTAATTGTACCTATCCTAAGTTGTAGCTATCCTCCCCAAAAATATAGTCGCTATCTCTTCACGCCACCATCTCAACCAAGACTATGAGCCTATAAATTGTAAGCCCTTTGCACATGAGGGGGATACCTTTTACAAATCTCTCTACACACCTTACACAACCATCTCACTCATAGCTACCAAGAGCATACCCTTGCTCTCTCTATTTCACCTACTACTTCAACAATAAAGACCACTGGCCACCGTTGCCGTCTTCAAAGTGGAGTAGGTCACCGTAACCGAACTACTATTCATCTATGTGTTGCTTGTGTTGATAGAATATTTCTCTCCTTTATTAATTGTTTTATTGATTATTTAATTAATTATTCTGAATCATACACTCGACTGTTGATTGTGCAAAAGCCAATTTTGTGCATCATCATAATGCATATTATTTAAGAAGTTTAGGATTTCTTGTAGGCCTAGCAATTAAAAAAGACTTATATGAGACTTACAAAAGGCTTGTGTATATGGAATATTTGTTCTTATGTGATGACATGGAATTTGTTGCTAGGTGACCTATGAGAGGGACGAATGAACTTAGAGTGGTCAAAATGTTTCAGCACCACCCAGACACTATTTTAAAAATGAACGTAAAAAAAAGACTTATTATGTGACTTACCCGAGAAAAAAAAAATTGTAGGCCGTCTAGCAATTCAGAAAAATACTTATGTAAGACTTATCAAAAGTTTGCGTATATGGATTTGTTCCTATTTGACAATGTGAAATTGGTTGTTGGGTTACTTGTGAGAAATACGAATGAAGAAAGAATGATCAAAGGGAATTTCTAATGTATATGGATTTGTCCTATATGTTAAAATGAAATTGGTTGTTGGTTGACCTATGAGAAATATGAATGAGCGTGGCGTCGTCAAAAAGTTTCATCACCACCCCAGTCATCATTTTTTAAAATAAACATAAAAGAAGACTTATATGAGACTTACCAAAAAAAAAAAGCTTTTGTTTAAAAACTGTCACTTGCTCTCTTTTATTCCTTTTTTTTGATTCCATACTTTTGAACAGTAATTTTCTGGTTCCATAACTAAATTACTACTTTCTGGTTCTTCTTTAGACGTTTGGTTACTAGATATAGCTATAGTTGTTCACTTTCATTGGGTTGCCCTTTAGCTATGTCTAACCAGGAGCTTGTTAACTTACCACCTTTTCATTGTTCTAAAATTCTTAGTATGTTAACTTATCTGCTTTGTTAAACTTTAATCGGGCACAAGTTGGGCATCACTTCTTCTTATGAACTTCTGGTGCATCTTATTTTCTTAGCACCTTTATGTGGTGGTTACCAATATTTGTGTAGTTCTATTTTCAATTCATATTTGGACCCCCAATAGTTTTGTAGTATGTGAGAAGCATAAATGGTAGCCTAATAATGCAGCCCAAGAACAAAGTGATAAGAGTTGAACATATGACCCCCATAAAAAAGGATTCATCTTAAAGAAATCTCCACTATATTAACTCCCCGGGGGCAAAAAGAAAGCAATGGTTCTTGTTCTTGTTAACTTTTGTGTATGAGTTTTGATAGCTTATATTCTTTTTTTGGAGTTAATGGTCTGGATTTAGTGTAATTATGTATTATGGTTTGAATATTCTGTTGTTGCATGTATTCACGTTTTAGTTGTGTGTACTCTCCTCAGAATCGAGGGAGTAGCAAAGCAACAATTATATATATACCTGGCAAAATATGATGTAATATGCTAGAATAGACTTGAGGAGAGTCACCAATTGATGAACTTTGGTTTAACTGGAATTTTTTGGGTTTGCTTGGTTCATAATATGGTTTCAAATTTATAATTGGACTAATCTCTGTTATTTTTTCTCGCACTTTGTTTATACCACCTAGTGTTTAAAGGTATGCCTATAAACTATCATTTATTTGTTTGTAGTTGCACAACCAAATGATTTAGCTAGGAATTTAGATGTCAAGTTGGATGTCTATACTTTACAGATATAAGTTCTATAATTGGCTATAATACTAACAAAACTTGTGTTTTTTTTTTTTTTTTGGGGGGGGGCAAATTACACTATGCACCCCAAAATATTTAAGAATTTTCACTTTGATCCCTGAAATATAAGATTTTTTATTTTCCAATCTCAATGTATTAAAAGTGTTGCAATATGGTCCTTCTGTTAGTTTCGATTACTTATTTCGTCAACGTCAATGGGTTGGGTGTTGACGGAATAAGCAATGGAAGGGCCACATTGCAATACTTTTAATACATTTAGAATGTAATATGAGAAATCTCTTCTTTGAGAGTGCAAAGTGAAAAAGTTTATATCTTTTGGAGTGCTTTTTTTTTTGTGGGTGTTGACGAGAGTGGATGATACACAATGAGAAAGTGGACTGAGCATTTGGAGAATAGACTTTTTTTTTTTTTTATTTGATCATGTATTGATATAATTTTTATGTAGTTTAGAATATTTTTACTTGCAAAAAATTTGGTTGTTATGTATTTGCGCTTAATGTAAACTCTCTATCAATATTAATATATTTTTTTGGCTTTTGTTTTTGTGCACATGTATTGTATTTTTATCAATTAGGTTAATTGTTAGAGTTTATTGGATATTTATGTATGAATAGAGTAAAAGATAATAGAAAATATTTGTTTTCAATATAACAGTATTTGATTCTGTACTGTGCCAACGCTAATTGTATTATTTTTTTCGGCGCTGTTCTGATACAAATAACCACCTTACTTGTGTCGGCACCTAGCCGATACAAATTCTAACTTTTTTTGCATCGGCTCTTTTCCGAGGCAAATACAACTCTTTGCATCGGATTCACAGTGCCGATGAAAAAAGGCAAGCTATTCCCATTATTAGCATCAGTATTTTTGCTTTGGCCTTTGTCAACTCTAATACTTTTTCGCTTCGACATACTTTTTGCATCGGAGCTTGTTTACTTCGCTCCTTTTGCCGGCACAAAAAAAATTTGTTTGATGTGGCAAATGCCTTTTGCTTCGGCAGCTTGCTGAGGCCTGTTGTTTCTTGTAATTTCTTATGTCAATAAGCTCTAAAAGTCCTTTTTTTTTTTTTCTTGTAATTACTTATGCCAAGAAGCTAGAGCACATATTATTATTATACAAAACAAGAGTACATAGAATAACATGTTCATCCTAAAGTGCCAGAAGCCTCGTACACATAGTGGCTGCCGCTTTATTTATCAGAAGGACATGTCCCTTTATTTTAATAGCATATTAATTAAAAGCACACAAGTTACCCAACAACACAATACAGGGACCACGAAACGAAGACGCCATACAAGAGTAAACTCGCACAGGGATGCACGTGCACAAAGTGCTACAGCTGAAAATCTGCATTTTCGTCTAGAAACCAGGTCAGCTTCTGTTCAGGTGAAACTTTTTCAACAGGCAAAAGTTTCACCCCAGGAGGACGTGGGATTGTCAGTGCAACATACACAGGCAGGGACAACTCGATCCCGAGGGCCACAATTGCAATCTCTGAACATGAGTTGATTGTTGGAATGATAAAAGTAGTCCTTGATTCAGGTGGCGTTGGTGCGTTATTGACAAAGGTAACCCATGGTGTGGTCATACTAAGTTGAGTACGATTAGGGAATAAAGAAGCCACAAGACCGCTTGGGCCCAGACCAAGTAGCATGAGATCAAATTTCGGATACCCAGTAGTTGATACAGGCAGGATTTTGGTTTGAACCAGATTTTTGAGGCGCTTCTCATAGTACTCAGCTGCTTGCGCTGGTGTTGGTGTACCTCCGACTGGCATCATGGGATAGAAATTGGTTTCAGGAATCGGTACCTGTCAAAGCAAAGAAAAATGAAATGGCTTTTTCATGGATGAAGCTACAAGAGAATCAAGAATTGTACATAATAAAACCATAAGTGGAGTAGCTATAATATTGAAGAAATGTGGCCATCTCACCAGCATATCGAATTTGATATTTTGTTAGTTCTAGGAAGTCATTAATCTAATTCCACATTTATTCATATTTAGAACTATATTCTCATAGAAAACATTCAGAAAGTTTTCAAAACAAGTAGATCCACCAGGATACAAAGATGAAATTGGTGATTCAGCCAACTAACCAATTTCAACTTTCAGTCCTCATGTCTCTTTTTTTTTTTGAGAAAGGAAAGGAAAGGAAATGTTGTCAATTTAATCACTATGAGCCCAAACTATATCCATCTTGTTATCCGTCATCCACCTCTGCACTCAACTTCCATGAGCTGGAGTTCTGCTCAAACTAGGATAAAAACCACAAATCAATTCTCAAATAGTACCTTGGATAGAAAACCTTTTTTGGCCTGATTGTAGTTGTTATCGGGGTCAGTGAGAGGGCCAACCCTCTCATCCACCCAAAAGACGAGCCAGTTAACCCAATCCACTGTACGACTGTAAGGAGTCTCGAGTAATTTCCTGAATTATTAACATCGTATTATCACAAAATAAGCAAATGAGCATTTACAAAATGAGTAAACGGATATTATTAGTTATAGAGTAATCAAAAATCTTAGTGCTTTTTAATGTTGTCTTACACCAACCATAGGTAACATGTTACAGTATTATTGTTACCTGAGTGTCTGGATCGGAGTATCTCCAGAGAGAACGATGGTGAAAGAACCTTTCTCTTTGATGAACTTTTCCGATAGACCAGCTATGTAGTCCGCCAGATCCACCGCCACAGCTTCCTCGGTATCAAACTTTCGGACATCCTTCTTGTCAGCCATTGATTCCAGAAGCAGCGAGGAAGGAGATGTTGTGAGTTACTAGATTTATGGGTGTGTCCATGCAAATTGCATACCGTGCATATTTATACACGTTTGGGGGATGTGTAGTAAGTCTCAGTGGGTCCACCGGCGACTGTTCAAAGTTCCAGTTTTCTACATGAGTCTACAAACCATATGCACACACATAGAAAAATGATAGGATATGTTTCACTTTCGCATCAATATTCCTTTGCATGTAGGTAATCTGTCGTTTTTCTTTGTAACTAACATCAATGTGTCCATAGTGTTCCTCAATTTTCGCTTACTGCCATCAGTGTCAAGACAAAAAATAGGTTGTTGGGTGACGTATGAGAGACTTACGTATGGGAAAAAAATTAAGATCATTCACAAGTTATCACAAATATTATAGTATGACGCTAAAAAAATATAAAAACACCCACAAAATTTATAATCACGTTCTGATATCCATTTTTCTTTTTTTGGTACCTTGGGCGTCTCCCATTTACCGAAGGAGTGCCTTGCTATCATCAGACGTCGACCACCTGCTATGTACACTATGAGAATGAGAGACAGACATAATATTGTATGAGGGAAAAGAGGTCCGACAGTAAAGACAACAATTGGAAGTTTCTATGTGTAATCATTACGCACTTTAAGGCAAATTCAATTAAGCCCCTTGATTTTTAGCAATTGTCACTTTATATATTTTTTTTATCCTTTCCTAACACTTTTTTTTTTTTTTTCATTTTTTGTGCATTTACGCATGATATACTGTGCTAACTACTTTCCTGTAGGACTAAATTAGTCCAATAGGCACCAAATATCAAGTTTGGATCAAGTTATAAAGTTTGAGTTTAATTATTGTGATAGTGTTGACAAAATCTTAAAATATCATCTATTCCCTCACACTTGTTGTTAATCAATACCACAAAATAGGTGTTAATAAATGAGACACAGTTGAATAAATAATAAGTGTATCATAAGCTTCAGAAGTATGCATTCATATGGAATGCTTTTCTTTGTTTTTCGATACTTAATATTATACATTATTTCATCATCCAACTATGAAATTAGTATTAAAATGACGCAACTACATCTGACCCAAAACTTGAGCCAAAACATGACATAATATGTATATGATGATAAAATAATTGACTAATTATTACCACCACTATAGATTTTTTTTTTTTTTTTCCTCAAAGCCACCCAGTGTGGGTGGGGGGTTTGGCAGGACCCCTACCAGTATATATAACTAAAAGAAGAAATGTACAAGGGAGGAGGTCATAAAGCCAAGCCTCCAGAAGTGGAAGAAAGTCAAAGCAAAAGCGAGGTGACTCGCCACCAAAAACATGAAAAGAAATAAATAGAAAAGCAAAGTGGGAAATCCTCACAGAACAAAATAATAGAAAACATCAATTAAAATAAAACTCAACGACGAACGTGAGGGGTCTATCGAGCGTCCAAGGCGAGGATGCCAGCAATCCCAGAAGGAAGGGATGACGAATCAGGGAATCGCTGATTGAGCTGCTGAGAGCAAGCCCAATTAGCCATGAAGTCTGCAGCCTGATTCGCCTCCCGTAGGACGTGGCAGACGCGAGCCGAGAGAGAAACACACAGAACCCGAATCCGAGCAAGCAGGTAAGCATAAACCGAGCACCCAGTACCCTGAGAAGAAACCCAAGAAACCACTGTAGCTGAATCTGACTCCACTACCAACTCAGAAGCTCCCAAATCTGCGGCCAACTCCAACCCAGCACAAACAGCCTGCAACTCCGCATACAGAATAGGCTGATGCCCCAAAAACGAGCAAAAAGCCCTAAGTATCCGATCCTGGTGGTCCTGAATAATACCCCCTGCCGCAGACAGCCCCGGATTACCTTTAGAACAGCCGTCAACGCTGATCTTTAGGCAACCCGCTACAGGACGAGTCCAAGCAACCAAGCGAAGAGGTCAAGGCCGAGGAGCCAAAACCCTAAGAGAACCTACAAACTCAACTGACTCATCCCGACGCAACTGACTTGGAGCAAACCCAAAAGTAAGCCCAACCAACTGCATATCGGTCATAACCCTCTGAATCACAACGGTCACCTGAAAGGCCTGACCATCAAACCTATAAGCATTACGCGCCTTCCATAAGTGCCACAGAATGAAGCACGGTAGCAATACCCGCACGTGACCTGCAGAAGGAACACAACGCTGCCACTATAGATTGAATTGGAATCAATTATTTAATCACGTCTCCTATTGTATCCGAATCAGACATGCCCAGTAAAAGATAATACGAAAACTGAATTACAAGATGAATGATTAATATGTATCCGAATTTTCCCTTTTCAACTACTGTTTTTAATGTCAAGACATCAAACTGGTTGTTGGGAACTTAGACGAGGCTAACCAAAGACACGTGTGATTTTCTATCATTTTGGAGTTAGTGCTTTTAAAACAAATTTACCAAAATACGAAAGTTTTGAACTTTTTAACTAAACTATAGCACTTTTTCAAAATGGATTCTACAATCCTCGCTTTTAAATGTGAAATGTGGCTGGAGAGAGAGAGAGAGAGAGAAAACGGCGTCAACATCCCTACTTTTAAATCTAAAATATAGTCAAGAAGCACAACAGACATGTTTACTAGTCACGCTTTTTAAAAAACGTGGTCAGTAAACACGCTTTTATACCACTCGCCCACGCTTTTGAAAACGCATGGCAAACCATTTTTTTTTTGTACAAAGTGAATCAGCCCATGATTTCTCTCTCCCCTCTCTCTCTTTCTCTCTCCCACACAAGTTGGACATTGTCAACTATTGAATTACGAGAAAAGCGTGGTTAGTAACCACACTTGTCATATGTTAAAATTCATAATAGTCCTGCTATACTAACCTCATTTTTTATTTAACAAAAACAGAGTTACTGACTCCGTTTTTAAAAAATATCGTCGTTTGATAAATCAGTTCAAAAGTGCCGTATTTTGGTATATATGTTTAAAAAAGATTGTACTTTGGTAAATAACTCTATCATTTTGGTACAAGGGGAAGAGCAACAGAGGGTTCATCATGTTCACTACGTCATGCAATTGTTGAAGGAAATTGAAGAACACTACACTCCAGAGATATTATGGAACACCATACTTACCACCAGTTGTTGCGCATTACGCATGATATTTTGTGATAGCTTGTTCCCAGTTGTCCCATGTAATTTGTGATTTTTTCTTACTAACTTCTCTCTTTCTTTCTTTTTTTGGTTCGGTTCGCCAATATACCCATTATTGTTAAAGATTACTATGGAAAATGACTGATGTTATGAAGCCCAATATTTGTTGTATTGTTCTGAACCTTAAAATGAGCAGAAAATTAGTGTCGACATCATCACCAATATGGAAATTATTAGCAATGTGATGACGTCAAATGGGTTGTTGGGTAAGATATATGAGAAAGAAAAATGAGCTTGGAGCTCTCCAATGTACAACATATGTTAAAAGTCATAAAGATTGGTGGCTAGGACATTGCAAGCCTCGGCATGTTCACTTGCACTTGTTTAGTTTAGAAAGGTTGAAATCGATGGATGATATATTTTTCAATCATACGCATACTATTTTGTACTTTTCGCCCCTTGTTGATCTGATGACATTAGCCAGCCATCTTTGAATGGAAAATACCAATACTAAATCACAATCAATTGACAAGCATCTACCCTTTTCTTCTTTCAATTCAATAATAAATTAGTTTTGGGATTGGGCACAAGGACACCCATCAGATTCTTCATAATTGTAGAGCTCTAATATCGACTTTAGCTATATCTTTGCGCTTGGTGCAATGACGCAACTAATGAGGTTCTAATCAACGTACTTCAATTGCTGGTTGGAAACTATTTCAAAATCCCCCAATTGTCCAAGGTTTAACCCAGGCCATTGAGAATTTCTGGAAGGGCTCCCCTTAGGGTAAAGACCTACCACAAAAAAAAATGAAAAAAAATATCCAAGTTAGTTAGAGATTTAGTTGTAGAGCTCTAATATAATATTTAGTTCAAGATAGCTGCCACATGGATTCTTATCGTTTGGTGGCGCATAATATCTAGGCCTTTCCAGGTGCCAAAAGAGACTTCAAAATTTTTCATTGATTGGGGGTTCTAAATCCTAAAAACTTCCTTAATTTCTTGGTTTTTTGCCTGCTCATTTGTGTCGCACAATTAGAACCAAAATAAATCAAAAACATGAAATATGCGAAAGTGCAAGGTCTTAATGCTCAATATGGCTATTGTTTTTGGTCCTATCCTGATTTCTAGTTTCCCTCTGCTGTGAGGTTTAAATAAACAAATCAAAATTTGTTATAATATTATATGACAAAATGTAATTAATGTTCTTAGGAGAACGACAAAATTGGAAGAATGCATATTGTTTATGGAGTTTAGGACTTCTTGTAGGCCGTCTAGCAATTAAAAAAGACTTATGTGAGACTAGCAATTAAAAAAAACTTATATGAGACTTACAAAAGGCTTGTGTATACGGAATATTTGTTCTTATGTGATGACATGGAATTTGTTGCTAGGTGACCTATGAGAGGGACGAATGAACTTAGAGTGGTCAAAATGTTTCAGCACCACCCAGACATTATTTTAAAAATGAACGTAAAAAAAGACTTATTATGTGACTTACTCGAGAAAAAAAATTGTATGCCGTCTAGCATTTCAGAAAAATACTCATGTAAGACTTATCAAAAGTTTGCGCATATGGATTTGTTCCTATTTGACAATGTGAAATTGGTTGTTGGGTTACTTGTGAAAAATACGAATGAAGATTGAATGATCAAAGGGAATTTCTAATGTATATGGATTTGTCCTATATGTTAAAATGAAATTGGTTGTTGGTTGACCTATGAAAAATATGAATGAGCGTCGAGTGGTCAAAAAGTTTCATCACCACCCCTGTGACGCTCCAAAGTCCGGGGGTCCGTTGATTACCCATCAACCCGCGGAATACTCGTGCATACCGAGTAACTCGATATCACACCGTCATGCCCCATTTACCGGGGTCCTTAATTTTAACGAAATTCGGGCAGAGTCTCATTTGTACGGGGAGCTCTACCCAAAACACAACATGTGCAGTATACATTAACACGACCCATCCGAGGCCCAATATAACACAATGACCACACAGGGTCCATTTATAAGTAAAACTTGACCGCACCGGGTCCATTTATCAATACTTATATCAAAACATGCAAGGTTAGTTTAACAATAGTCCATATAAGTTCTATTACAATTATTTGCAAAAGATTACATGCCCAAAATATTATTTCCACAAATGTTGTACATTCACACAAAATAAAGCCACATTCGGCTTTCTTCAAACATGAGGGTCCAAATTGGAGCCATCCACCGATGTATTTCTCCCACCTGAAATGTTTCCCATATAGGGTGAGCCAACGCTCAGTAGAAAAACTCCTACAGAGGCTACTCTCCACCTAAAATGCGTATGCAATGCGCACATGCCACAAACAACTTCTTCCATTCCAAATAAGAATATATTATTCAAGATAGAATCTTATGATATCATGCCAAGTAATGAGATGAAACTCACTCATGCATGCTATCCCGAGCCCATATCGACTCCCACAACACATTGTAGTGCCAACGTGCCTTTGAACCGTCATCTATGTTACACATCAATTGACATTTGCAAAATTAGGGTCTTTCTTGGGGTGGGCATTCATGGACTTACACCAACGGCACCCAACCGACACGGAATTTCAGGACTTCAACCCACGGTTCCGCGTATACCGACACACTTTATGGCCTTTTACACCAACGGAGTGCGAATCCTATCAACGAGTCTTTCACCCGAGGGATATTCTAGCCCTTCTTGCTAACCCCGACCCAATTTATCATGAAACCAAGAGGCTTAGCTAGGCCTTCGACCCAACTTTCCCAAGCCATCCGTCAATCACCAAGTATGGTATTGACGACAAACATGCACACACCCATGTGATGAGATGTTTCCGTGCATATGCAATGTGATGCACCCTTGCACAACAACATAATGTTCCATATGCTATGAATGACATACGAACAATTCCAACACATCCATGGTAAATTATATCATAAGCATATAAATATCATATTTGTCACAATGTCAATATATATCAAAACATGCATATATCAACAAGTACATTTCAATCATAAATCATATCATAAGCATGTGATTCCACATTACCACATAGCTCAAGAAATCATACTAAATGATTTCTACAAACTATTTCAAGTAACCACATATTACAAGAAACAAAACCACTTCAAGATAGAATATATATTCCATCCATTTCTCATATCCATTTAACCATAATACATCTTAGGTAAGAAATAAACACAAGTAGAAGAAACTCTACCTTAATAAAAGTGTAAGATGAGTGTAGAAAGCCTCAAGAACACTTCCTCTCTTGTTTAGTTTTAATGTCACATGTAGGGTTCTTTTCCAACTAAGCGTAGGTGTTTAGCATCTTTGAACATTCTGCAGGTAACCTTCATGAGTTAAAACAACTCTAACTCTAGTTATTAAAATCCAATTCTAACAAAATATGTGGGAGATGAACATAGACTCATAGGAATTATCTTTCACCAAAAATCACTATTTTTGAACACTAAATACCTATTCCAAGTAACTCCTGAACTAAGTGTAAGTTACAGAATTTCCAGGTTCCAGCAGGTCATAATCATCTTTAGAAATTCACCAAAAATAGAGTTTTCATCCTTTTGGCATGAGACCAAAGCCAAAATAACCCTTAATGAATCTATTTCAAACCCTAAAAGTTTAAGATTCATAAACGAACTCTAACTCATAAAACCAATTACGAAACTACATACTGTCCAGATTTTCCAGATCAGTTTCTATAGGCTGGGGCTAACTTTCAAAAATCACCAAAAATTGTATTTATCTCCATTTTACTTGAAACCAAAACCAAACGAATTCTTTTTTCAGTCTATATTATAACCTAAAAATTTCAGAATTATTAAATAATCGTAGCTTATGAAATGAATAAGAAACTCACCTACTGTCCAGGATTGACAGTATCACTTCTTCTTCTTCCTTTCGGTTTGAGCTCAAGAAAAATACCCACCAAGACTTGATTTCCCCAAAATCTCCCCTTTTGGATCTTCTGTGAAAATCTTTGTTTTTGGTACCCACGCGTAGCCCTCGTCGTGTAGACCAACTTTAATTCTTGGTTCAAGCGATTCCGACCGACGTAGCCTAGCGGATCGATGGAAGAAAGCCTTGAGAATTCTTTTTCTCTCTTTTCTCTCCTTTCTCTCCTCTCCAACGTGTGGGGTGCTGAATAGGGAATATATTTGTGCTGAAATATCAATTTTAAGTCCCTATTTATAGTTTTAATTCCGTGGTCCACATCGTCCCGCTCGTTTATCACTTCTGGGTCCGTTTTTTGTCCCGAAACGATTCATTATACCTCGCATTAAGTTCAAATTAATGTTATTTGAACTTTAACTTAATTTTAAGGAAATTTTATAAAAAATATTTTTGGGCACCTTTAAAATGTCATTCGCCACGCAATTGCCTTGAACGACGTGCAAAAATTCGACTATCTCGGAATTTGACGAAATTTAACAGGTTGACTCGTTTTCGCGATACGAATTCAACGGTGAACTTCGTTTGCTCATCCGAGGTCTAGAACATGAGTGTTTTAAATATGCATTAGGATGACAAATTACCATTGTGCCTTTTTTAAGAAAAAGTTCAACTTTGCCCGGGTTTTACAATCCCAGTCATCATTTTTTAAAATAAACATAAAAGAAGACTTATATGAGACTTACCAAAAAAAAAAAAAAGACTTTTGATTAAAAACTGTCACTTGCTCTCTTTTTTTTCCTTTTTTTGATTCCATACTTTTGAACAGTAATTTTCTGGTTCCATAACTAAATTACTTCTTTCTGGTTCTTCTTTAGATGTTTGGTTACTAGATATAGCTATAGTTGTTCACTTTCATTGGGTTGTCCTTTAGCTATGTCTAACCCGGAGCTTGTTAACTTACCACCTTTTCATTGTTCTAAAATTCTTAGTATGTTAACTTATCTGCTTTGTTAAACTTTAATCGGGGCACAAGTTGGGCATAACTTTTTATTATGAACTTCTAGTGCATCTTATTTTCTTAGCACCTTTATGTGGTGGTTACCAATATTTGTGTAGTTTTATTTTCAATTCATATTTGGACCCCAACAGGTTTGTAGTATGTGAGAAGCATAAATGGTAGCCTAATAATGTAGCCCAAGAACAAAGTGATAAGAGTTGAACATATGACCCCCATAAAAAAGGATTCATCTTAAAGAAATCTCCACTATATTACCTCCCCGGGGGCAAAAAGAAAGCAATGGTTCTTGTTATTGGTTCTTGTTCTTGTTAACTTTTGTGTATGAGTTTTGATAGCTTATATTCTTTTTTTGGAGTTAATGGTCTGGATTTAGTGTAATTATGTATTATGGTTTGAATATTCTGTTGTTGCATGTATTCACGTTTTAGTTGTGTGTACTCTCCTCAGAATCGAGGGAGTTGCAAAGCAACAATTACATATATACATGGCAAAATATGATGTAATATGCTAGAATAGACTTGAGGAGAGTCACCAATTGATGAACTTTGGTTTAACTTGAGTTTTTTGGGTTTGCTTGGTTCATAATATGGTTTCGAATTTATGATTGGACTAATCTCTGTTATTTTTTCTCGCACTCTGTTTATACCACCAAGTGTTTAAAGGTATGTCTATAAACTATCATTTATTTGTTTGTAGCTGCACAACCGAACGATTTAGCTGGGAATTTAGATGTCAAGTTGGATGTCTATACTTTACAAATATAAGTTCTATAATTGGCTATAATACTAACAAAACTTGTGTTTTTTTTTTTTTTGGGGGGGGGGGGGGGGCAATTATACTATGCGCCCCAAAATATTTAAGAATTTTTGAGCGTAAAACGCACTCGCTCAATAGGAGGTGAGATGGAGCATAAAATGCACTCACCAAATGAATCATAAAAAAAAAAAAAAAAATCTTTCTACCTTCTAGTTATATGTTTTGCCTTAATTAGTAGAGGTTGATGTGAAACGTAAGTTTATAGAGTTGATATTGGGTATCTCTTATGGAGCGCTTGACTACGTAAATTTATCTGGGTGATGGCTAGTTTAAACAGTTCGAATATGCACATGTATTTAAAGGGTCATGAGCGGAGGTAAAATTAAGGAGTATGTTGAATTGTTAGACTTTGCATTGTTTTGAAATTTTCCGTGAATTAATTTTTTGTAGTTACTTTTGGGGCCATTATTCAAATTCATATTGATTCATTGTTTGAGTAGTTGGTTTATTAATCTTTATAGTTTTTGTTTTTAGTATTTTGCTTGAGGACAAGCAAAGATTTAAATTTGGGGGTATTTGATGAGTGGGTTTTATACCTACGAATTGAGTACTTTCAACTTGAGGAATTTGCAAGTTTTCAATTATTTTATATTATTTTTTATTTGTTTTGTGTGTTTTGATGTTATTTGATAGGAATCATCATTTGGAAGCAAACAAGATCATTTGGAAGAAAACAAGGTCAATTTGGAGCCTAAAAGTTGGATTTTTGAAGGCTGAGCAACAAAGGGAGCTGAAGGCTAAAAAAGGCCAGTGTTGTTCCAGTGCTGTTTTAGCACCCCAACGCCCACTTACTGCCCATTAAGCGCTGTCCCAGCGTAGCTGCGCTTATAGGGGAAGTTGGACGCGAATTAGGACTCGTTTTTTACCCGAAATTGGACTCTAATGCCTCTTATGTGCTAGGGTTTGAGGGGAATATAAAAAGAATGATTTTGGGGGCTGAAAACATAAAGAAAAAGACCAAGGAATGATAGAAAATTGAAGGCAAGAATCGAAGGAATCGACACGAAAAAAATCGGGATGGAAGGTCGGAGAGGAGTTGAAGATTGCAACTAAGTTTTCATTATTTTCTCTTACTTTTACTTCTTGATTTTTTGAGATGTTGTTTAATTTGAGAAGAATGTTTTTCAATTATATTATAAACTAAATCTTTATTAAGATTGCAACGGAACCTAATGTCTAGTTAAATTGATCTACTCTCGCTTCTAGTTCTTGTTGATCATACATGAGTTGTTTGTCATATTTTGTGCTTAATATATGATTGTGTGGCCAACAATTAATTGATAACTTAGATGAAATTGGAAGATGAATTCTAGGTTTAGATCTGAATATGATGACATGCGTCTGGTTAATTCTTCTTAGGATTGAATTGCTGGGTTTGTGTATAGGATAGGAATATACCTATATGTCGTGTGTAACTTTTATGAGAGTTTGAACTTAATGAATCTATTCCAACTTATTTTGCATAGGAATATAGCAATTTAATTGGGAGAGATATGCTTATCTAACTATCAGAAGAGGTTTGATAAATAATTTTGAAGTCTCAGTTAACAACTTATTTTGATCGATTAACTGGAAAGAGAGTATAGAGATTTATACGAAACATTAGGAGAAGTTGTAATCTTAACTTCTTCTATCCGTTAAATTCAATCTTTGATTATTAAATTTAGGTTTAGTCTTAAATTAGTAAATTCATAGTTTAATTCCTATTGTTTAAATAAAATCGAATTGATATAAAGTTAGTACTTGAAAGTTATTAGCAATAATTCTCCGTGGGAACGATACTCTACTTATCACTTTATTACTTGTTGATCGTGTATACTTGCACGTAAATTGTCAATACCAAATTTGGACAACAATGAGGCGTGTCAAAGGTCCCTACGAGCGGCGCCCCCTTGGGCGGCGCCAGGGGCTTGGGTGGCCTCTATTCGGGCTTCGGCTACTCGGGCCTTTCTCCTCGTGGTGGTTTTCGTGAGTTACCTTCTGTAAGCCAAAGGCCATTCGGCATTATCAGTTCTCGCCTGGGTTCAAGCAAGAAGCCTTCGGCCAATCCTTTCAGCGCAGCTGGAGTGACCCAAGGTGTCGGAGAGCAACAAGGAGGGTCTTCAAAAGAGCCAAGGGGATCCACAAATGAGACAGGGGGTACCTGTCATAGGCTGGGCGGCTCCCCAGGCAGGGTTCAGTCTCTCCTTCGTGGTGCCAGGAAACGGCCGCTCAGCGACCTGGATGATGTGAGCTCTCGAGGTATGTTTTTCATTATTTCTTTCACTCTTCCGTTCACACACTTATTTTCTTTAGCAATGGTTTGAACTCGTTTTCACGGGTGTCTATTCAGTCGAGAGGGAGGCTGCTGAGGACTTAGACAGAGGTCCGGGTGCTGAGGTAGACAAGGCTTCCAAGGTAGCTTCTATACTCGGCTTGTATAATCGTGAGGACGATATTGCTGCTATAGTGTTTTCATACCACATCCCGCCCTGTGTGACTTGCCATCGTGCCGAGGCCGACGAGACTGCGTGTTGTGACTCCTTGGGCGAGATAGTTGTTTACGAGGGCATGCTAGAGGCGGGTTTACGGTTTCCTATCTCGGGGCCAATATGTCGGGTTCTTGAGCATTTGTCACTAGTTCCAGGGAGACTAGCTCCCAATGGTTGGAGGGTGATTTTCCCATTTTCGTCCCCCCTCCATTTGAAGAGTTTCTATCTGTATACGCCCTTCATGAGAACCCTGTGCCCCACCGAGGGTGGTACCGCTTTGCCCCGAGATTGGGAAAGTTTATTACCGGGCTTACATCAAATCTTCACAAGTGGAAGAGGAGATTCTTCTTTGTTGGAGGCGAGTGGGCTTCCGAGTCTGATCGCAGCAAAGTTCCCACTCGATGGGATACAGTCCCCAAGACCAAGCAAGGTGAGAGTTTTACCTTCAACTTTCGGCTTAATCGCCATGTATATTTTTTTTTTATATATATATATAGTGCAACTGTCTCTTTTCAGCTCCGCCGACTCTCTCTGTGGATCAAGAGAGATTGCTTGAGATGGTTCGCGGCAATCCAACAAAGGATTTTTCGGAGATCATGTCGGCGGCTGGTGTTTCTACGGTTCCTTCCAAGCCAGGGAAAAAAGGTACATGACTTCTCCTGTTAAAAACATAATGTTGTGGACTTTTATCTTATACTGGGTCTGCAGGTTCATCCATTAATAGGTCTCTAGTAGGGGAAGTCTTTTCTTCCAGGGTGGCGTCCTCTCCTCTTCCTCCTCCTCCTCCTTCCAAGAGGGCGAGGACTAATGCCCCTTGTTCTCCTCGGCCAAGGCCCGTTGGACAGGTTGGTCTCCTGGAGGCCGAGCTTGATGATGCTATTTCTCCTTCTTTACTTGATGGTTCTTCACCCTCGAGAGATTACTCAAGTGCCGCTGCAGGGGCTGAGGTTTCGGCACCATCTTCGGCCAGGATTGAGAACCCGAGCCACTCTACTTCGGGTGGTGCCCCGGTGTCCATGCTGCGGGACGTGATGCTGGCTAGAGAGACATTTTGTGATTTTATGAGTGTCTCAGACGCCCAAGAGGTTGCTTCTCGAGGTCTAGTAGGTGTAGTCAATGCTACTGTGGAGGGCTTCGCATTGGTATATCTTACATTACTACCCTGTATCTTGGCTTTCTTTGCATTCTTTGGCTTAGTCCCTGACTTCTACCTTTGAATGTTTGTAGGTGGCTGCTGTCTTGCCCTGTTTGTTTGATAACACCCTGAAGATTGGGGAGGCAATCAGTGGCCAAGCAAGGGAGAGGCAGGCATGTGAGGCTGCTGAGGTGCAGCTTAGGCTTGAGCGGCAGGCGCGAGAGAATGCCGCAGAGCTAGCACGGTAGGCACGAGAGGATGTCGTGAAGCAGCTGAGGCTCGAACGGCAGGTACAAGAGGATGCCGCTGAGGAGTTAAGGCTGGCGCATGAGAGGACTGCTCAACTTGAGGCTGACCTTCGTGTAGCACTTGAGAGAGCTACCCGGGCAGAGGCTCAGAGGGATACTGTTGAGAGAGGCAAGGCCGGTGCCTTTATTGACGGCTACAAGGAGCTCAAGAGGAAGGTCACAATAGCATACCCTTATAATGACTTCTCTATCTTTCTGCCTTATGAGGCTCCAGAGACTGACGATGAGGATTACGTGAGTGGAGGCAATGAGAGTCGGTAGAGGTGTGGTGCCTTTGTTTTTTTTTTTTTTTGTTCCGTTGGCAGAATATGTGTCAACTTTTGTAAAAAGTTCATGGACTTGAATGAAATACAACTCCTTTTTTGAGAAAACATGGAAAATTTTATTTTATTGTTCAAAGTAAATGTTTGAAGGAAATCGACTAACATAAAAAATTAACAAACAAGGTAAAATATCCTAAATGGTGGACACCAACTCATGACTTACTGCCCCTAGCTACTGATAGTATTTTTTTAGGTGCTCCACATTCCATGGATGGGCCAGGACCTTTCCTTCGAAATTCTGGATTCTATAGGTACCCGGTCTTACTACGTCCGTGACCGTGTAGGGTCCTTCCCAGTTGGGTCCCAGTTTTCCTTCTCAGGAGTCTTTGGTAGACAGGATGACCTTTTTTAGGACAAGGTCCCTGGGTAAGAAGGACCGAGGCTTCACCCTCGAGTTGTAGTACTTGGTCATGCGACGCTTGTACTCTGCGTTTCTGAGCATGGCTATCTCCCTCTCCTCCTCCACCAAGTCGAGGTTGATGCGGAGGCCCTCTACATTACTGGTAGGGTCATGATGCTGGACCCTAAGGGAGTGTACCCCGATTTCAACGGGTATCACTGCCTCTGTCCCATAGGCTAGAGAGAAGGGGGTTTCACCCGTAGGACTTCTTGGTGTGGTTCGATATGCCCATAGTACTCCTGGAAGTTCGTCTACCCACTTCCCTTTTGCAGCCTCTAGTCTGGCTTTCAAGTTACGGAGTATGGTCCTGACAGTGACATCTACTTGCCCGTTTGCCTGTGGATGGGCGGGGCTGGAGTGGGGCTGTTTGATCTGAAGGTTTGCACAAAAACTGTTTAGGAGCTTGTTATCAAACTGCTTGGCGTTGTCACTTACGATGGTGTGTGGTATCCCGAAGCGACAGACTAGACTCCACCATATAAAGTCCTTTATTTTTTGGTCTGTGATTCTGGCTAAGGCTTCAACCTCTGCCCACTTAGTAAAGTAGTCGATGGCCACGACTACAAACTTGCATTGGCCTCGGCTCACAGGGAGGGGACCTAGGATGTCGATCCCCCACATGGAGAAGGGCCATGGGCTCTGGATGGTGGTGATCTCTTCGGGTGGCTGCCTGGGCACAGTCGCAAAACGTTGGCACTGGTCGCATCTTCTAACAAAGTCTCGGGTGTCTCGGATCATGGTGGGCCAATAGTATCCCTGCCTAACCGCTTTATGGGCCAAGGCACGCCCTCCTAAATGATTTTCGCATATTCCTTCATGGATCTCCCTCATGGCATAGTCAGCCTCCTCGGAGGTGAGACAGCGGAGCAGTGGGAGAGAATAACTTTTCTTGTAGAGGGTATCCTATAGGATCACTATAAAATCCGGGAAATTTTAAATTTTTTGTGAATAAGGGCAAAATGGTCATTTACCATCATAATGCTTATTTGAAATACTCATACTCTAGACCTCGGATGAGGAAACGGAGTTCGCCGTTGGATTCGTATCACGAAATCGAGTCACCCTGTCAAATTTCGTCGAATTCCGAGATAGTCAGATTTTTGCACGTCGTTCGAGACGACTGCGTGGCGAATGACATTTTAAAGGTCCCTAATAATGGATTTTATAAAATTTCCTTAAAATTAAGTTAAAGTTCAAATAAAATTAATTTGAACTTAATCCGAAGCACAATAAATCGTTTCGGGACGAAAAACGGACCCGAAAGTCGAAAATATGCGGTGCGATGTGGACCGCACATTTTTGCCTATAAATATCGACCTAAATCAGATATTTTACACATAATATCTCTTAAAAAACAGTGCTGGACGTTTGAGGAGAGAGAAGAGAGAAAAAAGTGGTTTTCAAGTTTTCTTTCGCCGATTGCGGGAGTTCCGTCCGTCGGAATTCGTCAGTCCAGAAGTCAAAGTTCATCTACGCGACAAGGGCTACGCATACATACCAAAAAGAGCTGATTTCACCGAAGATCCAAAGACGGGATTTTGGGAAAATCAAATATTTGGACTTAAATCTTGTTCTTGGAGGTTCTACCGGTTGTTTTACGCTCCAAGAGGTAGGGTTTCCTCCTACTCGGGTCTATTTCTAACCTATGGTGTCATAAGTAATGGTTAGATGTATAGAGTTGTTATGACTTGTTTATAGTCATGGGAATCATGAAAGGAATATAGAAATGGCCTAGATAAATTCCTTGTTAAATTTGGTCTAGGAAAGTTACTTGTGAAATTTTCTTGTAACTTGTTATTATGTGGGCAAATTGTGTGATAAAATGATGATTGCCTTGATGGTGTTTGCTAAATGCCTATGTGTGGATAAAGTTTGTTATGACACAATGATGTATAGCATGCTTGGATATTGTAGTGAAGGAATTGTTGATATATGCATGTTTTGATATATTAACATTGTGACAAAATATGGTATTTATATGTTTGTAATATAAATTGTCATGGATATGTTGAAATTGTTCGTATGACACCCATTATATATTGAACATGTGATAAAATTTCTCATTGGACATGATTGCATATTGAGCATGACATTGACATCACATTCATGGGCTTAGACATGAGTGTGGGTGTGTATGCATGGTTAATCAAACACCATTCTTGGTGATTGATGGGTGGGCTCGAGAAAGTTGGGTTGAAAATCCGACTGAGTCGCATGACTGCATGAAAGAAAAACTTGTGTCGGGTATAGCAAGAAGGGGTAGATCCCCCCCTCGGGTGCAAGACCCGGCGACTTGGTTATACACTCCCCTGTGGTGAAATTCCGAAAAAGTGTAGTATGGTGTACAGAACCGGCGGTATAAAATCCAAAATCCGTTGCCCAACGAGACACAAGATTTTGATTACATAAACACTTATTCAATGGGTGATATCTAACAATGATTTGATTTTGCAAATACATGTTTTCAATTCAAACGGTCATTGGATGTATTTTTCATCAATTGATGGTGTTACTACACATTGGCATTGCATTGTGTTGTATGAGTCAGTAAGGACTTGGGTTAAGATGCATGAGTGAGTCTCACCTCATTTCATGGCATGACATGGTAGCATTCCAACATTGAATGCATATTCTTGCATGGAATGGTTGTTAAATGTTGTTTGTTGCATGTACACATGTCATATGCATCTAAGGTGGGGAGTAGCCTTTGTAGGATATACTCTACTGGGCGTTGGCTCACCCTATACGGGAATACATTTCAGGTGGGAGAAATACACCGGTGGATGGCTCCAATTCGGACCCTCATGTTTGAAGAAAGCCGAATGTGGCTTTATTTTGTGTTAATGTAAAACACTTGTGAAACTTATGTCTTGGACATGTAATCTTTTACAAATAATTGTAATAGAACTTATATGAATTATTGTTAAAACAACCTTGCATGTTTTGACATAGGTAGGGATAAATGGACCTGGTGTGGTCAATGTTTACTTATAAATGGACCCGGTGCGGTCATTGCTTTATATTGGGCCTCGGATGGGTCATGTGAAAATATATTGCACAGGTTGAGTTTTGGGTAGAGCTCCCCGTACAAAGGAGACTCTGCCCGAATTTTGTTAAATTATGGACCCCGGTAAATGGGGCATAACGGCGCGATAACGAGTTACCCGGTATCCACGGGTATTCTGCGGGTTGATGGGAAATCAACGGACCCCCGGGTTTTGGGGCGTCACAGCTTGGTATCAGAGCTTAGGTATACGATTTACCTAAGGCTTGAGGGGCATGGGTGTAGACCATTGCATTCCATACGCATTTCATGTTATGTGCTCTACTTGCTACATGTTATGTGTTACTTGTTGTGTGAATTATATACATGGTAGAATGTATATGGAAAGGAGGAACACTAGGGTTAGAAAACATAACCTTGGGTTCGGAAAAGGGATGAACGGGATAGTTCAAGGGTTAAACGTCTACTAGTATGTGACACATGTTCTACTAGGGGAGACAATGAGAGAATTCTCAACGTTTGTGTTTGATCCCTAACTTTGGGGTACTAAATTGTTAGTCTATTGCTATCTAATGTGTGTGTAGATGGAAAATAGAGGAAGAGGAAGAGGACGCGGCCGAGGCGGTGGACGGAACAACCAACCACCACCACCGGTCTTTGACCAACAAGCCTTCATAGAGGCTATTGGTACTGCAGCTGCTACCATTGCACAGGCCAGTGCTACAGCTGCTACTATTGCACAGACTAGTGCAAATGTGGGTCAAGGAAGCTCAAGTCATCTCCAGAAGTTCAAGGCACATCAGCCTCCGATCTTCATGGGAGGGGCGGACCCGATGGTAGCTGATCATTGGTTCCTGCAAGTAGACAAGGTCTTGGGGGCAATGGAGATTACCTCCGATGCTACGAAGATAACCCTAGCTACTTTTCAGCTAGAGGGAGAATCCCAAGTGTGGTGGGATTGGATCAAGACCTCAAGGAACTTGGGGATAATGACATGGTCAGAGTTCAAGGAACTCTTCATGGGTAAGTACTTCCCGGCAGCTGCTCGACATGCAAAGGCCCGTGAGTTCTTAGACTTGAGACAGGGAACGATGACGGTGATAGAATACGTGGCTAAGTTCACTGAATTAGCCCGTTTCACCGACGATTATGTGGCCACAGACATGGCCAAAGTACGTAAGTTTGAGGATGGCTTGAAGTTATCCATTCGGGGAAAAATTGTGGGTCTCATTCTACAAGACTTGGACACAATGGTCACGACAGCTATGGCCATTGAGAGAGAGGTTGATGATGCAAGGAACATCCGAGAAGCGAGTGGTAAAGACAAGAATAAGGAGGGTCAATCCTCTTCTTCTAGTGCGGGGAAGAAGCAGAGAACTTCTGCTTCGCAGGGGCATCAAGGGCAGGGCCGCGGCTATCAAGGCCAAGGCCAAGGTCAGTCCTTCCGAGGCGGGAGAAATCAGAGGCCACCTTTTCAGGCAGGCCAACAGACTTGCTATCATTGCCACCAACCGGGGCATATGAAGCGGGATTGTCCTCAGAGGCAGGGATCCCAGGGCCAGGGGGTGTCTCAGGCCCAGTCATCAAGGGGATATTCACAGTCTCACTACACTCCTCCCTACCCCACTATGGGCCAGGGAAGCCAGTATCCATTCCAAGGTGCTGCACAGGCTACTACCACTGCATGAGCGGGAACTCCGCAAGCAAGCCAGATGGGTCAGGGTATGGGTCGGGGTCGAGGCCAGAGCTCACAGACCGGGACTTCGGGGACCCAGGGGCGTGTCTACGCCATGATACCTCAGACTGAGCCAGCAGACCAGTCGGTGATACAGGGTACATTTCTGCTCTCTCGCTTATGGGCTAGAGTACTATTTGATTCTGGTGCATCTCATTCTTTTATTGCTGCATCTTGTGTGAAAGACTTGGGCTTAGAGGTTGAAACCTTGGAAGAGCCATTGCATGTGAGTTCTCCCCTAGGAGTTAGGGTGAGCGTTGATCAGATATGTCGGGGTTGTGAGTTAGAGATCTCAGGGATTCTACTCACCGTGGACCTTAGGGTCATGGACATGTCGGAGTTCGATGTTATCCTTGGTATGGATTGGTTGACGGCACATCGAGTCGTCATTGATTGTGACCGTAAGAGAGTCACTGCTTATACGCTTGATGGCGTTTGTTTCAAATTCCAAGGGGCAAAGCACGATGCTTTACCCCAAGCCGTGTATGACTCTAAATGGCACGGGCAGTTGATGGGTTGGCTAGCAAGCCTTACCCTGGAGGACGAGGCGAGACAAGAGTTGGGTCTACCTCGGGTGGTTTGTGAGTATAAGGACGTTTTTCCGGACGAACTACCGGGATTACCTCCACATAGGGATGTTGACTTCATTATCGAGTTGCATCCGGGTATATCGCCCATTTCTATGACTCCACATAGGATGGCGCCAGCTGAATTACAGGAACTCAAGGTCCAATTGCAAGAATTGTTGGACAAGGGCTTTATTCGACCGAGTACCTCACCATGGGGCACTCCGGTATTGTTTGCCAAGAAGAAGGATAAGACCCTTCGTTTGTGTGTAGATTTTCGGCAGTTGAACCGGGTTACTATCAAGAATAGGTACCCTTTGCCGAGGATTGACGATTTGTTTGATCAGCTGAGAAGGGCGCAGGTCTACTCCAAGATAGATCTCCGCACCGGTTACCATCAGTTGAGGGTTAGGGAGACAGATATCCCTAAGACGGCGTTTCGGACGCGGTATGGGCATTTCGAGTTCACAGTGATGCCATTCGGATTGACGAATGCCCCTGCGGCATTCATGGATCTCATGCATAGGGTGTTTCAACCCTACCTTGATCAATTTGTTGTAGTCTTTGTTGACGACATCTTGATCTACTCCAAGTCTGAGGAGGAGCATGAGGGTCACTTGAGTATTGTTCTCCAGGCCTTGAGAGACCATCAGTTGTACGCAAAGTTCAGCAAGTGTGAATTTTGGCTGACTGAGGTGAAGTTTTTGGGACATGTGGTGTCAGCTTCGGGTGTATCCGTAGACCCAGAGAAGGTTGAGGCAGTCATGAATTGGGAGAGGCCGAAGTCAGTTTTCAAGATACGAAGTTTCTTGGGATTGGCAGGGTATTATCGGCGGTTTATTGAGGACTTCTCCCGACTAGCTGCACCTATGACCAGGTTGACTCGGAAAGAGGTCAAGTTCGAGTGGAATGATGCTTGCGAGAAGGCATTCCAGGAGTTAAAGAGGAGGCTTACTTCAGCTCCTATTTTGATTGTCCCAGAAAGGGGACAGAGGTACACAGTATATTGTGATGCCTCTAAGGACGGACTTGGATGCGTTTTGATGCAGTCCGGGAGGGTGGTGGCTTATGGTTCTCGACAGTTAAAGAACCACGAGCAGAATTACTCCACACATGACATGGAGTTGGCGGCCATTGTCTTTGCCTTGAAGGCTTGGCGCCACTATCTATACGGTGAGCAGTTCGAGGTGTTTTCAGACCACAAAAGTCTGAAGTACATCTTCACACAGCGGGACCTTAACATGAGGCAACGCAGGTGGATGGAGTACCTGGAAGATTATGACTTCACTTTGCATTACCACCCCGGTAAGGCAAATGTGGTGGCTGATGCACTCAGCCGGAAGTCACGGGGAGTCTTGGCTAGTGTGGCTTCCCGGGAGTGGCGGATGCTCGAGACTGTGGGACAGTTCGGGCTACGCTATATGGGTCAGGATCAGGGTACTTTGGGGAGTTTGGTGGCTACGCCTTCCCTACTGAGCAGGGTTATTGAGTCCCAAAGTCAGGACACAGAGCTATTGTCCATTCGTGACCATGTACAGGCAGGTACAGGTGACGAGGGCTGGGCCATTCACTCGGATGGTAGTCTTCGGTATCGAGGAAGGGTTGTGGTTCCTCAGTTGGCGGATCTGAGAGAGGAGATCCTTAAGGAGTTCCATTGCTCTCGTTTTGCGGTTCATCCAGGGGGCACGAAGATGTATCATGATCTTCGTCGCCAGTATTATTGGAATAGGATGAAGCGACAGGTTTGCGATTTTGTTAGTAGATGTCTCACGTGTCAACAAGTGAAGGCTGAACACCAGAGACCAGTAGGGTTACTCCAGCCATTGGAGGTAGCTGAGTGGAAGTGGGAACATATCACGATGGATTTTGTGACTCATTTGCCACGGACATCGCGGGGACATGACGCAGTATGGGTGGTAGTGGACCGGCTTACGAAGTTGGCACACTTTTTGGCTGTGCGGATGACCTTCACACTGGAGGAATTCTACAGGTTATATATACGGGAGATTGTCCGGTCGCATGGGGTACCCGTGTCTATAGTATCGGATCGGGATCCTAGGTTTACGGCTCATTTTTGGGAGAGTTTCCAACGAGCCATGGGGACACAGCTGATGATGAGCACTGCTTTTCATCCCCAGACGGACGGTCAGTCTGAGAGGACCATTCAGACATTAAAGGACATGCTACGGGCATGTGTCCTAGATCTCAAGGGTAGCTGGGAAGATCATTTACCCTTGGTGGAGTTCGCCTATAACAATAGTTATCAGGCGAGCATACAGATGGCACCCTATGAGGCACTATATGGGAGGCCATGTCGATCTCCGATTTGTTGGACAGAGGTTGGAGAGAGACCTTCTACGGGTCTGGACTTGGTTAGATACACCTCAGAGAAGGTGGGCTTGATATGGAAGCGTCTTCTCACGGCTCAGAGCCGGCAGAAGAGCTACGCCGATAGACGGCGGCGACCTCTAGAGTTTGAGGTGGGAGATCATGTCTTCTTGAAGGTGATGCCTACGAGAGGAGTGATCAGGTTCGGCAAGCGAGGAAAGCTGTCACCGAGGTATATCGGGCCCTTTGAGATACTTGAGAGGGTTGGTACAGTCGCTTACCGGTTGGCGTTACCGCCAGATTTATCGAGTGTTCACGCGGTGTTCCATGTCTCTATGCTCCGGAAATACACCCCAGATCCGACTCATGTGGTGGATTGGGGCGAGCTTGTTGTTGATGCGGATGGGACCTTCGAGGAGGGACCGGTGCGTATCATGGATAGCCAAGATCAGGTTTTGCGAGATAAGACCGTGAGGCTAGTGAAGGTGTTGTGGCAGCACCGGGGAGTGGAAGAGGCGACATGGGAGCGCGAGGACACCGTACGTGCCAATTATCCTTTCTTGTTTAAGGATAGAGGTACATTTTTATAGTCATTTATTATTACATGACTGTAGCATATGCATGAGATTGCATGTATGTGTATGTGTATGTAAATTTCGGGGACGAAATTCTTTTAAGGGGGGAAGAATGTAAAACCCGGGAAATTTTGAATTTTTTGTGAATAAGGGCAAAATGGTCATTTGCCATCCTAATACTTATTTGAAATACTCATTCTCTAGACCTCGGATGAGGAAACGGAGTTCGCCGTTGGATTCGTATCGCGAAATCGAGTCACCCTGTCAAATTTCTTCGAATTCCGAGATAGTCAGATTTTTGCACGTCGTTCGAGACGACTGCGTGGCGAATGACATTTTAAAGGTCCCTAATAATGGATTTTATAAAATTTCCTTAAAATTAAGTTAAAGTTCAAATAAAATTAATTTGAACTTAATCCGAGGCACAATAAATCGTTTCGGGACGAAAAACGGACCCGAAAGTCGAAAATATGCGGTGCGATGTGGACCGCACATTTTTGCCTATAAATATCGACCTAAATCAGATATTTTACACATAATATCTCTTAAAAAACAGTGCTGGACGTCTGAGGAGAGAGAAGAGAGAAAAAAGTGGTTTTCAAGTTTTCTTTCGCCGATTGCGGGAGTTCCGTCCGTCGGAATTCGTCAGTCCAGAAGTCAAAGTTCATCTACGCGACAAGGGCTACGCGTACATACCAAAAAGAGCTGATTTCACCGAAGATCCAAAGACGGGATTTTGGGAAAATCAAATATTTGGACTTAAATCTTGTTCTTGGAGGTTCTACCGGTTGTTTTACGCTCAAAGAGGTAGGGTTTCCTCCTACTCGGGTCTATTTCTAACCTATGGTGCCATAATTAATGGTTAGATGTATAGAGTTGTTATGACTTGTTTATAGTCATGGGAATCATGAAAGGAATATAGAAATGACCTAGATAAATTCCTTGTTAAATTTGGTCTAGGGAAGTTACTTGTGAAATTTTCTTGTAACTTGTTATTATGTGGGCAAATTGTGTGATAAAATGATGATTGCCTTGATGGTGTTTGCTAAATGCCTATGTGTGGATAAAATTTGTTATGACACAATGATGTATAGCATGCTTGGATATTGTAGTGAAGGAATTGTTGATATATGCATGTTTTGATATATTAACATTGTGACAAAATATGGTATTTATATGTTTGTAATATAAATTGTCATGGATATGTTGAAATTGTTCGTATGGCACCCATTACATATTGAACATGTGATAAAATTTCTCATTGGACATGATTGCATATTGAGCATGACATTGACATCACATTCATGGGCTTAGACATGAGTGTGGGTGTGTATGCATGGTTAATCAAACACCATTCTTGGTGATTGATGGGTGGGCTCGAGAAAGTTGGGTTGAAAATCCGACTGAGTCGCATGACTGCATGAAAGAAAAACTTATGTCGGGTATAGCAAGAAGGGGTAGATCCCCCCCTCGGGTGCAAGACCCGGCGACTTGGTTATACACTCCCCTGTGGTGAAATTCCGGAAAAGTGTAGTATGGTGTACGGAACCGGCGGTATAAAATCCAAAATCCGTTGCCCAACGAGACACAAGATTTTGATTACATAAACACTCATTCAATGGGTGACATCCAACAATGATTTGATTTTGCAAATACATGTTTTCAATTCAAACGGTCATTGGATGTATGTTTCATCAATTGATGGGGTTACTACACATTGGCATTGCATTGTGTTGTATGAGTCAGTAAGGACTTGGGTTAAGATGTATGAGTGAGTCTCACCTCATTTCATGGCATGACATGGTAGCATTCCAACATTGAATGCATATTCTTGTATGGAATGGTTGTTAAATGTTGTTTGTTGCATGTACACATGTCATATGCATCTAAGGTGGGGAGTAGCCTTTGTAGGATATACTCTACTGGGCGTTGGCTCACCCTATACGGGAATACATTTCAGGTGGGAGAAATACACCGGTGGATGGCTCCAATTCGGACCCTCATGTTTGAAGAAAGCCGAATGTGGCTTTATTTTGTGTTAATGTAAAACACTTGTGAAACTTATGTCTTGGGCATGTAATCTTTTACAAATAATTATAATAGAACTTATATGAATTATTGTTAAAACAACCTTGCATGTTTTGACATAGGTAGGGATAAATGGACCCGGTGTGGTCAATGTTTATAAGTATGGATAAATAGATCCGGTGTTGTCAATGTTTACTTATAAATGGACCCGGTGCGGTCATTGCTTTATATTGGGCCTCGGATGGGTCATGTGAAAATATATTGCACAGGTTGAGTTTTGGGTAGAGCTCCCCGTACAAAGGAGACTCTGCCCGAATTTGTTAAATTATGGACCCCGGTAAATGGGGTATAACGGCGCGATACCGAGTTACCCGGTATCCACGGGTATTCCGCGGGTTGATGGGAAATCAACGGACCCCCGGGTTTTGGGGCGTCACAATGACATACCTGGATGCTCTCATCCTCAGCTTTCTGGCCTCCAGCGGGCTGTCTGGGAGAGCACCCTCCTCTAGGTAAGCTCGAATATGAGTCATCCAGTTGGACTCTGATGATACGCAGTGGACCTTGTCCTCCTCTGTCTTGGTGGTACTAGGCTCAAACTGATGGCCTGTCAGTGCAGGGCCCATGAGAATATTAGCAGAGGCAAACTTGGCGAGGGCGTTCGCCATAGCGTTCTCCTCTCGAGGCACGTGGTGGATGTCGAAGTAAGCAAACTTTGTGAGAAGGGTCTGGACCATTGAGAGGTACTCTTGCATTCTTTCCTCCTGTGCTTCAAAGTGCCCCCTCACCTGGTTGACTACGAGCTGAGAGTCACTGTAGGCTGTCAAGTAGAGGACCTCCATCTCCAATGCCAATTTCAAGCCTGATACGACGGCCTCATACTCAGCCTGATTATTTGATTTGGCAAAGTGGAGGGAGACAGCGTACTTTAATGGAGTGCCCTGCGGACTGATCAACACTAGTCCGGCTCCGCCGCCCTCGTTGGTGGAGGACCCATCAACATAGAGCCTCCAATATGTGGTGGGAAATGAAGGCGATGCCCTAGGCAGGTTGTGCGGCGCCCTGGACCAGGTGGGCTGCACCCCAGGCCAGGTGGGCGGCGCCCTGGGTTGCTCAGTTTGTGGGGTCGCGTCCGGCTCCGCCTCTGGTTCATGGGTTTTTTCTTGAAGTGCATGTGGACTGGTCTCTTAGAGGATGGAGTCAGTGTGCACCATACAGGTGAGCGCAGGGGCGCCTGCTGCTTCCTCCTCAGACTCCTGCGATGGGGTAGACTCGGCGATGAAGTCTGCAAGTGTCTGTGCTTTGATGGCAGCCCTCGGCTGGTACTGCACATCGAATTCACTCAACTCCACTGCCCACTTGAGTAGTCTCCTGGAGACATCAGGCTTCCCCAAAATCTTCTTGAGTGGTTGATCTGTGACAACCACGATGGCATGGCTCTGGAAGTAGTGACGTAAGCGCCTAGCTATAGTGACAAGGACGAGAGCCAATTTTTCAAGCTCTAAATACCTCACCTCTTCTCCCCGATAAGCTCTGCTTACATAATATACGGGCTTCTGGATGCCTCCATCCTCTCTGATGAGGACCGAGCTTACGGCGGAGGGTGAAGAGGAGAGGTACAGGAAAAGAGTCTCTCCTAGTACAGTATGGGAGAGAATTGGTGGTTTGGCGAGGTAGGCCTTAAGCTTCTGGAAGGCCTCCTCCGCGTCTGGGCTCCATTGAAAAGACCTGCGAAGGATTTTAAAAAAGGGTAGGCACTTATTTGCGGACTTAGAGACGAACCTGTTGAGGGCCGTTATTCTCCCGTTAAGGAGCTGAACTTCCTTTGTTGAAGCGGGGGACCTCGTCTCCAAGACGACTCTGATTTTGTCGGGGTTGGCTTCAATACCCCTCTTGTGAACCATGAAGCTTAAGAACTTTCCTGAACTGACGCCGAAGGCGCATTTTTCAGGGTTCAACTTCATTTTGTAGGTCCTTAATACGTTAAAGGTCTCTTGCAGGTGAGCTACATAATCATCCGCTGCCGTACTTTTTACTAGCATGTCATCTAATAAACCTCCATCGTCTTTCCTATCTGGGCCTCAAACATCTTATTGACAAGGTGCTGGTATGTGGCTCCGGCGTTCTTGAGCCCGAAAAGCATTACCCAGTAACAATAAGTACCTCTCGGGTGATGAACGAGGTTTTCTCCTGGTCTGGAGGAAACATACTGATTTGATTGTATCCGGAGTAGGCATCTAGAAAACTCAGGAGTTCATGTCCAGCGGTGGCATCAATGAGGAGGTCGATGCGGGGGAGTGGATAGCTGTCCTTGGGACAGGCTTTGTTAAGGTCCGTGAAGTCCACACAGAGGCGCCACTTTCCATTGGTCTTCGTTACCATCACCACGTTGGACAGCTAGTCGAGGTAGGCTACCTCCCTTACTGATCCATTCGTCAGTAACTTATCTACTTCCTCCTCCATGGTCTGCCCCCTTTCAATACTTACACTCTTCAACTTATGGCGGACAGACTTGTATCTGGGATCAACATTGAGTCGGTGGGAGGCCACTCCAGGGTCGATGCCCTCCAAGTCTTCGTGGGACCAGGCGAAGACGTCTGTGTTTCGCCTGAGGAAGTCTACCAAGGCGGATGCCTGCTCCTGGGAGAGTGAGGAGCCCAGGTAGACCTTTCTCTCTGGAAGGCTATGATCTAGTACTACTAGGCGGAGTTCCTCTGCTGGTTCACCTCTTTCCACGGTGTTGTCGTCTCTGGGGTCGAGGACTTCGACTTGAAGAGTCTCCTGTGGTCTTCTAGCCCTCATTGAGGCCACATAGCACTCTCTGCCTGAGACCTGATCTCCTCTTATCTCCCTAATCCCACTGGAGGTTGGGAAACGGAGGAGAAGGTGGTAGGTCGATGGCACTGCCCTTAGGGCATTGAGGGCAGGG
The DNA here is from genome assembly GCA_951799425.1 of Ilex aquifolium. NCBI lineage: Eukaryota > Viridiplantae > Streptophyta > Magnoliopsida > Aquifoliales > Aquifoliaceae > Ilex > Ilex aquifolium. Next base: position 45,247,223 of record OX637391.1, on the reverse strand, counting down.
CGTCCAAGAATTATATTATACGCAGAAGGGCAATCAAGTATAAGAAAATTTACCATGACAGTAGAGCTCCTCGGTGCAGTCCCTGCTGTGACAGGCAGGGTGATAGATCCCAAGGGATGGACTCTCTCTCCTGAGAAACCAACCAAAGGAGTCCTGACTGGTTGTAGTCTCTCTCTGCCGAGGTGAAGGCTGTCATAGGCTATAGCGAATAGGATATCGGCGGAACTGCCACTATCAACTAGGACTCTCCTGACCTGGTAGTTGGCCACCATCAAGGTTAAGACTAGAGGGTCGTCATGCGGAGCTTGGATCCCTTCAAGGTCTCTGTCTGAGAAGGTGATGACCTCCTCTTCCCCATGTCGGAGTGTCTTCATTGGGCGAGAGTCATGTGACTATGCCTGTCTGGCTTTCCGAGCATGTGCTTTGCTAGTGGAGTTGGAGTCGCCTCCTCCTCCTAACCCCCCTACGATGGTCTGAATCTCACTGAGGGGCTGCTGGCGCTCGTGTTCCTCGTGCGGTGGAGCTGGTCCTCGACCAGCAACATATTGCCTTAGCTGGCCTCGCTGAATAAGTTCCTCAATCTGTTTCTTTAACTGGAAGTAGTCATCTGTGTCATGGCCATGATCGCGGTGGAAGCGACAGTACTTGCTGGGATTCCGACGCTTGGGGTCAGACTTTATTTTTTCGGGCCAACGGACGGTAGGGTCACCCTGTATCTGGAACAGGATGTGCTCCACTGAGGCGTTGAGTGGTGTGAAAGGCTGTCGGTCTCTCGGAGGTAGTGGACCAAGACGGTCCTTCACATGCACTCTATCGGTTTTCTTCCTCTTGTTCTCAGTCTCCCTCCTGTCTTCACGGGTTTCTTTCCTCTTTTCCCCTCCTCGGGAGGACTCACCCCAGCGGGCCTTGGTGACGTCCTCAGCGTTCATGTATTTTTGTGCCCTGGACAGCAGCTCGGGCATGCTAGAGGGCGGTTTCTTAAGGACTGAGAACATAAAGTTGGAAGTGCGAAGGCCGGTGATAAAGGCGGCTAGAGCTACCTTGTCATCTGGCTCCTCCACCTGAAGAATCTCTTCGTTGAAACGAGCAAGGTAGTCTCTGAGGCTTTCATCCCTATCATGCTTAATGGTAAGCATGTGGGTCACTGGTTTCTGATGCCGTCGTCCCCCAATGAAGTGGGAGACGAAGGCTCTGCTAAGTTCTGCTTAGAGCTCTACAATTATGAAGAATCTGATGGGTGTCCTTGTGCCCAATCCCAAAACTAATTTAAAATTGAATTGAAAGAAGAAAATGGTAGATGCTTTTCAATTGATTGTGATTTAGTATTGGTATTATCCATTCAAAGATGGCTAGCTAATGTCATCAGATCGAAAAGTGGCAAAAAATTCAAAATAATATGTATATGATTGAAAAATATATCATCCATTGATTTCAACCTTTCTAAACTAAACAAGTGCAAGTGAACATTCCCAAGCTTTCAATGTACTAGCCACCATCTTTATGACTTTTAACATAAGTTGTACGTTGGATAGCTCCAAGCTCATTTTTCTTTCTCATATATCTCACCCAACAACCCATTTGGCATTGTCACATTGCTAAAAATTTCCATATTGATGATGATGTGGACACTAATTTTCTGCTCATTTTAAGGTTCAGAACAATACAACAAATATTGGGTTTCATAACATCAGTCATTTTCCATAGTAATCTTTCACAATAATGGGTATATTAGCAAACCGAACCAAAAAAAGAAAGAAAGAGAGAAGTTAGTAAGAAAAATCACAAATTACATGAGGACAACTGGGAACAAGCTAGCACAAAATATCAAGCTTAAAGCGCAACAACTGGTGGTAAGTATGGTGTTCCATAAAATCTGTGGAATGTAGTGTTCTTCAACTTCCTTCAACAACTGCATGACTTAGAGAACATGACGAACCCTCTGTTGCTCTTCTCCTTAAACCAAAATGATAGATTTATTTACCAAAGTACAATTCTTTTTAAACATATATACCAAAATACGGCAATTTTGAACTTATTTATCAAATTACGATTTTTTTTTTAAAATGGACTCAATAACTCTTTTTTTGTTAAATAAAAAACGTAGTCAGTATAGCAGGACTATTATGAATTTTAACATATGACAAGCTTGGTTACTAACCACGCTTTTCTCATACTTCAATGGTTGACAATGTCTAACTTGTGTGGGAGAGGGAAAGAGAGAGAGGGGAGAGAGAAATCATGGGCTGATTCACTTTGTACAAAAAAATGGTTTGCCATGCCTTTTCAAAAGCATGAAACATCAGTTCTTTCAATCAGCCAGTAGCAGTGGGCCAGTTGGGCGACGCCATGGACAGTTGGGCGAGGCCAGAACTGGCATAGGCGAGCTGGAGGCGATGCCAGTGTCACAGGCTGGATGCGACGCCAGCTCCGGCACAAGCTTGGGCGACGCCAACTCTGGTACAAGCTTGGGTGACGCAAGGCACAGGCTGGAGGTGACGCCAGTGGCCAGTGGGCGACGCCAGGACTGGCATAGGCGGGCTGCGCTTGGGGCGGCGCTGGGCGACGCTTGAGGCTGGCGCTAGCTGGCATGGGCAACGAGGGGCGCTAGGCACGGACACCGAGGATGTGGGCGACACCCTTTGAGGGGATTGAGCGATGCCTTGGAGCAAGTGGTTTGGGCGACGCCAGGGTGGTCTAAGCGACACAGGGCTGAGATGCTGGGCACTAGGTGGAGTACTAGACAATGAAGAAGAAACGGTGAAACTTTGAATGGCTATAACTTTGCGCTCGGTTGTCCGTTTTAGGCGAATTTTTTTTAAATTCGGGTATTTTTTTCGAGAACTACGACATACAGACTGCCGAAGGCGGTTTAGGTACCAAATTTCTCCAAAAAATACTTCTTTCTCACAGAATTTGAGTTTTTAACCCCAAATTAGTGAAAGAGTAGATTTTGCATGTGTCTACTTTTCGCTGGTGGTGGCGGGACCTCGTCATGATGTGGAAGGTCATCTTCTGCTTGGTGGTTCATGGATCTAGTTGTTCTTGCCATTGGAGGTAGGAAGACTATAAGGAGAGAATTAAATCGCTTCCCACAGACGGCGCCAAACTGATGATGTACAAAACATAATTTATACACCACCTATCGAGTAATTAATATAGATAATGAATGCAGTAAACACACAGATGTATAGTGGTTCGGTCAGGGTGACTTACTTTACTTTAAAGACAGCAACAGTGGTCAGTGGTCTTTATTGATGAAGTAGTAGGTGAGAGAGAGAGAGAGCAAGAGTATGCTCTTGGTAGCTATTAGAGAGATAGTTATGTAAGGTGTGTAAAGAGATGCCCCTCTCATATAGAGAGAGCTTACAATTTATAAGCACAGAGCCTTCGTTGAGGAGGTGACGTGATGGGTAGGTTACTAATTTTTCAGGGAGGATAACTACAACTAAGGATAGGTGCAACTATAGATAGTCTGCATCTAGGAGAGTGTTTATTCGATGATTGCTCCCCATGTACTCTAATATTCCTGGATTCCTTGATTTTTAGACTAGGCCGAACTCCATGAGCTGGGCTTGACTTTCCTTTTAGGTGATTTGGGTCTATCTCATTAATATGACTTGGACCCAACTGAATCTGGGCTCATCAATATTAAGTATCGAAAAACAAAAAAGAAAAAAAACATTCCACATCAATGCATACTTCTGAAGCTTATGAGACACTTATTATTTACTCAACTATGTCTCATTTATTAGCACCTATTTTGTGATATTGATTTACAAGTGTGAAGCAATGGATGATATTTTAAGATTGGGTCAATACTATCAAAGTAATTAAACACAAACTTTATAATTTGATCCAAACTTGATATTAGGTGCCTATTGGACTAATTTAGTCCTACAGGAAAGTAGTTGGCACAGTATATCATGCATAAATGCACAAAAAATGAAAAAAAAAAAGTGTAACAAAAGGAAAAAAAATATAAAGTGACTATTGCAAAACCAAGGGGCGTAATTGAACTTGCTTTAAAGTGTGTAATGATTACACATAGAAACTCCCAAATACTGTCCTTGCTGTCAGACCTCTTTTCCCTTATACATGTCTGTCTCTCATTCTCATAGTGTACATAGCAGGTGGTCGACGTCTGATGATAGCAAGGCACTCCTTCGGTAAATGGGAGATGTCGAAGGTACCGAAAAAAAGAAAAATTGATATCAGACCGTGATTATAAATTTTGTTGGTGTTTTAATAATTTTTTAGCATCATATTATAATATTTGTGATACCTTGTGATCGATCTTAAATTTTTTTTTTCTTATGTAAGTCTCTCATACATCATCACCCAACAACCTATTTTTGGTCTTGACATTGATGGCAGTAAGCAGAAATTGAGGAACACTATGGACACATTGATGTTAGTTACAAAGAAAAATGACAGACTACCTCCATGCAAAGGAATATCGATACGAAAGTGAAACACATCTTATTAAGTTTGTGTGTGTGAATATGGTTTGTAGACTCATGCAGAAAACTGGAACTTTGAACAGTCGCCAGTGGACCCTTTGAGAGTTACTACACATCCCCCAAACGTGTATAAATATGCACGATTTGCATTTTGCATGGACACACCCACAAATCCATAGTAACTCACAGCATCTCGTTCCTCTCTGCTTATGGAATCAATGGCTAACAAGAAGGATGTCCGAAAGTTTGATACCGAGGAAGCTGTGGCGGTGGGTACAGTGGATTGGGTTAACTGGCTCTCATTTTTCCATTTTATGAAAAAATTTGAAAAATTAATAATAAATCATAGGAGAGTCCGAATTATGCGCTGTCAAATTTTTTAGACTCCAGACAATACGTACTTCTATTTTAATCAGTTAGATTACAATTTTCTATTTTTTTTAATAATTTTCGTGTATTTTTTATTTTTGATAAATTTTAAATAGTTGAGGAAGATGCAGAATAGGTGGTTGAAATGACACTGACTTAGACTAGATTGAGACAACTGGAATTTGATCCGGATCGGCCCAGCAATCATGATACTTAGCTATGCGATGAGCTCTGTCAGTTTGGTGCCGAATTTCATCGTTTAAGCTCTCAAAATCCAATTTTTTCAATTTTAGAAAAAAATTTTAAAAATTAATAAATTATAGGAGAGTCCGAATTCAGTGCCGCTAATTTTTTTAGACTTTAGACAATACGTATTTTTATTTTAATCAGTTAGATTGTAATTTTCTTTTCTTTTTTTTAAATAATTTTCCAGTAATTTTTAATTTTTTGAAAATCACATTTTTTCCATTTTAGGAAAGAATTCAAACAATTAATAATAAATCATAGAAAAGTCCGAATTCAGCGCCGCCAATTTTTTTAGACTTCAGACAATGCGTACTTTTATTTTAATCAGTTAGATTGTAATTGTCTATTTTTTTTAATAACTTTCGTTTACTTTTTTGATAATCAATTTTTTCCATTTTATGAAAAATTTTGAAAAATTAATAATAAATCATATGAGAGTCTGAATTCAGCGTTGCCAATATTTTTAGACTCTAGACAATACGCACTTTTATTTTAATTAGTTAGATTGTAATTTTCTATTTTTTTAATAATTTTTATGCAATCTTAAATTTTTTGATAATCGTGTTTTTTCTATTTTATGTCAGAATTCGAAAAATTTATAATAAATCATAAGAGAGTCCGAATCAACGCCGGCAATTTTTTTAGACTCCAGACAAAATGTACTTATAATTTAATCAGTTATATTATAATTTTCTATTTTTTTTAATAATTTCGTGTAATTTTTAATTTTTTTGATAATTCTTGAATAATTGAGGAAACATCGCTGAAATGGCCCGAACTCAAAATCGATTAAGACAAATGGAATTTGATTCAGATCGGGCCAATGATCAAGACACATAGCTATGCGATGCGATGAACTATGTCAGTTTTGCACCGAATTCCATTGTTTAGGCCCTCAAAATCTCGTTTTTCTATTTTAGAAAAAAATTCAAAAAATTATAATAAATCGTAGGTGAGTTCGAATTCAGCGCTGCTAATTTTTTTAAACTCCAGACAATACATAATTTTATTTTAATTAGTTAGATTCTATTTTTTAATAACTCTCATGTAATTTTTAGTTTTTTGATAATCCCTTTTTTTTTCATTTTATGAATAATTTTGAAAAATTAATAATAAATCATATGAGAGTCTATATCAGCGCCGCCAATTTTTTTAGACTCTAGACAATACATACTTTTATTTTAATTAGTTAGATTACAATTTTCTATTTTTTTTAAAAAAATTATGTAATTTTAAATTTTTTGATAATCTTTTTTTTCATTTTAGGTAAGAATTTGAAAAATTAATAATAAATCATATGAGAGTTCGAATTCAGCGCCACCAATTTTTTTAGACCCCAGACAATACTTACTTATATTTTAATTAGTTAGATTGTAATTTTCTATTTTTTTGATAATTTTCGTGTAATTTTTAATTTTTTAATAATCCCTTTTTTTCATTGTATTAAAAAAATTGAAAAATTAATAATAAATCATAAGAGAGTCTGAATTCAGCGTCGCTAATTTTTTTAGACTCCAGACAAAACTTGTTTTTATTTTAATCCATTAGATTGCAATTTTCTATTTTTTTCAATAATTTTCATGTAATTGTTTATTTTTTTGATAATTTTTAAATAATTGAGGATGATGTAAAATAGGTGGCTGAAATGACCCGGACTTAGAATGGATTGAGACAAGTGGAATTTGATCCGGATTGGTCCAACGATCAAGACTCATAGCTATGCGATGAGCTCTGTCAGTTTTGTACTGAATTCCATCGTTTAGGCCCTCAGAATCCCGTTTTTTGAATTTTTGGAAAAAATTTAAAAATTTAATAATAAATCATAGGAGATTTCGCATTCAGCGCCTCCAATTTTGTTAGACTCCAGAATATACGTACTTTTATTTTAATTAGTTAGATTGCAATTTTCTATTTTTTTAATAATTTTAGTGCAAATTTTTTATTTTTTCTTGATCAAAATTTGTATAACTCATAATAAAAACTGTGTTATTTGAGTAGCTCTTTGACTAAAATTTAGGTAGAAATTTTGTCAAAAGTTATCCAAATTATTTTTTAACTCATATTTATGTATTACGTGACAAGTTTATGGTAAAAAATTGTTAGCAATTTGAATGTTGTATTCTTAAAAGACTACATAGAAATATATTCAATACTTCAAGGAATAAAATGATGTAATTAAAATATTAGTGACCAAAATAAAATAAATATTATACTTTAAGGACCTTTAGTACAATTAATTGTATTAACTCTTAAATTTTAATATTAAAAAAAATACTATGGATCCCAAAATTCTTTTTAAATCCCAAATAGGGATGCCTGCATTGCTCTGGATTGAAATTCACAAAATTTGGAAATCAGAGGATCCAATGAATACCTTACGTTAGGGGCAGCGGTTACGTTGTCCGCGCCAGAGCCTATGCTGAAGTACGAGAGAGAGAGAGAGAGAGAGAGAGAGAGAGACTTCGTTTCTAGCCACGAATCTCCGACAATTTGGCGGGAGCTCGAGAGAAAGGGAGAGACAGAGAGACAAAGGGAGAGAGAGATAGAGAGAGGATCCGAATTTACAGGAAGTTTTGAACAATGTCACACCGTCACTTCCACAAACGAAAAGACACCAAGACGAGAGACAGAGAGAGAAGCAGAAGAAGAAGGAGAAAACTAATCGACACTCCTACTCAGTTATCCATCATTTTCTTGGTCGTTTTCCCTAGAAAATCAGTAAGAAAAAGCATCTCCGTCGGACTACGTGTGTATTGGCGAATGGTCACGTAGTTCTTCAGAGACATGGTTTACCTGATTTAAACGGAGCTCAATGCACAAGATTTGATCCTTTGAGAAGGAGAAAAAGGAAAATCTTTGGGAAGCTGAGAATTGGATTGAAGCTGAAAAATGGTACCTGAAATTGGCATGACATATATTTGTTTTTTGGGTTGAATCTGTATGTGTAATATACCTTTTTCATTATGTAAAAGAGACAAGACTCGAACAATAATCACACATTAGTTCACAAAAGTATAGAAACATATATAGTTTGCCTGCTACTTCTAAACTTCTTCCTAGAGAAGAAGAGTACTAATTTTCGTCTCTTATGAAAAAATTGTGAAACATGGGGGAAACAGATAAGGGGAAAGAAATAATGAGGCTTTAGCCACTAGATAGCTATGCATGTCAAAATATTGTATTGGAATAATAATTACGAAATTCAGTTATAATTTGAATCCATTTTTGTAATTTTACATGCTAAGTTGATAACAGGAATATGGCTCACATATGATCCAACTAGCTGACTACCACTCCTTACAGCCATTTGTTAGCTTTAATAGAAGTTGAAACCTTTTAATGGCACTTGAATTGGGTTGGTTGATAGTTAAATCTTTTGGAAGTAAATGGGCAAGCGGATAGCCTGTAGGAATTTATAAGACAATTGAATGATGATTTTCAGCAGAAGTTGAACTTTACATTATTTCCATGAGATGAATTCAATAAGAGAAAGGGTTTTCTAGTCTGTTGTTTGAGTAGATAGTGCAAGCCTCTTTTCCATATTACGGAAATTAAGTTGGACAAAATATGATATTCGGGGAGCTTGTAGATGTAATTTCATTATATAAACTAAACTAAGTCATAGTTTTCATCAATAAGTATGCATCGATTCACAGATATGTGTTGAAGACTTTGAGGAGGTGACACACATGTACGTGAGAGTAATTATACGTGGTGAATCAGTGTTTGCATGGTCACATATATAATTTCTAGTTTTATGGGATACTCCGGTGATCTGGAAAATCATGGCATGCGCATCCCTCTTCTGCTAAGATCTCATGACCAAATTTAGAATCATAGATAAGGTGGAATACTGCAGGCATCCTATAATGTGGTTAAAATTAAATGCTAAGCTCCTGCATTACAGTAAATGTGTCAGTGGCAGATGAAGGATAGTGATTGGCGGGTGGAATGGCCAGACAAAACTTGGCAAGAATGATTCGCTTCCCTCACTGATAATAAAGATCATATTTGAATGTAAGAGAGGATTAGCACATAAATCATCTGTTAGTGTATATCAATAGAATGTGAAATTCAAACACAAAAGAAAGGCTCATTAAGAGGGTAAGTAGGCGACAAATGGATTTTTTTTTGGTAAGAAGGCGGCAAATGAATGAATTCACTTTGTTTTGACAAACTGAATAAGTTTGTTACCTAGTAGAGCCCATTTCAATTGATGTTTTTCTGATTATATGGCAAATCTTAAGTAGTGATATGGTTTTCCCCTTTATCATAAAGCAAGAATGTGATAGTATGAAGGGTGTGTTTTGAAGAGTTTAAGTGGTACCATGCCATCTATGATTTCCCGTAATGGTGATGGAGGCCCATCACTGGTGGAATGGAATCAGAACTTTTTTTTTACAACTATAATACAAGATAGGCACTAAAGAGGTTTCTTCCTACTTTTTTTTTTTTTTTTTTTTTCGGGGGGGGGGGGGGGTGGTAAGTCTTCCTCCTTTGTATGTAGTTCGAGAAGTGCACTTTTATGAAACTAATGCACACACACACGCGCGTATGTCACACATTAAGATAAATTTAAAGATATCTCTTACACAAGTATCATGCTTTGAAGTCTGTCTAAATGATTAATCGCTGCAGGGAACTTCGGTGAATATTATTGTGGGTTCTCATGTCTGGGTTGAGGACCCAGCGTTAGCTTGGGTTGATGGACAGGTAATAAAAATTTCAGGGGAAAAAGCTGAGGTCCAGATCAGTAATGGGAAGAATGTAAGTTCTCTGCCCATGATTGCACTTCATTTCTTGATGTTCTGTTTCTTATAAGTTTTTTTGTGGGCATCTAGTTCAAATATTGAACCTGGAAAAGAATATATCATCTCACCCATCATGTTCACAGGTTTCAAACACATACAGTCACTTATCTATCACGTATGTCACCAAAACAAGTTAATGCAACTTTTCTGTAGTGTGTAGCTGAACGCTCAACACTTTTGCTGTTCAATATCCTAGACACTTTTGCTGTTGTCTTTATAACAATTGTTAGTTCTCCCTCAAACATACCCACAAATATTTACATCTCCTTTCATATTTTCACCTCTCTTTTGACCAGCTTGTTTACTGAAAATGGAGTTTCGAAGTTATATTTACGATAGTATCCCCTTTCTTTTTGAAGAAGCATAATAAATATGTGAATATGGGTATATGACCTGGTACACCATCTCTTCTCTCTTAAGGCAATTTGTAAGATCTATTTTTTCAATGTATTAAAAATTATGTATGCTTCATAATTTAGAAAAATGAAGCTAATTTCTTCTGTCTTTTCGGCAACAGTGATACAGAAAATAAGGGAACTAGACAATATAGACGTCATATGTCAATTAACCTTGTCATCATATATGTTATACATTGAAATATGAAAACCGTGCGCAACTTGACAGCTAAAAACCTTTGCTTCGCATTTGCAGTAATAATTAAACTTACATCCATCTAGCATTGTAAAACTGTAAAGCATCTTGAGATTTATGTTCTGGCCTATCTTTCAGGTTGGTGCAAAGTTATCAAAAATATATCCCAAGGATATGGAAGCACCTGCGGGTGGTGTTGATGACATGACAAAGCTATCTTACTTGCATGAGCCTGGAGTCCTACAGAATTTAAAAACAAGATATGAACTTAATGAAATCTATGTAAGCTTTCATTCTTGAATAGTCTTAGTTTCCGCACTATGTTCTGTGCCATACTATGTATCTCCTAATTATTGATATTATGACAGACTTACACTGGAAATATCCTAATTGCAATTAATCCATTCCAAAGATTGCCTCATATTTATGATGCTCACATGATGCAACAATACAAGGGAGCACCATTTGGAGAACTAAGCCCTCATGTTTTTGCTGTTGCTGATGTTGCTTATAGGTACTTCCCCCCCCCCCCCCCAAAAAAAAAAAAAAATGACAGGCCAAGTACAACTGTATTAATATTATTTTCATGATCTTCCTAATACGTGGTAATGTTCCACTGAAAATAGGGCAATGATCAATGAGCACAAAAGCAATTCGATTTTGGTCAGTGGTGAAAGTGGAGCAGGTAAAACCGAGACCACGAAAATGCTTATGCGGTATCTTGCATTTTTGGGTGGCCGGGTAGCTACTGAAGGACGCACAGTTGAACAACAAGTCCTAGAAGTATGACTTATTACTTTAAGTTTTTAGTTGATTTTTTGCTTATTTTATTATCTTCTGCCACTTGCGTTTAATTTGATTTCATATGACACCATAATGAGACTTTTGCACATCCTGATCTGATTGCAGTCCAATCCAGTTCTTGAAGCATTTGGCAATGCTAAAACTGTTAGAAATAACAATTCCAGGTGAGCCTCACTCAGACTTGTGCTATAGAAAATAAATATTCCATCATTCCTATCGTCTTTGTACCATAGGTATGCAATTTTTAACTTTAGGATTGTTGACTCATCTCACAAACTGAGTTCCATTACTGAATTCAATGTTACACAGGAGACTTGTTGGTGGATGTGCTCTTTGTTTTCTCTGGCAAAAATTTTCCTAGTGAAAATAAAGTAGTTATATTTGCTAATATGAATTTCCATTTTCTGAGGATTAGTATCAATAGACGGCTTAGGACAGCTGAATTGAACTTTCTCCATTGATAAATATTGATGTTTGAAATATAATATTGATGCAGCCGTTTTGGTAAATTTGTTGAGATCCAGTTCGATAAGCATGGTAGAATATCAGGGGCAGCAGTCAGGACTTATCTTCTGGAGAGATCTCGTGTTTGCCAAATTAATGATCCCGAACGCAACTACCACTGCTTTTACCTTCTATGTGCAGCACCACAGGAGGTATCTTCCTGCTCCAATGAGAGCATTGTCTCATAGTTCTGTCCTTTTTGGTGCTCAACTTTCGTACCATTTATGCCTTACAGGAAATTGAGAAGTACAAGTTGGGAAACCCCAAATCATTTCACTATCTTAACCAGTCAAAGTGCTATGAGCTGGTTGGTGTAAGTGATGCCCATGACTATCTTGCCACCAGGCGAGCAATGGATATTGTTGGTATAAGTGAAAAGGAGCAGGTATGACCTTTATCAGAAGTGTGTGCATTTCATTTCCTCCACTGCTTTATATGTACTAGGAAGGGCCTTTCGCTTATGCTCTCTCTCTCTCTCTCACTCAGGAAGCAATTTTCCGAGTTGTTGCTGCAATTCTTCATCTAGGCAATATCGATTTTGCTAAGGGAAAGGAAATTGATTCATCAGTCCCCAAAGATGACAAATCCAAATTCCATCTTAAAATGACAGCTGAACTTCTTATGTATGAACTATTCCCAGTATTACCTGAAGAGATTATAGGTTATATGTGTCATTGCATATGGTTGCAGAGATTGATTCAATGTTTACTTCAGGTGTGATCCCGTGGCCTTGGAAGATGCATTATGTAAACGTGTGATGATAACCCCTGAAGAAGTGATAAAGCGAAGTCTTGATCCTCTTAGTGCAACCATTAGCAGGGACGGTTTGGCTAAGACAATATATTCTAGATTATTTGATTGGTAAGAAGCTGAATTCTAATCATACTGTTAATATGTGAAATGCAATTTCTGTGAGAGAAACTAGATTTGGATAGTGCTATGGTGCTTTTTTGCCTTGTTAATTTTTAATCATGTGCAGGTTGGTGGATAAAATTAATGTCTCAATTGGACAAGATCCTAATTCAAAATCTCTGATTGGGGTCCTTGATATCTATGGTTTCGAAAGTTTTAAGCATAACAGGTAGCAACCAAGACTTCATAACCCAGTAAAATTTTTAGATTTTTTATATAATCATGAAGATCTGCATACAGTTACCTTTTTATACCGGCTTGGGCAGTTCTTTTATCTTAACTTTGGCATGTAATGCTTTGCAGCTTTGAGCAGTTTTGCATTAACTTCACAAATGAGAAGCTGCAACAGCATTTTAACCAGGTAGCCCTTACATCATATTGGCCAGTTAAGGCTTCATTTATTGTCAGCTTGTTGCTTAAGTTTCCAATGGTGCCCTTCAGCACGTCTTCAAGATGGAACAAGAAGAATACACGAAAGAGGCCATTGATTGGAGCTACATTGAATTTGTTGATAATCAAGATGTTTTAGATCTTATTGAAAAGGTATTTCCCCTTTTATTTACACTTGTAATCATGGTTGATTGATTATACTTCTTGTTAGTTACTGTTTTGCACTCCAACTAAGCAAATCTCTGTTCAGACATCCAAAATACCAGGTTAGGACTCCTGTTGTTGAGTAAGACCTATATCAAGGAAAGGTCCCACTGTTGGAATAATGGTATCCATTGCTATGTGCTCCATTGTGATTAGTAAGATTGGTGAACTAGCTGAAAGGATGGAAAAAGAGGGATTTGAACCTCTGGAAACCAAATTCTACATAGCAGTTCCAATGCTACACGTTGAACCACTTGGCCATCTCTCCTACATACTGATTATGACCCAAAAAACCGAGTGAATAGCGAGTCACTCATATTAGATTGTTGGATAGGTACGACCAATCAATTCTAACTATTTTACGGTGGCATTGGGTAATTGTCTACCATTTATTCATGTGGATATATCTTCATAGAATGGTTGAAGTTTCTTTTATACTTAATACTTATATTCTTTCTTTCGTTAAACTATCCATCACTGTACTTTAAAAAAAGTTTCCTGCTAACTTGAATATTATCTTAGAATTAAGGTTTCAAGTTTGTACTTGATCCCCTTACGTACCCAAAATCCATCTGTTCTTATTGCCTCGTTGCTTTCAACGTCCTTAGTTATTTGTATGGATGCAAAAAAAACTGAATACTGGTTCAGTAGTCCAAAATCTGGTTTTGTTCATCTCATATGACAAACTCTTACACTTGTGTTATCATTTTCGTTCACATTATTTGTTTATGTGTGCGTATCTAGAATTGTTATTTCTAAAACTTCGACTTTCTCTCTGTGTTTTATTCCCTTTTTCTATTACTTTTTTATGTTCGCATTCTTTCTTCCGTTAGTTTGACTCTTAATGCTCTTCTTTTAAGTATTGAGATCCCTAGACTTCTATGCTGCTTTAAATAAATAGATATCAAGATCATAGTTATCAAAATCGTACGATTCGCGATTCGATTCGTACGATTTGGTTCAATATAGGTACAAAATGATTCGTATCTTATATGAGAATCATTTTAGAGTTGAATCGCACCTGAATTGTATGATTTGTATCTCACGAATCGCACGATTCAATAATTTTTTTAAAACCCAATTTTTTTGTAAAACGATGTCGTTTTGTCCACTAAACAGTAAAACGTCGTTTTGTTTACAGAGGAACCCACACCCTAATAAAAACTCAACCTCTTTGCTCGTTCTCTCTTTGACGTCGTCTAAAACTCGTCTTGCGTTGTCTAAAGCTAAAGGTCACGGCTAACACTCTCACATCATCGGTTGATTTTTGCTCTCAGTTCTTTCATGGATAGTTTGTTAGGTTCTAATTTTTTGTTTCAAAATGTTGACCTGTATATTTTCTCCCAATTAATTTTTTTATTTGTTCTTTTTTCATTCATGCTTGTAACCTAATTTATACTGGGTATCACTATTTTGATTCTTGAATAGCCATAGTTCTTTAATGAATTTTTTTTTCAAGTTGTTGAATTTGAAAATGGTTAAACAAAAGATGAAAATGAAGCAAAAAACTAGCGTATTTCCATTTAGACGATGTGATTATGTCAATTGATTATTTTTAGGATGCAATAATGTTCAATATTTAACATTTTGTTTATTTTAAATATGTAGTATTATTTTTTTTTTATTCAAATTTTGTGTCGAATTTTACAATTCATGATTCTCAAATTTAGGATTCCGATTCACGATACGAATCGCGATTTAACAACTATGATCAAGGTGTTTAGCATGAAATTTCCTCTTTTTAGGCGACTAGTCAGAAAAAAAGAGTAAATGATCCCCTTAACATTGTTTTCCCAGCTGCTTCTTCCTGAACCACGAATATATATCCCCTGCAGGTTTTTGTATATTCATTCTTTGCATCTATTTAGGGGCAAAGCCAGAATTTTTATTGAAGGGCCAACAAGGAGAAATATAACATAGGGCACCACACTAAGATTTCTAATACTTTCCGTTTCTTTTTTTTTTTTTTTTGGGGGGGGGGGGGGGGGGGAGCTCCAATATTTCTCAAAAATAGCATCAATTTAAAGGGCTAAAATGCAATTTTAGACTTTTTACTGACAAGGGCCCACCTTGGTCCCAATGCCACTGCTACTATTGGTTTAGTACATTAAATTGACCAGTTGATTTGTAGTAAATTATGACAACTGTGTGATATCATCTCCGAAATGACGTACTCCTTGAATTCATAATAAATCCAACAATTTGTTTTTTTGGATCCTCGTTGCCACCATTATATGCTTGTAAAATATACTTTGATTTAGACACAAAAAAGAAATAGAAAACAAAAGTTACATGATTTTTTCCCGAGTGATAACTGGAATAAAATGATCACATATGTATGATATGCAAAGGTTCAAAGTATTGACAAGTCGGATACGACTTGGCACTTTCCGAGTCGATACCATTACACGTTACGTATAAACCTCGAGTCTTGCTTGACTAGTCCGAGTCATTTTCGAGTCAATAAGTTACCGAGATATCGTCACCGAATTGGCCAATATCATTCCACAGTGCCACGATATGGTCTGAATCTCTCCTCACGTTCAACTTATTCTTTTAGGTCGTATCGCCCAATATTGCGCCACGATGCTATTACCGATGTGTCTCAGAGCCCTCCGAGTCGATGGCCGATACCGCGATCTTAAATCCAAAATAGAAAACAAGAAACCAAAGAACAATGTTATAGGCTTTTAAGGATAATGTGTTTTTGCAGCTTTTGTCCTAATTTCTTTAGAATTGTATGTCAGTTAATTGTTGGTGGAGACCTTTGAAATTGTTTTATTTAGGGTTCCATGAATATCCGTGACCGTGTTTTTATTAGATGGTTAGCTCAACAAAATTTAAATTTGGGTCAAGTTCTAGAAAGAATTTTTGATTGACATGCCGTAAAGTTAAAAGGATTGGATTGCCTTAGATTTGAACCCAGGGTTCTAGGAATTGGTCGAGTCGTATCCGACTCGGCTACTTCCGATATGATAACGATACACAAAATGCAAAAAAGTCAGACCTATATCGACGATATCTTGGCAGAACTCAGGCACTTCGGAATAAATCGGATTCAACTTGGTAGGACTTGGACGATTCAAATTGGAATCGGCTTGTACGATCAAATCTTGTGCAAAATCCCAAAAATTTTGGACAAATAGCAAAAATCCAAAGCAAAAGAGAAGTGTTATAATTTACATACCTGTAAAATCAAAGATCCCACAAACAAATCAGCTTCTTCCTCTTCTTCTTTTTCGATCCTTCATTGCTAACTGCAAATTGCGAACCAGTCGCAGTATCATAAAAGGAGAAGCTCCGGCACCCGTGGCTTCATCACCTATCTTCCTAGTTGCCTTCATCACCCATCTTCCTAGTTGCCTTCGTCGGTTTGTCTCCTCTCGGATTCTTCTTCTTCTTCTCCCTCTCCCCCCGCCCCTCTCTGTGGACGGAGACGCAGACGCAGACGCAGACGCAGACGCAGACACAGACGCAGACGCAGACGCAGACGCATGAAGCGTCTTTGGGAAGCTAATGTCTTTTGTTTTCTTTTTAAAGGACTCTCTGCTTTCGGAAATTAGCAAAAAAAAAATTTGGTTTCTTTTTACTTCTTTATCTTTTAGTTAGATTAAATTATTTTATGTGGGTAATAGTTTTTGGGTACACTTTTGCAGGTATGTTCCAACAGATAAAAAATAGGCAGTTTTTTTTTTCTTCTTTATTTTCTTTTAAAATGATTAATTTATTTTATTTGTATGTAATAGTTTTTGGGTACACTTTTGCCCAAATTTACTTGAGGTAAAATTTACTCTTCCATAGACCATTAAATAATAAATATATCATTTTTTTTAAGCTCAAAATATTAACTAAATGTCAAAATATCAACTAAATGTCAAAATATCAACATGTTCTTAAATGCTTAAATTGAACACTAATAATGATAATTATGTTCAATAACGCCCTTATGTTTCAATTTAGTTATGTTTAATGTGTTTTTGTTTGTATTGTGGACATATGATGAATGAATGATGAAGTTTATATTTTTTTTAAAAATTTCGTAATTTTTTAAAATTTTTTTGGAGCTTCTAACTAGCATTTTGAGCGTATCGGCCGATTCCGTGCCACGGCGTTGGGACCAATGTGTATCAATGCCCTCCAAATTGATGGCCGATACTACGACTTTGAACCACGTTTGAACCAGGATATCAACTTGCCAAGACTTTTTTTTTACCAGATATGAAATAACTAGTAACATATCTATGGATACTTTTATGGGGAATCTGCTTATTCTGTGGGGTGTACGAAGAGCCTACTTGATAACAACAAGGATTCATGTATCGAAGCCCAATTTTTTATGATTAAGGCCTTTCTGTTTAGTTGAGTCGTCGCTGGAAAGTGTATAAAATTGCGCCCTTGTATAAGTTTTCTTCAGTAATTCTGATATTCTCAAAATCCCAAACAGTATTCTGTCATGAATAAACCGATCCCTTTATAATTGATGCTGACACTAGCTTCAAAGTTCTGTGAGTTTTTTTGAAGCCCAGATTCTATCTAAAATTCGTTTTCCCAGGGAAGAGCATGTGTTAAGTGAGTCAAGTTATTAATAAATTCAGGGGAACACTGTTTCTTTGTTCAATTCAGTCTGGGTATAGTAATTAGTCTTACTGTCAACCTATAACTTGTATTATTTATTTTTGCAGAAACCTGGAGGAATCATTGCTCTCCTTGATGAAGCCTGGTATAAGGATCTCCTTTCCCTTTTCTCTCATATGTTTAGTTTCTCAAATAAAATGTGTGCATGTTCATTTAGAAATTTTACTAATTTATTTTTCATCCATTTAGTTAGAAACAGATTCAGATGATAAACATCTGCAGAAATGAGTTTGTGGTGGTTGAAGCAATTTGATTAGTTCTTATTCTGTTTTACTGGACCTTCTGTTTTCAGTATGTTTCCGAAGTCAACACATGAGACATTTGCAAACAAGCTCTATCAGACTTTTAAAACTCACAAGCGTTTTATCAAGCCTAAATTGTCCCGCACTGATTTCACAATCTCACACTATGCTGGAGAGGTTTGTTTGGTTACCAAAGCATAGCTCTTCTATATAGTGAAATTATGACCTGTTTAGATCTTTTAACTCCTCCCATTCATTTCCAGGTTCTATACCAATCTGAACAATTTTTGGACAAAAACAAAGACTATGTGGTTCCTGAATATCAAGACCTGTTGGGTGCTTCTAAATGTTACTTTGTAGCAGGCCTTTTCCCTCCAATACCTGAAGAGACTACCAAATCTTCTAAGTTCTCTTCAATTGGTGCACGATTTAAGGTATCGTTGCTTACATTATAGTTGTGGCCCTGTTTGTGCATTTTGAACAATCCTATTGTATCACATTTATAAGCGACACTTAATGTCACTCTTGAGAAACAATGCGCCCCTGTTTTTACATCTGAAGAAGTTGTAGAGGATGTAATGTATGAGAAAAGGAAATTTGACATCTTTCAATTTTATGATGCAGCTGCAACTGCAACAACTGATGGAAACACTTAATGCAACAGAACCTCACTATATCAGATGTGTGAAGCCAAACAATCATCTCAAACCTGCCATCTTTGAGAATGTCAACATCATGCAACAGTTGCGTTGTGGCGTGAGTACATTTGTTCTTACTATTTTTTGAATTTTTTTTTTACCTGTTTGATAAGACATCCAATTGCACTTTTACTTTTCTGATATTAATTAGCACTGATCGTTGCCCTTTTAGGGTGTTTTAGAGGCAATCAGAATCAGTTGTGCTGGATACCCTACTCGCCGTCCTTTTTTTGAGTTCATAAACAGATTTGGGCTTCTTGCACCAGAGGCTTTGGAAGGAAAGTAAGTTCCCTCTTTTAGCATGCACCACAGCTTAAGTGGAGACAGTTTTGTAAGCTTGCCTGCCATACCGATGCCTGGCCAATTTGCACATGTTAAAGTTTTCTTACCTTTCCCCAGAAACTTGTATATATTCTTTGTAAATCTAATGCATTTATGAGCAGCTATGATGAAAAAGTTGCTTGCAAAAAGATTCTGGAAAAAAAGGGGCTCAAAGGATTCCAGGTAATACAGGAATTTCTTTGCTACTTGTCATACTTGTGTTAATTTCTAAACATGATCATTGGTTTGATATTCCATTCACTCGATTTTGTATTCAGATTTGTATGAGCTGATATGGTTATTGCTGCCTTTATAACACCTGATCTATGTTGTAACCACTGTTAAACCAGACTTGAATCTGCAGCATGGTATACACTTGAATGGAAACATGCTATGAATGCAACAATGCATATGTCAAAGGAGTTTGGTGTTGGCTAAACAGCCCAGCCACAGGTTTTTCTTGAAGGAATCAATTAGTTTAACTCGATCACCTAATGATTTGCAGATTGGTAAAACGAAGATATTTCTAAGAGCTGGTCAGATGGCTGAATTAGATGCAAGAAGAGCAGAGGTACTTAGTAATGCAGCAAAAACCATACAACGGCGAGTACGAACCCATAATGCTCGTAAACAGTTTATAGCATTGCGAAAGGCTATGATTTATGTGCAATCTCTTTGCAGAGGTGAGCAATTGAAATATTTTGAAGTATTGATCAGTCTTCTAGCTAAATGTAGTGTGGTTCTCGAGTATATAGTTTTTCGTCCTCAATATCAGACTTTCCCTCCTACAGTGACTCAATAGGGTTGTGCTATTAACTTCCTTCTCTGTTCTCTCTCTCTCTCCCTCCCTCCCTGGGTGTGTGTTTTTGTGTGGGGTAGCACAACACCACAAACATATGCTCGGTACTTTAGCATTTTGTTTTCTCACTTCCAATTTCGCTTGCTCTTGTATGACTTTTAGGTAGACTGGCTTACAAGCTTTATGAGAGAATGAGAAGGGAGGCAGCTGCAGGGAAAATTCAGAAGAACACACGTAGACATCAATCCAGAAAGGCCTATAGCGAACTGCGGATCTCGGTGCTTGTGCTGCAAACAGGTTTGCGTGCAATGGAAGCTCGTAAACAGTTCAGATTTTGGAAGCAAACTAAAGCTGCGACCATAATTCAGGTTGATTTGTTCATATATCTACAGAGTGGATGGTTTATTTTGTAGTTTACTGGGCTCTCAAATAAATGCATTTGTTTCTTAGGCCTGGTGGCGCTGTCATAGAGCTTCCTCATATTATAAAAAGCTCAAGAATGGATCAATAGTTACACAATGCAGATGGAGGGGAAGAATTGGTAGGAGAGAGTTGCGAAAGCTCAAAATGGTCAGGATCCATGCTATTTTGCTATCAAAGTTGTATTAATGCCATTGGTATCATAAATTCAACTGTTACTCTACCGTTAAAATTATCTGCATACATGAAATCCAACTAAGGGAACCTTTTGTTTACCCAGACGGAGTTCCTTCTTAAATTATTATGATACAACAACTTCATATTGCATCGAATTTTGGTATTTACTTTATGGCAGAGTATTCCTTTTCCCATTAGAGATTTGTACCTCTTTCAAATTTACTTTTTTCTGAAATTTGACTATGACCTCCAACTGAACTCTCTGCAGGCTGCAAGGGAAACAGGTGCACTCAAAGAGGCAAAGGATAAGCTTGAAAAACAATTGGAGGAGCTCACCTGGCGCCTACAATTAGAAAAACGTTTAAGGGTAATTTTATGTTCAGCAGATGGCCATTATTTGATTTGAATATGCTGGCAAAGGATTATCTTTCTTCTCTAAGAAGTCTGTACAATGACCTGCAATACGTTGCAACAAAAATCTTAATCTTGTGCTCTTATGGGGTCACACGTACTATCTGTTCAAGGATTTTGTTCATAAATCTTTGACTTTAACACCGTTGAATTATTTGGTTCTTTGATCTTACATAATCAAAATAAGTGACAATAATTTGAGCACATCCTCATGTCAAGCTTTGAAATCATGCATGCAGACTGATTTGGAAGAAACAAAAGCACAAGATATAGCAAAGATGCAGAACTTGTTGGAAGCTATGCAAAAAAAAGTTGATGAAAAAAATGCATTGCTTGTCAAGGAAAGAGAAGCTGCAAAGAAGGCTATTGAAGAAGCACCTCCTGTAATCAAGGAAACCCCAGTTTATGTTGAAGATACGCAAAAAGTCGAATCTTTAACAGCAGAAGTTGATAGTTTAAAGGTAAGAGTGTGTATATATTTATTCTACAAATAGTACTTTATCACGACAAATGCATGGAATCCAGGACTCGATCTCTTACCCACTATGCTCGTACATTTTATTGTTGTTGCATGAAATTCCAAACCAAAAATTGTTATGACAAAATGAAATGTTGAAAACATTTGCTTTAAAATGTTGTGCTTTCATTAGGCTATACCAGTTTATCAGCTGCTGATTACATCTAACACACAATATAGCCCAATACTCCAATAGTGCTGTTAGAGTATGCAACTCAAACAAAATGAAAATAGATGCCCAAAATTCTCAATATCAATGCAGAACAAGTTCAAACATTCTCTCGCACTTGTGACCTGACACGAGCGCAGAGAAACTAACACAATTAGAACATATTGGACCAACCTACTTTACTGAGAGTACATATTTATTTGACCGAACAACTTTACAAGGAAGAAAAGTGTGAGACTCAGTCATCAACTCCAGAAAGCTAGCTTTGGTACTCTTTAAAGCATCCAATTCAAAACCACTTGGCAATAAGTAAAGATTCCCACAAGACTATATAGTAGTTTGAGTTGCAATCCAATGTAGGACAAGCTCTAAGAGAGGGTTTCTTCTGTGGCCTACGTTGTGGTCTGTAAGCAATCAAATCCTATCAGAAAGTAATTGTTAGGTAACTACCTTGAGATTTTGCACTTTTACGCGACACTAGTGTCATGGCTAGAGCTAGATGAGCTGGTATGCTTTTGGTGTGATTTTTTCATATATGTGTTTGGCCCATTGCCAAACAACTAAATGGGCAAGTGATCATGTAATGTAGTATCAATGCTTTGATTCTAGGAGACATTTGGTTAACATCTCCCCCTTTCTTTGCATTTTATATTTGACATTCCATTCTATCTTTCTTCCTCTACATATGCAAGAGGGGGCATGTGAAAAAATGGGTGAGAGCATGATAGACATGTATAATTTGGTCTATTTCTCAATCGTTTGAGCATTTGAAACATGGTTGTCTAATAGGGTACAAGAGCATTGGTTCTGGGGCGTCTCAGCCTCTCAGGCTCAAGCTCTTTGGCTGCATTTATTGCCAACGGTATCTGTTGTCTCCAAGTGTGAGAGGGAGTTGTACATGAAGGGGTCTAAGAGCTTGAGGCATAGATATATGTATATGTATATATATATATATATGTATATATGTATATATATATGTATATATGTATATATATATAAAGAGAGAGAGAGAGAGAGAGAGAGAGAGAGAGATGTGAATGCTGTGAGGAGAAATGCAGCTGGTTGTTTGTTCCACATAAAAAAGTATGCATTAAGCATTACTCAGGCAATAATAATGTTCTGATGCCTTGGAAAATGCACCACAATTTTTGCACAGATTGTGGCTGGATGTGTTGAGAACCCCAAGATCGCATGGAGAGTAGTCACAAATTTCTATATGTTTCATTTAAGATACGAATTTTGTTCTGTTCAACTCCATTGCTTTAAGCATTACTCATTTAAGATACGAATTTCATTTAAGATACAAATTTCTATGTGTTTCATTTAAAATTTGGATTCCAATTATACCATGACTGTCATGAAATGTAAGTTTCCTAAGGATTAGTAGCTCTAGTTTATCCATGTATAGGGGCATATCTTCTGTTAAGCTGGAGAAATACATCTAATTTGCTGTATTTTGCATATTTTGTATTTCAGGCTTTAATGCAGGCTGAAAAACAAAACTACAGTGAACTGGGGAGCAAATATGCTGAATCCCAAGAAATTAGTGAAGAAAGACTTAAAAAGTTGGAAGAATCAGAAAAAAAGGTTCATCAACTTCAGGAATCTTTGAGCAGGTTGTGTAGCCCATTTAAAATGTTTTACCTCTTGTTAATAATTTACCTCGTGTTGCTAATCTCCCGGTTAACGAATCTCATGCTTGGATACACAGTATGTTTTTGCACATTTGTATAACTACACAAATATTTGCTTCTCTACAGTCATGCGATTTTGGTGTCAATTAACCTTTTTAAAAAGCAAAATTTTGGTGACTTTACACTTGATAATTTAGTGATGATGATTTAGTTGGCTGCCTGATCGGCAAAAATTCTGTAAGGATAAATGATATCCTTGTGTGGAATGGATCGTTCCCCACGATTACACACGTAGGATTAGACACTACCTAGAGGGGTGAATAAGTTAATTAAAATTACGCTTGAACAACCACCAAATTTTAACCCATGTCTACCACAGTTACCTCTTCTCAAAAATCAATTTACCAATTAAATTTGAGAATCCCTTCAACAAGAACTTTTAAAATCCATAATGATAGATGTAATGAATTTGTCGATTTTACCGATTAACACTAAATCACTCACAGTGATTCAACCATGGTAATAACCCACTACCAAACCACTATGTATGATAAGATGCTCAATCAATCATACCAACAAATACATAGTGCCCATGTGTGCTACAAATCACAAGTGAACACAAGAGATTCGTGATGCGGAAATGCTCCTCGAGAAAAATTGTGGTGAACCACTCAGGGGTTCACCAAAGTCTAATCATTATACCACAATCAATCTATAAGTACTTGAGTTTTATTCCTCAACCAATACTTTGGTTAGAACACTCCTTTCCTTGAATAGATCTCTCCACCGAATACACTCACTGATGTCGTGGATAGTTTCAGTTTAACTCCCCTCTGCACGGTTCATTTAGGCCTTGAGCACTCCTAGGATGCACCCAAAAATCTCGGTATGCTCACTCTTCAAGTGAGTTTGGTATAACCATGCAAATTCTTCTTCTCTAATGTGTAATGTTGGATAGGAATCACAAGATGGGTTTTGGCCTTTGGATTTTAGGAATCCAATGTTGCTCACAAGCTCTCAAGTTTTTTTTTATATGCAGAAAATACTCTCAAGAGGCTTACCGAGCATAAGAAAGACACATTTTATTTATAAACTCAGAATAGGGTTTGTCTTGGGACCAAGAAAACACAAATTCGCAAACGACCGCTCGAGCAATGGGAGACCGGTGGGAAAGCATTGACTTCTGGAATGAAAAAAGAATTTAAACCAAGGTTGTAAAGCAGGCACCACGCAAACGACCTCATGACCGCTTGAATTGCTTGAGAATTACCCAAAGGGCGGTCTCCATTGCCCACTCGTTCAGCCTTTATTGATTTTATCTCTAAGTGTTTAAAGACCCCTCTAGCGAACATAGGGCGATCCATACTAGTTTTTAAGCTTAGAAACCAAGTAAAAACTTGCCACAAAGGGTGGTGTTCAAGGGAGGTTCGATTAATGACTAAAGTATATGTTTTCAAAACACATTTAAGGTTTAGAAAAACTTTTCTTCAAAAACACCTAGGGATCATTAATGGATCAATCACTGATTCTATTTTACCTAATCAGCCTAAGTCTAATAAATTAAACCAAGGGTGCTAAGATCTATAGGTTATTACCTTTGTCTTAAGCAAGTCTTAAGCAAGAAGGTGCATACAAAGAGTCTTTCGATGTAGCTTGAAGCACGATCTCCTCTCTTTTATTGACATTTTCGGATCTTTAACGTTGTAGCATCATGACCATGGAATTTGTTGATATTTACAAAAAAGATTTTACAAAATTAGTTAATTACAAAAACGGTCCTAACAAGTTCATTAGTTGAAGAACTCTTTTTCGGGATGAAAAGGATATGAAGGTTACCAGAATTCGTTTGAAGGCCTACAAACCACGATTTGGGTCGCACGACCCCAAACGGGGTTCGTTCGCGATCTAGATGGCTCATCTCTCCGGCCCCAAGTATCTATCCAATCCCTAAATCAAAACTCAGACCCCAAATATATACCCTAACCCAAGAAATTGCACAAATCATAATATTAGAGGCCAAATCAAGTGACACATACTTGATGGATCCCACACAACCTTTCAGATCACTGCATCGAACAGTACCATTGATCGACCGTGTTTGTATGCATCGATCGATTGTTGCCAGTGTCCTTCTGTAGATTACTTCTCGTCTTAGATGGCTTCGGAGGGCTTTCGTCTGAGATTGGGTTGCCATCTGTTGGGACAGTCATTAGAGGCTTTCGTCTGAGATGGGTTGTCCGCTGTGATGGCTTTCGTATGAGACATGACACCCATCTCTCTCTCTCTCTCTCTCTCTCTCTCTATTGGAAGACCGACTCACATCATCAGTGGTCTGGGATATGTTTACGTGATTTGGTAGACTACTATGACCTAGTGGGTATCATTTTGGGTGAAAAGACAAAAACAACCCTCTAATGACATGATAACATACTTTGGATAAAAGGCATAAAAAAAGTCAAAACAATATTTAGGTTATATTAATTAGGTAGCTACCTTACGCACATCTAAATTTTTTGCTTGCAGCCCTATAAATATTTTCACATTCTTTCCCTAAGTTACATGCTTGTACAATTAAGCACTCTGCTCTAGAGTTTTTTTTTTATTATTAAGTAATTTTTATTTTGAGACTTGTTAGTCTTTTAAGACTTTTATTTAATCGCTCCTAGTATGTTATTTTTCAAATTTTAAACCTTTAATATTCTAAATTTTTGTGGTTTTATTTTTTGGCAATAAAATATGCAACCGTTACTTTTTTTTATTCACGATTATTAGTTGATGTGTTGTTATGGGAGCCAATTTGTCTTGAAACTCTTTTAACAAAATACAAATAAATGCTAATTAAATGTTTGCTTATGCATATATTACTAAAATAACAGTGTGCAAACTATTGGTTTAAAACAACTGCCAACTATTTGTGTGTGTATAATGTATAACTATATATTATTTTTTTTTGTAATAATGAAAATGATCTGGATAAGAATCCAAAGCGAACTCCAACCCCAAATAGCATAGCAGTCAAGCCTATCCCCACCGCACCATGTACCAGGGAAAGTAGCGTATCCAGTATTCGTGTATCCGTATCCGTACCACGTACCAAACCGACCCACGATCGTGGTAGACTGGCATGTCATTAATAATGTCAGGGAATACATCTCTAGCAACAGGGAATAAATTATCTCAGAAAGAAAACTCTGTATTTTTATGGCTGAAACATTGATGGAGCAAGGGATAGAGACAAAAAGGACTTGAAGCAATATATTATTTCCTGCATGTGTTCCAGTGTTATAGTTTTTTTGCTTTATTTTAACTGAAATAAAAATCTGTATCCCAAGAATGAATAAGCATTATTAGTTACTTCCTAAACGTTATCTCTGATCTGTAGCTTAACCTCCCAACCGTAAATTGCTTTTTACACCGGCATTCTCTTTAGGGGTATAAAGCTGGTTGAAGCTTCTAACATGATTGACCAACCCATACTTGGGCGACATCTTTGCGAGATGTCTTGCACCTAGCATAATACCCAAACTGATTAATTATGGCTTAAGGAGTGCAGTGTCTTCCTTCTACAAAACAGATGCTAATATCTTCGTGCTGTAATAAGATAGAAAATATGGACTAGTTGTCATTTACTGTAGATAGAATATATACAGATATGGCGAGAAACCACAAATATAATAAATAAATTAGTCATGAGAGAAGTCAATTTTTGTTGGAGCTCACTTCCAGAGCTTAATAGTGTTCTAGCTCCTAGCCAAACAGCAGGTTTCTCAAAAAGGTACTTTTTTCATAATTGGGTAAACGTCATAAACAGTAGGGATCAGCTACATTCCCATCTATGATGCCAATGTAGTTTTCCAATGAAAGATGATGTTTTTGAAAGTAAAAAGATTATAAGCTTCTAATGCAACTTTGTCAGATAAAAAGTTCAATTCCTCATACGTCATTTTGAGAACTTTGCTGGACGGTAGGGCCATCAAATTTGGCTTCTAATGCAACTCAATCAGATAAAAAGTTCAATTCCTCATACGTCATTTTTGAGAACTTTGCTGGACAGTAGGGCAATCAAATTTGAGGCACAATTTTGAGGTTGCATACTGATTGTCCTTGGATGCTGCAGTAGAACGAGCCTCATGCACTAGGCCACCAATTAATGTTGCACGTAGCTTTCTTTCCAATAACTAACTCAACATTGATGTAAGCTTGGTAGCTTTACTGATTTTGTCGTGATTTTTGAAAATTAATACTACACTTATACGAGAAGCAACATTTCAATAGACAGGAAAAAGGTATTCGGTAGCAAACTTTAGAATTAGCTTTCCTGCACTGGGAGGTTAGTATCATTTGCTGAAATTTCTTTAGATGAGGCTGAATGTCATTGTCCAATTCTTCTAGCACTTGCAGGACATCCTTTCAGACAATTGATAATCTGCATACAACACTCAAAACTATGAGTTATTGTATTGGATGTTCTTGAATCTGAAATTTACATTGCAAACCAGGCAAGAAGAAAAGCTCAACAATTTAGAATCAGAGAATAAAGTTCTCCGTCAGCAGGCTGTGTCCATGGCACCTAACAAGTTCCTCTCAGGGCGCTCTAGATCAATAATTCAGGTACTCCCTGAAATGTTTCTTATGAGATGAAGTAGGAACATTTAGATCTGTGTTCTTTTATGAAATTTACCTGTTTTTTAATTGGCAGAGGGGCCCTGAGGGTGGTCATATGTATGGAGATATGAAGACAACTATGGTAAGTTGACTCTCTTAGACTTGAGGCTGGTTACCAGTGTGTTCTATTTTCATAATCTGTATTGTCAATCAAAATGCATTAGGATCTGCACAGCCCTTCATTGAACCAGAGGGAGCTTTCTGAAATAGAAGACAAACCACAAAAATCGCTCAATGAGAAACAACAGGAGCATCAGGAGTTGCTCATCCGGTGTGTTACACAACATTTGGGCTTCGCTGGGAACAGACCAATTGCAGCCTGCATCATTTACAAATGCCTTCTGCAGTGGAGATCTTTTGAAGTTGAGCGGACTAGTGTGTTTGACCGTATCATCCAAACCATAGGTCATGCTATTGAGGTTTGAACAATGCACTTCTACATGCTACTGCTATCTTCTTTTCACTGTTCACCATCAGAAGCTCTAACAAATTCGAACTTTATATGGATTGAAGACCCAGGATAACAATGATGTCTTGGCTTATTGGCTGTCCAATGCCTCAACTCTCCTATTGCTGCTCCAGCGCACATTGAAAGCAAGTGGTGCAGCAGGAATGGCTCCTCAACGTCGTCGATCATCGTCAGCAACTCTGTTTGGGAGGATGACACAGGTAAGTTGAATGTTCCATTTGAAACAGAAATTGTCTGTAAGAAACTTTCTAGTCCTACAGTTACTTCATGTATTTGCAATTATTCTTTTTAGAGTTTCCGTGGAGCTCCTCAAGGTGTTAATCTTTCCTTTGTCAATGGTGGCCTGGCTGTTGGGGTTGACAATTTACGCCAAGTCGAAGCCAAATACCCTGCTTTGCTTTTCAAGCAGCAACTTACAGCATATGTAGAAAAGATTTATGGAATGATTCGAGATAACCTGAAGAAAGAGATTTCTCCATTGCTTGGGTTGTGTATTCAGGTATTTTGAATTGGCTTATTTACTGACACATGAGTTGCATCTCTCTATATACTCATCTTGAGTAATTCTTTGGTTTATGGATTACTCAGATTATTTGTTTTTCCCCTTACATGGTGCTTGCATCTAAAATATATCGTTTGGATATAATACCAGGCACCAAGAACTTCCCGAGCAAGCTTGGTTAAGGGATCAGCACGTTCAGTTGCTAACACTGCAGCCCAGCAAGTTTTGATTGCTCACTGGCAAGGGATTGTGAAAAGCCTTGGGAATTTCTTGAACACTTTGAAAGCAAATCATGTCAGTGGATTTTCCCTTTGTTCCCTTATTATGTCACTCCATCAACTAAGTTGAAGTATTATTTGTGGACTTAAATGAACTCTTTTGTCTAGCCCACCTCTGGCTCTGCGGAATTGCAATTAGTGTGCCTTAGGTGGTGGTTGACCTTAGATCTGTGGGAATGTACTTCTGATTCGTTTGTCCGATGTTGAAGACACCTCCACTGCATCATCTTTTATCTGTTCTTTTTCCTTTTATCTATTCCCATTTTCAGGTACCCCCTTTTTTGGTCCGTAAAGTGTTCACCCAAATTTTTTCTTTCATCAATGTTCAACTATTCAACAGGTACCGTCTATTTGCCTTCTGTCTCTGCATTTGAGTTTTTATACTCCAGACGGAAATATTTCCTTATCCTCTTTGCATAAACCCCTTCTTGTTGCAGCCTTCTACTAAGACGGGAATGCTGTTCATTTAGTAATGGTGAATACGTTAAAGCAGGATTGGCTGAATTGGAACATTGGTGTTATGATGCAACTGATGAGGTATTTTGGAGTCAGTTACACTTCACAGTCCATTTTCTAATTTCGATTTTAAACCGGAAAAAATGCAGTATGCAGGTTCAGCTTGGGATGAGCTGAAGCATATTAGACAGGCCATCGGGTTTTTGGTAAACCCTTCTACTTTATTGATGCTTAATTTCCTTAAATGTGATCTTGCAATGGTGAAAAAGAAGAAAGATGGTTGAATCATCTTGAAAAAAGTTGTTTCTTGATTCAGGTTATACATCAAAAGCCAAAGAAAACATTGGATGAAATAAGCCATGACCTGTGCCCAGTGAGTGATATAATACACTCTCTGTCTGAATGGTGCAATGTAGTTGTATCCTGTTTCGCACCTTCCTTAGATCTCAACTAGCCTTATCTTTCCTTCTCCAGGTGCTTAGTATACAACAGTTGTATCGGATCAGTACAATGTATTGGGATGACAAGTATGGCACGCATAGCGTGTCGTCGGATGTAAGTTTCTGTGGATGCCATTACTCAAACTAGGTTCGAGTCATCTTCTTCAAAGAGAAACATTGTGTGGTATTCATACATTTATTGTAATAGTAATTGTTGTATATCTTGCCTGCAAATATTCGCATTCAGGTTATATCCAGCATGAGAGTGTTGATGACTGAAGATTCAAACAACGCTGTCAGCAATTCTTTTCTATTGGATGATGATTCAAGGTTAGCATCAACATGCTCCTACCCGATGATACTTTCTGCCTTTGCTTTTTGTGCTCTTTTGTTTGCTTTGTATCTCACGGCAACTTGAGAATTACTTGAGGATGGGTGTAGGATAGTTTAGAAACAAAGTAAACCTTTCCATCCAAAGAAGAACCAATTTCGTTGCCAAAAAATTCCGATGACCAGATTCTGATTTTAGCTTTGAACACCATTTGGCAATTTTTCGGTAAAGGACGATGCTAAGTAGCCATTGCCAAAATCCATCGCTGGACGTATATTTAGATGAGAGTGGTGAGACCAACCTCGTGGGTGGCTTGTAGGCTGTCCCTATTTGCTAAATGCAACCTGCCTTCAAGTGTTCTTTTCTGAAACTGTTTTTGATCCAGTTACTGATCTCTTATTAATCCATCATGCAGCATTCCTTTTTCAGTTGATGACATATCAAAGTCGATGGAGCAAATAGACATATCTGACATCGAACCACCACCTCTTATCCGTGAGAATTCAGGCTTTAGCTTTTTGTTGCCGCGTTCTGACTAACCACCACGCATCTGTAACAGTTTCTCTTTTAGTCCCTTTTTACTGTCAAATCTATAGGTTTACAATATGAACTTTTTTCTTGTAGATGATTTTATGGGATAAATTTTGTTTCTCCTTCTGTAAAACAGGTTGTATTTAGTTGTGAAGTGTGTAAAATGTAAAGGTTTCAGGATTTTTTTAACCAAGTGTTGCTTATCTCCTATATAGCATGCTATATCTAGTTTTTTCCTTTTGGGGTCAACGGTCAGGGTGTGTCCAGGTCAATTTATGTACACCTCGACTAATTCTCTCTCCAATTTGATCAAAGGTAGGTTATCTACGTCGAGATTAAAATATTCATGAGGGATAAATCCCTTATGGTCTGACCCCAAATCCCTATATTATATCTAGTTGTCATAGTCATTAGAGAAAGCTGGCAGAACAATATAGATTTTAGACAGTTCTAAATAAAATTTGTTCAAAACTGAAAAATTAGACTCAATTTCCAAAAGGTCAACAGATAACATCCATGCTCGAAGATAAATTTTGATTTACAGCGGTTTTTTTTATTTTATTTTTATAATTTCCTTTTTGGAGCAAGGATGTGTAGGTGGAACATAAAAATGTTACTATCTCACAAAGTTTGAACTCCCTGGGATTAACTTGAATAGGAAGGGCTCAGTTCGGGTATTGGCTCATAGGGGTGAAAATTGTATCTTATTGGGTTGTATTTGTGTTGTGTTAATTTGGGTTCGGGTTGAGTACTTAGTCAACTCTAGCTCAACCCAACATCGAGCAGTTAATCTAATGGGTAAGAACTTAGATTTTTTTCGCTCAAACCTTGGGTTTGAGTCTCTAAAACAACGGCAATTCGTTGGGGTTAAATCTACTCTTCAACGTCCAGAGCACGCAATGAGACCTTGGCTTGCCTACAGATAGCTATGTGGTACTGAGGGGCAATACTATCTGACGGATATGTAAAATGACCTATCTACGCCTTTAAGGTATCCAAAAAAAAAAAATTCTATTCCAATCCATTTAACTAAATGTCTCACACTAACTCAACCGGTTTATTTTTCTATCGTGTTAATGTTGACCTATATAACCCGTAATTTAAAATTTTAATATTAAAATTTAAGTTTAAAATTCAATTATCTCTTAACCACACTCACACTCATAGCTTTTTACTAAACTAAAAAATAACTTAATATATATAAAAGAATCAAAATGAGTACAAAAATTATCTTACTGTATAAGGGTTACGTCAATACTTGATAAAAAAAATTAGCATTTTATTTATGCAATACTAGTTAAGTGGCTCATTTATTATTCATGTTAGCATGTCATGTTATTTTTTAATTCGTGTTTACGTATCGTATTAAAAATTGTCACCCTTTAATGTATGTGGTTGTGCAATGTCGACAGGGGCGAAGCCACCTTTTGACAAGGGTGGATACTCAGACTTTTGAAAAATCCCTTTATATGATAGTAGTTTGGGAGACCATGATTTTATTCTTTTTAAGATTGACTCCCCTAATTTTTTAAATCTTTGTATAGTAGTAATAAACTTTTTATTTTTAGTTAGTGGTCCATTGACCCTTTAAAACTAATTTCTATTCTTGAATCGAGTAAGACGTATGAAAAGTATTAAAGTGACCAACTGCATTACATCTTTTGTATTTGATGAATTATCCCCTATTTTTTTATACACAATTGTACAAGTGCTCTCAATTATTTTTCTGTAAGATAGTAGCCGTAGCTCTAATCCAAAAGCATTTTTTGTTATTTCAAAGATTCAGTTTTTTAACAAAATGGACAATGATCTCAACTAAGTGTCGGATAATTTTTTTCATAGACTTGTGAGTGTGATTTGAAAGAATATTATGTTTCACTTTCATAAACGATTGGGTTGAAATTTCTTTTAATTTTTTTTTATCTATTTTGTTCATATTATATTTAGACAAAATGAAATTGATTTTATATTTTCATATATGTTATGAAAGTAAGAGAATTATAGATACTACAAAAAGAATATAGAGAATATAGAGAAAGAATTTTTCAACTTGGGTATTTCTCAATATCTTGAAGACCTCCTTTTATAGGTCTCCAATCATAATAGTCATCAAATACAATATTAACTCTGGGTGGAGTAGGTTAGAGGTCATCCACATTTATATACAATATATATAATAATGTATATAGAATATATATAATGTAATATTTATAACACTCTCCCTTGGATGACTACTATGTTAAGATAATATGACTCGTTAAACTTGCTAGAAAAACCTTGTAGGAAAAAAACTCCAGTGTAGGAAAAAGAGTACATATTCAAATGAATCTTAGAATAACGTTTGACGCACTAATGTTGCATCATTAAAATCTTATTAGGAAAACCCAATGGGACAATCTAGATAAAAGAAAAAGAGTATAACATGCATATGTCTTGTATCTCGATGTGGATACTCCCCCTGATGGAAATCTCTCCCTGATAATAAATCAATTGGATTGATCACAAACTCGACTCATTCTAATGCCATATACCAATTTCTTGAACGTTGATGATGGTCAAGCTTTAGTGAATAGATCTGCAAGATTGTTACAATATCGCATTTGTTTTACTTCAATTTCATGACTTTGCTGAAGTTCATGAGTGTAGAAGAACTTTGGTGAAATATGTTTGGTTCTATCACCTTTGATAAGGCCTCCTTTAATTTGTACAATGCAAGCAACATTATCTTCATATAAGGTTGCTAGGGAATCTGTAATCAAATAGAGCTTGCAAGTATCTCGGATGTGATGGACTATAGACCTTAGCCACAAACATTCACAGCTTGCTTCATGGAGTGCAAGAATCTCCAAATGATTGGAAGATGTAGCAATTAAAGTTTGCTTTGTATATCGCCATGAAATTGTTGGGTCACCATATGTGAAAACATACTCAGTTTGTAAACGAGCCCTGTCATAATCTGATAGGTATCTAGAATCTGTATATCCGACTAACTATGGACCATTGGTTGATTGCTTTGAGTACAACAAGTCCAAATTTGTAGTTCCACGAAGATAGTATAAGACATGTTTTACGTCATTTCAATATCGTCAAGTTGGTGCATAACTAAATTTTGTCAATAAGTTGATTGCAAATGCTTTATCAAACCTAGAACATTTTGCTCAGTATAACAAAGTACCAATTGTACTTAGGTATGGTACTTCAGGACCAAAAAACATTTTTTTTTCTTCCTTAGGACGAAAAGGGATCTTTATTGACATCAAAAGATCAGACGACCATTGGAGTACTTAACGAATATGTTTTTATCCATATTAAACCGCTTTATAACCTTTTCGATATATGTTGTTTGATGGATAAGAAGTCCATTTAACTTATGCTCGATCTGCAGGCCGAGACAGTACTTTGTTTTTCCAAGATCTTTCATCTCAAATTTCTTTTTCAAATATTCAACAGATTTTATCAACTCTTCAGGAGTTCCAATCAGATGCATATCATCAACATATATTGTAATGATGACAAATTTAGATTCTGATTTCTTAATAAATACACACGGGCATATGAGATTGTTAATATACTCTTCATTTACCAAGTACTCACTGAAACGGTTATATCACATTCTTCCAGATTGTTTCAATTCATATGAGGATTGTCTCAGCTTAATTGAGTACATGTTTCGTGGTTTTTATGTATTTACTTCGGGCAATTGCAATCCTTCAAGGATTTTCATACAAATATCAGTATCTAACTTTTCATACAAATATGTATTGACAACATCCATAAGATGCATGTCGAGTCCTTCTGAGACTGCTAGACTAATACAATACCGAAATATAATTGCATCAATTACTAGTGAGTATATTTTTTTGTAATCAATCTTGGGTCTCTACGGGAACTATTTAGCCACTAAATGTACTATATGTTGCATATTTATTATTATTTTTATTACTTTGATATAAATACCCACTTATATACAATAGGCTTTATGTTATAAAGTGTTGAACTACGGGTCCAATTTAACAACTTTCAATGTTTTAGAATTACAGGTCTATATTTATATCTTTAGGTATATTGGACTGTAGGTCCAATATTTTGTATTTTGTTAATAGGCTCTAAGTGAATTGTTTTCTTCCACTTTGGTCAATCATTTCTATATCGACAATTATATATTGTGTATGGTTCAAGATCATCACCATTTTAGATTTTAGTAGCTATTATATCATTGATCATCATTTTTGTACGATCCCACACCTCATACGTATGCTTACGTAATAGAAATTTCTTCATTTGTAAATATATTTTCGTCTTTAAGTGTTTGTGTCTCTTTAGGGACTTTGTCCTCTTCAGGGGTTATTATTTGAGATGATGTAGGTGCATTTTCATTTTCTACTTCAATATCTTTTTCTTGAGTTGTATGTAGTTGCCCTTCAAGAGCTGAATATTTTGAACTTATGTGTCGACTACGCTTCAGGCGTGTACAAAAGTTCACGTCGTTATTCAGCCGATAGATTTCCTCCCCGTAAATTTTTAAATTTTTTTATCTATTTTGTTCATATTATATTTAGACAAAAAGAAGCTGATTTTATGATTTCATATATGTTGTGAAAGTAAGAGAATTATAAAGACTACAAAAAGAATATAGAGAAAGAACTTCTCAACTTGTATATTTTTCAATGTCATGAAGACCTCCTTTTATAGGCATCCAATCATAATAGTCATCAAATATAACATTAATTCTGGGTGGAGGTTATAGAGTCACATACTAATACCTATTTAGTTGGTAGGTTAAAGGTCATCCACATTTATGTACAATATATATATATATATATATATATATATATATATATATATATATATATATATATATATATATATATATATATATATATATATAATGTAATATTTACAACACTCCCCCTTGAAAGACTACTATGCTAAGATAATATGACTCGTTAAAACCTTGCTACGAAAACTCTATGAGAAAAAACCAAGCTAAGGTAAAAGAGTACAACGTGCATATGTGCTGTATTTTGATGTGGATACTTGCCCTGATGAAAATCTCCCCCTAATAAGAAATTAATTGGATTGATCACAAACTCGACCCATTCCAATGTCATATACCAATTTCTTGAATGTTGATGATGGTCAAACTTTAGTGAATAGATCTTCAAGATTGTTACTATATCATTTTTGCTTTAATTTAATTTCATGACTTTGCTAGAGTTCATGAGTGTAGAAGAACTTTGATGAAATACGTTTGCTTCTAGCACCTTTGATAAGCCCTTCTTTAATTTGCACAATGCAAGCAACACTATCTTCATATAAGGTTGTTAGTGAATCTATAATCAAAGGGAGCTTGCAAGTATCTCGGACGTGATAGACTACAGACTGTAGCACACACATTCACGGATCATTTCATGGAGTGCAAGAATCTCAGAATGATTAGAATATGAATCAAATATCATTTCACCAAAATATGTTCACAATATGAGGAGAACGACAAAATCAAAGTGTTTCAACCCACTTAATCTCAAATCACAGCCAAAATATCAATATAATAGATAGTTCACACATGCTATGAATCAACAATAACATTTAAGCAATGTAAAGTTATCTACAATATTTAAGCAATGTCAAGTTGTCTCACGACAACTACGCAGTGTCCAAATCAACAACATGTAAGGCATGTCAAGCTATACAATAACTCTAATACAATGGATACTACTCAAATCACAAGTTTTTCGACAAACCACAAGTTTTTTAATAAATCACAAGCTTTTCAACAAAACATATTTGATCCATTATTTGGTCAACTCAACATAAATAAAGTCATCAAAACTTCATTTCATATAGTGAAAATAACTCGTATTAGTTTTATATTTTTATTTCCAGTTATTATGAGGCAGTACACTTCATCTGTCACCGTCAACCAACACATCACTCAGCTTTATACTCGATCCCTGAGTGGAATTGGTATAACATCTTCTAAATCTAACACAAATCATATAACCATACACAATGAGTTTCAACTCCAAATAACTAAATGGATGCAAATGTATGCATATGATCATATTTCATTTAAAGTTTTGTTCGTTCCATTTCAACTCGATTTAGATCAAGACAAACTCCAATCTCACAAATTATTTTCACAATAACTCAACATGAAACCAAATGAGTTAGAAAGTAGACTTCTTAAAGTTTCTAACGATAGGTCATAAGCTCAAAATAACTTTTCATATACCGTGTTCCGATTATTTTTCAACAAGTTATCAAATTCGATATGTAGACTGTTTTTAACTATTTTTAAACTAAAAAATAAATTTATATAGGAACAATATGATGTTCTACCATATACCATTGGAAAGGTCTCTGAGTATAGTTTCCAACAAAATTGATGGAACATCAATATGAGTTTTCTATATAAAGTTATGCCCGTTTTACTAAAGAGTGTCAATGCTGTCAAATACACCTCATATCCAAATTTTTCAATATTTTGTTTCTTTGATCCAAACCAATCCAATTTACTTTGTACCACATTCACATCAAATAAGGTTGGGTCACTTAAACCCCATTGTCGCTCATTCGGTTCACTCAAACATTTTCTAGAGCACCTTACATGCACTAAAATAACATGAGAACCTATCGCACGAGTTTAATTAAAATAAGCTTTTATCTTTGCTAAAATAATAAGAACTCAAATTAATCGTACAATAGACTTCCTACACTTTCTAACCATAGATTGTGACCTCTAATCGTCATCCGATTGACCATGTTTCGACTAATTTTACCTAGGATGTCAAATCTTTTTCTTATGAGATAAGCACGACAAAAAAAAGAGAGAGAAAAGACTTCCATTATTTCCCTCTCCTCAAGCATAATTTGGTGGTCTATCATATACCGTTAGAACGGGCTTTGAGACCAGTTTCCTGCGCTTCAAACAGTGCACGAATTTGAATTTTCTAGAGGAAGTTATCACCATTTTTCTACCAAGTGCGCAATCTATCCAACAAAAACGAGATTACTATCACCATCTCTACTTTTCTACCCATGAACCAAAATCCACTTCAATCTACTCCAAAATCAATTAAGACTCTCCTAACAATCTCCCATAATCTTTAAATCATCCAAAACGAGTTTAGGCATCAATGTAAACAATTTAATTAAACTCTTTCAACAACTAAACCATAATTCCAACTTGTAGATTTAAACAATTCCATCAACTAAGTATGAAATTCTACTTCTTTCCTTGATGAAAACTCCACCCAACACACTCCTATTCATCCAGATATTCCACTAAGATATGCAAACACTTAAATTAAATTTCTAAATCTTAAGCAACTATTCTACGAGCAATCCAATAAATTAAGTATAACAAGATAAAATAGGCTATAATCAACACAAGGTCTCACTAGATGCATACAACCATGACATTCAACCTTTAAAAAAATTCTGATTTTTTGGTCTTAATAATCAATTTCAACAACTAGAGAAGTGCTTACCTCTCCAAAAGGCCTTCTTTCTAACCAATAGAAGTTCCACCACAAAATTTCAGCAAACCCACAAGAAAACTAGAAGAAATTCTAGCTTCTAGTGCTCCTGAAGTGGAAACCGAGAGAGAGAGAGAGAGAGAGAGAGAGTAGAGAGGTGTGGAAGAGTGGAGAAACGTCTGCCAAGAGATGTTTCCACTGGTAGTTTCATCCCTGTTCATATATTTGGCCTATTTTAAATACTTCTCCATTATTTTGTAATATCTCACTTTACTCATAAAAGGTTTTAATGCCAAAATATAGTTTTGACCCCATTAGTTATTGTTTATTTTTTTGTCTTATCTCTTTTCTTTTTTATTTAAGTATTGTGCATGGATGCTCGGGTTTCACATGATTTTATTAAGGTCTACAATATTGTGACGTTCCTATATGGAAAGCAAAATTAATATTACTCTTATTTCAATTCAACTCATCTCAACTCAACAAAGTCTTAATTGAATTATTCAGGGTCTACTATTTGAATCATATTTCTTCATTGCACTATATCAAGGGTCATATGTTCCATTATACCATAAGCTATCATATTATGTTTTACTATTCCGTTCACAATTATTTTAGGTTTACATTTACCTCTTGTATTACCATCGATGTATATCAAATCGCTCTTCTTTACCAATGTATTATTAGGTCTTCTATAAACATGTATAAGCCACTTAAGTCGATTCTCTTTTAATTTATCTTATATTGGTTCTACTTCTACGGTTTTACGAATATATTGATTTCTAATTCTACCCTTTCTTATTTTAAAACACATCCATTTTAACATTGTTATTTCTATAATACTTAGTTTTTCAGCGTGTTATTTCTTAATTGCCCAACATTTCATCCCATAAAGCATTGCTAGTCTAATGAACACTAGATTCATTCCTCTATTTAGTCCATTCTATTTTAATTCTTTGATTAACATTGACTTCAATCTCTCCATCCCTATGGATAATTGACCCCAAATCTCTAAAGTGTTCGCTCTTAGGTACCTCTTTATCTTCGATCTTTACTACCTCCCTATTTGGGTTTCTACTATTACTAAAACTATGTTCCATATATTTAATTTTATTTATACTTACCTTAAATCTTTTTTATTCTAAAGTTTCTCTCCAATTTTTTAGTTTGTTGTTAATTCCTACTTTACTTTCATCAATCAATACTATATCATTGGTGAACAATATACATGGAACTTCATCCTGAATGTATCTAGTCAATTCATCCATGATTAAGGCAAAAATATATAAACTTAAAGTAGAACCTGGATGTGGACCTACCTGATTGAGAATTTATTACTTTCTTTTGCAGTTGTTCTAACTAAAATTATTGCATCCTCATGAATATCGTTAATCATACCAATATATATATTTGTAGCTATTTTGTTCTCTAAAAACCGTCATATTATGTCCATAGACACTTTATCATATACCTTATCTAGGTCTATATGCAACATACGAAAATATTTCTTTTTCTCTCTATACCTTTCCATTAGTCTCCCAAGTAAGTATTGCTCTTAGTAATTACTTTTTTATTTCAATCAGAAATATCTCATCGTATTTTAATTGAAGTAAAATAAATGAGGAACTTTCGATGAGAATTAGATGAACCACTAGGTTTCAAAACTTAAGTCACTATGTCCATATGATTTTCTATATCATCGAGTTAGAGGCTTGGTAAGAGATTGTCGCTCTGGTAATGAAAACAAGAGACTGTTTTGTCAATCAAGTTGAGTTGCATTGTGTTCAAATCCTATCACTTTGAGTTCATGTTAATGACTAATTCATTCTAACCCTATCTATTTAATTTATTGTGTCAGTGACTTAATATTACCATCTATTTATTAATTGTGTCATGCTCAAGTCCACAAGAATAACCTATAACCTAGAAATATAGAACAAATAAAAGTCAACATTTAACCCACTAATCTTATATTAGGTCCAAGTCATATTAATAGTTCGTGTAAAAATTGCCACCTCTAAATTAAGTCCTCCATGCCCTTAGAATTAGTGTCCTACTCCCTGTAATTCGGAGGGTAAGTTAGGAACAAACAATTAAATTGCATGTCTATATATCATAATGTGTATACCTTGTGAATCATGTAGTGTTGATTGGTTTAGGTAGTTAATATAGTATTTTTTTTTTATTTGTCAAAACTATGTTTTAATTGATGATACCAAAAAATAGGTATGTCAGACCCACTGATCTTGTCATCATACTCGAGCATACCATTAGATACGAGCAAATCTAAAGAAAGCCTGGAACAAGGATATTGCTCTAGATTCATTGTACCACTGCCAAATCAGGATTGGTCTTCATCATGGAAATTACTTGAATGGACATAAGGAGTGCCTCCCAAGAAAACCCTACCTTAGCTTGAGCATAAAGCAATCCCACCTAGGTATTCACTCCTTGCTTGGGCCTAAAGTTTATCAACTACCAAGATTTTCCAAATATTCCCTTAATGTTCCCTAGGAGTTGTCTATATAAACATATCATCAATGTATCAAGGAGTAAGCATATACACTACCCCTAGAAACCCTACGGTGTATTTTTTTTTTCTCTCTCTCTCTCTCACAAACACCACAGAAGCAAGAGCCTCCATTCTACAATGGATTACTTCTGCTCTTCATCAGGAAGAACGAGTCTAACCCTTGCATCCCTGTTATTTAATTCACAATTCATTACTTATCGTGCTTCTCAGATGTTTACGCCATCAGCTTGGTGCCGTCCATGGGAACGACATCATCTTTCTAAACTAAATTCCTCTATTGTTTGACGTTCCAAACAAGAAGTATGAGTCATAACAAGATAATCAACATATGGTTCCTCTACAGCAAGCCCCATAGGCTAATCAGCCTCAATAGAGAGATAAAGGGACTCTCCAGCAAGCCATGATGGAGTTGTTATGGAAAAAGTAACAGATCTTGCAACCTCTGGCAACTCGACGACAATCTCCCCACAAGGACAATGACGAAGAATGTAGAAGTTGATCTGATGGTTACACCCATAGTCAGTGCAATCAAAATCTTAATAAGGAGGAAAACGAAAGTCAAACTAGCGAAAAACAAAAGGGGTGACATCCAACCTCCTCTGAGGCCATCTCCCTTGAACCAGTATTGGGAAAGGCAATTTAAGATATTCTAGGAAGAATTGGGAAACATGAAGAATTTCATAAAAAACAAGACCTCGATCTCAATGGGGGCCTTGGTGCAGCAGATCGAATCTCCTTCCACTCTAGAGATTCAGAACTTGATCTTCCCATCCAAATTTAAGATGTCAGTTATGGAAGTCTTCAATGACAACAAAGACCCATTCAATCGCTTGAGCACCTACAAAAACTTGATGTAATTCCACGATTATCATGACCCGGTCAGATGTCGTGTCTTTGCGATTACCCTCAAAGGATTTACCCTAAATTGGTACAACAAATTACTACCAGGGATGATCAGCTCATTCAAATAGCTCCCATGCAGTTTGTGTCACACTTCATAGGAGTGATAAGTCATCTAAAATCAACTTCATACCTCCTTAACATCAAGCAAAAGCCCTATGAGACACTGAGGACTCCAATATTTCAAATTAAAAACTTTATAAATTGATAGCCCCAATGAGAAAGTAGCTCTGATAGCCTTTATTGAGGACTTCAGCCATCTGAATTTTTATTTTTGGTGTCCAAGAATTCTCATATGATCATGGTGTGTACTTGCTAAAGCCGAAAAGTACATGAATGGAGAATAGGTGCTCCAAGCCCATAACAACTCTTTAACAATGACTGGTCACCAGGAGTTAAAAATAGGAAGGACACTAGTCACAAGAAGAAGAAAGCTTCTTCACCTCAAAAAAGAGGAAATGTTCGAGACAAACTTGGCCCACCAAAGTAGAATTACCCTCCAAAGTTCATCGTAGAGCGCTACATACCCCTGAACACCTTTACAACATAGGTGTTGCATCAAGTACAACATAAGAAATTCCTTAAATTTTGAAGATGAGGTGAGATCCCCAGAAAAGAACATGACAACGCAATGCAGCATTCATCGTGATCATGGGCATGAGACTAGTGAGTGCATCTAATTGAAAAAGGATATCAAATATCTCATTCAGACGGACCACCTTAGGTGGTTTGTAGCCTATGATGTAGATCGTCGAGCTAGAGACCCATAACAAGCACCCCTGTTGGTAATAACATCAACAGCCCATGGGGGAAATTAAAGTTATCTTGAGGGTTTTTGCTGGAAGAGGAGATTCCAGCTCAACTCAAAAATTCCACATGTGAAAGACTCGGATAAAAAATTATGAGGAAGTATTTTCTATCTAGAAAGCTCCTCAATTCAACACTAAGATTATTTATTTTTTGATTCTGACATGGCAGGATGCCAATATCCGCATGAAGACCCCTTGGTCATCAAGGAGATCATCGCTAATAAGAATGTCCATAGAATCCTGATTGACAATAGTAGACTGACATATAAGAAGTTATGACCATCTCAGAATTAGGCGAGAAAAGTTACAACCAATCAAGTCTCCTCTCATCAGTTTTTATGGAGAAAAAGTCTTTGCCCTTGGGTCATTACAATTGGTATTAATTGTTGGTGAACTGCCTCGGCAAGCAACAACTATAGTTAAGTTCTTGGTTATCG
Source organism: Ilex aquifolium (assembly GCA_951799425.1). Lineage (NCBI taxonomy): Eukaryota > Viridiplantae > Streptophyta > Magnoliopsida > Aquifoliales > Aquifoliaceae > Ilex > Ilex aquifolium. The sequence continues at coordinate 45,204,077 of OX637391.1, read as the reverse complement.
AGGCCCCTTCAGCCTATTGGGTCATATTGGGACAACCTTACCTCAATGCGCTCGGGTCGTCCCCTCTGCATATCACTTGGTCATAAATTTCCCAATGGAGAATGGGATTGAAGAAGTTCAAGGAGATAAAAAAAAATGGCGCGGAATTGCTATATGAGCTCTATAAAACAAAAATAGGTCGACACACTTCAAATCGATGACATGGACATAGGAGATGAAGTGGACACCTGACCTTCTATTTCAGAAGACCTGGAACCCGTACCTTTAGATGATGACCCCGAGCATGTAGTCTTCTTCGGATCTGGGCTGGAAAGTGACCTCAGAGAAAAACTTATTACCTTCTTAAGCAGCAGCTCAGATGTATTTGCATGCAAGCAGGAATACATACAAGGCAAAGACCCAAAAATAATATTTCATAAACTTAATGTTGATCCGAGCTGAAAATTGATCAAACAAAAGAGGAGGAGTTTTGCTTCAGAGAGACAGACATCAATCAATCAAGAAGTAGTCAAACTACTCCGGGCGAGAGCCATCAAAGAAGTGGATTATACGAAATGGATTGCAAATGTTGTTTTGGTTAAGTAAACCAACGATAAATGAAAATTGTGCATCGATTTTATCGATCTAAATAAGGCATGTTCTAAGGATTGTTTCCCTTTGTCTCGAATAGATCTCATTGTGGATGCCACGTCTGGGCATGAGCTGATCAGCTTCATGGATGTTTTTCATTATACAACCGAATCTAGATGGATCCATCGAATAAAGAGAAAACCTCTTAATTAACCGCGCAAAGGACTTACTGTTATCAGGTCATGTCATATGGATTAAATAATACAAGAGCCATTTATCAAAGACTGGTGAACAAGATGTTTGTTGACCGAATTTGAGCCACGATGGAAGTCTACATAGACAATATGCTGGTCAAATCCCTCCAAGCCGAGCAACATATTTGACACCTAGCGCTTTCATATTCTTAGGCAATATGATATGAAGCTCAATCTAACTAAATGTGCCTTTGAAGTGTCAGCAATGAAAATTCTTGGTTTTCATTCTCAATAAAAGGTTAGTTGAAGCCAATCCCGAGAAGGTACGAGCATTCCTAAACATGAAATCCCCAACAAGCAAAAAGGAAATTCAGCGTCTGACAAGGAGGATTGCAGGTCTAAACAGATTTGTTTATCATGCAAGTGACAAGTGCCATCCCTTTTTCAAGATATTAAGAAAAACCTTCCAGTGGGATGACCAATGTGAAGAAGTTTTTCAATCCTAAAGAAGTACCTGAGCACTTCACTAGTACTGGTCTTCCTAAAACTTGGAGAAGTTCTCACTCTGTATTTGGTGGTTCAGACTTGTTAGTTAGTGTTTCTTTAGTCAGAGAAGAAGAAGGAATCCAGAGGCCCATGTACTTTTGCAATACTACCTTCATGGGAGTTGAGGAAATGTTTCCAAAGATGTAAAATTTGATTTTTGCATTAGTCACCATAAATGATTAGCTATGAAATATGTTTAATTAATATTATTTATTTAATATTTAATTATATTAGATTGGGAGTTATATTTGTTTGAATGATAAAGTTCCAGGTTTTACGTCGATTTGTAGTGTTTGTCTTATTTATAGGTAAAGGAGACCAAAAGAACCAAATTGGAAGCACACATGCAAAGTGGAAAACTTGGAATATTTGGAGAGAATAAAAGAGCCAGGAGAGTATGTTGCATCCGAATGCGACTTAGGACTGTCTAGACAAAAGAAAGCTATTGAAAATTGAAGTTAGAGGATGAAAAAATAAGAATTTCCAGAAAGAATGGTGCATCCAGATGGACGAAATACGCATTCGGATGCGATTGGCGAATATTGGCAGAAGACTTGCGTCCGAACGCGTGTTTTTTCCATCCGGACGCGATCCCTTTTATGCCCGCCGACTGATCTTTGACTTGTATTAGGTCTAGACTTCCTTAATGGCCTATAAATAATTGTTTTACCCTAAATCGGGAGGTTCTCCAATTTCTCAGCTCTTTCTTCTAGTTTTTGTTGTAATTTTGCTTATGGATTCCTAAATCCCTAACTAAAGCGGGGTGATTGTCTCAACAAAGTACAATATATATTTTGATCAAACGTTCTTCTGATGCATGATTTTTCTTATTAATTGATTCATATGTTTTAGTAAAAATTTTGCTTTGTAAAATCTATTGATTTGTTGTGCAATGTACATTCAAAATTTTAAAGATTTCCTATGAGTCAAATAACTAGTTTTGTATGTCTAGATTAGTTAGAAGTTTCATAAAAATAATTGGTTTATTCTTTTCTTGAAAAGTAGTTTTAATTGTTAAAAAACTTGATTTATCGTCGACTTTGGACACGATGAATGTTTGTGATCTACATTTAAATATTGATATTTATCAATGATATCTTTGGGATTTGTTTTCAATATTATCACTATTAAATATTCCGATTAAGATAACTTATTCCACTAATACTTAATTGAGTTTGAAAATTAGATCATAATAAATATTGTGTAGAATTGAAAGGGGATCCCTGATACTTTAGTATCTTCCAATTACTGTTTTAAATCAAAGTTGTTATCTCAAACAACCAATTTTCTCAACAATTTCCAAAGCAATTTTCCCTTTTTAATTTTATTGTGTTCTAAGTTCCTCTAATTCCCTGTGGTACAACCTCAGACTTACAAGAATATATTACTCTGCTCAACTTGCACTTGGGTGATCAATTCTAAAATTATAGCAAGTTTTCAGCGTCACTGTCGGGGATTTGAGTTGAAGCAAGGAGCCCCACATCTCCATCTTTGAGGTTTTCTTGGTTTTGCGATTCTTCACAAATCCGAGAATCTTGTTTTCTTATTTACTTTACTGTTTATTTACTTTTCTTGTTCTCTACTTCTACCCCTTCTTTTTGTTTTCTATTATGAGCTCTTAGCATCGTGAGCCAAGTGGTCAGTTGATTAGGGATGGCTTAGAATTTTTGTTTGGCAATTTATTTGATTCTCCCATACACTCTAACACGGACACCATTAGGACTGATGACGTTAGTAAACATGGGAACAATGACGAGCATGATGAGGTTAATAATAATCCACCAGTTAAAACTTTGCTTGAATATCTGCAACTTGTACGTCACATTGCTCTATCATGCATTATTTTTCCTTTCCAAGCCACAAATTATTTTTAAACTGAGCATGATTACATTACTTCCTAAGTTCCATGGCTTAGACTCTGATAATATTTACCTCCATAAGACTCTGATAATCCTTACCTCCATATTAGTGACTTTGAAGAAGTATGTGCCACCTTTTATGACCAAACTATAACTCAAAACACAGCCAGGTTGAAGCTTTTTTCTTTTTCACTGAAGGATAAAGCTAAAAATTGGCTAAATTCTTTGAGACCTAGGTCGATTGGCACATGAGAATGGTTCAAAGGTTTACTTTCATCTTGCCCACATCATGGCTATGAAAGATGACGTATCATCATTTTTTTCTATGAGAGTTTGTTACCCCAAATGCGTCAATTTGTAGAGATGATAAGTAATGGAGAATTATGAATAAGGACCCACATGAAGCATTTGAATATTTTGACTATCTAGCTAAGAATGTTCAGTCATGGGACACCACATCCACATACAATATTCAATTGTCTAATTTAGTGCAGGTATATATCAACTTAGAATGGAAAATGAATTATAAGCTAGGATACCTTGACCTATAAGATCAAGGCCATGGGATTTAGGAAGGTTCATGAAGTTAAGGTTGTAACTGAAGAAGAGGTTTGTAGCATATGCGAGGTCCAAAGACACCCCACACAGGAGTGTCCCATTATTCCAACTTTTAAAGAGGTCTTGCATGACCAAGTCAATGCTATAAATAACTTTAGGAAGCCTTACCCATCCCCATATTCTGAGACATACAATCCAGGATGAAAAAATATCCCAACTTTAGCCGGAGGAACTATAATTCTGCACAACAACCACCTACTCAAGGGTCTTCTAATTTTGTCCCATGCACTCTACCCCCAAAGAAAACCATTTAGGATGCCATCCAATCCATGCAGCAATTCATGCAAAATCAAACCATAATAAATAACCAGATTTCTCAAGTCTTGAAGGACATTAGAAGCACTCTCATTAAATTGACCATTGCACCAGGCCTTCAAGAAAAATGTAAGTTTCCGGTACAACCATAACCAAATCCACTAGGTCAATTTAATGTGAGTGAATCTACACCATCCAACACTTCCCACGTGCAGGTTAAGTCTATTACTACCCTCCACAGTGGAAAAATAATTAATAAAATCATTCCAATGATGGCTCAAAAGCCCGAGGAATCATCCAATTCAAAGGAGAGTAGTAAGCCTGACAAGGTCGAGTCGAGTGAGGTTGTGAGATGTCCCCTACCTACTCTTTTTCTCGAGCGGTTACAACCACCTGAAAAGTCTAATTTGCATTTTGAGATTTTAGAAATTTTTAAACAAATTAAGGTTAACATCTCTTTGTTAGATACAATCAAGCAAATACCTTATTATGCTAAATTTTGAAAGATTTGTGCATTATTTAAGTGTAGGCTTAACGTGCAAAAAAAAAAAAAAAACATTTGTAACTGAGCAAGTGAGTGTTATCATTCAACATAACCATCCACCAGAATATAAGGATCTTGGCTTCCTTAAAAATTTTTGTGTGATTGAAAAGTTTAAAATTGAACAAACTTTACTTGATTTGAGGCCTGTGTAAATCTTTTATCCTATTCGGTATATGAGCAGTTGGGTCTTGGTGAGTTGAAACCAACCTCTATAACTTTTCAACTTGTTGACTGTTTTATGAAGGTACCAAGAGGAGTGGTGGAGGATGTGGTAGTCCAAGTAGATAATTTTTACTTCCCTGTTGATTTTGTTATTTTGGACATGCACCCTGTGTTGAATGCTAGCACTCAGATTTTAGTCATATTAGGCTGCCAATTCCTTGTCACTTCAAATGCTTTAATAAATTTTACGAATGGCGTTATGAAACGTTATTTTGACAATATGACTTTAGAGTTGAATATTTTTAATGTTTGTAAACAACTAGAGGATGGTGGGGATTGGCATGAGGTGAATTTGATAAAGTCTATAATGCATGATCAATTCAATGGCTCATCTTGTTTGGATCCCCTTGAGGCTTGTTTTCTTGATTATTCATCTTTAGAGTTTGATGAAGAAGATTCTAATATTAATGAACTAACTTTTATTTTGAATTCTTCACAGGTACATGAAGTGAGAGAGTGGAAGCAAAAGTTTGAGGAGCTTCTACCAAGGAACAATTTGCCCAAATCATCTAGTTCACATGCGCCAAAGCTTTAGTTGAAGCCCCTACCTGTTGATTTGAAGTATGCTTTTTTTTTGGCCAATAGGACACCTTTTTGGTTATAATTTCTTCTCACCATAGTTCAGCCTAAGATGGTAAGTTGCTCAAAATCCTTAAGAAGAACAAGAATGTTATATGTTGGACTATTGCTGATATAAAGGGAACTAGTCACTTGGTGTGCACATATAAAATTTACTTGGAGAACAATGCCAAATCATCTATGGAGATGCAAAGAAGATTAAATCCTAATATGAAAGAGGTGGTTAGAGCTAAAGTGATAAAACTATTGGATGTAGGGATGATATACTCTATAGGTGATAGAAAATGGGTAAGTACTAGCCAAGTTGTTCATAAGATATCAAGAATTATTACTAATGACAACAATAAATTAGTGCCCACTTGGATCTTAACTGGTTGGCATATGTGCAGACACTATAGAAAACTCAATGATGTGACAAGAAAATATCACTTTCCTTTCCTTTCATGGACCAAATTTTAGAAAAGGTAGTTGCACACCTATTTTACTATTTCTTAGATGGATATTCGAGTTATAACTAAATAGAGATTACTTTAGACGACCAAGAGAAAATCCCATTCACTTGTCCCTTTGGCACCTTTGCTCACCTAAGGATGTCTTTTGGACTTTGCTATACACCTGCCACTTTTCAAAGGTGCATGCTACGTATTTTCAGCAAAATGATTGAGCATTTTCTTAAGGTATTTATGGACGATTCCTCTGTTTTTGGTGACTCTTTTGATGATTGTTTGTCTAATTTGAAAAACGTTTTGATCAGGTGTGAGGAGTAGAACCTTGTGCTAAACTAGGAGAAGTGTCACTTTATGGTTCATAAGGGAATTGTTCTTAGTCATATTGTCTCATCAAAATGAATCCAAGTTTATAAGGCCAAATTGAATTGATTCCAACTTGTCTACCCCCAAGACCATTAAGGATGTTAGATCTTTTTTGGGGCATGCTGATTTCTACATGAGGTTTATTAAAGACTTTAGTTCTATATCTAGTCCACTTTGCAACCTCCTAGGTAAAGACACTCCTTTTGAGTGGAGTGGGCCTTGCCAAAAAGCTTTTGATAGGCTAAAAGGCATACTCACCACCACTCCAATAATGTAGCTACTAGATTGGAGTCGTCCATTTGAAATCATATGTGATGTCAGTCACTATGTCGTGGGGGTAGTGCTAGGGCAAAGGAAAGAGAAGAAGCCCCATATCAAATACTATGCAAGTAGAACCTTAAACAATGCCAAATGAATTACTCCATCACAGAAAAGGAACTACTTGTAGTAGTATTTGCATTAGAAAAATTTAGGTTACACTTAGTGGGATCACCAGTAGTCATCTCCACAGACCATACAACCCTCAAGTACCTTCTTACCAAGAAGGATGCTAGACCTAGGTTTTTTTAGGTGGATCCTCCTACTCCAATAATTTAACATAATCATAAAAAGATAAAAATGTAGTGGAGAATGTAGTAGCTGACTATTTGTCCAGACTTATCAGTGATGTGCCCATTGAGACAATGTCGATCAAAGATACTTTCTCAGATGAACAATTATTATCTATCTCTGACTTACCTTAGTTCACTAATATAGTTAGTTTCCTTATCACAAGTGAGATGCCTTCAAATTGGAGCATACACGACAAAAAGAAATTGTTGGTTGAGGTAAGAAGCTTCTTTTGGGATAATCCTTACCTTTTTAAATATTGTCATGGCCAGATTATTAGGAGATGTGTGCCCAATGATGAGATACGGAATATTCTTTCATTTTGTCATTCTGAAGCGTGTGGAGGCCATTTTTATAGTATAAAAATCGCTACAAAAATTTTGTAGTGTGAATTTTATTGGCCGATACTTTTCAAAGATACTCATAAATTTTGCGAAGCATGTGAGCGTTGTAAAAAGCAAGGAAGAATAACTTGTCGAAATATAATGCCTCTTAACCCCATTTTGATAATTGAGATTTATGATTGTTGGGACATTGATTTCATGGATACATTCCCTCAATCATTTGGAAATTTATACATTTTAGTGGCAGTTGACTATGTCTCTAAATGGGTTGAGGTCATACCTTGTAAAATCAATTATCAAAAAACTATTTTGAAATTTTTGAAAGAAAATATTTTGTCAAGGTTTGGTATACCTTGAGTCATTATCATTGATGGGGGACTACATTTTTGCAATAGGCACATATAGTAGCAACCCCTTATCACCCACAGACCAATAGTCAAGTGGAGCTTGTCAATCAGGAGTTCAAAAATATTTTGGAAAAAATGGTCAACAAAAAACGCAAAGATTGGTCCTTGAAGCTAACTGATGCTATTTGGGAATACCATACGACTTACAAAACCTCGCTTGACATGTCTCCTTATAGGCTTGTGTATGAAAAGGCTCACTACTTGCCTATGGAATTAGAGCATAAAACATATTGGGCCATTAAAATGTTTATTTTCAGCTTAAACAAAGCAAACTCTTTAAGAAAAACATCAATTTAATGAGCTAGAAGAGATTTAGAACGAAGCTTATGAGAATTCCTAGATTTGCAAAAAAACGAATGAAGGTTTTTCATGATAAAAATATTTTGAGAAAATTTTTTAAGCTTTTACAAAAAGTTTTTTTGTACAATTCGAGCTTATATTTGTTTCCAGGTAAGCTTTGGTCTAGATAGACGAAGCCTTTTATAGTCAAATTGGTCTTCTCATATGGGACAATGGAGATTGAGAACCCTAAGAACGGTAATATTTTTAAATTGAAAGGGCAAAGATTAAATCCATTTTTTGAAGGTGGGGTAATGGAGGTGGAATTCATTGAGTTGGTGAATCCACAATATGTTTAATGCAAAAATCAACTCAACAAGTTGTATAGTAGATTTAGATTTTATTTTTTTTACTTACATCTTTGTTACATTGTCAATTTTTGTTTTAGTTGTTAAAGGTCGTAATGCAGCAAGAGGCACGACTCTCTTCCTAATCTTTATAATTATTTATGAATTTCATCAGCATTCTATCATACATTGAGAACAATGTAATGTTTTGGTTGGGGGTTGTGCCATATTTTCATGTTGCATACTTTTAATTTTCTCATTTAAAAAAATAAATAAAAATCTCGTAGTTAATATTGAGTTATTAACTACCACAACAGGATCATACAACAAATTTTGAGTTTGAGGTACCAAATTTTTAGTTTTAGGACTTAGCCAAATTTTTCTTGGGTCAAAAACATGTTTTGGCAGAAAGATTGGGGCGTCCGGACGCACTCTTTGCGTTCAAACGCAAATTTGTGAAGAATTCCAGTGAGTTTGGCGTGTCCAGACGCCTGTTTTCGCGTCTAGACATAATTTCCAGATTTTCCAAAGAGTTGCGTGCGTCCAAACCGAAGAAATTTTGTTCGAACGCGGTACCAGAATTCAAAAATTTATGCCTTGCATCCGGACGCATGAAATGTGCATTCGGACATGACTTCTAGACTTCAAATATCATGATTTGCCCCATTTGTGCGAAATTTCTCTCGACTTTTTGAAAAAAAAAAACCTTGCCCTCGCAAACTCTCTTCACCACATGTGTTGCCGTCAGGACGTGAGCAGGCTGACGGGTACTTCTGCATTTTTGACCCCCATAGATTTCCAAACACCGATGCACATGATAGGTTTGCCCATTATGTTAAGAAACTTATTGCTACTGAACGTAAGGTAGACTTAGATTAGTTTATTGGTTTGAGTGTAAGTACCACGATCTACACTAGAAAATGGAAAAAAGTTTATGATGCATGTAGGTGAGGCTACGAGTTTATGGGTGAGGGAGTTTTACTGTAACGGTATGAATGCAGGGAGGGGGAGGTTTCAGACTTTTGTGCAGGGTAAGCATTTTGTTGTTGATATTGCTATGATTGCTCATTTGGGGTATTTGACTGAGAGTCGGATTGTTGATCTGCTTTATCTGGATATGACAATTGATGTGAAGGAAGTGGCGAGGGAACTAACTAGGGACCCTGAGTTTGACTGGGTAGCTAATGATAAGTATCTGCCCCCGAGAGATTTGGCTAATAAATATAAAATTTTTGAATTTGATCTCTATGTCCAATTTGATGCCCCAGTGTCAAAACAATCATGTGTATACGGATAAAGAGATGTTGGTGTATGCAGTTAGGACTGGTATGTCCATTGATTTGCCTAGTGTGATAAATTTTGAGATGTTGCAGGCTGTGATGAATGAGAAGACCATTATTTGCCCTTTTCCTATTTGGCCATGAGGATTTGTATTGATTAGGGGTAGTTCCAGAGAGTGGGCTAGAGAATTTGCTCAAGGCTGGGAAATTGAACAATAACTCCCTATAGAAGAGTAGAAGCACTAAGGCTAGGGCTACGATAGTAAGACGTGGTAGAGCACTGGGGGTAACATAGGAGGTACCTTTTGAGGAGCAGATGGACTAGTACATGAATTTTGGGGAGGATGAGGGTGAGCATATTGATGAGGAGATTGATACTCGCACTGACAGACAACTACTGTTTAAGCTGTTGAGGCATCAGAGGACTATCAAGGGTAGGCATAGGGCCATGGCTGACCAGCAAAGGGGAGATGAGGGAGCAATAGAGGCTAATTAGGGCCTAGATGAGCATGCATGAAACCATCCTTCGTCGCCTTGATCCAAGTGCTCGTGATCATTCTGGTCCCTCTTCTGAATGTCTGTGTCCCCAATGTTTCTTGGTCCTAGGTGTTTGATCATATCCCTGTTAGAGTCAGTTCTTTTTGGATTGATGTGATTGAGGTTGTGGAAACATTTGGTTTAATATTTTGCATTTAGTTAATAATAGTTAGTTGAGTCAGTGGTAGTTTTTAATTCTCTCGTACGGTAAACTTTTGCCTTTTCTAGTTAATATATTTGCTTTCATCTATCATTTGATTTGCTATTTGTTTTTGTTATTAAGTGTTTGAATCATGCTTTCATTCATAAATTGTCACTGGGATATGAGAATGATTAGCTTAGCTATGATTTGCAGTTGTTTTAGTGTAATGTAGAACTTTACTCTATAATTGTACTGAGCATTACGTTCTCATGTGAAACTCACAATTTGTGCACTTGTGACTATACTAAGTTCAGAATTTATTAGGTGATGCCTATACTTTGAGTACTTCAGACACTTAGTGGAGATGAATAATAACCCTGATGAGTTTTGATACAATCTTTTTAGGAGGGTTATCTACATTTACTCAATAAGAAATTGTCAATCTCATTATTTTGTTTTGATAAATGTTAGTAAAGGAAATATTGGTTTAAATTTCAGATTTATTTATGCTTGTAGTACATATATCACTAGTTCTTGAGATATAATCTTAGGTCATCTTTGTATTAATTTGATCCTAAGCTTGTTTCTTTCATATCATTAACTCTAGAAGCTGTGATTGAGACTTGTGTTCTTCTTTTCCTAGCCTTATATTGGACCAAGCGCGTTACATGCATATATGTCCTTACCATCATTATTCTAAGACTTGGCATGCGATTGACGAAAGCAGATTAGTTATTGAAACGAAGAGGAAAAGAATAAGAAAGTTTATGCTTCTTATGCTTGATGCATAAAAAAGAAAAAAAAAAGTTGAAAGGCTAAGAGCAACGAAGGAAATTATTTATGCTCTTTCAGCTTGATGAGTAAAAAAAAAAAATAAAAGAAAAAAGAAGCTTATGGGTTTTGTGCTTTGATGCTAATAAGAAATGAGCAAAGTTGAAAAAAATTATGGTCTGCTGAAAGATAGAAGAAAAGAAAGGAAAACCAAGTAAAGTGCCTCTGGATAGCTCTTTGAATTCTTTATTTCCCTTCATTTCTTGAACCTTTACTTCAAGCCAAATTACAATCATAATAAAGTCCTATTTGATCTCAAAAAAAGGGTGTTATGTGTATGGATATATACGAATAAGGATGGGATGTGTCAATTATGTTATTTTATTCAGGCATTGATATCTCTTTCATGAGATTATGTTAAACTTGTTTTTTCTTTGGATAGTGGTTATTTGGATGACATATGAGTAGTATTTTGTTTTGAATTTAATGAACTCTCTTCACATATGCTAAATTGTGTGAATAGTTAACATAACCTAAGAGAATCCTTTGATGAGAGCACTATCTGGAGAGGATTGCATCAAAACTAGGAGTTGATGTTTGTAGGAGTAGGAAATTACTTGGTGAAGTTATTGCTGTGCATAGTTGATTCAAATTATACACGAGTTACTTATGAGAACAAAATGTTTTAATACTTTGGTATAACATTTAGTTCTTTGTTTTGCTTTGCATGTGCTTGTAAAAGCTTGAAGCTAACAGTTTTCAAATTTTTATGGGATTTTATGGCATGATTAAGTGATTCAAATATTTAATAACAGTTTGATATTTGTGGATACCATTTCTGAAAACCCTCACAACATTATAACTCGTCCACTTGAGGTAACTTAGGGGGTTTAAAGGTTTGTTGCATATGCTAAATGCAATCGTGACACCTATGAAAGTGAAACTTTATTTTGTTTTAATCTTAGTAAGGACTATCAAGAGTTAGGTTGGGGTTATGATTAACCATGAAATATGCATAATAAATATTATTATTTTACATTAGATTATAAGTTAAATGTGCTTAAAGGATAATGTTCCAGGTTTTATGTTGATTTTGTAGTATTTGTCCTATTTATAGGTAAATGAGACCAAAAGAACCAAATTGAAAGAAAACATACAAAGTGGGATGGAGCTTGGAATATTTGGAGAGAAGAAAAGGGCCATGATATTATGTTTGGTGAGTCATGACGCAGCTTAGGATCCTCCGGATGGAAGAAGGCTACTAGAAATTAAAGTTAGAGGATGAAAAAAAGGATTTCCATAAAGAATGGTGCATCCAGATGGAGGAAACACGCGTCTGGATGCGTATTTTTCCGTCCGAACGCAATCCCTTTTTTGCGTGTTGACTGATCTTTGACTTGTATTAGGTCTAGACTTCCTTAGTGGACTATAAATACTTGTTTTACCCTAAATTGGGTGGTTCCCCAATTTCTCAACTCTTTCCTCTAGTTTTTGCTGTAATTTTGCTTATGGATTGCTAAATCCCCAACTAAAGTTAGGGGTGATTCTTTTAATAAAGCACAATATGTATTCTAATTCAATGTTATTTTAATGCATAATTTTTTTTATTAATTGATTCTTGTGTTTTGGTAAAGTGTTTTCACTGTAAAATCTATTAATTTGTTGTGCCACGTATATAAATTGCTTTAGATTCATTGTGAGTCAAATAACTGATTTTGTTTGTTTGGATCAGTTAGAATTTTCATAAAAATAATTGGTTTATTATTTGTCTTGAAAAGATGTTTTAATTGTTAGAAAGCTTGACTCATCGTTAACTTTGAGCACAGTGAATGTTTGTAATCTATAGTTAAATACTGATTTTTATGCAATCAATTTATCAATGATATCTTTGGGACTTGTTTTCAATATGATCACCGCTTAATCTTCTGATTAAGATGACGCCTCAACTGATTCTTACTAAGTATGAAAATCGTATCAAAATATATATTGTGTGAAATTGAAAAAGGATCCCTCATGCTTTAGTATCTTCCAATTACTGTTTTAAATCGAAGTTTACTGTTATCTCAAACAACCAATTTCTCAACCATTTCCAAAGCAAATTTTTAAAAATTTTATTATATTCCAAGTTTTCACCAATTACCTGTGGTACGACATCGGATTCCCGAGAATATATTACTTTGATCAACCTATACTTGGGTGATCAATTCTAAAGTTGTAGCAACAGCCAAAAGGCTCATACCTTATTTCCAAGACTATGCCATTGTAGTACCTACAAACCAGCCAATGAAAAAGGTCCTCTACAAGCTTGAATCCTCCAATAGACCGGTCAAAAATGGGCTATAGGTTAGGACAATTTTGCATATGGTTCAAATCTTATACAACAATCAAAGGCCAAGTCCTGACCAATTTTATCATAGAGTTTACCTCATCACCAGAGTAAGAATCTTCTCCCTATAGGAGGGTTTTGTAGCATATATCCCGATCTAAAAGTTGTATGTAATGGAGCTTCGAATGCTCAAGGAAGTGGAGGGTCCTTAGCATTTGTAGTTCTTATCTAATCACGTAAAGATAGATAGACAGAGAGAGAGAGAGGTTAGTTGAATAAGCATAAAAATAAGTGAAACTTTTCTTTTGATCTCAACCAAACACATGTACTAACCTTGACCTCACTAGAAGGGATAGAGCTCGGATATGCTTTGAGATTTAATTTTAAGGTCTTCAATAATGAGGCAGAGTACGAGGCCCTCGTTGTCAGACTCAGACTGGCCTAATTGATGGAAGCTTGACAGATAGGAATCCATAGCAACTCTCAGCTAGTGGTCAGGTAGGTCGGAGTAAAGTGCAACGCCTAAGACAACAAGATGACAACCTATCTCCAAATTATAAGTGAGTTACTAAGCAGATTCCTCCATTTCGAGATTATACAAGTGCCCATAATGGATAACGCTCATGCAAATTCTCTGGCAAACTTGTTACTTCTACACATGTGAACTTGAGCAAGATAGTTCCAACATAACACCTAAGCTAGGTATTGCTCAGAGCTCAGAAGAAGAGGTCATGCTAATAGAGGAAAATCCGAACTGGATGGACCCTATATTCAATTACCTTCGAGATGGGGTCCTCCTCAAGAATCCCAAGGAAGCAACAAAACTCATACGCAGGTCAACCCAGTTCCTGATTATATAGGATAGGTTGTATAAAAGAGGGTACTACTGACCTCTCATTCAAGAGATCCATGAAGGAATTTGTGGAAATCACATCGAGCCAAAACTCTAGCATACAAGGCCTTGAGGCAAGGGTATTATTGGCCAAGTATCATGATAAATTCATCTGCCCTAGTCAAAAGGTGCAAAGCCTGTCAAATCCATTCTAGCATTCCCAAATGCCCACCTGAACAGCTCACCCCCATCTTTAGTCATTGGCCCTTCCAACAGTGGGGGATAGACATTATGGGACCTTTTCCTCAAGGAGTTGGTCAGTGCAAATTTGTGGTGGTTGCAATTGACTGCTTCACTAAATGGGCAGAGGCGGAACCATTATCAACAATCACAAAATAAAAGATGAAAAAATTTGTTTCGAAATCCATCATCTATAGGTTTGGTATGCCAAGGGCGATAGTTACGAATAATGGAAAACAATTTGACAATAGGGGTTTCAGGAGCTTCTACTCAAAGCTAGGTATCAGAAATTACTACTCGTTACCAGCTCATCCGTAGGCCAACAAACAAGAAGAGGTGACCATTAGGACAGTAGTTGAGGCACTCAATACATGGTTAGAAGCCTATAAAAATCAATGCGTAGATCATCTCCCCAACGTTCTATGGGCATACAGAACTACAACTCGGACAACCACAAATGAAACTCCCTTTAGCTTGTCATTTGGAGCAGAAGCAAAGGTTGTAGTCGAGATAAGGCTTTCACGCCATGAGCAGAGCTAATTCGACTAGAATAGAATGACAAGTCATTACTCCTTAGCCTAGACTAGCTCGACAAAAAAAGGAATGAAGCTCTCCAAAAAATTAGAGCATGTAGCAAAGGACATCTTGGTACTATGATCAGAAAGTCAAGAAGAAAATCTTCAGGGAAAGAGACCTGGTCCTAAAAAAGGTTTTGCTAGCAACAAAAGACCCTCACCATGGCAAGCTCAGACCTAATCGGGAAGACTCATACCCAATCAAAAAAGTCATCAAACTTGAAAACTACGAGATGCAAACTGAGCAAAGATAAACTCTAACACACTCTTGGAATACAGAACATCTTAGAAAATATTATTGGTCGATAATAGTTTTTCAGGTCAATTTTTTGAATTCACTATTTAGCGTAGTTGAATCTTAACACTCCTTTTTCAGGGATTTTTGTCATTACTTGTAATAAATACTCTCCCTTTTCAGGGATACCTTTGATTTTTAATATGCACATCTTTTTTTTTGATTTAGCAAGAAAATACATCATGTTGATTTTTGCATGGCCAGAACTCAAAAAATTCATAAAAAGTATACGCAACGTACACCCTTTTCAGGATGTTCATCCCAAAAGATTAATCAGCTTGGCCAATAACTCTAGACTGCTCAGTTAGAGACGAAGAGATTACTCAACATAAGTGTGCTCGAGCTCTTAGTCACCAGAATATTCAAGTTATTCAACTCAGGATGATTATTTGTCAGTATCACCCAATTTGAACTAGTTAGTAAAAACAATTTTATCACTTTTACAAGGCCTACTATTGGACCTTCAAGAAGTGAAAAGGGAAAAGCTAGCACCTGCAGTCTCTAGACTTTACAGTTGCACTAGGACCCGATTTGATTTTCCAAAAATGGAAGAGGGAAACCGAAGGGAGTAAAAAAGGAGAGGCGATTCTATTACATGAAAAGTCTTTACATAGAAAACATTATTACAACATAAAAAAAATACCAAGGGAAAAAAGGGCACTCCAGACATCAAGTTGGCTCCTCAAACTCCTTCTCGGTCTTCCTCATCAAAAGAAGCCTCGAAGGAATCAAAGTTGAGGTTGCCATACTTCTCCTTTGTTTGAGCTTTGAAGGAATCATATCTGATGGCGTTATTTTACACGAATGAATAATGAGATAGGGCTCAATTGTATGGGATAGATCAAAGCTACAAGGCTCATGAGTTGGTGGATGAATGTTCTAATTATCCGAGGTGTAATGAGTGTGATACAGTAGAAATATAGTGGTTCACCGGCTGATGAGCTCGGCTAGTCCACTCTCTAATGGAGACTCTTGCTCCTTCGTCTTTATTGATGATCTTGGAATGCTTACATATATTTTTTTTCACCCCCTTCTCCTTGGGATAATGTACAGTACTTATAATGTTACTCCTAACCCTCAAGGATCTCTACCGAGATCCTTGCCCCCTATTCATGGGATCCCCCTTAATCTTAGGAGAGGATCCTGATCAATTAAGGGTTTCCCGCTTGGGATGTTGCTTGATTTCCGTTGGGAGGTGCCAACTATCATCCAGCTGCTTCCCCTATTGATTTGGCTACAATTTCGGTTGGGATAGCCAGAGCTTTCTGGTCCTCTGAGCTCTGGAGGTCCGAGCTGACCTCTTGATCTAACCTCATGGGCTGAACTTACACTTAGAACTGATTTTGGGTACTATCAATATCCATCTAAATAGCTCTCCGATACATCATCTTCATATTGATCGGAATCTTGAAAGGCCTTCACAGCTTGGTCAGAATTGGTATGTAATTTGGTCTCCACGTCTTCATGGTTTTCTCCAGCTGCTTCCTCAGGAGAGTAACCTCTTCCTCTACCTTAGCCTTCTCAGCATAATGCTTCACCTTCAACAACTTGCTCTAGGGCTTTGAAAGCTCAAATTATTTTTTCTTAAGCTGTTTTTTTAGTTTAGAGCTAGCCACTTTGTTGATGTTCAACTAGATGGTCATCCTCTTAACTAGCTCACTAATCATATTGGACTCAAACGCCTTATCATTTCTATCTCTTTCAAGCATCAGATGGATAACAGCTTACACACAAAAATCTTTAGAGTCTACTTAGAAATTCCTACTAAGTCTTGATATCAAAAATAAAAGACAAGTATAGAGTAATACCTTAGCAAGGTCAGGGAAAGTAGCCTTGGCCATGTCCCTAGCACTATAGTTGGTCGCTTCATGGATGTCAGGCTTGGAGATGGCTGAAAAAATTTAGCAAGCAGCCAAGAAAGGGTTACACAATAGAGAGTCTGAGCTCCCGACTGACTCGATTGAATTTTGACGAATAGGGACAATCTTGATTCTTCCTTGATTATTTTCTTCCAAGCCACGAGAGATGACTTCCTCAAGGGTCTTACCGACATGTTCCTCATGAAATTCTTCAGATCGGTTTAAAAAGGGATCCTCTTCAACAACAATAGGGCTGTCAGGATGGACATCCCTGTCAGTTGGCATTTTTTCAATTGGAGGGAGATCAGATGCCCTAGCAGAATATGATTTAACCATGGCTTCTTTGGGCCCTTCACCAAGTGCTTGAAATGCTTAGGAGGCCTCACAACTCCTTCTTTTCCTCCTTCTTTTCTTGACTCCAAGATCTGCAAATGCAAACATACATAAAGCAAAATACTTGGAAACTTACCAGAAAATGGGATCTTCACTAGCTGAGTTGAGTTGGTATTTGACAAGCTTCTTGGGAGTAACAAGCTCAGCCTAGAACCTAGCACCATATTTAATTGACTTGCTAATGTGGCCTCCTCAAACTTAAGAAGTTACAGGGTAAACTCTACAAACGAGAACAATGACAGGTCAACTATCAGATTCCATTAGCAAAAGAATCAATAAAGACAAATAGGAGATGAGCTTACTTGCATTAGTGGTGGCAGCCTGAAGTCAAGGACACGAAGAAAAGTCTCTCATTCCAAAACTTGTGAGAAGAAGGGAGTTTGATGACCAAGTCAGGTAAGCTAATCCTCTTGGTAAATTAAAGAAACCCTTAAAAGGAGAGGGTTTCAATTGGAAAAAGTGAAAAAATTTAGAAAGTGTGAAAGGAGAATAATTGTCACTCTCACGTCAATGCACCTGCACCCCCATCAACAATGCCTATTCATTGGGGGGTAACTACGTAGGGTTGAGGTTTCAGTGTCAGAGAACTGATCTACTAAAGGGGCTTGAAGGAACTCTAAAGTAGACTTGGAGAGTCGCCTTAAAGAAGTAGACCTCCAGTATAATAGATGTGACAACATTCATCCTTAGAAGGGGTAAAAACCACCACCTCCTCAGGGAATTCATACTTGTCCTTGATAGACCTTGCATAGACATGGTGACCATGCTTTGCACACCGGCAGCGCAACATGTCAGGTCATCCAAATCACATGGCACATTCTTCCTTTTTACTAAGGCACCAATGACAAATCTCCTCGGTAAGGCATCTAGAAGTCTCCTTGGCCCCTTCCTAGTTGCCTTCTTGAGGACACTCTCAGATCTCTAAGAGGTAGCCTCGTCAGGATGAACCATGGTCAGAGGAGCCACATCCTCTAAAACATTATTGAGGTCAACACAACCACTCTTGGAGGCTGCATAGACTCATAAGGCTAGTTTGGTAGACGTATTATGAGTAGATTAAATATTAGATTGTACTATTATTTATTTAATCGGGTCTAATACTTTGTTTGGTAGACAAATTTGATTTCGTATTAATTTCAAAAACATATATTAATCGAATGTTTTTTGTATGATAGACTTGTATTACAGAGATATTTTAATACTACCAAGAGATGTGGTATTATAATCCAACTCAAATATATTATTATACACATTTACTATTATAACCCCAAAATTGATAAAAACCAAGTTGTCATCAATGTAACAAATGCTAATTAAGGGTATTTTATTAATTAAACTTTAATACGATGAAATAATTCCTAACAAAACAACAGTTTAGACTAAATAACTACTATCCAATGCTTATGTTGTGTATTGTCAAACACTAGATAAAATTACATATTATTCTAATACCCTATTTAATCTTGTCTTTTGTCCATCTGTATTGTATTAGACTAGATTCTTTTATCCAATCCATGCAGTTTTAATACAACAACCAAACGAGCCCATAAGGTATAGACGAGATAGATACAATGGACTATTAATGAAGGATTAGGGCTAAAAAGAGAAGTTGTAAATAAGGGATATCCTTGCTACGACAGGGTGACTAACTAAATTAGAAAGGGGTTTCAAGGTTCTACCTAGCCATCTATGGTGGCTAGACCTATTGTGTCAAGAGAATTTGTGTCGAGTAGTAACGAGTTCTTGTCAAAAGCACTCCACCAATTCCTGATTCATATATTAATTCGTGTCTAACGAATTGTATTATATTGAGTTTGTGTAGTGTATGAATCATATGTATTTCTTTTTGGTTGACTACACACATACCTGATTCGTTTATTAGTCGTGTCATATTTCCACTCATTTATGAAGTATGTAACTTAAGGAAGATCTAAATCCTTTAATCTTGTATCGTGTTCATATCATGTTAACGAATCGTGTGATATTTTGATACTCCTAATGGTAGCATACCCTACAAAAAACAAAATAAAAGCTATCTGACCACCACCAAGAGTTAGGTGGATCCAAAATGGGAGATAAAGGCGAAACATACCTATGAGAAGGGCCAAATGACCTCGAAAAGTGACGAAGATGGCAGACTCTGGTAAGGGGGAACGACAGTGGTTAACCAAACTTCTTTGGTTCTCTCTCTCTCTAATTAGAAGAAGGAAGAAGAAGAAGATGAAAATGGGTGGGGATTGGTTGGGCTTGAAAGAGTTTTTGACGGTTAAAGTGCATTTAAGAGCATTTAATAGGCAAGCACATATGGGACACATGTCACCTCTTAAGGAACATGAGCTAAAAACTGAGGTGTCACACATGTGACACGCTACCATAACTGCACGTTGATGGGACAATGGTCAGATACATCTTTTTAGTTCTACGCAATCCAAGAGACATGATGGATAACGCGATCCAACAACTCAACTCCAACTAGGAGCCTATCCAGGTCTAGCTTGGGCTGGGGGGTGCAACTGATGATACTAAAAAATAGGCAGGTTAGAACTCCTAACCTGGTCATTATACCTGAGGCAGACCATTGAATACGAGTTGATCTGAAGAAAGTCCAGAACAAGGGTATTGCTCCAGGTTCATTGTACCACTGTCAAATAAGGATTGATCTTCATCATGAAAATTACTTGAATGGACATAAGGAGTGCCTCCCAAGGAAACCCAACCTTAGCTTGGGCATAAAGCAATCTCACCTTACCTAGGACCTAAAGTTTCTCGCCAAGATTCCTCAAATATTCCTTAAGAATTTGCTATATAAACGGATCATCAATTTGAATTTTGATATCCACAACCCCTAAAAATATAGGCATGACAAGAGCACCCAAAGGTATCGTGTTGAAAATAAATTTGGATCATCAATTTGAATTTGAATGATTTACAATCATTGATTGAAAAAATAAATTAATAACAAGAAATAGAATAAAGAAACTTTACATGTGACGTATTTTTATTAGGTGCAAAAATGAAAATATAGCATCAAAAAATAGCATTTCAATTCATATTTTATAGTGGTACTCTATGAAATACTTAAAAAAATTACTGATATTTTTGTTGACACATCCAAAGATAGAATTTATGTATAATCATATTCACCTTAGGCAAATTTTTCCAGGAGTCCCACTATAATACACAAAAAATATTTTTCGTATCATATCATATCTGTATTTTTCAATTAATAAAGATACGTCACGGGTATAATTTTTTTTTTTTATTATTTCAATCAAAACCGCAAATCATCAATTTCAAAATAAATGACGGAGGAACTTCGTAGCCTTGCCCATCATATTAACGTCCCCCGGTTCGATCTCGGGCCAGACGTTTTTAGCCCAGTCACAGCCGCCGGATGCTGTTATAAGCTGGCTCAATTATGACCCTCGCAGACGGAATGGGCTCCACTGTGCCAACTTCTCTTAATCTTCACCAAATCTTTTTCCTTTTTTGAACATGATAGTCACCAAATCCGCAAGTAGATTTTCAGTCGGAGCGATCGCACAGTTTCGCTCCCCCAATTGGTAATTTTAGTCTTTTTTTTTCTCTCTCTCTCCGTATTGTGATGTAATATATATGCACATATGCTATGCCCATAAGATGTTCGATGAAAAGTCTAGGTGCTGTTTCGATGATTAGTGACTCAAACAATCTTAATGTTGATGGATGAACTTTATAGGATTCTGTAGTAAGGCGCATAAAGGCCTTTTTTCTGCCTTTGGCCTTCGTTGATGAAATTTTGAAGGGAAAGATTACAAAGGGGGGAAAACCAATTAGCTGACATAGAAATGGAAACCAGCAAAGAAGAGAAGCTTTTATTTCTTGACCGCGTTTCTCGAGCAACGAGAGGGAAACGGTAAGACCCTTTTGTTATTCTCTCATTTATTTACATATATGAGTATTTTGTTTGTTAGCAATGACAATGGTGGGAATCGAACCTTTGCACCCGTCGCCTTAGTGGCCAACATTTATCACTTGGCAAGTGCACCAGTTATTGATGTATGTAGGTGCATGTTTTTACTATCTTTGTATCAAAGGTTTGTTTTTATATTCTTGAGTCTCTTTTCTGTTGTAGAAGACGCATTATATCTTGACATAACAAGTAAACAAGATTAGCTGATAGTAAATTGAACTATAATCCCTGGTTTTTGGTCTATGAAGCACGGATACTTCGTTCAGGTTGGTGTACCCATATCGGATACGATACTCGTTCAATACTTTGAGAATACGTATTGGATACACCTCCTACATATCCAATAATAATTAAATATTAACCGTGTTCAAGCAACATATATAATTTTTGAGTTGAATTTTTAACATTTCTTTTCGAATTCACATATCATATAATACATTTACAAAAATTCATACTACTCACATGGGTATTTTTAAAGTATTATCTACAATTACATGTCAAAAGAGCATAAATAAATTTATTATATTATAGTCTTAGAAAAAATTACTTCTAAATAAACTAGCTTTGTAAATATTAGTTTTGATTCTTTTAATTAATCACCTCACTTTGTGAATATACCACAATGATATGATATATATTTTCTTAAAACTAAAAAGAATTACTAATTTTCCTTATTGTGTTAAAGAACTACCAAAATATATATGTATTATGTTGGTTAAAAATAATAAAAATACTAAATATATTTTATTATAGCCGTATCTTGACAGTATCTGTATCCTACTTTTTTATATTTTGTTGTATCTCGTATCCCGTATCCGTATCCGTGCTTCACAGGTTTTGGTAAAAGAAATGTGGACCCTTTGATAGTTGAGAAATGACGTGATGACCACCTATTGGAGTTTTTAAGTGGAATTCCATAATGAAATGACCATTAAACTTTTCTTGGCCCGGTTAAGAAATTTAAAATCCAATCGAATGGAGAAAATGGGGAATTAGAATTTGTGCTGATATATGTCATTAGGGTGTCTCAGTGTACCACTTGCAGTACACAAAACTCATGAGGTTTCCAGGACTTTCCTCAAATGTCAATGTGATTGTTTTAATAAATAAGGCACAATGGTAATTAAAACCCTGAAAGCATTTGATTCCATATTGATAAGCCGTTGTCAGGATGACCAAGTTGCTTGATGAGGAGGTTGAAGAGGATGAGCTGTTTTGGAATCAGGATGCTCTTAAAGAGGTAGTCACTCACCTGCAGTTCTTTTTTTTTTGGTCAGGCACTCACCTGCAGTTTAGTACCATGCTTTTGTTGTTTATTATTATCTCTCATCGCTAGACTAATTGAACATTGCATTCATAGATTATATTTTTGGGTTTTCGTATATGTGCTTATTTCTTGGTTAAAATAATACTCTACTACTCAACTGAGCATTGTCTCAGTTATCTCGGGATCAGTTACATGCATGCATCATGTGCTGTCCTTTTACTCTTTCAATATATGAAGTACAAATATTATTATAAGAAAACTTCAATGAAAAAGGTTTCCTTGAAAGAAGTATTGACTCATCCTTCTAGACACGAGATAAAGAAACAGAGGAGCAAGAATAGAAAAAGCAGAAATGCTAATGCTACCAATGATTGTACATCAAGCCGGGTCAAGGGTGGGGGTCTTTTGCAGTCTCCTATTTGATGCACGCTTCTACAAAATTTTGAACTTCCTCCTGCACCAATATTGTCTGTTTCTAGGGATCTACTAAGGAGGGATCAAGCTAACCCTTTTTCCTTGACTTAAACAAAATTTTATGTTTCAGGAACGTGGGGACATTTGCACCTCATGCAGCTGTTTTAACTTCTTCAGGCATCAAATTGAGCAAATCTTCTCTTATATGTGTTTTTCTCATTATGGCCATTGGTTATAGAATTGTAAACCAATAATTTCCACCTTTTTTCTGAATTGACTACACTTCACTGTCAACTGAATAAGATAATCAGATTTCTCTTAGATCTGTTTTCGCTCCCAAGTTTCTGGTACAAAAACATTTTCATCTGTTGACCACAATCTAGTTTTGCTACCAAGCTTTTAGAACAATACCACGAGTGTAAGAGCATGGTGGTAATCCTTATTACTCCTTTTTGCCTTATTTTAAATTCATAGATCTATTTCATAAGCACAAACCATTCTCAAGAGCTGTTTTGTGTTCTGCCATATATTTATTGGACTGAATCCATTCATACGTTTTTCAGGATGAGAATGATAACAATTACGAGGAAGAAGGAGAGGTTGCTGATGTTTTTGATAGTGACTTTGATGAAGATGTAAGTTCTATTGGAGCTACCTCTTTGTAACTGCAGTGTTTATTGTAATGTCCATGACTATTTGATGTCATAATCCAAGTGAAGGGACTTATTTTTGGTACCAGGAACCTGATCTGGACGAAGAGGCAGAACATGAACCAGAAGAAAGGTTTGACTTCTCTAGATCAATGAGAAATAAATCTATTTTGAAATTTTTTGTTGGGTAGTTTTATTTCTTAAGTCAAGCCCTTGGGATATGCACTGTTCCTTGAGTATCATGGGGCTGAAAACCTGGCCCCTAAAGGCTCCCGAGAAAGCTATATCAGCCTACTGGGCAGTTAAGGACAATTACTATGCTCCTTATCAGTCTAAATCCCCATCCCTCTGAAGTGTGGCAGTTTACAATCTTGTTTTGGCTGTCTAAATTAAAGCCTTTGAACTCGGCAAAGAACATCCTGATAAGTTATGACAATTCACTCTTGACAGAACAAGGACGAAGAAGCGATTAATATTTCCAGGGAAGCCACTGGCAAAGAAGAAAAAGAAAAAGGTCCTTTCAAAACTAGAACGAGATTCCCAGGATGAAAAACCTCCTGAGCAGGCTACTGTCCCTGAACATCATGAAGTGCCTGATGATATAGAAGAGGAGAGGATAGTCAGGAAATCTACTAGAACTTCAGTGATTGTTAGGCAAGCAGAAAGAGATGCAATACGCGCAGCATTGCAAGCAACAATGAAGGTTTGTTAAAATAGTAATTGTAGATTCTGTTCTAACTAAGATGAGAAACATGGGATAAATTACATCCTTCTATTATTTTCGAGCTCCAATACAGATTGATTGTTTTTACCTATTTAATAACAAATATCAATTCAGACTCAAATTCCATCAGAAAAAGATGGTAATACCCTGATCAAAATGTGATACAGATTACAGAGTATAATGATTAATGTGATGCCAATTTTTTTTTTTTAGAATCAAGATGATCATCAACGCCATCTTCCTTGTAACTAATTTTTTCCTGACCGTTCTTGATTTTTTAATCTGTGCAACTTATAAACTCGTAGCACTTTTTATGCACTATTATGCTACACTTCAGGTATATATGTGATCAACAATGTAGAAAAAGTAACAAAGTGTACAGAATACCGAGGAATAGATTGGCATGAATAAAGGTATTTTTGTGCTTGAACGTGTATGAGCAAAACTACCTTTTCAAGTTTTGAAGTGTTGGATTTTTTGATCTTTGGAATGACTTGCCAAAAAGAAAAATTAAAAGGAAAAAAGTAGAATCGAGTACAAGGCAGAAGGTTGAGAAACCCTTTAGGTCAAATAGAACAATAATGCTGCAGAGTATACTAAAAAGGCATGGCCAATGTCCCTTGAAGTCGCAAAGAGGGAAAAAAATGACTTGGAAAAGATGCTCGGGTCACTCCTCATCTCTTGGCAAAGAAGTTAGCTTCATTACCTGATCTGGGAACCTTTCATAACTCTCTATTAGAATATGACGTCAGTTTCCGATTTACCTCCATCTGTAGATACTTTTGACTGGTAGCACGATTCCATAATTTGGTTGATTTTGAATGGATGTGTTCCATTTGCCAATTGTCATATGCCAGCATTCTTCTTTAGTCACTTTAAAGTGCCACTAATTTAGCAACAGGAATACACTATGCACATAGCACTCAGTTTCCTGTCTGTCAGTTGTTCTAAATTTGAACCTCAGTTTCAGGTGAAAAATGACCATGTATTTCTGTTGCTTTTGAGTGAATTCGTGTACTCATTGGCCAGGAGAAACATGATATTACAAATTATGGTGATTTGAGCTCGGTTGAATCCCATAAATTTACAAAAGTGTATAAAGTTTGTACATTATGCATGAACTTACATGTGTAATTTATGAGAAGTTAGACGTTCTTTAAATCTGAGAAGCAATCTATAGAGATTGTTGCCATTCTGAATACTAGGGAACAGAAAGGAATAAAAGAATGGGGGAACTAACGAGTGTGCATTGCATAGGATGAAAAATGACCATGTATTTCTGTTGCTTTTGAGTGAATTCGTGTACTCATTG
The DNA here is from genome assembly GCA_951799425.1 of Ilex aquifolium. NCBI lineage: Eukaryota > Viridiplantae > Streptophyta > Magnoliopsida > Aquifoliales > Aquifoliaceae > Ilex > Ilex aquifolium. The sequence continues at coordinate 45,178,323 of OX637391.1, read as the reverse complement.
GCCAGGAGAAACATGATATTACAAATTATGGTGATTTGAGCTCGGTTGAATCCCATAAATTTACAAAAGTGTATAAAGTTTGTACATTATGCATGAACTTACATGTGTAATTTATGAGAAGTTAGACGTTCTTTAAATCTGAGAAGCAATCTATAGAGATTGTTGCCATCCTGAATACTAGGGAACAGAAAGGTATAAAACAATGGGGGAACTAACGAGTGTGCATTGCATAGGATGACAGGAATAGAGGATCAGATTTACCTTCACGGCCAGTTTGATTCGGAATGTTTTTCTCTTGTCAAAGTTCTACTGACCATATGCGCTGATTGGATCTTGAGATGATGTACAAAGTCCCATTCTTGGTTGTTGATGCTAATGTCAACTTTAGTAACCAAACTATTTGTTTTCAAGCCCTGTCAACTTGCTTTGTCAAATGAAAAGGTTTTTGCTAGAAATAATGAATGATGAGCTCTTTAAAGTAGTAGCTATATTAATACTCTTGTTCTTAAAAGAAAGTAATGCCTGCAGTATAACTTGCTAACTTGATTCCACTTTTGACACATTTTCCTTAAATGAATTAATAGATACACTATGCACAACGTTTCACTGTAATTGTATTTAAATTAGGCTAAAATTAATTTATTAAGTTTCACAAGGAAATGTGGCATAGAAGGATTGGAACCCTTCTTTTTTTCCCTTTTTTTGTTTTTTGAACTCAGATGCTAGGCCCTGTTTGATTTGCATTTCAAAAACTGTTTTCTGTTTTTGAAAATAGTTTATGGGAAAAAAAGTGTCTGGCCAGTTGTTTTTTGAAAACTGAGAACAAAAAGTGGGTAGATTTAGAGAACAAGTTAAAGTTGTTTTGTGTTTTTGGAAGTAACTTTTTCAGAATTTAGAAAACACCACCACCATCATCACGACCACCACACCATACTTCTACGACCACCATACTTTCACAACCACCACACCATACTTCTACGACCACCATACTTCCACAACCACAACCACCACCACCACCACCACCAGTAACACATTCTCACCACCACATTTCTGTTTTCATTATTTTCTGTGTTATTGTCCAAACAAGTTTTACTGTTTTCTATTCTATAGAACTGCTTTTGAAATCACATAATCAAACAAGTTTTGCGACACAAAAAATATCAAAAACAATTTTTCAAAACTTTTTTCAAAAATAATTTCTGGATACTATTTTTTGAGACGCAAACCAAACAAGCGACTACTTTTCGACCTTTTGATTTCAATTTATTTGCTAAATCATTTTAAATAAAAATAATTTTGGCTGAATCTCTATACACTTGTTCTGCACTATTCCAAGTTTATTGAACAGTACGCAAGAGTCGATGTAGTCCAGTTTATGAGATGCCTACTATCGAAACCCTTAAAAAGTATTCATCCAAATTTATGAGATTCATACGCATGGTTTGAAATGAATAGCTATCTTTCCTCAGCCCATAAAAAGGAAAAAGGAAGGTGAAGAAAAGAGAATGACCCAAGAAGAAATGCTTCTGGAAGCAGCTCAAACAGGTTTAGCCCATATCATTAGTATTATGAGATTGATTAATTGGCTTTTTTTTTTAACTAATATCTCAGTTTTGATAAGATGTTATTCATATCTCCATATGTCTGGCATGAAATTTTATGTGGCAGAAATCATGAACTTGAGGAACTTGGAACGGGTGCTAGCAAGGGAGGAAGAAGTTAAGAAAAGAGCAGTTGTGCACAAAGCAGTTTACAGTGGCCCTCAGATACGATATCTTTCTAGAGATGGTAAGCTTTCCTTCATCTCTTATCAATGTTGATTGTTGGTTTCTCTTTCACATCAGAATGGGGAATTGTGACTTGGAATTTTTCCCCTCCAACAAGAAGAAGAATAATTCTTCCATTGGCTACAGCTTTGGAAGTTCTTTTTATTGAATTTTTTACTACAAAGGTCATCTTTGAACCATGAGAAGTTTATCTGGACACTTGTTGCAGGCCGTTCATACCTGGAATTCCATAATGGAGCCTCGTTTGAGTCAGAGATGTCTACAACATCTACTTCGTGTGAGTACTGTGGTTTTATAGCTGTGAGTGTCTGCATATCTTGGTGAAAAATATTGAAGTAACTTCATGAGCATCGATGCTTGGATACCAGTCTTCCGACACCAGCTTCTGTTAAATTATTGCTTGATTAGCTAAGCATGCAGCACATAGATGTTGCAATTAAATCAGACAATTTGTTTAGTATCGCCTGCAATTGCTGATGAAACATGTCTTGTTCAAAATCTGAATATGTTAAAATGCTTCATTCTTGATCTTTAGGTGTTAATGGGTGGTTCAAAATATATTGTTTCATGTTAGAACCTTAGTTATCAAAAACACAAAGTTTGCTAGAATCTTTGTTGTCTTTCATATGTAAGCTAAGACATTCTTGCTTTTTTCCTTTGTCCAATTCTGTGATATATGGTCTACTTAGGGTAAGATTGCAGAAAAAAAAAGTGTTATGAAGGATTGGATTTTTTGGTTTTTCTGTCTTGCTATGTGGTGCAAAGGATTGAATTCAGGTATGATTGTTGGAAAACAGAGTGGTACAAAGGATTGAATTTTTGGGTTTTCTTTCTTGCTATGGTGCTTGTACTTGATTCTTTAATCCTCTATATTTATATTTCATCTATTCCTCTGTATTTAGTCTTCCTCAGCTATATACCTCATTGAAGCCGTGTTTGGATGTTCCATGGAAATTTAATTGCTCCTTAGAATTTTACTTATATTGGAACATTGATTTATACCTACAAATAAAATGTTTCCTTTTCTGTCTTCCACCCTTTTTCCATGGTCGGTCTACACATGCTATGTAGGATGTGCTAGAGGTTGGAGAATTCGAACTTTATCAGATTAATCAATTTGATTGGAGGTTGAAACAAAATGAAACACAAAGTTAGAGTAGTTCATGGGAATTCTGTTATTGATGTGAATGGTTGTTGTCAGCATGAGGAACAGCTAAACTGAGAAAGGATCAAAAATTACAAAAACAAGAATAAATTCCGGTCACGCCCACTGTAATTGGCCTAGTTACAAGGACACATCTTGCATCTCCTTAAATGAAATTGACTCCCCTTCTACTTAATATGCCCCTAAGTTAGGGCCCCAGTCGTGACTGGTTGTTACAGATAGAAAAGGCGTTTGAGTCGTAGAAGATTCGTATTGCCCAAGTTACTCTTTTGTATACACTCTCTCCCCTTCTCATTTGTTCTTCTTCTTCTCCCTCCATGGCCCACCAGCCACTGCTCTTTCTCTTCACTGCAGCAGCCATCCCACCAGCAGTGTAGCCACTGTCTAATCACTTAGTCACTGTTCTCCATCACGTAATCACCAATATGTTCTGGTTTGATCTCTCTCTCTCTCTCTCTCTCACACACACACACACATGCACACACACGCACACACACGCACACACACAGTTCTCTAAAATAACCCACCCACCCACCATCGGCACCACAAATTCGAAACTTGTTACAAGAAACACATAGTAACAAAACACACATACAACATAGAATTCTTGGCCCCATTCAAACACAACATGTGGACAGTAAAGGGAGAAAGAGTGACAAACCAAGAGAATAGAATAACACAGATTGAAGAGGAGAAAACCAAGAGAATAGAGTAACACAAACATGTCCATGGCTCGAGCATGGCCTAACTGCAACCCATTTTGCAGAGTTTGGCTGAGCGATTGAATTTGGTGTTCAATTTGATATTCGTTTTGTAGATTTTTTATTTTTATTCTTATGGTGTTGTGGTTTTTGTTTTTTTAATTTTTATTTTAAGCGAGGTGGTGGTGGTGCAGCGGGGTACGTGAGGTGGATCAACCTTTGGTGTTAAGGTTTATGTCCGAGATGGTAGTGTGTGTGGTGATGATGGTGGTGGCTAGTGGTGGTGCTCGCCAGTACCATGGGTGTTTTGGGGGATGCGAAGAGATATTGTGTGGTGGTGGCAGGTCTTGGTGATTGTATGCATGGGATGGTTTCTGGTGGTTGCAGATCTGGTTTGGTGGTGGTGTGTGTGGAATGATGGTCAAGGTCTGGGTTGGGTCTAGGTTAGAGTCTGGTCAGGGTGTAGGTCTAGCTGGGACTTGGAATAGACTATATGCCACAAGGGTAATGAAGTAATTGAATTTGTTCCTTTACGTCCATCATCAAGCAAGCACTAGCAATGAATTCATTGCCATTTTGGTTAATGCAAGGAGTGTCGTAATTAGATCTATCTACATGAGGTGTGGTTGGGACTTACCCTAAACACAACTAAACGGAATAAGATTGCTAATGTAATCTGCTTTGGCAAAACAAGAACAAGCCAAAGGGCTATGCTTGTAACTAGTGAATTTTTCCTTGGTTTTCTTTATAGTGAGGCACACATGCGGTGATTTCATATAGAGTACGAAGGTTAAACATCGTTGAAGGTATCTTACCTGTCACTTTAATCAAAATGGAATACGAAGGTAAAGGCCCAATCGAAAGACTGGGGGATAGTGGGGTTAGGCGGTTCTCAATATGAAGAAGTTTAAACTTCTGAATAAGTCGATATGTATCTGTGGGGTGATTTCTCCAGGGAATACTAAAAACGTATATTACTCTGACTCCAAAGATTCCTAATTGTACCATTTTGAATTCAATATTGCCAAGAAGGGCAGGGAAACGTCACCTATGAAGTTGTCATGAAGGTCTTGGCTTGATACCCTATAGATAGCATAAAGCATTGCAACTCTATTCATAGGAAAAGTTGGATTGCATCATGGTAGTTGAGGAAAAAAGAAACAAGAAAGGAAAGGATTCATCTTTGATGATTGACATGGAAATGCATTGTTAAGATTGTATATTATGTATGCATATTTCATCAAGAATAGTGGATAACAAATAACCCAGTTCTCAGCCTTGAAGATTGGAGAAGCAAAACAAGTATGTGAAGAAAATGTACAAGAAGGCATAAAGATAGCAATGATACGATAGCAAGGCACAGAATCCAGCCAAAATCACCCAAACCTCATCACCAATGCACCAAACAAGGCTGTCCAGTCACCAAAACCACCAAAGTTCATCACAGGTTAGCCGAAAAAACGACGACGTAATAGCAATGGGCAGAATCAGCTAGAAAAGAATCACCGGTGGGTAGTCACCAAACTGCCGATTCACCAAAACCACCATAACTTCATCACAAATCAACCCAAGTGCCTTGAATCACCCAACTGAGTACACAAGCCCCTTAGTCACATCCCATAACACTGATTTGAAGCAACAAGATCGAAGAAAAATCAAGAGAAGACTAGATTAAAAAGTTGAGACATTTTTTTTTGAAAAACATTCAAAAAATAAAAAACCCTATCAGATTATCTCTATATCAAAAAACCAATACCACCAGGTTGTAGTCCATGAGATTTTGAGTAGATGGGTGGGTAACATTGCTACAAGATGCTAATGTCATTATGACGTCATCGTTGTCAGATGAAGCACCATCAGACGTTGGTTCCTGCAATTATGATTTCTTCTGGAATTTTTTTTGGTAAACACTATTCCATTGCTAAACGCATCGTAACACGCTCTGATATCATAAAAACTTTGATAACATAATAGATAAAGAGAAGAAACATAGAGAGAATACTATTACGGCTAATAGTTTGCTTACAACATTATAATAAAAGGTGCAAAGAGAATAGTAGGGAAAAACAACATAGGAAATGACCAAACTACCCTAATACTAAAAATACTCTAAGAGTAGTTGGCCACAATTTTTAAGTGATTGCAATTTGTTACGGAGAATAGGGTGTTGAAGGATGCTGCATGCAAGAATTTTCTGAAGTGGATTCACAAGAGGAGATATTGAATGAAAATATTTATGTTACACAGTATGTATGACCTCAACAAACCCTTGTCTCAACGTTTTTTGGATCGGTTACATGAATCCTATTTCGCCATTGAACTCTATTAGCGGCAATTTTTTCAGTTAAACTATAGGCTATCATATATTTCTTTGCTTAATTTGAAGTTATTTTTGGTCTTCCTTTACTCATACGTTTACTTCCAATAATTATTATATCACTCTTTCTCATTGGTGCTGTAATAGGTTATTTATAAATATGTCCAAACAACCTAAGTCGATTCTCGTTTAACTTATCTCCTATATGTGTTATATCTACTTTTTCACGGATATATTTGTTCTTAATTTTATCTTTCCTAGTTTTACTACACATCAATCTTAGCATTCTCATTTATGCCACACAATTTTTGAATATATTGTTTCTTAGTTGCCCAACACTCAGCACCATAAAGCATAGCTGGTCCTATGGCTGTTCTATAGAATTTTTCTTTTAGGTTAAAGGGTATACGTCTATCACACAATACACTGGCATGACCTGTGGCACATAATTAAACTTAGAAATATGCTTCCATGGAATATTGTGAGTAAAAATGTTGTGGTTCCAATTGATTGAAGTGCTACAGTTTGTGACAATATTAGTTAGTGATATTTAATTGGAGCTTCCCCCCAACCCAAAAAAGAAAAAAAAACAGCTGTGTAACAAATTCTACCATGTGAATTTAGAGTGGTGGGTAGTTAAGAATCTGAGTATTTATAGTTGATGATACACAATGTGATGTAGACTGTAATTTTCACAATCACTTGCTGCTGTTGTTGGAGCAGCAGGAAAGTTTTGTACCTTCTAATCCAAGTGATTATATTCAGAACTACGATAGGAAGGTCTGGACTGCTATTTTTAAAGATATTGTGCCTAGAATATGAGTTTCATTTTCTGGTCTTTTCACAAAGCTTCATGGTAAAACTCAATATTGAAGGATTTTTTAAGAATAATTCTGGTGTAGCTGGAACTGATGGCTTCTTCGTGGGGATGGTAGTGAGTTGTTAGTTTCTTGCTATTTGGGGGAGGTGTCATAACTATAGATCAACACTCTGGGCCCTATTTCAAACTCACATTGCCTTGGTTCAAAGGGTGCACTTGTTGGGGATCCGAAAGGGATTGAGAATCAGTTATCCTTCGGGGAATTTCGGAACTCATCCAAATCTGTCTCTTATTAAAGTGTCGTAAGGGTTTCTGGCCAAGGAATGAACATGGTGAGTTGAAGCATATTTTCTGACAGGATAATGGGTGCGTTGATTGGCTGGTAAGTCGGGGTTTGTGCCGCAGATTTGGATTTGGAATTTGTGGTTCTTTGTCTTTGTCTTTTAATAATTTTCTGCAGAATGATCTTTCTAGTGTGAGGGTTGTCTACTTCAGTGTAGCTAGGTGTCAGGACTAAAGTAAACATCCTCCAAACCTCTCCCCTAAGAAAAAAAAAAGAAGCCAAAATGCTGTTTTTTTTTTCTCCCTTCATATTAATTATTCTTCTAAAAGTTCCTAATAAGGTGATGGAAACACAAAAAGACATTGGGAAAAAGAACATTCTGTCTTTGGAAGGAGATCATGAAATAAATCCCACAGATCACTCCAATCAATCTTCGTTGTCATAAACTGCATCAATCAATCCCGTGAGTTACCATGCTGGTGATCGAATCCTTTTTCCAACCTGTACAAGCCTGTTGCAGTGGTTCCTTGTCTGGTGATGATCCACAAACTTCTTAAAGTGGTTATTGTTTTTAGCTTGACATGCATAAGGCACTATCTACTTGCCTTCCTGTGGCAGAAATTGTCCTTTGGACCTATTACTGTCGTGGGAACCGGTGCCATTGGACAAGAGCCAAGATCCATATACATCAGTCTATGTGGGTGTGATCAGGGATGTTGACCTTATTTCCATTTTACCTTTCTGCTTTGTGCTATTAAAGAAGCATGCCTAGAAGTAAGCCGAGGAATTTCTATGTTTTTATGGACCGATCTGTTTCATTCTTGTTCAAGAATATGTATATATATGTCTAAAATCTGCAGAGTGGGAGTTTTTCTGGTCTGGTTATAAGATAAATGTCAATCACCAAATTGGCTTGGATATTTCAAAACACCTCAAAATAAACTTAACATTTTCCGTACAGTACAGGGGTTTCACAAAATGTTGCTTCTATCCCTCTTAGTACTATCGATTAACTATTTCTTAGTACTAACGATTAACTATTTATTTTTTTGTCTTTCCAGACCCGCAGAAGGCTGTCTGTGCAGTTACTGGATTGCCTGCAAAGTAAGATAGTTCTCCATGTATTTATAGTTATTGTTTTTATGTTTGTTGGTTCAGGGTGCATTGTCTGGGCATTGATAATTCTAGCCACTATTATTAGTAAACCCAGTTTCAGTTTGGTGCCTTATGTTGACTTTCTTAACATGTATTTAGAAGGAATCTCTCTCTCTCTCTCTCTTCACGGGAGTATGCCCTATTTGAGCTCTGGTGGACATTCAAAGAATATTTGCATGGGAGTTTAGAACTTTTGGTTAGACATAGGGTATTCAAAGTTTTAAGTGGCTATTGCTATAAGTTTTTAAAAGTTCTAGAGGTTTTATGCAAGTAATCTGGGGGTTTATCTGTTAACTTACGTGTCTGTAAAAATCATTAGGGTCCCCTTCCTTTTAAAGCCCACCAGCTAGCATTCAAAATCACAAGCATAGTGAACTATAGGGAGTGGCAACCAAAAGAGAGAGCCCACCCAGCCTTCCCTTATCAACTCCCCAAGACACCTCCAGAATCCCATACCAATGTTTTATTACTGTAAAATGTGGTGGGCCCACATGTAGTTAGCAAGAGCTTTACTCCGTTTCTCTGTTCCTCATTTTCTTTTTCTCTTATATTTCTTTGCTCTTAATTTACTCTCTTTTAATTCATCTCTCTCACATATAACCTCTCTTGGAATTCTCATCTCTCTTTTCTCTTTCTCAAGTTATCTTTCAACGGACCTATTCTCCTCTTCTCTTTTTCTCCCTGCATCTCACTATTGCTCCCATCTTTTCTGCCTTATTCTATTTCTTTACATACTTCTCTTCTTTCCTCCACTTCTTTGTCTTCCATTCTGTATCATTCTCCCTTCTGCTTTGTTTATCGTAACAAAACAATTTTGTTTGACCTGACATTTCCTACCACAATTTTACGTCGTTTCCTTTGTAAAAGTGTTCAGGCAGGTGAAACAGTTCTAGAACTTGAACCTTCCTTTGCTAGGATTCTACTGGTAGATTTAGCTGCTTGTGATACCTGTACCTCTTTATTCTGTCATGAATGTAAGTGTACCTCTATTTATATTGCCACAAAAGTAACGTAGTCTGTTGTTTTGTTTGGTTTTTATGTGGATTGTGCTATGATTTAGGTACCGTGACCCGAGGACAGGACTATCTTATGCGACAAAAGAAGCTTTTCGAAAAATTCGTGAACAGTAAGTCTTGATTTGCCCTCTTTCGAATGTTCATATATTTTAAATGATCTTTTTTGGTAATTGGTACACTTTTAGTTCACCAACTTTTTGTATCAAAATTTATAGTTTCAGTAATTTTAATTTAACCCCATAATATTTAGTCATTCAATTCTATAGGGATTGGATGTCACTGTCTTTGTTTTCCTTGCAGGTCGTTTTTGCTTCTTTTTTTTTTTGTTTATGTTTTCACTTTTTGAAAAAATAATTTATAAAAATGAGTTTGGCGAGTGTTTTCCTTTTTTTTGCTGCTCCGTTTTGCAAATAAGGACAAAAAAATATGAAAATATCCAATATGATGTTTTTGAAAATATTCAAAAAATGAAAACACACGGAGGCACCGGAGGGACTTTAATGAGGTCCAACGTTCTGTTGGCAGCAAACAACAGATTTTTTTTTTGGCATATATATAATGACCGAAGCCAGACTCTCTCTCTCTCTCTCGAACGGCTTTCATCACTGAAGTCTTGTCACCGAAGCCCTTTTTGGCGATCTCGCTCAGGCAAAACTCTCTCCTAGTTCTTTGTTCGGCATCTCTCTCTGAAAGATTATTTACTATATATAATCTATATATACCCAGATTTGTATGTATATGTATATATATACATAGATCTGCATATATATACAGATATGTGTGTTGTGGGTCTCTCCAGATCTACCCAGATCTCTTCAATTAGCATTTTTTTTTTTCTCTTAGTTTAACATTTGAAACATCTAGTATGGTGGGGTTTGCGTGGTGGAGTTTAGGTAGTTGGATGGTGGAGTTTTGGGTGGTGGTTTTTTGGGGCTGGTGGTGGTGGATTTTTGGGTGGGTTGGGTGGTGGGTTTTTCAGGGGTGGTGTGTGGTGGGTTTTGGGTGGTTGGGTTTTCGGGGCTGTTTGGTGGTGGGTTTTCGGTGGTGGTTGGGTGGTGAATCCCTAATTGTATTTTAAGGAGCAACCTATTTGGTATTAAAAAACTAACCAAAAACAACCATAATACCAAACATGTTTTTTTTATTTATAATTTTTTAAATATAAATGATTATCAAACATGTTTTATATTTTGTTTTATCACAAAAAACATAAAAACGAAAACGTTACCAAATGAACCTTAAATAACACTCATTTAGATCAAGTAGGTTTATTTCATGGAGGGCCACGAGTGATGGGTTTGGTTTAGAGTCTTTACACAGAAGGGTGTCATAGTTCAGTTTTCTCTGGTTAACGAGGTATGCATCCTTTACCACTGCACTTCAAAGCTATTGGTTGAGTGAAGCTTGATTTAAGGGCTTGAGCCACTTGATGCGCAAAAGTGTCTTGGATTTCCAATGGATGTTAATTGCTTTCACTTTGACCTCCTTTTACTTCTACCATAAGCATGGTCTACAATTTGCAATAAAAATTTAAGAAATGATACTTTTTTTCAATAATATTGCTTACCAAGTAAGATGATCTTGCATTAAAATTGTTAAAAGAGTGCTGTGATTGTTCAACCTCTTTATCATAGAATTTTTAAGGACTGATGTGTAAGATTTATTATGGCAATCACTTGATCTGGAGAGCCTGGAGGCTTAAACTTTTCAGTTTTGTTTTAAACATATATATACATAATTCACGTAAATATAGATTAAAGGGGTCCTAAAGCAGTTGAGTAAAGCCACGTTGATTTCAGACTCCTTAAGTGGTTAGTGGATGATATAGAATTACCATAAAAAACTAGAATTTCAATTCGATTAGGCAAGGCTTCTATATTACATTATGCTTTAGCTATCCTAAATATGTAGCTTAGTGAAAATTTCCATGATTGGGGATTATATGAACAAAACAGTTAGGCAGATTGTATCAACGATATAAAGAGACAATGCATACATAGCCTATTATGTTGCATGTTAATATTTGTAATACTGAGAAGCCATAATTTCTGTTAGTTATTTTTCCAATAATGCCCTATAAGCTTTAAATTTTATTTTTCTGAGAATCATTGAATGTACTGGAAAATTGACAATAGAAACGATGAGTATCTTAGTGTTGTGATGCACTGAGTGATGTACCACTGGAAATCCCTTCCAATAGAAAGCAACCATCAAAATATTAGAGTGGGGATGACATTTATGGTCTACATGAAAACCCCTCCAAATATAGTGTTTTCTTGCAACTTTGTGAATTATCTGACTCTGTTATAAGAATAAATACTTTGAATGAGTTTTTCGTATGTTAACCAAATGGTAGGTATGACTATTGTTTGAACAGAATGTGTGCCTCAAATTTTTATGATATCTGCTTTGAAATTTTTTGTTGCTTTGCAAGTTTTGATATGTTCGCTGTTTTTGCAGGTTTTCAAATGAAAATAGCAACCTTGGGGAGAAAAGGAGCATGGGGATCCTATCTGAGACAATTTCTGGGCAAGGTTTCTCTGGAAGACGGAAGAGAACAAAAAATTCAAACAATAGGGAAGCATGTTATTTCCGATCGTTGGCTCGATTCCGCAGAATTCCAGCTCTTGAAATTGAAGATTCCGAGTAGCTTGTACTTTCTCTTTTATTAGTCTTATTATATGAACTAGTCCAAAACCTGCACAATATGCGGAATGAGAAATGATAAATGAGAGAAGAAAAATAGAATGTGATTGTATTTTTAGCTTAGTAGTGTATGCATTCTCAAAAAACTGTACACTAAGAAAATTGACACAATTGTTTATCTGAAGTAGATATATGTATATACGTAGGTACATGTTTAAAACAAAATATACTGGGATGGACCTTTGTTGTTTAAAACTGAATATAGTTTAGTAAGAAAACTCCAAGTAGAGAGAGAGATTGTTAGATGATTTATTGGTGATTGTATGTAGAACATTTGGTTATGAAGCTATTTAGAAAAGGCAGGTGGGGCTTCAGGCGGCTGGAACAGAACCAGTCGAAATTCCGTTGTTTTATAGAATTTATGTTGTTGCCAGTTATTGCCCCGGTTGGTGCCGATTGCTAGAGGTCATAACTGATGAGCAAACGGAAGAATTCAAAAGCTCAATTCCTTAACCAACTTTCAGCTCTTGAAGGTTGGTAGTTGTTTTGGCCCAACTTTCAGGCCTTTATTAATCAATGAGCTAAGGGCAAACTCTCGAATATGAGCACTCTTTTTTAAGCAATGTTATGTAACCTAAATCTGCTACTCAAATTTGCATCCTAAATAAAGAGGGGTTATTAGATCAGTGGGTTCTATTTAAAAAAGTTAATGGGATCCATTGATCCAATGATCTTTTTTTATGTGGGATGCAAATTTGAGTTGTAAATTTGGGTTATATAGTATTTTTCCTCTTTTTTATAGGTCCTCAGAGTGAAAATAAGGACCAATATCACAGAAACCATATGGTAATCAGAGAAAAAAAAAGGGGAGAAGGGGGGGGGGGGGGGGGGGGGGGAACAGAAGAAAGTAGAAAGTTAGAACATAGAAATAAGAAAAATGGATGACACGAGTGGCAGAAAATTAAAAGTAGGAAGGCCACTTTAGAAAATCAATTTAGTAGGACAAGAACATTGGACCCATTTACGTAAAAAGACAATGTAGGAACTTACATTTTTGAAAAATAATTCAGCAGTTAAAAAAAGTTTATGTACGTGCATATATACACACTCATACATGCGAATAGCGCCATTTTTTGTCCTATGTTATTTATTTATTTATTTTTTTGACTTCTTTACCTTTTAGGTAGCGAATCAGCTTGAATTTTTGTGTCATGTTGGGATCATGATAGTAAATCAACACAATAGGATCTAGGGACATACATGGAAGATGGTGTAGGGTTGTAATATGTAAATTTTCACCAAGTAATATTGCTAAAAAAGAAGATATCTAAGCCTTGTTCCAAAAAAAGTTTAACTCTTTGAAACTGAAGGATTTTTGACCTAGTGAAAAAGTTTTAACTCTTTGAAATTGAAGGATTTTTGACCTATAAGCATTGTTACTAGTTTGTACAACATTATAGCCAAGGTTCTTGCAATAAGGCTTAGGAGTGTTTGAGTACGACTATTTTTGGTTCACAAGGGGTTTTTGTAAAAGGTGGATAGATTCTGGATGTGGCTGTTGTTGTTAATGAAATGATTATAGAACTAGAGGTGAGGAGGGTATTGTGTTGAAACTTAATTTTGAGAAAGTCTATGATTATGTGGATTGGAATTTTATTGACTTTGTTTTGGAGGTGAAGGGGTTTGGGGAGAGGTGGATAACATGGATGAGGGAATGTTTGGATTCAATGAATTTCTCGATGATGATAAATGGGAGACCAATGGGTAAATTTAAAGCACTTAGGGGACTGGGATAAGGAGATCATTTGTCCCCTTTTTTGTTTACGTTAGTGGCTGATGTTTTGAGTAGATTACTGGAGAGGGCAGAGAGATGTAATCTAGTTGAGGGTTTGGATTGGAAGGGATAGAGCTATTGTCTCTCACTTACAGTTTGTTGATGGTACTATCTTCTTTTCATCGGAAGATGAGGTGAAAGTCAAAAATTTCAAGAAATTGTTGATTTTTTTGGGATTAATTGGGTCTTAAGGTTAATATGGAAAAGAGTACCCTTATGGCCATTAACACTAGTCAGGATAAGATTGACAGATTGGCTCTTGAGATGGGATGTTATGTGGATGGATGATCTTTAAAGTATTTAGGGTTTCCTTTAGGGAGAAATTTGATGTCTAAGTCTTTTTGGGACCCAATTATGGAAAAGCTTGGGAAGAGATGGGAGGAAGAAAACCTTTATTTCTAGGGGATGTAGGTTAACATTAGTTCAATTTGTGTTGGCTACAATTCCTATTTATTTAATGTCTTTTTTTAAGATGTCTGTTTTGGTAGCTCAGAGAATTGAAGGGGTGATAAGGGATTTTTTTTATGAGAAAAGAGTGGAGAGGGCAAGAAAGATCATTTGAATATCCTGGGAGGTGGTTTCTAGATCCAATGCTAAAGGAGGCCTTTCGGTTGGAAATTTGCTAAAAAGAAATGTTGTTTTGATTGAAAAATGGCTCTGGAGATTCTCTTTGGACCAAGAGTACGATGTTCTGTTATTAAGAGTAAATATGAGTTACATGCTAATGAGTGAGATGCTAATGGATCATAAAGATGTAGTTTTGAAGTCAATGAAAGTTTATTTCTCAGGGGTTACCTCTTTTTTCCCAGTGGATTAAGCTTTTTGTGAGTTATGGAGCTATGATTTGTTTTTGGGAGGATATATAGGTTGGGGAGTCTTCCTTCTCAAGTCTCTTTCCTCGACTTTATCGGAATTTTAGGTTTCATGAACAAAATGTTGTTTCTTTTATTCAGTCCTATTCAAATCCTTTATCATCAAATTTTGGTTTTCGTAGGAATATAAGTGACAGGGAATGTTTAGAGATGGTGGAGCTTCTTTCTTTGCCTAGTGATATCTCATTATTCCATGATAGCTTGGATAAAAGATGTTGGTCTCTTGAGTCTAATGGTGCTTTCTCATGTAAATCTTTCTTTGAGTCTTTAATTGATGATCCCTCAATTCAATTGTTTCTTCCATCGATTTGGAAAGTCGATTTGGGAAGCTACAACGCCTTTAAAGGTGCAAATATGTTTGTGGATAATTTCACATGGTAAAATTAACATTTATGATGTACTTCAAAGAAGAAGACCATTAGTTTGTCTTCAACTACAATGGTGTGTGATGTGTAATGGATATAGTGAAAGTGTGGATCATCTTTTTTTACATTGTCCCATTGCGCTTTCAATATGGAATATGTTGTTTAATTATATTGACCTTTGTTGGGTGACATCGAGAATTATGAGATCCATGATATGCTTGGATGTTATGTGAGATTGATATAATAAGAGGTGGACCCTTTGGGCTCGTGTTTTTTTTTTTTTTTGGCTACTGTTTGGAGAATTTGGAAGGAAAGAAATGCACGAATTTTTTAGGATAAAAGTAATTTGATTGAATAAGGGCAGATTCATTTTTTGACTTTTTTTGGGCGTCTATGTCTAAGGAATTTGAGGATATTCCCCTTTTTGGCATTACCTCTAACTAGACAGCCTCATGAGGAATGTAGTTTTGTTTTCTTATGTTTTTTCTTTTTTTGTTGTGTCTTTGATTTGGACTATTGGTCCACCATGGATTTTATTTTGTAATTTATTTTATATTATTAATGACATTTCTGTTTCTTATCACAAAACAAGAAGATATCCAAGCCACTTAGAACACGCGGGTGATCTTCTCGAAAATACGCAGTTCTTCTCCCACATACCCCAAACAATTACGGGGATGACCTTAAGAGAGTCCTCTTAACTTTTTACTAGGCCTAAATTTGTTGTTTGATCACTTTATGTTTTTGTTTAGAGATCAAAGAAGGCTTTTCAATGTAAAACTGTGAATTAGTAATTAAAATTTATATATTATCCCCTTTAGTTCAAAGGGTGCCACAAACAATGATAGAGGAACCATTAGCATTTGTTATAGAAGAAAAATTAGTGTAGTTCCATATCACAAATTTTCAGGGGACAATTCAATTCAAAACAATTGAAGGTACTAGGAAGTTGTAACATGAACAAGATGAATGAAACAGTTGTAATACTAGTTAAAATGCCACTGAAGCTACTAGAAACATAAATACGGAGAACGAGAACTTCTTGTTGCATATAAAAATCATCATAATTCTTTCCAATAAAAAAAACATCATAACAAATAGGAGGAGTGGGGGTGGGGGGTTATCATGGGATGTGCTCAAAAGAGAGATGCTTGTTGACTTGATGTATCATTCAAAAAGACTAAAGCTGTCAAGTAAAGTTAACCAATAAGTAGTTATTATTACACGCTGGAAGAGAAGAAAAATTCATATATGTTGTGAAATCAACAAAATATTAAGAGAACAATGCACAAAATTATATATAAAACAAATCCTTCAGGAATTTAATATATCAATGTGTTGATCTTCAGGATCACACTATCCTTTTTCTTATCTTTTCGATCATATCAATTGATTCACTTCAGAAGCGTTTTTATAGGCAAAAGATACAAGGACTTTGGGTGTCGGTAAGGGGGTTAGATGCATGTGCATGAATAGTGGTGTGTGTGGTGGTCATCCACCATTTAATGTATACAATACTCCCCCTTGGATGACCACTATACTAAGATAGTGTTGGTTGCACGAATGCTGCCTCATTAAAACTTTGCTGGTAAAACTCAGTGGAAAAAAACCTAAACGAAGGAAAAAGACTATAATGTATGACCTGATTTAAATCATACACCCAAGTATAAGTGGTTAAATTATAGTATTACTCGGTTAAGTCCGAGATCGAGCCCACAGGGAGCTATTTGTTGGAATTTAAAATAGAAAAAGGTAAGATTGTCGTGCACGTAGTGTGCTTTACGATATTTTGTGGTGTAAATATAGAATTATCAAATAAATACTTAAACTAAACTTTTGATTATAATAATTAAAAAAACTACTCTTTAGTTCGAGGATTCAACATGCATTTTATTGCTTGACTATGAAAATGCCACCTTGCAACAATCAACTTCCATTTTACTAGAAAGATAATTGGTAGGTTTAATGTATAAATTGAACCATATCACAGCAACTGATTAGGTTAGTCGGAAGGTCTATGTACCATGCATCAACTAAACAACCCTACTAAACTCGAAGGTGAACCATTCAAAAGGTTTACTACACCTATTCAATCGGTAGATCGATGATTCAATGAAGATGGAGTTCCGGTTATGCATTGAATAAAAAACATTGGCTATGGGAAGATTTATCTCGTCTATAACCACTCTCCCGACTGTTACATAAAGCCCAACTACGTACATCATTGTATCATGCATGAAGCACGTAATAACTTATAGATTGACTGGTTTATAGCAGTAAGCTTAGCTCGGTACTCGTAACCATGAGCATATAGTAATACGATATCGAACGGAAATAATAATAACCATCCATTAATTAAGGGAGGTATGAATATTAACGCATAGATAAAACATTGGCATTTTCATAACACAAATAATATTATACATGTCTTTACTCTTCACTAAAGAGTTTAAACGTACTACTCACACTTTATTGATATAGACGAGCAAGAAGGGTGAAATAATCTCATTATAATACAATACAAATTCAAAAACAATGCAAGAAATCATTCTCCAAGGAATAGCTGAAACATCCTTACTCTTATTACTGGCTAGGGCACAAAAGTGGGAGAGGTTCAACCCTCAAAGTAAAAAAGATGTAAAAGAAATGTAAAAGTAGAGAGTTTCTGGCTTAAGGAGTGTTTAGGGCAGAGTTTCTTCTTCTCTTGTTCTTGTTTTCTTCTCTGGCGAAGTCCTCCCGAAAAATGACTGAACTCGGCTATTTATATGCACTAGGGAGGAGGTCTGGGGCGGCAGACACCTAGGGCAACCAATCGGGTTCTTCTGTAGCCTTTGTGGACCAATGGGAGAAGATGAGGGCAAAGACGGTTTAGCCATCGTCCGGGTGCCACCACAACTGTCCAGACGGTGCTAAGCCTCTCGTTTTTTTAGTGGATCCTCCTTGCTGAACTTGTGGACTTTGGCGTTGGGATGGTGGCTCACCATCCGGATGGTGAAAGTCTTGGCTGATTTACGTTTTCCTCCCTAGTGGATGAGTTTTGTCTCGTGAAGGTTTTCAATAAAGGCACCTACAAACTTCAACAGTTAAGATAAAATAATTCATATCTTCACATATAAAATTATGTCGTCATTCTATTCTTATGTCAGAATACCTCCCCCTTCCTTATCACTGTAGGAGTAACACACACTATGTGTAATACTATTCAGTATATTTAAAAAAAAAACTCGTGTGTGTGTGCAGGGATTTCTTTATTTCAAAAACACTTAAGAAATAGCACAATCATTTGCTAGGCTGTACAAAAGTTAGATTTAACATCAATCCTTTCCTGGAAATCCCTCAGCAAAGAACACACTCAAGTTTTAGTGACTGTCACTCAATAATTACATGTGATAAGAATATTAAACTCAAAGCAAGTAATGGCACATGCAATATTCCAAAAGAAGGTCATTTTGAATAGAAACGAATTTGGCATAATCTCATGAAAGAATATTAACACTATATCAAACAACATTATCAACACTCTCCCTTTTAATGAATAGATGAAAATGATATATGTGCATGATTTCTGGAATAAAAAAGAACTTTATTAGGGTTATAACGTGGCTAAAAGTATTGGGTTTAAGAAATGACGTCTAAGGGATTCAAACAGCTATCATTTTCAATTTGTGTAGCACACATCCCCTTTAACTTTCTAGGCTCTTGTAAGACATCATACTTCCCATTTTTCATTTTCAATCTCAGGCTTGTAATTTCTTGGCTATTTTTCTTTCTTTGCATACTTTCCTTTTGCTTTTTCTATTTCTTTTCTTCTTTCACAAATTTTTTTTCTTTTCTTTTCTTTTACTTTCTTTTCCAACCGCATTTCTCTATTTTACTCTTTTCCTGTATAATGTCTTTTTCAAGAGAGGGTGCAAGAAAATTAGATAGTAAGGGTTGGACAAATATACTTGTATTGACTCGGTTAACATTTAGGTTTAAGAAAAGAATTCTTACTAAGGCTCAATCACGGCTTACTAGGGATATAGTTTTGCAAAAAAAATAGCTAAGGCTCAAAATAAAATCATAAATGACCTAAGATCATTTTCCAGAACTCATACACTTGCATGATTCTCATAAAGATTTAAAAGAGAATGTTAACGTCATTCAACGAGTACTAATCAAAACAAGATTAATGAGATTATTCAAAGAAATTTTTCGCTGAACTGAAATTCTTACTTGAGTAAATGTAAAAAAAAAATCTTTCCAATGAAGATTGGCTCAAAATCTGCATAAGGGTTTCACAACTCCTCTATATATGTAAGCTTCATAAATGATCATGTTATTTCAAAAGCTTTTTTAAAATAAGAAATTATTGCGTGCTCAAAATGATGAGTTTTCTATGAAAATATAAAGATAGTGCATAAACAGTGTATGAAAATCCCCTGTGATTTGGTTAGGATTATACCTGTAAATTAACATAATGACAATATAACTTTATCTTGAATAATATAAACAAATTATCTTAACATAAAAAAATTTATGTGAAACGCCACAACCAACTAAACAACTGAAATAAAACCACAATTTAAAACATAAAAAACATCCAAGAGTACTCAAAACCTAGTGCATAGATTGAAATGTAAATAAAGAGTTTGATAATAGTAGAGATAGAGTAGAAGATGCAGGAACTCCGGCTAGCTAGGTTAATCATGATGGGCCACCATCGTATCTCCTTCCAAACAGCCTCAGAATCTCGTTCTGGTTCTTCTCGTACTTAGTCATCCTCTGATCAAACTAGGTCATCCTGGTCTCTAGACCTAACAAAATCTGTCTATCAGTACGATCATCAACTGGAATGTAGGGTTGCTGCTCTTCTTGTTGCTGGGGCTCCTCTGGTGGCTGAAAATCTGCACCTTTTGGGAATGGAACTGCTTGTGGTTCTGGTGGCGCTTCTTGCTGAGCCTTTGGCTGAATTCCATGGCTTTTTTTAAATGAAGTTTTATCCAAGGGTGTCAAATTCTCCACTATAGGCTGTGATAGATCTACTATCACTCCTTTCAATCTACATAATTCAGATACTAAAACAGCAAAAGGAAGTGATGGCTTTTTATTTTTCACAGTCAATATCATTTGATCCATTATCAGTGTCGGCAAGTCAATGGAGTATCTCATTCCAAAAGAATATAGAAAATAAGTTCTTTCAGTGTAGATTTAATTTTTCTGAGACTGGGGCAGACAATTTACATTTATCAAATTCAGAATTCGATATTTGTCAGTCAAATTTCCTTGCTTAATATACTTATTTAGCTTATCCCAGACATAATCCGAATTCTCAGTCAACTCAATCCCAATGATAGCGGTGTTCAACCGACAGTTAGGGTCGGAAGTGGCTACTTCTGCTAGCCGATCCAATTATACTTGAAAGTAGAAAAGACAAACCGAGCCGAACCGAATTTCAAAATCAACCAAACCGATTATCGTCCTTGAATGTCGATCGGTTTACGGGTCGGTTTACGGGTCATCTTAAATTATATTGTAGACCTAAAATTCCTTTAGCCCAAGCCTAGTTAATTGTCTAGCAGGTGTACAAACTTAAATTAGATCCAAAACATTCTTTTCAAGCCCAGACTTAAATTCTATAGTAGACCTAAAATTCCTTTGGCCCAGGCCCAGTTAATTTGCCCAGCAGATCTATAAAAGGAAATTTGGAGGCCGGTCCCTATATATGGACTTATTTGGACTTAAGTCTGCCGTGGAAACTTATTTGTTATGAAGTCCGTTTTTTGTCAATTTTACCATACTATCCCTTCCCTTTAGAAGTGAAATAAAACTAAAAATTAAAAACTCCTAAATCTTAGGAGTTTGACTAACATTAAAATCTTTTCTCTCTCATATCTATCTATATCCATATATAGGTTAAGAGTTTGACTAACATTAAAATTTTCCCTCTCTCTTATCTATCTATATCCATATATAGGTTAGGTGTATATATATATAGTAACATTAAAAATAAAAAATAGTAACATTCAAATACAAAAAAAAAATTATCATTTGGACACAAAAAATAATACATTTAAACACAAAAAAATAGTAACATTTAAACATAAAAAAAATTGAAACATTGAATATTAATATTTTTAAAAAATAACAACAGTAAAATGTTCAACAAAAATATTAACATGTTCAACAAAAATAGTAACATGCTTAACAAAAACTGTAACATACTTAAAAATAATTATTTCTCTCAAATTCAAACTTAAAAAATAGTACCATTCAAACACAAAAAATAGTAATATTAAAAAAAAAAAAAAATAGTAACATTGAATATTAATATTTAGTAAAATAATAGTAGTAACATGCTCAACGAAAACAGTAACATGCTCAAAATAATAGTAACATAAACAGTAACATACTCAACAAAAGCAGTAACATGAACAGTAACACAATAAAAAAAAATAGTAACATGAATTTGAATATATATATTCGGCTACCACTTTCCTCACCATAACACTGCCACCATCACATCACCGTCACCTCCCGAGCAACGCCAACCATCACGTTGTCATCACCTCCACAACAACGCTCGCCACCATCACCACCACACAAAAGTTCATTCAAGTTTCACTTTGATAGCTCTTTTTTACTCCACACCACCGCCACCACTATACTTGCATCATCTACATAACAACCCAGTGTATATATATATAGAGAGAGAGAACTTTGAATTTGATATGTATATAGAGAGAGAGAGCTTTGAATTTGAATTTTAAATTTATGATGGAGATTATATATATATATATATATAGAGAGAGAGAGAGAGAGAGTTTTGAATTTGAATTTTAAATTTATGATGAAGATTTTATTGACATATTTTAATTGACCTTGAATTAAGGGATAACAATTTCTAAAATAGGAAATTAATTTAACTTCCTTTTAAGGAAGGGTATTTTTGAGATAAAAAAAAAAGTGGACTTAAGTCATTTCGTATAATTTTAAACATGGACTTAGCCCCTTATAAGTTTTCTTGCAGGACTCATCTCCAAACAAGTACATGTAGGGGGACTCACTTCCAATTTTCACATCTATAAACTTAAATTGCATCCAAAAATCCTTTTCAAGCCCAAGACCATTTCATATGCTATACATCATTTGAGGCCCAAACCAATTTGGTATTTTGTGTTACTGTACCATGAATTATTTTACAACCTGTAACTCAATCAAATAAGAGCAAAAAAACATCATCATTAAAATGAAAATAAAGTGTAGGCTATAGCAACTATGCAAGTTTGCTTCAAAAATAGTTGTACAACCACAACAATCAAAACAGGTAATCCATTTACACCGCCAAAGATCAGTAGTCTAAATACAAAATTCAGTAATCAGTATGCTTCAAAAATCTGCAATGCACCATTCCAAAAATCTGGTTCACGATTCCAAAAATTAGGACTCTTAACAGTCAGTCAGTCTCAACAGTCATATAACCTACAAGGTAAGTAGTGCAAACACAGATTTATAGACAACACCATGATGCTTAACAAAATACTTAAGATTAAGAACATAAAGGACATACTAAATCACATTAAAAATATACCAAAGATGTTTTTTGTCAAAAGCAGTAGCCTAAATACAATCATCAATAACAGTTACATGAGTTGCACTCTCATCCAGTTCTAAGATAAAACATAAAAAAGATATGATTATATTTAAAGAACTAACATTCTATAATAAAGACTAATAACAAGTTGAAAAAATAAAACAATATATATGTTACCTGAGTCAAGTTCAATGATTTCCATGTAATCCATTACATCTCGGTCATCCAAAGGATTTAGAGCTTTTAACCAATTTTGCGCACAAACAATTGCCTCGACTGTTTTTGGGGATAATAAACTTCGAAATGGATCTAGTACACGCCCCCTGTACTAAACACAGACTCAGAAGCAACTGTGGATATTGGAATAGCTAACACATCTTTTGCAACATGAGAAAGGATGGGATACTTAGCCGAATTTAGTTTTCACCAGTTAAGAATGTCAAATTCTGGATTTTTTGCTTCACAATCATCACTCAAATTCTGGCCAACCTTAGATTTAGTCTCCAATTGAGCACTACTTGATTCAAACTAAGTATATATATGCCAAAAGGCCTGGCTAGTATCTACAACACTCACACTTGAAGAACCAAGGTCACATAAAGGAGGATTAGAGGCAGTTTGCAACTGTACCTCACTAGAATTTCCAAAAACTAATGCATACTCATCATACAACCGCTGAAACACATTTTTTATTTTGCCCAACATTTCCACCGCCTCATTATTGTTTGCATCAAAGTTTTGTTTGAACCAAAATGATAATGCACCCAACTTACATCGTGGATTCAGTAAAACAACAACAAATATCAATAAATTCATCTTTTCAATGTTTCCCCAATATTTATCATACTTCTTCTTCATACCCCTTGCCATGACACTCAAAAAGGGATCACGATTCTCACATAGTTTGGACAAACTAGTTTGAACAATACAAAGCTCTTGAAAAAGTAAATTGCATGTGACATACAAGGATCCAGAAATTCGCAAAGTAGAATCACAGAAAATCTTTAGAAATTTCACAAGAACCCTCACATTTTCCTAATCAACATATCGAGGAGACCCTAATGTCCCTTCACTAAAGTAAGAGACATATTGACCATCATCATCCTCTAATATTTTAAAGGCCTTTTGATATTTTTGTTCAGCCTTAAGCATTAGATAAGTGGAGTTCCATCTAGTTGAAACATCAAGGCACACCAAAGTCTTACAATCAATTCTTTCTTTGTCCACACATCTTATAAATTTTTCCATCCTTGTAGGAGATGACCTCACATACCTCACAACATTAGAATCATTATGTTCTTTTAATCCCTCACTCACGACAAGGTTTAAGATATGTGTACAACACCTCATGTGAAGGGACTCACCTCCTAATATATTACCCTTGATGTGTCTTCTTAAATAATCTATAGCAACATCATTTGAGGATGCATTATCAACTGTGATTGTACAAATCCGATCAATACCACATGCAAGTAAACAAGCCTCCAATTGTTTCCCAATTGTGTTCCCTCTATGATTAGGAATTAAACAAAATTTTATAATTTTTTTGTTTAATTTCCAATTGCCATCAATGAAGTGAGCAGTAAGACACGTATAGTTAAGGTTTTGAATAAAAGTCCATGTATCGGTTGTGAAACTAAACCTCCTAGCCGAGGACCCAAGAATTTTCTGTAACTTATCCCTTTCATTTTGATAAAGTTTGATGTAGTCTCTAGCAACAGTTGTGCGAGACGGAACTTGGAACTTTGGCTCTAGTGTCCTACAAAACCTTTTAAAGCCATGGGCTTCCACAGCTCGAAAAGACAATTCATCCATAATAACCATTTCTGCAAGTGTCAGTCTTGAAGTTTCTTTATTAAACTTATGAATCACGACATTGCTAAGACCTAAATCTCCCTCTGGTTTTTTCTCAAAACTTAACAATTGCTGACTTTTATTCACATTTCTACCAGGAAATTTTGTGCAACTGTGGTTCACATGAAATGTAAGGGATGACATACCATGCTTCTTAGAATCACATTGATAAACATTGTGACAATATTTGCACTCCGCCCTGCGAACTTGGCCTTTTTTCCTCTCTAGCACTTTGAAATGATTCCACACTTTTGACTTCCCTGGTTTTTTATTTTCAAATTTCCCATTCTCATTAGTCTCCATAGGGTCATCAATCATTTGTGTAGCATCAGCCAAAGTTGTATTCCCCTCCATCTAAATAAAAAAAATAAATTGAACAAATTAATCATGCAGGCTTAGATATAAAAAAATCCAGATTCAAAGAATACAAAAAGGCACGAATTAGATAAACACAAAAAGAGAACATATATAAATAATCTATGGTCTGATATCCAAAAAAATAGATAGAATAATTTATGGTCAGATTCAACCTATAGTCATGAATGTTTAATTATTTATGGTTAGAAAAATGAGTTTTAACTCGATCGTTGCAGAGAGATGGGGTGAAACCTCTAGATCGTTACAGAGGTTGAAACCTTTGGATCGTTGCAAAGAGATGACTGCTTTCAAGACCCAAAAAAAAAAATGTATTCAAAAAATGTGTATAAGAAATTAGAGAGCAAGGAAAAAATGAAAAAAAAAAATAAAAATTTGATGGCAGTGAGTTTCAAGTAGAAAAGGCAAAACTCACTACTTTCAAGTAGTGAGTTTCAAGACCAAAATAAATAAATAAATAAATGTATTCAAAAAATGTGTATAAGAAATTAGAGAGCAAGGAAAAAAAAAGAAAAAAGAAACTGATGGCAGTGAATTTCAAGACCAAGTAGTGAATTTCAAGCAAAAAAGGAAAAACTCACTACTTTCGAGCAGTGAGTTTCAAGACCAAAAAAATATATATATATATTCAGAGAGATGAATAATCATAGATAATGAAAGAGAATTTACTTGTCAAAGAAAAAAGGGTTGAGATATGCTCGATAGGGTTGAGATCTACTTCTACTCGATATTTGATGGCACCATTCGACCTTGAGTCTTAAGATTTGCTCGATAGGGTTGAGATATACTTCTACTCGATCATTGATGTCATTCTGTGGTCGACTAGTGGATCCATGGATGAAGAATAGTAGAAGAAAAAGAAGGGTTCTTTCGTTTGTGAGAGAGAGAAGAGAGAAGCGGTGGAAGAGAGATTGAGATAGTGGAAGTCTAGAGTTAGTTTGCTTTTATATTTTGTTTTTTTTTTTATTTTTTTAAAGGACAAATCCAGAGTGTATATATATATTTTATATTATTATTAAATACTATTCGGGCGGGTCTGTTATTTCGGGTTTGGACTTGAAGGTATCCGCAAGCCGAACCAATTTTATCGGTTAATCTATATTTTCTTTCGAAACCGACCCGGAATAAATATTACCTGCCCATTTTTTGTTCGTAAGGGTCAGTTTCGGTTCAGTTTTTCTGGTGATCGGGTATTTTGCATAGCCCTACCCAATGGCAGACATATTAGGCAATGTAGTAAAGGGATATTGGGGATGCTGATGCCTTGGTATAGGGTTTAAATAATTTGCAATTGTAGATGGTGTAACTTGAAATGCAATTCCCCTAACATATGCATGCAATTTCTTGGCCCAGTTTCTTGTGCATTGCTGTAGAATAAACATTTATAAGCAAGACCCATAAGCTTCACATAATTTAACCAATCCCGTGGTGCTAGATTTTGCCTAACCCCAATGTGTTCAAAAACCTCATATATCACAGGCCTTTCAGAAATAATAGTCTTAGATAAAAAGTGAGTATCATACCAAATTTGTTGCTCGATATTCTCAAATATAATAGTATCGAACTGATTTTAAACCTAGGGTTGTTCTTCATCCTATGGCACTATTAGGGGTGGTGGAGAGGCTCCTCACTTTATTCGACTAGAAAAAGTGTCATTCTTTCGAGCTCTTGACTTTCTCCTTGAATCCATGAAGATAATTCTTGATTTTCTTGATCAATTTCGAATTTTACAAGATTTCAATCGGTAGAAACCTGTAAAATATGGTGGGTAAGTGCGTGATCGGAGTAAAACTAAAGAAAAACTTGTAGATGAGGCAGATCTGAAGAGAAAAGGTAGAGAAAGTTACTGATTTTCAAATTTTCTGTTGCGAGGCAACTGCAAAACTGACTATTCGTAAACATGCTACTTTTATATAAGGCAGTACCGTCCGAACGCTATCAGCACTGTCTGGACGGTGTTGATTCACTAGAATTTGAAAAGGGTCTTCAACTGTTGGCTTTTGATCTCCTCCTGCTTCCAGTTTTGAATTACGGACCTGCAGTTACAAAAATTTAATTAATTTCAAAAAAAATTCATTATTCAACCAATAACACTAATTATTTTAATAAGAATACATCAAACTAACATATATACATCCACAATAGCTCCTAAATTATACATCTTTGATCATAGTAAATTTAATCAGAATCTTCTAAGTCGAGAACATCAGTAAACTGATTAATCTCACGTCGCACATATCTTGTGAGTATTGGGCTGGAATAAGATGGCGTCTCAGGGCAATCCTTACTCTGGCCATATTTAATCCAGTCAAGACGATCTAATGCTCGACCTGAAATTGGTTCAGAACATTGATTAAATTCTCTCATATGCATTAATCGACCATATTTTAAACAACCATTGAGTCGATTTGCTCGTCGGCGTTTGGCAAATGAAATTTTTCCACACAACGGTTTTGCTTGACTACCGAAAATGTTTAATTTCCTCACAACTCTTACTTTTGCTATGATCAAAGAGTGTATATCTTTCGGAAAAGTGCGTAACACAACCAAACTAAACAAAAAAAAATTCATCCATTTTTGAAATTTTTGTTTTTTAAAAAAAAATTAGAAATTTTTTAAAAATGACTTACTATCCGATTCTTTAACGTGTGTCAGTCACAAAGATGAATATGGATTGTTTCTTCCCCCAACCTCAATTTAACGTTGTCCACAATGTATAACGTTATAAATCAAAATTTAAAGACAATTGCTAATACGGTTTGGAAATGAAACAAATCCATTTTGCAAAACCCTAATCTGCAAAACAAACAACAAAATGATTAATTTTATTATTTACAATCAAATATACATAATAACTTCTCAAGATACATATTGTGGTTCCATTAGCTGAATGGAATCCATGTTTTTAAGCCTTTTACCATTTACTTTGAAAATATTTCCGATTAATGGATTTTCAATTTCAATTGCATTGAGTTCAAAAACTTATTTGACAATGTATGGACTTGTCCATCTTAATCTTATTTTTCTTGGAAATAGGCAGAGTCTTGAATTATATAACAAAACATTTTGAAATGGTACAAAGGACTTTCACACAATATTTTTATCATGAAATTTTTTTATTTTGGACTTGACAATTTTCACATTCTCATATGCTTCATTTCTCAATTCTTCCAATTCATTGATCTGAAGTTTGCGGGATGCACTTATTTTGTCAATATCAAAATTCATCATTTTGATTGCCCAATATGTTCGGTGTTCCAATTCCACAAGCAAGTGATTTGGTTTACAGGAGACATTCACAAAATAGTTTTATATGCAGTACGATAAGCCCAAAGTGCATCAATCAGCCTCAAAGACCAATCCTTGCAATATGGGTTAATTATTTTTTTCAAAATATATTTTATCTCTCTATTGGCTAATTTAGCTTGTCCACTTGTCTGCCAATAATAATGGGAAGCTACTTTATATGAAATCAAATATTTTTTCATTAAATTTTCAAAAGATTTATCGCAAAAATGTGTACCCTCACTTATAATAGCTCTAGAAATTTCGAATCTAGACAAAATATTTTTTTAAAAAAATCTGATCACTGTACGGTGATCATTGTTTGGACAAGGAATTGTCTCAACCCTTTTGAAAACATAATCAACGGCAACCAAAATGTACATATATCCAAAGGAGTGGGGAATGGTCCCATAAAATTAATGCCCCAACAATAAAAAATTCCAATAATCAAAATAGGATTTAAATGCATCATGTTTCTTTTTGAAATATTCTCCATCCTTTGACACCGGTCACAATTTAGACAAAAAACATGCATATCCTTAAAAAGAGTGGGCTAATAAAATTCTCACTGAAAAATTTTAATAGCGGTTTTCTTTGAAGAAAAATGTTACCACAGACTTCAGAATGGCAAAAAGAACTAACCTGACCTATTTCATAATTGGGTACGCAACGCCTTATTATCTGATATTTACAGTATTTAAACACATAAGGATCTTCTTAAAAGAAATTGTGTACCTTTCTTAAAAATTTAAAATGAAGAGGAATGGTACCTGTTGTTAAATAATTAGTTATATCTGCATACCATGATATCTCTGTCTTTGCAAATAATTGCTTATCAGGGAAGGTTTCTTTAATTGGTATTGAATCCTCTTTTATATCATAATTTAGCCTTGATAAATGATGAGATCACATTTTTAACTCCTTTCTTGTCTTTAATAATGAGATCAAATTCTTGAAGCAATAAGATCTATTGTAGGAGACGTGGCTTAGCATCCTTCTTTGTAAGCAAATATTTAAAGGCTGCATGATTAGTAAACACAACAATTAAGAATCCAACTAAATATGATCAAAATTTTTCTAAAGCAAACACTACATCAAGCAATTCTTTTTCTGTGGTGGAATAATTCATTTGTGTATCATTCAGAGTTTTGCTTGCGTAGTAAATCACATATGATCACTTATCTTTTCTTTGGCCTAAGACAGCTCCTACAGTATAATCACTAGCATCACACATTAATTCAAAAGGTAAGGACCAATCATAAGGTTACATAATTGATGCAGAAATAAGCATGTTTTTGAATTTATCAAATGCTGATTGACATGCATTATTCCAATCAAATGGTATATCATGACATAAAAGATTACACATTGGTCTAGATATCAAACTAAAATTTTTAATAAATCTTCTATAGAACCCTACATGACCTAGAAAGGATCGAACATCTTTTACAGTCTTAGGTGGAGGGAGATTGACTATTAGATCAATTTTTGACATGTCAACTTCAATTCCTTCTGCAAAAACTACATGTCCTAGAACAATGCCTTGTGTGACCATTGATTAACCCTAATTAATGCAAAATGTAATTAAGCTAATAGGTCAATTGTGTAATTAAATAAAGTTAAACTAGTCAAAATAAATCTAATTAGTGTTAATGTGTGAATTAAGGATAACGCATTGAATGTTGTTCTTTTCAGGGTTTTATGCGTCAAAACTACAAACTACCGGGGAGCCAATTGTGACAAAGCTACAATCTTTAGGATGACAATTATTAAAGATCAAAACAAAGAGAGATTAAAGTAATCCAAATGGCATCTTTGGGGATTATGAATGTCATCTTTTGGAAGCTTGTGAATGACAATTTTTGGAAGCTTGTGAATGACATCTTTGGGGCTTGTGAATGTCATCCCTTGGAGTTTGTAAAGGGCATCTTTTTGTTGCCTATAAATACCACCCATTTTTGGCTTGTAAAGGACATCAATTTTTTTGCTAGAGCTCTTAGTTGTAGAAAACCCTCCAAGTTGTTATTTTCTTTGTATGCTTACTAGATCTCTCTTGGTTGTGGAATACCCTCCAAGTTGTTATTACTTTCTTTGTATTATTGCTTTCTTTTATGGTATTATCATCTCTTGGTTGTGGATTACCCACCAAGTAGTTATTGTTTTCTTTTGTATTATTGCTTTCTTTTATGGTATTATCATCTCTTGGTTGTGGAATACCCGCCAAGTAATTATTGTTTTCTTTTAATTTAAGTATTGTTTTCTTTTACTTCCATTGTTGGAGCTTCTTTCTTCCCTTAGAGGAGTGAAACTCTTCCACTTTTCTAGAGCTTTACCAAAGTCGTGAAGGGTGGAATGTGATTCACTCATTCTTTGTCGAAGATCGGCTTTTTTTTGTAATATGTCGAAGTTATATTCATGCATTCTTTTATGCTTAGCTTTAATCTTTATTTCTTCATAATGTCTTTCCATTACATTGTTAGTTTTAACTTAAGCATGAGTAACTAAGCTTTTTAGTTGGCTAGTCCAAAAGGAGACCTCCATTTGGAAATGCTATTTCAACTCTTTTTCTCTCCTTCCCTCAGAGTACGGTGGTTCGGTTTGACTGGGTAGAGAATGGATGAGATAGTGAGTCTTTGATATTCCGTAGACTTGTCACGGTTTATGCTTAGATCCTCACTCAATCTCGTCCCTAGCTTCCCACGAATCAATCGTTCACCTATGCTCTATTAGAGGAATGATTTGAGTTGAATTGGTATTTCCATTGGAGTGACCCCTAGGACTAGCCAACACTTATTTCCCATTCAAATTTCACCACAAAACAAACCACAAACCAACTCCAACAACAAATGATTTTACACTTTTCTTTTACTCAAAATCACCTTCCCCTCAGTTTACTTCCTTCCCCGTGGAAACGACCTTGGAATACCACCAAGTAAAACACGACCCACGAAAGTCTCCTTGCGATTGGGGAGCACTTTTGTTCATACGCATATCAAATTTCCACCATTTCCATTTTTCCTATCTCCTTGCCCTTTCTTTTGACATCATTTCCAATGGAGTGTGACACTCCCCTTCATTCACACATCATACATACACATGTGAAGGAGTGATGTTTAGAGGTTAGGAAACAACAAGACTTTTCATCAATCAACCATAAAATGACATTTGTCCCAATTCAAAACAAGTTTTTTTTCCTCACATCATGTAAGGACTTTTTCAAAATTTTCTAAACACAATTCAAATGAATTACCATATATTAAAAAATCGTCCATAAAAACTTCTAAGAATCGCTTCACCATATCATTGAAAATACTCAACATACAATGCTGAAAATTGGCTGGAGCATTACACAATCTAAATATCATTCTTTTATAAGCAAAAGTGTCAAAAGGACATGTACAAATGGTTTTCTCCTGGTCATCAATTGCTATTTCAATCTGGTTATAGCCGAAGTACCCGTCCAAAAAATAATAATATGCATGTCTGGCTATTCTTTCCAAAACTTGGTCCAAGAAAGGGGAAAATGATCTTTTCTGGTAAGAGAGTTTAATTTCTGATAGTTAATACACATGCGCCAACAAGTGGCTGTATGCATAGGGACCAATTCATTTTTTTGGTTTCTCACTATCGTAACACCAGACTTTTTGGGTACTACTTGTGTAGAGCTGATCCATTTACTATCAGATATAAGATATATAATATCAACATCTAATAGTTTAAGCACTTTAGTCTGGATGATTTTCTTTAAATGTGCATTTAATCTTCTTTGAGGTTGTCAGGATGATTTAGAGTCTTCTTCCAAGTATATGCAATGAGTACAAAGAAGATGACTTATTCCCTTAATGTCGGCCACTGTCCAACCAATTGCACTTTGATAATTTTTGATGACTCTTATCAACTGTTTTTCCTGAACTTCTGACAACTTTGAAGATATTACCACTAGATAAGTTTCATCCACTCCTAAGAAGACATATTTTAAGTCAATCGGAAGAGGTTTCAACTCTGGTTTGGGAACGAGAATACTAGACTCAATAGATTTTGTTCCAGTGGACAAATAACACTTCAAATTTTGGAACTCATGTTTCAATAGTGGACATATCTACAATAGACTCGTCATTATTTACAGGCTCTAACGATGCATGTGACTTTTTCTTTGTACAAGCATTTTCAAACAAATTTTGGGTTAATGACTCAATGCAATTTACTTCATACAATTCTTCTTCCTCTCTGGGTTGCTTAGAAATATCAATACATTCAATTCCAAAGTCGTATTTCTAAATGATAGTTTCATGATTTCATTCCTACAATGACAAGAATTTGTGTAGAGACATGCAACACTGGCTATGTATCCAAAATAATAAAATCCACTTGAAAATAAAACTTATCAACTTGAACAAGTACATCTTCAACAACTCCTCGTGGAATTTTTACAGAACGATCAGCCAACTGTAATGTGACATTTGTGAATTTTAACTCACCAACCCTAACTATTCATAGACTGAATATGGGAGTAAATTGACATTAGCTTCAAGATCAAGCAAAGCTTGCTCAGTTCTGAAGTTCCTGATTATGCATGAAACTATAGGACTCCCAGGATCTTTGTAATTTACATGGATCTTGTGCTGAATGATAGCAATAGTCTATTCGGTCAAAAATACTATTTTTTGTACATTGATCCTTCTCTTTGTTGTGCAAAGGTCTTTCAAAAATTTGGCATAAGACTTTGTTGATTGCATCCAACAGGGGGAAGTTAATATTCACTTGCTTAAACAACTCAAAGATTTCAGCATGATTGTTCAATGATTGATGTTTCTTGACTCTTTGAGGAAAAGATAACGGAACCTGATTTGATTTTTTTTTTTCATCAGGCAACTCTATTTCCTTTTTATTGATTGATTTAGATTCAATTGGTTCATTCACAGGGATTGACTCAGTTACTGGCTCGAGAGTTTTGGCTTTGATGCTCTTGTCAATCACTCTACCACTTCTCAATGTGATAATTGCTTGAACTTGACGCAGAGAAGGTTCAGAAAACACGACATTGGCCTGAGTTTGACCCTGTGGTGGTTTAGGTTAAGATGTAAATTTTTATTTCTCCGTTGTGCTCAAAGACTAGGTCAAATTGGCTAGATGAGTCTTGATATCCTCAATATTTTGTGAAGTTTGAGCTTTAAAATCATTGAATGCATGGGTAGACTGAGTAGTAAACTCATTTGACTTTGAATGAACTAATTCATGGTATCTTCTAAACTCCTTTTGTGTGGGGGCTGATAAGGTTGATATGACTGCTGAGTCTGAGGTTGTGGTGAAGGTGGACCTGGGTGCTGACTCACAGGTTGTGTATTTTTTCAACAGAAATTCGAGTGATTCCGTCACCCTAGATTGTAGGTTTTAGAATATGTGTTTGAATATGGTTTATTAAAGTTTGAAATGACATTGGTTTGTTCTATCAAAACCTCCTTGAAGGTTGGAATGGTGGGACAATCCCCCGTGGGATGTCCTGCCAAAGCACAAATTTCACACAACTGATAAGTGGTTGACACAACAGTAACTTCCTTGACTTTTTTCATCTCTAGAACATTCAACTTTTGTGACAAGTTAGTCATTCTGGCCCTTAGGTCATCATCATATTTTAGCACATATTTCCCTCCATGTTATGAAAATGGCTTGGTTTCAACAATATTTGGTGAGACCAAGTCCCACATTTGGGAACTCTCAGAAATTGTATCAAAAAACTCAAATGCCTCATCGGGATTCTTGCCCATGAATTCTCTCTGGGCCATCATTTCAACAAATTGACGCATTATGAAAGGAATGACATCATAAAAGAAATCAACTAGGGTCTAACTTTCAAATGCATGATGTGGGCAAGCTTGGAGAAGATCCTTAAATCTCTCCCAACATTGGTGAAAAGTTTATCCCTCTTTCACACAAAAATTCATAATTTGACGTCTCAATGCATTAGTGCGATACACAGGAAAAAATTTCTTGAAAAATTCAATTTGCAAAATTTGCCAACTTGGAATCGATTGTGCTTTCAAAGAATTTAGCCATTGTTTAACTTTATCCTTCAGAGAAAAAGAAAAAAAAATTCAACCGAGCCATTTCAAAATTATCTTGTAATGCACCACATACTTCCTCAAATTCTTTCATATGCACATAAGAGTTTTCAGATTGAAGACCTTGAATCTAAGGTAAAAGCTATATTGTCCCTACTTTAATGTTAAAATTTAGAGCATTTGTGGGGAAAGAAAAATATGAGGGGACACTAGTATGTATAGGATGCAAATATTCTCTTAAAGGTCTGGCATTCTAAGCTACCTTTTGTTCTCTTTGATTATTAGTAGTCATACATAACTCAAAAGTGTCTGAAAATGCTTGTGTTGATGAAGATGAAAGACTAGATTGATTTACAGACCCTACTAATGACTTAACAGACATAAACAATAGGTGTCTGCTCCCTTACCGAGTGCTTCTGTCAAAGCTGAAGCTGCTAGTCCTGTTCTGCCAATAGTTTCTTCTGAGATGGTCCTAGTGGTAGCTTCTGACGAGGCGGAGATGTTTGAGCTTGTCTTGCCACCGAGTGCCTCTGCTGAAGCCGAGGCCCTTGCTCTATCTCTACCTGAAGACCTCACAATTCCAACTGTCTCTCTACCTGAGGTTCATTTTGATATTGCTCCTATTTTGCCAGAGGGTTTGGCAAGCATTGCTACTCCTACGGTGCCTGGAGACGCTGAAAGGACTGTTGACCTTGCAGCAAATACTTGGCTTTTAAAACTTTCTTGTAACTTTAATTTCAGTTCTGTAACTCCTTTTGAATGAAAAGTTGACTTTTGTATATCAGTTTCTGTATTTTTACTTTTTTCCTTGCCCCTGCTTCGAGAAGGGCTTTGGTCTTCTAGAAGCAAGTATGAGGTCTGTTTGTCCCTTCGAATCTGTGTTTAGTTGAACCCTTTCTTCTTCTTTACCTTTATGAGCAGTAAAGCTCATATTTATTTGTATGAGTTGAAGAGTTCATTTTTTATTTATGATCTATGGAGCTCATTGTTATCATTATGAGCTGAGGAATTCATTGTTTATTTATGAGCTAAGGAGCTCATCTTTGATTGTTATAAGCTGAAAAGCTCATCTTTTTTGCTTATGAGTTGAGGAGTTCATCGTTTATTTATAAGTTATGGAGCTCTTCATTTGTTTATAAGCTGTGGAGGTCATCATTATTTTTATGAGCTGAAGAGCTCATCAGTTGTTCATGAGCTATGGTGCTCATCGTTATTTTTATGAGCTAAAGGGCTCATCTTTTTTTTTTTGTTATGACACCTCAACAATTCCTTACGGGGTAGACCTGAAACTTCTCTTTTATTGCAAAAATTTTTACAAGATAGAATCTTTGGCTTCTCTCGACTACTAGTAGAACTTCCTCATGTGGTCAGCATTCCATGAGTGAGGCAAGGCTTTTCCCTCCTCAGTCTATAACTAGTAGTTCCCTGGTCTGACTATCTTTTGGACTATGTATGGGCCCTCCCAATTGGGCCCTAGCTTCGCATACGTGGGGTCCTTCCCGGCTAGAAGGAGCTTTTTTAGGATCAGATCTCCTACCTTGAAACTCCTATGCATGACTCTCCTGTTGTAGTACCGTGTTGTCCTTCTCTGATAGTCAATAATACGCTACAGAGCGCAATTTCTCTTTTTTCTAAAAGGGTCAAGATTAATGAGTAGTGACCCATCGTTCTATTCTGGGTTGCGAGCTCTGTTCTCGGGGATGTAATGCCTCTTTCAACAGGGGCCACTATCTCAGTACTATAAGTCAGGGCAAATGGTGTTTTGTTTGTGGCTATTCTGGCAGTGGTTCTGTAAGCCCATAGAACCACTGCTAGATGTTCCACCCCTTGGTTCTTTAAGGCTTTGAGTTTGGTTTTTAGAGCTACCTTGATAGTTCGAATTGTGACTTTTGCTTGCCCATTAGACTGAGGATGGGCTGATGCCGAAAAATAATTCCTTATGCCCAGCTCAGTGCATAATCTTTTTAAACTTTGAATTATCAAATTGTCTCCCATTATTTGAGACAAGGGCTCTCGGGATCCCAAACCTGCAGATTATGGATCTCTAAACAAAGTTTTGCACCTTCTATTTTAGGATCTTCGCAAGGGGCTCCACCTCAGCCGACTTAGTAAAATAGTCAATTTTGACTATTGCAAATTTGGATTGCCCTGTGCTTATTGGAAGGGGTCTGAGTATATCCAACCCCCACTGCTGAAAGGGTCAAGGGCTGATCACCGAGGTGAGTAACTTTAGTGGGCAATGTGAGACGTTTGCATGCAACTGGCAAGCTTTGCATTTCTTAACCAATTCTTTGACATCCTTGAGCATCGTAGACCAAAAGTACCCCTGTCTCAGAGCTTTGCAAGCTAGAGTTCGAGCTCCAATGTGATTTCCATAGATACCTTCATGGATCTCCCTTAAGATGTAACTTGTTTCGTTGTCCCCGACGCACCTTAAGAGTGGCGAGGAGAAGCCTCTTTTGTACAGATTGCTAGAGGATGGTGAACCTAGATGACCTAGTTCTTTGCTTTGTTGCTTCTTTGGAATCTGTTGGGAGAGTTCCATCCTATAGATAATCTAGGATTTGGTCCATCCAGGTCGGCTGTGTCATCACATGGAGAACCTCCTTGGACTCAGAGCTTATGGAGGGCTTGGCTAGGCATTCCACTAGGATGAACCTGTCTAGATTTTCTTGGAAAGCGGTAGCTAACCCGACTAAGGCATCGGTTCTGGAATTCTCTGCCCGAGGGATTTGCACGACCTTGACTTGGACAAATTTTTTCAGCAATTCTTGTACCTTCTTTAAGTGTAGTGTCATCCTTTCTCCTTTGGCTTCGTACATCTCTTCGATTTGTTTCACTACCAGTTGTGAGTCACTATGTATCATGAGCAGTTTTGCTTCCATAGAGTGGGCTAATCTAAGCCCTGCGGTTACTGCTTCATATTCTGCTTTGTTGTTTAAAGCTTTAAAGTCAAATCTGAGGGCATATTCTACGTCTATTCCATCTGGAGAAGTCAAGATTAGTCCAGCATTGCTACCCTAAGTGTTAGTAGCCCTGTCCACTGAGAGTTTCCACATCGGGAGGTCGGGAACAAGGTGGGTTGAGTCTTGAAATGCCTCTTGTCCCATATGCATAGTAAATTCTGCAACAAAGTTTGTTAACACATGCCCTTTAATCACAGTTCTTGGCTTGTACCTAATGTCAAATTCGCTAAACTCGATCACCCATTTCACTAGTCTCCCTGATGATTCAGGCTTATGTAAGACTTGCTTCATTGGTTGATTTGTGGGGACTTCTATCGTATGAGCTTGGAAGTAAGTTATGAGTCTTTTTGTAGCCGTTATCAGAGTTAGAACCAATTTCTCCATTTTTGGGTATCTCTTTTTTGCCCCCTCAGAGCTCTACTACAGTAGTAGATTGGTTGTTGAGCTCTATATCCCTCTCTTACCAATGTGGCGCTTGTGGAAAAAGCTACCTTTACACATTTAGACACGAAGCACAAGCTTGGGTATTATTCTAATAGTGATTCAAGAAAGGCTAAATTTAAAAAATTACGAATCTATCTTAGTTTACATCCATTGTGACACAGAAGTTTGGATATCTGTCTGATACCTAAAAACAATGAAACAACCCTCTTGAATTGATGTACAAATACAAAGATGAGAAATAACTAGTACCTGTTGAAGTAGTCTATTAGGTGTGTGTGTGTGGGTATGTGCATGTGAACTTTGAAAATTCTATAATATAAAACAAGACATATTTCAATAAGTCCATTCGACGGTCTTAAATAGACTCATCCAACGGCCACTAACATCTCTCTCAAAACAATTCACATTGAATCCTCCCCCCCCCCCCCCCCCAAAAAAAAAAATCCATCACTTCTCACTTATTTCACGATTTTATTAGGTTTACGTTGAAGGCACGGTTTACCCCTAGTCACTGATAAATAATAACCCAAAATGCAAAACATACAATGGAACGACAACAATATACATATATAAAGTTCTCTCACAATGTGTTAAAAACTAACTCCAAATAATAATATCAGGTTCCAAATGATTGACAATGAAAAAAAATTGTCTGCAAACCCGTGTCACCTTCTATTTAAAGATTTAGGTTATTTTTTCATATTATTATAATCCTTGATTACACCCAAGGAAACTCCATCCCCGCAACAAAAAAAAAAAAATTCTATTAATGAGGATTTGGTACACTACCATTGGTTGCATTGTTCTTGAGGAATGCAACTATCTGTGGAAAGAATGTAAAGACTTAGGCCTTTACTAATATATATGTTCAGTGATCTTATTCAGTAAATAATGGATTAGCAACAACTTGTAAAATGATATGAGCATAGGTACCATGAAATGTACGGTGTGGATATCAACAAAGCCTTTTTTTTTTGGTTTTTTAGGTGTGGATACAATTTTTTAGACTTATTTAAGCAAAAGTGTATGGTTAAGTTGTTTATTCCATTAAGTACATTTTTTATAAAACTTTTTATGTTTAGGTACAAAATTCAAATGAATTAAAATCATTTTTACCTAAACACCCTTCCTTAATTTATGCAGCTATCATTGACAGTTATTTTAGGAAATGAATATGTAAAGATTACATATTTGTTATCTTTTAATTTTTGAATTTTGAATGACCAGTTATGTGGGAGATTTTAGGCAGTCATTGACAGATATTTTAGGAAACAAATATGTAAAGATTACATATTTTTTATCTTTAATTTTTTGAATTTTGAATGAGCAGTTTTGTGGGATATATGCAGTAAATGTTTTGTTAGATATTATGTATTGTTCGTTGTTGGGATGTAGGGAAAAAAGAACTTCTTTGTTTTTTTTTAATGAGTGTAACTGTTTTTTAATGGGTGTAACTATTTTTTTAATTGGTGTAACTGTTTTTTAATGAGAGTAACTATTTTTTTAATGGGTGTAACTGTTTTTTAATGTATGTAACTATTTTTATAATGAGTGTAATTATTTTTTTAATGGGTGTAACTGATTTTTAATGGGTGTAACTATTATTTTTTTAATGGGTGTAACTGTTTTTTAATGTATGTAACTATTTTTGTAATTGGTGTAACTGTTTTTTAATAGGTATAACTATTTTTTTAATGGATGTAACTATTTTTCCGATGAAGAAGTTGTCGGAGACGATACACAATTACTTGATAGTAGACGACGATGAACAGTAACTCGTATTCCTCTCTTTTTTTGGACAATGAACAGTAACTCGTACTCTTTATTTTTTTGGACAATGAACAGTAATTCGTATTCCTCTCTTTTTTTGGACGATGAACAGTAACTCGTACACCTTGTTTTTTTGGACGATGAACAGTAACTTGTATTCCTTGTTTTTTTGGACAATGAACAGTCACACTTTTGGCATTCCCATGGACATAGAATCCTTCTGTCGAAAAGGATGGATTTTGATAATTAAACCCCTTATTTTCCCTCCCATTACTTGATTGCTGTAAAAAAAAATGGATGGAAGATGATAAGTTTCCATACATGTGCTATTTACCGATGACAATAATGATATTTTTAAAAAATATGCACTTTATCCCAAATAAGTTTTTGAGTTGTACTTTTACCTAAATAAGTCTAAAAAATTGTACCGACTTCTAAATTCCCCTTTTTTTTTTTGCATTCCCAGGGTCAGGTCCACATGTTCGCAAAATAGTGAGAAATATATTCTTCTTACATAGATAGCAGAGAGATTAAGAATAACTTTATAGGGATATAACACTAAAGATTATTCATACAGTAGTTTAGTGGTCAAGACATTGTAGGCCTCAACATCCTAGGCTCATGTAATAAGTTTGAATTTATTCTAGGAAATAAGCAATACATTTTTCTATAAGTCAAAGGACTAATATTTTGTATAGTTCAGCAACTTATAGAGTTCACTAGGGGTGTTCACCCTATCCGACTGGTAGGAATTATGGTATTCCATCTTCTTACCCAATACTTTATGTAAAGCCAATTTCTTAGCCGATCCTACCCGATCAAGGGTAATCTCATATTTTTTAGTTATTAATTTTTGGTCAGGAAATCGGGTAAACACATTTTTTAGTTATTAATTTTTAGATAATTTTAATAACTCAATTAACTAGCCTAAATTGGTATACATGAACACAGGAGGCTCAATGAGCATCCTGCTAATGTTAATTAACAAGCCTAGATTGGTATAAACCAAAGTTAATTAACAAGCTGATATAGACTTCACATTGAATGGGCAATTCAACCCTATTGAGCTAACTCGACTTGGATTTGTTTATGTATTAGCCGAAAGGAAAACCTTAAATCGATATAAAAATAGAGACTGAGAAAAACCCTAAATTGGTGTAAAACCCCTAAATCGTGGAGAGGACAATCGGTCAATTGTGGGTTTGACAAAACAGTCAGCAATCCACCAGAAAAATAAGCAATAAAAGGAGCAGCATAACCTATTCGAATTACAAAGGAATACTTATGAACATAGTTGTTAGTATCGTATGATACGCGATACGTATTATACGATACGCATATCATACGATACGTCACGATACAGGAGTAAAACGATACGGATCGTAGTTTTGTATCGTTTTTGCATCGTATCGTCCAATACATGATACGTTTTTACGATGCGATTCGTATACATGCAAATGCTGTTTATTTTATTTTATTTTATTTTTTTGATGGAACGACGTCGTTTCGGTGGCTAAGGTTTACAAAAAAAATAAAATCCCTCTTTTCCTTCTTCGTTGTTCGCTGGTCTTCGACTCCTAGGTGTTCTTCAGCCTTCGACGACGACAATCATAGAAGCTACCTCTCTATTCTTCCATCGAAGCTGCCTTCATTGTTCGTTGGTCTTCGACTCCTGAGTGTTCTTCAGCTGTCTTCGTTGTTCGCTGGTCTTCGACTCCTGGTTGTTCACTGGTCTTCGTTGTTCGCTGGTCAGCCTTCGACGACGGCGATCACAGCCTCTCTGTTCTTCCATCTAATCTGCCTCCATCGAAGCTGCTTCTTCTTCCTTCTCCAGGTACTCCAGCGAAACCTGTGGTCCTGTGCAGTGTAAGAAATTATGTTAATTTATTTACAAAGCCAAATAAATTATGGTGTGAACTTTGTATTTATTTACACTGCACAGGACCACCGGCTTTTTGTATTTACAAAACCAAATAAATTATGTTAATTTATTTACAAAGCCCAGTCTCTTGGGTGTTTGAAGTTTGAATTAGTGAACTATGGTGTGAACTTTGTATTGTAATATTAGTGAACTATGTTGATAACTTGAATAGTTTGTGGAGTGTTAATGAAATGCTATATTTTTATGAGTCTATTATTTTTTTTCAAAGGTATATATATTTTATTATTATTTATTTAAAATTGCGCCGTATCTTACGATACACGATACAATACATTATTTTTAAAAAACGATACGTCTTCCGATACACGATTTGATAACTATGCTTATGAATATGAGAGAGAGAGAGAGAGAGAGAACATGAGAATCTGGGATGCTTAAGCATTGATGGAGAGGTAGAGAGAGGCTTCACTATGGTTTCACCGGTTTCATTGTGGCTTTGAGTTTGATCGATGGAGAGGCAGAGATGTGAGAGTCTCTGCAACTCGAAGAGGAGGAGGTGATCGATCGATGGAATGGAGAGATTGAACTTGAGAGTTGAGGTGAGAGGTGAGAGCAGAGGGTCTAAGAAAGAGGAGGAGGCACTAGGGATTTTAGAGTTTTTGGGCACACATTAACACATTTTTTTGAAAAATGTAAAAAAAATTTAAAAAAATATGTTGGTTGGGTAGGAATACGGAAATTTTGTGGGTATTTCGTATTTTTACCCATTTTTTGCAGAATACAAAAATTACTTCCGTTAGCCTATCCAATTTTTTGTGAAAGTCGATCGACCGGGTCGAGTTAGGTCAGAATATGTGTGCAAACGAAAATTTGAACACCCCTAGAGTTCACTTCTTATATTCCTTCATATTAACCATTAAAGCTCAATTGTTTTGTTTGTCTGTAAGCACTGAGAATATTATTTGTCAACAAAAAATGAAATATGTTTCTGTATCAAATACTTTTCACATAGAACGTGTTATACATACCCTGCAGCAACCCACCAAAAGCAAGAGGTGTGTGTTGGAAAAAATAGCTTAATTTGAATTTGTTTTAAATGTTTAACAGATTTATAATGTTAAAAGATTCAATTTATTTTAAAGTGAAACATTACAGAGCCAACTATATTAATGAAATTAAATTCCAGTGCTACTATTATCTAGGTCGACCAACTCATAACTGCCATTTCAATTAGGGTTAATGTATTCGTTAATGATTTATATCGGTGACCGTAGACTACAATTAGGTCTTCCGTGGGAGAAAGTAAAGAATTTTCAATTACGGTGAGATAACACCAATGATTAGCCCTAAGTTCATACCTATTCACCCTAATTATGGATGAATTCATAGACACATTCAAGATGATATCCCACGGTGTATGCTATTTGCAGATGATATTGTCTTAATAGATGAAATTTGAAGGGGGATTAACAATACGCTAAAAATTTGGAGAGAAACTCGAGTCGAAATGGTTTAAAATAAGTAGAAGTAAGATTGAATACATGAAATACAATTTTAGTAATAAAAGATGTAGACATAATAAAAAAGTTAAGATTAAAAATCAAGAAATACCAATGAGTAATCGATTTAGATATCTAGAATCGATCATTAAAA
Source organism: Ilex aquifolium (assembly GCA_951799425.1). Classification (NCBI taxonomy): domain Eukaryota; kingdom Viridiplantae; phylum Streptophyta; class Magnoliopsida; order Aquifoliales; family Aquifoliaceae; genus Ilex; species Ilex aquifolium. The sequence goes on along the minus strand of OX637391.1, from coordinate 45,135,501 downwards.
ATGATAGAGAGATTGGAGACGGTGTAACTGTAACTTATATAATCAACGCTGATTGACTTAAGTGGAGGAAAACCTCTGACATATTATATGATAGGAGGATATCAATAAAATTGAAAGGTAAGTTTTACCGAACAGCTATAAAGACAACAATGTTGTATGAGACGGAATGTTGGGCAATTAGAAAACAACATAGTGACAAAATGAGTGTAGCAGAATGAGAATGCTAATTAAAAATGTCTGTATTAGAGAAATGGTAAGAGTAGCTCCAATTGAGGACAAGTTGAGATAGAATAAATTAAGATGGTTTGATCATATTCAACGGAGGCCGATAGAGACACTAGTTAGAAAAAAGTTATAGAATTTCTCTTAATGGTAATAGAATGTAGGGGTAAACCTAAATTAACATTGAACAAAATAATAAGAAAAGACATAAAAATATTTAACTTAAATGAGCGTATAGAGCATGATCGAAATGAATGGCGTAGACGGACTCATATAACCGACCCCAAATAATTAAGACATAAGGCTTGGTTTGATATGGTTAACAATGAGCGTAGATTTGAGCAAGAGCCAGCTTTCTCGAAGTTGTTATTTTCCTTTCACATTGTCTGAAAGTCTGATGACAATCTGATTAGATCGACCTTCTTTTACTTCCTCAAAAGTGGAAAAATAATTATAATCTGCAGTAACACTAACGTACTAATTAGAATCAAACATGGAACAAGCAGTATTATATAATCAAGTGATAAAATCAAGGGATTTAACAAAACATAGATTTGAAACTTCAAATCAAGAAAAAATTAAATAAATACTTATCAAAGATCTCAAATAGTGGGGCAATAGTTAAGACTTGTGCCCAAAATTATTCTCCAACTACATATGTCGAAGCTCATGCGTGTACCCAAGTACCATTACTCTGTTGTGATCAGAATGAATCCCGTCATGAATCACATGTTACTTGGCCACAACAATATAGTTGAATCAATTGTAAATAGACAAATGAATGCCACCCCTAAATTTATATATCTTGGGATTGAACCATCCCTCCCTCCCCCTCACAACATCGAAGTCAAAATCAAGGAGCCCCTCTAAAGAAATTTGAAGTATAGATCATTCAAAACTAATGGTATACATAGGGAGTTTAGAATTTTATACCCAAAGGCTTAAAAGTCCCAATTTCCTTTATTTATTCAATAATCAAGCAGAAATAAACAACAATCGTCTCTTTGATGCACTGAATCGTCTTCCCAAAAAAGGATTGACTATGAATTTTGTAACAAAGAGGATGAATATCGTTACTATTGGGATATATATCTTTAATATCCAAGAGACAGGATACTGAGATTACTAGTACAGTCCACTACTTGAACACAAATATTATAGAAAAAGAGAACCAGAGTACCTATTGAAGAAGAAACATAGTACCATTGCTTCTGCAATGGCAACTTTCACGATGTGTCTGCATCTGGGAGAGGAAGGGAACGAAAGAAAAATGCAGTACTTGGTGAAGAACAGCACCATTGGGTCGCAATTATTGAGATCCCCATTTTTAACTGATCTAGCCATTGCTGCGACTGCCATTAATGTGTAAAATTTGTACGACCGCTAATCCCAATTGGGAGTGGTTATGCAACAAGAGAACTTCAGCCTACAAAGAGCATAGTTCAAGGTCGCGCTATTGACCATTAACTCAAAGAGTTCTGAAACACATCGGTCGCAGTGTTGTGGCACGGTATCGGGCGATACGACTTAAAAGAAAATGTTGAACATGACGAAAAATTTAGGTCATATCGCGACATCGTGGAACCGTATCGGCCAATTCGGTGACGATATTTTGACGACTCGGGATTTACTCGGACAACTTGGCCGAATTGTGCGAGACTTAGGGTTTATACGTATCGTATAACGGTATCGTTTCCAAAAGTGCTGAGACGGATACGACTCGGCCGACTCGTATCAGTATCGACCGATACTTTGAACCATGACAAAGAGGAAGAGATGAAGGGGTACCAGTGTGCGTTAGCTTCAGCCGACAAAGAGAGAGATGAAGGGATGCCAACATACATATAGATATAGATATAAGATACGACAATAATTATTATATTAATACAAATTTGGCTATATAATAAATATGTCCAATTTTGACTTTATATAATTGTTTGGAGGTATTTGTGGTAATAAAAATTTTTTTTTGTCTATTTGCCTTTTAGAAGTAGTATAGATATAGTTTTATCTAAGTGTTTTTGTCTAATATTCAAATAGTAATTATTTAATAAATATGATTTTCTCATTATAAAATACTAAATATTTGTTTAAGAAGTGCGCTTTATTAGTCATTCCAAACGCAACATGAATAATTTATTTTTGAATTTTCTTCCTAAGAAAAAAATTCAACCATTTGAGATTTTCACGAGTTGAACACCTTTGCCAAATGATTTACGACATGTCCAACCCTTATTCAAAATTACACTCAATATAAATTTGAGTAGAAATAAGTATAAGGTTCAATCATTTATTTAAATTCATATCAAAATGATAAGATAACCAAAATTTGTTTGAAATCAAGGAAAACTCAATTTTATTCAAATTTTTCAACAAACATCACTAAAATTTTAGTTTCCATTTTGTTTTTCGAATTTTTATCAATAAAGGGAGTCAATGAAAAATTAGAAAAAAAATACAAAGGTAGAGAAAAAAAGAGAGGATGAAAAATTTTTGGAGGAAAAATTTGAAGAAATAGATTCTTGAAGAATATGAAACATTTTTAAAAAGTTTTATTTATGTATCAAATCCAATTTTGTACTCAATTTTATATCAAATGTGTGAATAAAAGTTCTCCATTTGGGCAGGTTTGGACCGATATGGGCCCAGCGCAACTCGGCTCGTTTACAGTATTTTTGTGCCATTGATAAGGAAGGGGGACAAAACCATTTGCGCACTCCCAATTGGAAAGTTTACGCGACCTTCTATCTTGTCTTCCAAATCGGTCGTCACACTATAGTCTATAGGCCCCTCTCTCTCTCTCTCGCCACTGTAAGTTTTGGCAGTTGTGATGGAGTTGAAGTTATCGTTCTCGTCCGATAGCCCTCCGCTCTCAGTCATTGCGGCGGCGAAGATCGCCGGAATTTCTCTCTCCTTCAATCCAACACTCAGTACTGGCTCTCCTCCTACTTTGCTCCTCGCCGAAGGGTAATTTCTCCCTACCCTTTATATATAGCCGTGTGTATGAACACAAATGAGCTTTTATTAACTCAATCGGTATCCAGATTGAAGCAGGGAATAAATGAGCTTCTACGGTATCTTGGTGGGAATGGAACTATTCCCAATTTCTACGGCATTGATGCCTTTGAATCTGGCCAGGTCTGTTAATTTGAACTCTCTGAACCTCGTAGCATTTGAAATATTATCTTTCTTGTTAAATAATTTTTGGTTTATAAATGTTTGTTGGGTTCAAGTTTGCTAATTTTTCCTTTTCATTCTTTTTATAGATTGATAAATGGCTAGAGTATGCCTCTGTTTTTGCATCTGGTTCTGAATTTGAGGGAGCATGTGCCTGTGTGGATGAATATTTGATGCAGCGTACTTTTTTGGTCGGTCATAATTTGTCAATTGCAGATATAGCAATTTGGTCAAGTCTTGCTGGTAAAAGTTTTAGACTTTCACCTAATTATAAATTTGAAATTACTGAGGCATATACTGTAGTAAAGCAATCTGGCATTTGCATTTTTCAAAGTCTATGTTGCGTTGATTATCACTCAGTCATCAAGCTATCTGCTTGCTGGATACCATGAAATAGTTGTTACTTGTTCACATGCCGGCACATTGGGCTGTGACACATCATCTCTTATCATACTAGTGATGCTTTGATGTTTTTTAGCCATGCATTTTGTTGTATTATTGTTTGAATTTTTATTTGAAATGGTTGATGGTACAATTGACCTATGATTACTTAATTTGATTATTGCTCACTATGCTTCATAAGTTCATAATAATAATAATAGTAATAATAATATGATGGTGATGATGATGATGAAATTTTGGAGAAAGATATTGAATTTTGAAGAACTTCCTATTGAATGGGCCATCATTTTACACGAACAAGCAACAAGTAAAGGAAGGAAGAAATCATTGAGCAAATCCTTTAAATACTAGTTGAAATTGCATGGGATATCTATACTGATTGGGCATTTCCCACTAAGTAATTTATGTGAATTATTGATATTTCTTTCATGGGGTTTGTCCATAATTAATTCGTTTGTTGAAACAGGTCATAAGGGGCACTTACTATATGTACTCTATACGTACTTATATATTGTAATTTAATTAAGAACATGCCTCATCACCAGGATCTCTTTTAGTTGGATATCTGTTGTGATCCAGAGCATGATGCCTTCACTTTCTTCCTAGTTCATGGACTAAATGAATGCACATTCTAACACTAGTTAATCTTCATGTGTGCCTTGATGCCCAGTATGCATACATTTAGCACTTCTGCAAATACTAAAATTTTTGCTCTTTGCAGGAACTGGGCAGAGGTGGGAAAGTTTGAGGAAGTCGAAGAAATACCAAAACCTAGTGCGGTGGTTCAACTCAATATTTGTAGAATATAATGATGCCTTGAGTGAGGTCACATCAACATTTGTTGGGAAAAAGGGCTTGGGAAAGCCAATGGCATCCAAAGTAAAAGGAAAAGAGCAACAGGATTCTAATCCTCATTCCAAGCATGTAAATGGCAGTGCTAATGAAAAGGGCAATGTTGGCAATCGGCCCACATTTGAAGTAGATCTTCCGGATGCTGAAGTTGGAAAAGTGAAGTTACGTTTCGCACCGGAACCTAGTGGTTATCTTCACATTGGGCATTCAAAAGCAGCACTATTGAACCAGTATTTTGCTCAAAGGTACCAAGGTCAGGTGATTGTGCGCTTTGACGATACAAATCCTGCTAAAGAAAGCAATGAATTTGTGGATAATATTCTGAAGGATATTCAAACTTTGGGTATTAAGTATGAGAAGGTTACATATACGTCGGATTACTTCCCTAAGCTAATGGAAAAGGCTGAGGAATTGATTCATGAGGGTAAGGCGTATGTTGATGATACACTGCGTGATCAAATGCAGAAAGAAAGGATGGATGGAATTGAATCAAAGTGTAGGAACAACAGCTCCGAAGAGAACATGAAATTGTGGAAGGAAATGATTGCTGGATCTGAAAGGGGTTTACAGTGCTGTCTCCGAGGGAAGCTGGATATGCAGGACCCAAACAAGTCACTTAGGGATCCAGTATATTATCGTTGCAATCCGATGCCTCACCATAGGATTGGGTCTAAGTATAAGATTTATCCCACTTATGATTTTGCATGTCCATTCGTTGACGCTGAAGAAGGTATTACACATGCACTTCGATCTAGTGAGTACCATGATCGCAATGCTCAGTATTTCAGGATTCAAGAAGATATTGGAGCTCGAAAGGTTCTCTTATATGAATTTAGCCGGCTGAATATGGTATATACACTTCTCAGCAAGCGTAAGCTTCTATGGTTTGTTCAAAATGGAAAGGTTGATGGGTGGGATGATCCTCGGTTCCCCACAGTGCAAGGAATTGTGCGCAGGGGCCTGAAAATCGAGGCCTTGGTACAGTTCATCCTTGAACAAGTAAGATTTTTTTCTCTAGCAGTGATCAAAAGTTGGTCACAGAGCTGTCCAAAAAACGTGCATAAGGATTCCTTTGATTAATTTTGTCCTACACAGGATTTTTGCGGACGTGTTACAATGACATGATTAAAGCAGTTATACATATTTTGGATCTCCCGCTCTCTGTATCCTGCTCTCTTCCTTTCTTAACTAGGAAAACAGAACATGATAGTTTTGGGGTTGTCCTCTCTCTCTCTTGTGGTAGGGATGTAGGTAATGGTCAGTGAGATTGCCATGGCTGGAACCTTCTATTGAAATTTATTTCATAAATTGCTGTGTCTAACAAAGCTTGTAATGTATGGCATGTGCATTATTGTCTTAGATATATCCTAAAACCTTGGAAAAAGTGGGTTCATAGATTTATTTTTCCCTGAAGCTTAATCTTGTCCTCTTTTCTTTTCTTTTAGGGAGCATCAAAGAATCTTAATCTCATGGAATGGGACAAACTCTGGACCATTAACAAGAAGATTATCGATCCTGTGTGTTCCAGACATACCGCTGTCATTGAAGAACGGCGTGTATTGCTGACTTTAACTAATGGACCTGAGGATCCATTTGTTCGGATCATACCAAGGCATAAGAAATACCAAGATGCCGGGGAAAAGGCTACTACTTACACAAAGAGAATATTGATAGATCATGCTGATGCTGAATCAATCTCGGTAGACGAGGAAGTGACCTTAATGGATTGGGGGAATGCGATTGTAAAAGAAATTAGAAAGGACCAAGATGGGTATGTCACACATTTAGCTGGGGTTTTGCACCTTGAGGGATCGGTTAAGACCACAAAGTTGAAGCTCACCTGGCTGCCGGACATAAGTGAACTTGTAACACTCTCTTTAGTAGAGTTCGACTATTTAATTTCAAAGAAGAAGGTATATGCTGGTTTACTGAGAGCCAGTTGTTTCCTTTTTGGTGCTTTTAGTCAATTACAACTCCAGCGCATAATATTCTCTATCATTTTGGATTCATGGTACTTAATTTGTCTTTGTGGCCTGATCCTACTCAAAACCTGTGCCATACATATGGCTGCAAATGTCTTCATAGAGAAGAATTCCACACATTATATAATGTTTCTTGTTATAACGTGAATATGAAAGGAACTCTAGTTTTTTTCTTTTTTGGTCACAATTCATACAAGGGAGGGGGACTTGGTGAGACTCAAACCTTGCACCAGGAGGCAAGGTGGGAAAGACACTAATCACTAAGCCATTCCTCTTTGCTTAGAAAGGTACTCAAGTTGATGATGATATAATTTTGTTACTGTTTGCACTTGCAGCTTGAAGAAGATGAGGATTTCCTTGATGTACTTAACCCATGTACGAAAAAGGAAACTGTAGCCCTTGGAGATTCAAATATGCGGAACTTGAAGCATGGAGAAATACTGCAGCTGGAGAGGAAAGGCTACTTTAGATGTGACGTTCCCTTCATGAGGCCTTCAAGGCCCACAGTTTTATTTGCAATTCCAGATGGGAGGCAGCAAACTGTATCGAAGTAAGTCCTTTAGATTGTGGTTAGCCTTCAATGAATGAACTGAGAAAATTTTCCGTGTAACTCCCATTTGATACATGTCTTCCCCAAGTATTGTTAATGTGCACTGATTTAAAGTGACTTGTGAATCGTTTTTCAGTTATATCGATCTTTTACCTTCCATTGATTGTTTTTTTTAGCGGTTTATCAAAGGAGACTCTGGCTGCAGCCTCTTGCTGGTCCATGAGAAAAAAAAAATGTCCATAGTCAATTTTCCATTATTGATGCTGTCTATTATATTGGCGCTCTCTGTTCGTTTGAGGCCTTACCCACGATTTTTTTTTTTTTTTTGTTGTTGTTGTTGTGGGGGGGGGGGGGGGGGGGGGGGGGGGTGGAGAACTACTTAAAGATGTGGCCAATTTGGACAATATCATGACTATGTTTCATGATATGTGTTTGAAAATTTAGCCCTTGTGTTTCGGAGTGGTGATTATGTTAATCAACATTTCTCTTATTACATTAGAGAAACTTATTATTTTGTCACAGAAGTCATTAAAATTTCTAACAAAAGCTTATGCCACAAAGATGCTTCCCCCCCATAAGTGCATCTGTGCATGCATGCCAATAATTCTCACTAGCACAGCCTCTTTTCTTGGTGTTTTTAAGTAGTAGTAGTCTTGGTTAAAATATCAAAAGTGATAAGGTAGATAACACTGAATGATATTTCGAATTAAATGGAAAAGTTTAGGTCAAATCTTAATCAATTTTAATCCGATAGGATTATTGATGTATATCATCTGAAATGATTATATTGGAATGTGTTAAATATTTGTAATTCGGTATGATCTAAAATCCTAATCTTGTATATATGCCCATATATGGCACCATTTATTCATATCCACTCTGATCAAGTCTAATGCTTAATTCATACACACCTTTAATACCCTAAACAAACAATGTCCTAAATATGATGGTGTACTTGCTGATTTTGTAAACATTACATAGTGTAAAATTACCTCAATAGGTCAATAATATTGTCCCTAAGCAATTCAAACACCAATTGCTTTTTCGGGTTAGTAATTATGACTCAGATCAAATATTGCACAGTAAAGAGACCTTCACGGTCACACCTGGGAAGTTTTGACAAAGACTGGGACAACAAGATTTGACAACTTTGATAACAGTGGCATCATTTTTTGGCAAAAATTCAAATTTCGACCAATATAATCAATCATCTTGACAATCTGAGCAATTCGAGAAACTTATATACCTACATTATAGCATGTCATATAATTAGTCATAGCATGTGTCTGAAGGTACGATGTAACATAAAATATACTGTATCAAATAATATTTTCTTTTTCTTTTTCTACCCATTATTTTTATAAAAAAAATCGATAATTTTTTTTTCAAAATACGAGATTTCAAAAAAATATCAACATGTATATACAATCGTATATAAACAATGTCTAAGATAAAAATTATATTGAGTCACAAATTAATAAAAAAAAAAAAAAAAAATTTAGCTTGTGGTGGAAATGAGTGATGTGATAAAAATGAGTGAAAAAAATATATGGGGATAAGATTTAAACTCTTAACTCCTTTATTATATAGACTTATATAAAGATAATACTATCGGTCACTTATCTATCTCAAATTCCGCTATAGAGTGAATTAATTAACCATTGTGTATTTAGCCATATATAGTATGAAGATACTAATATCACTTCAGTAGTAGCTTCTGTCTACAATTTATTTTATGCGCTTTGACAGGTACCTCGAATAAAAGAGTGGATGTAAATGTAGGTTATTTTCTTGGACTGCTTTACATGTATCAACAATGGATTATGTAGTTCTTAATGAAATGCCCTTTGTTCATTTGAGGAAAAATGTAACCTTTGACCTACTCAATTATGGTCTTAATTCATAGGACCCCCTAACAGTCATGTTTATCAAATTGTACCTCCAACTATTGTTATTGGTTCCACATTAGGCGTATTAGAGATAAGTATTTTACTGCATCTTTACACATTTTCTATATAGAACATGTCGGACTTTTGATTTTGGGGGTATTGTAAAATTAATTCAAATAGTTGGAAAAATAATATGCGAAATTCAATAGTTGACGGAACAAAATAAGATTAGAGCCATAGTTTAGGGGATCAAGGTGAAAAGAACCAGATAACCTTCGAATTCCGTCTCATTTATGAACATAAATTCACACTTTAAATCTATAACTCATCCAAGTTCGTAATCAAACTCCCTTAGATAAAAATTAGTGATGTTGATGACAGATAGATTGATTGAAAGAATGCGAGTCCAATTGATTGCAAGGACTCCAAATATTACTTATACCAAAATCAAATGTATACAAATAATAAAATAATTTGGTTTTCGAATGCAAGTATTCAGTCATTAAATTAAATACATCGTGGAAACCTAATTTAGAGTGTAAACCATATTTCATATATTGGGATTTTCTGCTCCGATTATTCGGAAAAGAAATTATTCACTCATGATGATGAAATTAAAGCAAAGCATTGAGAAAGACATAATTGAATTCAAAGAAATAAAGATTAACTGGAAAGCAATAAAAACTTCACTGCAAAATGTCTTTTATTGAAATAACCATATTGAAATTGATTATACTGAATGAAATTGACTTGGAATTAAAAATACTAATATTTGAACTAAAGACAAATAAATAACTAACGAAAAGTTGCTAAGGAAAAAGACAAAGAAAAGTGCAAAGAAGAAGAAAAATAAACAATTGAGCGATCCCCATTCCTCAGCCAAAGCCTCCTATTTATGGTGTATGGAAGGAATATTTTCAGTATCTTCGTACATATATTATCCTAAAACATCTCTTCTTCTTATTGATAGAGAATCCCCAAAAGATATGACAAAATCAAACTCAAATTAGAGTTTTCCTTTAAATCTATTGTCGATCTATTGGTAGAACATTGATATATACCGGTAGAACCTCATTCTGTTATACGATCTACCAGTAAAACATGAATCAACTACTGGTAGAATCTTGATCTTCAAATCTTCGTATCTAGAACACATTTCAAAGAGCTTTACTATCGATAGATCATAACTCAACTACCGGTATCTTATACACTGTCTTCATTCCTACCGGTAGAACACATTACTATTCATTCAAGAGAGACTTGCTATCGGATCATAACTCAACTACCGGTACCTTTCACACCGTCTTTATCCCTGCCGGTAGAACTCAACTTTTACCGGTAGATTCTTCATTTTAGCACACTCTTACCGGTAGGGTTACTACCGGTAGAACCTATCTTTCTCTGAATTTCTTCTCTAAGGCCTCCGGCTTCACTTTTAGTGGATCAACTTCAACTCTAACTTGTCTAAAGCCATTATTATGATGCTTCTCATTTACCTTTTGCACCTAGACTAGATGCAATCACAAAATCAATGCATAAATCATAAAATAAGCTAATCAAAGTAAGTTAGTCTACTAGCAAGCCTAAAGTGAATATGTTAGTTATGAAATAATGCAAGAATGAGCACTCAACACACCCCAACTTAAGCTTTGTTAGTCCCTAGCAAACATCAAACTAAGGAACAAAAACAACAAAATAGATTCTTAAACATTCAAAGCAATATTTCAACAAACAAAATTAAACAAAAGAGTTACAAAGCATAAATTTAAATAAACTCAAGGCACTTATGATCCAAAAGACGTATTCATTCATAATGTCATAGTCTTTTAAGTACAGACTGACTCCAAAAAGAAATAAAGCCTAACTCCTAAAAATTCTTCTACCTAGGTTTTAATCAAGACAACTACTCTGAAGAAAAAACCTAAGGTTCTACTAGACCCTATATACTAACTATCATAAAAAGTAAAAAGGTAACTTCTAAATTCTATCACTTTGATTCAGAAGTAAGAGCATCCCCCAAATTAAGCTTCGTTTCCATTCGACCTAGAAACATCATTCTCCTCCTCAGAATCAGAGATAAGTATTGTGGTCTCAAAACTCTTTATTGCATCTAAATCTTTCCATTTAGAAGTAGTAGCCTTATCCCTAATATCAATTGTTTCTTTCATTCTTTCCATCACCTTTGAATGTACGGAGGCAAAGAGGAGCTAAACCAGAAGACTTGCAGCCCAAGGATTCGAAGATGAAGTCTTCTTGAGCACAGTAGGTACATCCTTGTTCTCTTCATCTTCCGAATCTATTCTCTTCCTCTTACCCTTCTCCCTAGCAGACCCCAACTTGATGGGGTAGCTCCAAAGGTCTTGTTCGAGGTTACTCGACCCGACCTTGTTCTTGCAATCTTTGCCATAACCATAGAAACTATGGCAACAACAAGAACTCAAGCTAGTAAGGTAGACCCATAGCTTTCGTAAAACAAATTAGTTTGGGACATAAGTTTTCTAGGAGCCATTAATCTGAAATTACCACAACAAATCTCTGTAATAACAAGAATCAACTGATGCCCAAGCCTTACAAGAAGGTTTCTAAAATTTCTAGAGAGAAAGAGGAGCTTTTATAGTGAAAGGGAAAAGTTAGATTTAAAGAAAACCTATGGATTTCCCAAAAAAACCCTTATTTAATGCCTTAGGTTCAAAACCTACCAGTAGGTGATGCATGATCTACCAGTAGAACGTCACTCTGTTTCAGCACCTACCGATAGGATATACACATTCTATTGGTAGATCTCCAAATTCCTGAAAAATTCCTATTTCTACCTCTTTTAATTTTTTTTTCTTTAACAAATCAAAACAAAACTAATTCTAGACTCAACTAACACCTAGTCCTAGTTAATCAAAAACAAAAACCCTAAATACTCAAAAGACAATGATCCAATTTTTATGCCAAATTCTAAAAACTTATGCAATATAACTCAATCTGATAGAAGCTCAAATTCAAATGCTATGGAGTTTAAAACATCACAAAAATAAAAACAAAAAGAGCTAAACACAAAAAAAAATTCGTAGGCATTCACGACTATATTTAGCCTATGCAACAAGTCTTTAAACTCCTAGGTAATCCCTAGTGGACGAGTTTTGTCTCGTTAAGGTTTTCAACAAAGATATCTACAAACTTCTCCATTTTAACCATTTCAAGCGAATTATTCTTCTCTAATCATCAATGAAAACCTCAATATGCCAATTATACTCAAACCAATTCACACATAGCTATTTTTAGGTCTAAACGTTATGCAAGAGTATTCACACATACTTTATCATCAAAAACTCATATGTGCATGATATCAATTAATTCAAGAAATCTATCAAACCAAATTCCCATCCCTACAAGCTATCCAAAACTAGCTTCGATGCAATTCTCACCAAGACGTCACTCAGAATAGAACTCTCTGATTATAATGACTGCTTCACTCAAGGTATATGTGAGCAGAATCTGTGTTAACAAAACAAATATATCTCACATATTTTCATATAATGAAAGACAATATGAAATGAATCAACTTAACATAATCTCATGAAAGAATGTTAAAGCAATAAGAACAATACAATCATTGTATTCTTTTATCAATTCAACATATTACTTATCATCATCCTCAAAATCAATTAGGGCTTCATTATGGTTGTAATGGGGCCAAGGGTGAGAGGTAAAAGAAATGAAGGATTAAAGAATTCAAAAGAGTTATCCCAAGACAATTTGCTTTATTTGGACACATGACCTCTCCTTTTGAATCTTTTCTTCTTGTTTCTATCACTTCACTCACTTTTTTTCTTCACAACCTTTGGCTTTTCCATTTTTTTTCTTTTTACATGAAATTTCCAATTCTAAGCATTTTTCTTCTTCTTTCATCCTTTCCCTTTTTTTTTCCACTTCCATGCGTGTGAGCTTTTTTTTTTTCAAACTCTATCCGCTTGAGCATATACCACAAATTTCCTAACTTCCTTGATAAAAGCATATCAATTCTAGGGATAACCAAGGTAAGATATTTTTTTTAACTGGCTTGGCTATTATTCATGGCTAAGAATCGAACATTCATGTTGGCTCAATCACGACTTCTAAGAAAGATTTTATAAGAAAGAAACAAATTCAGCCTCAAAATTTAATTAAAAGATGGCCTGAAATCATTTTTAAAAAACAATGGCAAATTATTAATTGATAGGGATACAACCAACTGATCACTCCTTATACTCTAACCAAAACAACCATAATGAGATTATTGAAAGAATTGGATATGAAAGAACTATTCAAGAGTAAATGTAATATAACCCTCCTACAAGTTAGGCTCTAACCTCACAAGGTAATATACTCATCTCAACTATACATGTCAAGCCTTTAAGACATGAACCCAACCTAATATATTGCAAGAATTAGCTGACAATAGTGTACATAAAGTTGAGTTCCTAATGACAAAGTAAGCATGATACTCAAGCATAAAATAAATTCCATCAATTAGCTACTATGCAAATCAACTCAAATTCCAATCAACATATCAAAGTTCACAAAGAATCTTAAAATAGAGGATAATACATTCAAGATAGCTAAAGCAAATTTATTTATCTATTTTTTTTTAGGAGCAACAAACAAAACAAAGAAACAAAATAGCAAGCAAAAAAAATAAACAAATAAAAAGTGATGTAAACTCTCACCCCCAACTCAAATTAAGCATTGTCCTCAATGCAACAGAAATAACCATATGCAATGAAAAATAGGAAATAAATAAGGGAACAAGGTCACTTGAAACACAGCTCCAAAAAGAACAACTACTGTAAAACCAAGAATAAAAGGAATTATCAAAGAAAAGATAAAGAAAACAACTATTTAACTAGTGTACAACAAGTCATGTGGTAAAGAAATCACTCAGTAGGGGGATCCCGATAAACAGGATCAACAAGCTCTTTATCAGGCTCCTCCAAAGGAAAACTTTCCAAGAATGACTTCAATCGTTGACCATTGACCTTCAAAGTCTGGCTATTTTTTGGGTTTTCCACTTCCACGGATTCATTTGGATAAACTGTGTGGACCACAAATGGGCCGGTCCAACGAGAACGTAGTTTTCTTGGGAAGAGGTGAAGTCGGGAATTGTATACAAGTACCTTTTGGCCTTTCTCAAAGGTCTTTCTCAAAATGGATTTATCATGAAAAATTTTGACATTTTCTTTATAAATTTTGGTGCTTTCATACACATCTCTACGTATCTCCTCAAGTTCATTCAAATCCAAACTCCGATGACTACTAGCAAGCCTCATAGTGAAATTCAAAGTTTTAATGGTCTAGTATGCTCTATATTCCATCTCTATTGGCAAATGACAAGCTTTACTATAAACTAGTCTATAGGGAGACATGTCTAACTGTGTCTTGTATTCGGTCTGGTAAGCCCACAAAGCATCATTTCTATTAGGATTCACCATTTTCTTGAGCATATGTTTGATCTCCCTATTAGCCAGCTCAGCTTGGCCATTGGTCTGTGGGTGGTATGCAGTAGACACCTTATGTGTAATACCATATTTATGAATAAGTGTAACAAATGACCTATTACAAAAATGTAATCCATCGTCTCTAATGATAGCTCGAGACATCCCAAACTGAGATAAAATATTTTCTTTCAAAAATTTGATCACAACCTTGTGATCATTTATCCTACTTTGGATAGTCTCCACCCACTTTGACACATAGTCAATTGCCAATAATATGTATGCATAGCCAAAGGATATAGGAAAAAGACCTCCAAACTCAATATCCCAACAATCAAAGATTTCGATAACAAGTATGACAGTAAAGGACATCATGTTTCTACGGGTCACACCTCCTAACTTTTAAGGTTGCTAAGAAAGGTTGCATAGAATGGAGAAATTGCCTTGTTGGCTATTTCATATAAAAACAAATTTGCCTTTTTTTTGATGAAATTCATTGCACATAAAGTTAGGGACAACTTGGGTTTATTGGAGATCCTTGCTAATAACCATGGTTTTTTCTTCTTCAAATTCGAAAGTGAAGAAGCCAGATCTAAAGTAGCTGAATCTGGCCTGGATGTTTCAAGGGAGACCCTTGATTCTGAAAAAGTGTCAAGCTGATGTAGCTATTTCAAAGGAAGATTACTCTTCTATCCCAGTTTGGATTAAACTCAATAATATCCCTCTTCAATTCTGGGTAGAGGAAGAATTAAATTATAGGGAGAATTATATTCAGACCTCCCGAGATTTGTCACTTAACCACTCAAATCGCCTGACATTTGAAATATTACACATAGACTTTTAAGGTTTGTACACGCATAACACTTAGACCCTTACCGTCAATGTCCGTTAATATATTGGCCAGTATATTATACTCAAACCCCTAAAATTTGTAAATGTGTAATACTTAAACTTCTTAAGTTTAAAATGTTATACTTAGATAAAAAATACTCCAATCAAATATAGAATATTAAATATTTTAAATTTTACAACCAAAATTCATATTCTATTATGACATTTATTGAAATAAAATTAAAAATAAAAATGTAATTTTTTAAAAAAATCATAATTAATATACAATTATACTATCTATTGGAATTTAATATGGTCATTTAAACTACGAATTTACCCCAATTAAAACTAGAAGATATTGTGTACATTACAGTTTGACCACTTGTTTGATTTTTTAATTTCATTCCAATAGATAGCATAATTATATACTAATTATGATTTTTTAAGAAAAAAATTAGATTTTTATTTTTGATTTTATTTCAATAAATGATATAATAGAACATGAATTTTGGTTGTAAAATTTATTTTCTATTATGAATGACTTAGACTACTTGTTTGATTTTTTAATTTTATTCCAATAGACTCCTTGTATACTAATTATGATTTTTTAAGAAAAAATTGGATTTTTATTTTTAATTTTATTTCAATAAATGATACAATAGAACATGAATTTTGGTTATAAAATTTAAAATATTTAATATTCTATCTTTGATTGGAGTTTTTGTGGTCTAAATATAACATTTTAAATTTAAGGGCTTTTGGCCATTATCAATATGACCTTTTCTCTACCGATGCATCTTAACAACAAGTCGTATTTGGGTATTTTAGGAAATGTATGATTTTGAATCTCCGATCTTCCTCTTCCACTTCCACCATCAATTCCTTGAAATCCATTCCTCTGGCTTTGATGGATGGAAATACTCTCTACTAAAATCTGATTAGTTGCTCACCCATGCCCCATGGAATCCTCAACCCTGATCCCAACTAGGCCAATTTATTAACCTGGTCGTTTAACTCCCTTGGGACCGACTGCAATGTTGTGTTGTCAAAGTTTGACAATAAAGATATTGCAATGGAGTGGAATGGACACAAATCACCAACTCTTGCTCTAGAAATTGCCTGCAATTTTGCTGATGACCAACTTCAATCGTTGATGCCCCCATTCCCAACAAAACCTCAAGTCCGATGATCAACGCTTCTTACTCGGCCTAGTTGGTAGTGTATTCAAATTCTAGTTTGAATGATAGTGGGGTTTCACGGCCCTAGTGTGACTCTATAATCACCTCAGCCCCCACGAACGCTCGTGTTTGCGAACCGCCGAGTTTTGGTTTCCTTGGCATAAGAGAAACCATGGGTACTCCTAACAAACCAAGTGAATCCCTTGTATCTTACTCTACTTCTATGCAAGGGTGATCTGCCAGGAAATCGACCAATGCTTGACCTTTAATTGCGTGTTGCGGTAAATATTGAAGTGAGAATTCCGTTAGGGCTAAGACCCATTTGCCAATTCGACCTCTTATATTCGAACCGGACTGGCTGGTTGAACCGGTGAATCAGGCTCTCAACCGGTCCTGTTTATTAATTAGACCTCTTACGTAATTAAACCGCTTAAACTAGCCAGTTTTGCCTAAAATTGGAGAACCAGACGAGTTATTCAAACCGGGTGGTTCGAATTTTAAGGGATAAAAATAAGTGAAAATTATTAAAAAGTCCAATTATGGGGACCTATTTTGCCAATTAGTCTAGGCAAGGATTCTTTAAGTCATTAAATCCACGTTAGTTGAGTTTTTTTGTCATCTCTCTTTTGTCCCTCCTGACCAAACTTTCCAAAAAAATACAATCGAAAAAGTAGTTCTTGTCGGAAGAGTTGCGTTAGAGACATCTTTCTCTGAGGAGGAGGCTTTTGTCATCTGGCTCTTCATAAATGATGTTAGGATCGGCTGGCTCATCCTCGGAATCCGAAAAAAAAAATAGAGACAAAACGGAATCACTTTGTTTCGTTTCAGTAAAATATCTAATCAAGCTGAATAGGATTGGAAGGGTTTTCACGATCATTCACATCAATTTCAACAGGTAGGAAGAGGGTAGAAGCTACTGTTTCTAGAATGCAAGTTAGCTTGCTTACTCTCCTAGTAGCGTACGTTGGCGGCAAGGAAAGAGGCATTGGAAAGACTAGACTATACTAAAGTAAAGAGGTATTTGGGAAGCGACTAGTCGCTTCTGGCCAAGCTTCTAGAAGGCTGACCACTACATAGAGAGATCCATATACCAGTCATGAGCGACAACAACGCCTAGAGAGGCATGATGTCACAACACCTCACCATAATAAGTGGAGTTTTAAAAAGTCTGTGGCAACAATAATCTGTCTCAAATAGTATTTGCGACAGCAAATAAACCTTTTATGATAGTACTACCATCACAAAAAAAAAAATCTTTTTTTTTTCTCCAAAACACTTTTTTTGTGACGGTGAACACTACCACAAAAAAACTTGTCTGAAAAGACCCTAATTCTTATAGTACATTTATGTGAATTACAACGACTTGGACTTTTCACTCATCCCTCAACTCTACTAACATCAAACATGACAGCTCATGGCTGGCTTGCATTGTTTATCCTACTCTGCCTAGATCTAGTGATAGAGCCATGATTAGTTCAATGCTTGCACCCCTATATTGGCATGGTTATTTTAAGTGTGGATTACATAATGAGTTTGTCGCCAACCATCAAGAATTGGTTTTGAAGATTGATGATTTCGTTAATGAAAGGCTATGCACTTCTTAAAATCGAGGGGACATCCAAACAATTTCAAATTTCTTACTCTTTGTCGGAGATATTGAAGTCCAAATTTCTTTGAATGTAAAACTTAAAAGATTGAAATGGTTGGCAGGCTGAAAGTCAAAGTTCAAATACCATCTGAAGTGCCTGAGCCAAACTCGAAGATGAGTTTTTTTCAACTTGGGAAGTTTGATGAGGGAGTGGCCCAAGACAAGCGAAATAGTCCAGTCCATTTTGAAATTCAAAGCTCAATTCAATTGAAGGAAAACGAAGGTTCAATCAATCTTTAAATTTTGGGTCTACTTCCATTAATAAATTGAATCTTCTCATATCAATTCACGACGCAAGACCTATATCATTGGAAAGCTTTATGAGTCTACTTTCTAATGCATCAAACAGTGCATTATTTGGAGTTTTCTTGAGCGAGGTATGACAATTTTACTAAATAGTGCCTAATCTGTCTAGTAAACTAGGAATTATTATTTTAATTTCCTTTAGTCTTATGTTTTCCAAGACCCTTTTATAGTTTTCAAGTTTTTTTAGGTCTTGGTTAAAGGTCTTAAGTATTAGTGTTGAAAATATAAGTTTTCATTACATGTAGTTGTAGGGGTGTTCCAAGATAAGTTCTATAAGAGACCTAATCATGTATGACTTGAAAAAGTTTGATATTTTTTTGAACGAAATTACAGTCTTTGGCTTACTTGAAGAAAGTTTCCTTGTTACACTCTTATCCTTTCAATGGATTTTTGATTGGTGATGAGTTTCGGCTATGTATCGCTTTAGTAGATTTTATTGAGTGGCGAGCCTATTTTCTATCCCTGGATTATTTCCTCTATGACCATGTACTTCTCCGCAATCTCACAAGTTCATTTATTGTATAAGTTCAATTCTCTTAGATTAGTACTGCGGGTTGGATGATAATGAAATGTGTAATGTTTTTCTCCCTTAAAAGTGGTTCAAATCTTTGTAGGTTAGTAAATAGAAAAATGTAAAGCATCAACATATCATCATATTGAAGAATAAGAACATGGACCATATATAGGATGACAAACCTATGGCAGATGGATAGTTTAAAGCAATCGGTTGGACCAACAAGGAAATCAGATGATCCTTTGTCCAACTGTCTGGCTCACCATGTCCATCTCCATATTGGTGAAAGCATTGAGCAGTCCGAGCAATATTTGAATTGGCACTTAAAAATGGTTTAGAGGAAGGATAGTAGTTGAGCATATCTCTGTTAAATGTCTTCCATATTTCATGAACTAAATTGCTTATGTATTCGCGAACGACTTCTTCAGATGTACCAGTTTCATTCATGTAACATTGAATAGCTTTGAGCATATCTCCTCTGGCCAACTTATCCTACACATATCTCATGTTAATGTGACTTCAATAAGATAATATGATCTTTGATAATACGTATTCTTATCATGGTTGTGCTTCAAAGAAAATTGTGTCAAACATATCGATGATGTTCCCAAATCATTGGCGAGTCGAAGAAGCAAGCTGGTGCAACGCATGATACTTGGAAGCTCCTCTATATGATCCAATGCCTCCTTGGTGATTTTCTCTGTGGTTAGGAAAACTTTCTCTGTGGTTAGGATGTAACTACAAAATAGCATGAGAGGCGCTGCTATGGAAACTACTGCATTTTCAAGATATTCTTTCAACGTTGGCTTGTATCCGCCATAGTACCACTTTGCTTCCTTCAAGTAAGCTTTACAAAGATCTGCCCACTAAAGTAATAGAAACTTTTTGCAGTAAATTTTCTGAGTTACCAAAACTAAAGGAAAACTTTCGATTGTAGAAATCATCGTAAGCTCAGTTTGCATGAATTGTATTAGTTTATTATTGAGCTTAATTAATATGTGATGCACTATGAAGCACATATAGTTCGTCAAGGTGGACGTACCCATATAGAATACCGTATCAAATATGATGCTCGTCCGATATTTGAGGATACATATCGGATACGCATCCGATAATTAATAAAATATGTGGATACTTCTACACATAAAACAAAATATACAATTTTTAATTTCAATCAATACTCTTTCCTTTCGAGTTTACATAAAATACAAAACATCAACAAAATTTAATTTGACTTTAAAGGCACGAGTGTTTTTTTAAGTATTATCTACTATTACATGTCCAAAAGGTATAAAAGAATGAGTTAGGTACACTATAACTTTAGAAACAAATACTTGTAAAGAAACCAACTAGTTAAATGTTGATTCTAATTATTTTAATTGGTCATGTACACTTTATAAATATATTATAATAAGACGATATTACATATTTTTCAAGATAAAAATTACCATAATTTTGTTTACTATTGTTAAAGAATTACTAAAAATTATAATTTTTAAGTTATTAAATAATAGTAAAATATAAAATATATTGTATTATAGACGTATCTCGACCATACCCATATTTTTTTTGGGAGAATTACACTCAAACTCCATAAGGTTTGTCACTTAATCACTCAGGCCCCTTGACATTTGAAATATTATACACAAATCCCTGAGGTTTGTACGCCTGTAATACTTAGACCCCTGCAGTCAATGTCCGTCAGTATATCTGTTAGTAAATTACATTCAGACCCCCTAAAATTTGTAGACGTATATGCGGCGCCCATCAGATCGGCATTAAGATGTGCTGTCTTATTAAGAGATATGGCTATTATTGGTCAAGTATACTGAAGGATTGTATCAAATATGCAAGAGGTTTTCAGGCATGTTAATGCCATTGACCTATCCAGAGGCAGCCAATAAAGTCATAGCTATTTAGAGCATGGACCATGGATTTAATCGGGAAGATCTTTTTCCCTTGTTTACAAGACAACATTCTTTTATCATCTTGGCCATCGACTATTACACTAAGTGGGTATATGTCATCCCGATGAGAACAGTCAACCAAGCCGATATCATTCGAATAATAAAGGAGAATATAGTGCATCGGTTTGGGCTTCCCCAGCACATAGTGGCCAACCAAGGAAACGTCTTTGCAGGAAGTGAAGTTAAGGGTTTCGTAGAAGAATATGGTTTTAACATCATTCATTCAACCCCATACTTCATTCAACCCCAATGGCCTGGCCGAGTTCGCCAACAAAGTGATGAAAGGAATTATTGCCAAAATTGTGTAAGACAATCCAAAAGGCTGGCATGATAAGATGTCAGAAGCACTATGGGTGTACAAAACATCCAAAGGGTCTAGCACAGGAGTTATACCATTCAAGTTGACCTACGGGCATGATGCGGTCTTGCCAATGGAGATCACCGTGAATTCGTTGCGAGTGGTTTTTCAACATAACTTAAGTCCAACTGAATATAATGAAGCCATGATGATAAAGCTTGAAGACTTAAACGAAGTGTGATTAGGTGCATTAGATTACATAAAAGTGCAGAAGCTAAGGGTCGCCAGAGCATACAACAAAAGAGTCAAAAACAAGGCACTTGGGGTAGGTAACTTGGTTTCTAAGGCAAGGTTGCCTGTAGGACTTAACGACCAAAGATTTGGCAAATGGTCTGCCAACTGAAAAGAGTCGTTTAAAGTCCTAGAAATTAAGAGAGATGGTGTTTACCACTTAAGGAACTTAGATGGAGAACGTCACAATCGCTCCATCAACAGGCAATTCTTGAAGGCCTACAGATCAATGATCTAGGAGGCCGCATAATGCGAACAAGACCTTTAAACATAGGAGGTCACAGCTACCAGCCCAATGCAGGTCGACGACCATTACATTATTTGTCTTAATACTTAACAGTTGTATAAAATTGCAACAAAGAAGTAAAAAGTATTGCAAGTTTTATTCATGAAGTTTTGTACAAATTCGGTGGATACAATTTGAAAACATAAAGAAAAGTAAAGTGTTGCATCAAAGTAGCCTGCTTTTGGAGGATTTTCGTCCAAGTTTGAAGATGACAACTTGTGCGTCAGAGACAAAGAAAGGAGCAATGAATGAATGAAAGCTTGGGTGCATGAGGCAGAATGGCCTTTGACACAAGCCTTCCCAGTCAGAAACTTCCCCAACAGGGGACCTCCCTTAGTCCTCACCTCTAAATTCCAGATCAGTACTGAAGTAGTTGATCCCCTAGTCAAGCTGAAGATTAAAAGAGGGAAACAAGTTTCAGGGCCATAAGATGCACCAGAAGCCAGATGTAGTATTTTCTTCAAGTGCATGTTATCGACCCATGTTTCCTTACCCCCAAGAAAAGGATCATCAACCTGACCAAAGAATACAAGTGCAGTGAAGCACCAATCTTTTCGGAGGGATATGAAGTAAGTTGGTAAAGACAACTGTCGATGTTAGGAGGAAAAGACAAAGTAACTCCTTTGGCTAAGACCGAATGAGAAAGAGGCTAAGGACTAACAAAATCATCTTCCAATTTTCTTTCTTTTAGGTCAAGATGGTCAGAAGGAATAAGGTTGTTGCATAATAGGGAAAACATCCTTGGGGAATTTTGGTTTGCTCCAAATTACCCAGTACTCATGGGTATTTATAGGCCATGAGGAGTTTGAATGCATTAATGGCCTCATCTCAAGAACCGCCAATATTTATGTTAATTTAACGAAAGGAGAATAAAGCGCCATTTTCTAAGGCAGTCAAAGTGTTTGAATGCATGCACAAGGACCGAATGATGGAGACGTGATTTAAATGACAATAAGTGCTAGTTAAGTCACAGTCATATCAACCGTCACGTGATAAATGGAAAAGACAAATATAAGTAAATAAATAAAGGACAAAACAGTTCATCTTTATTTATATCTCATTTCTCTAGAAATCGTACAAGATTTGAAAATTGGCTTCTAATTGGTATAGGGAACTATTAACAGCCTGGAATTTGACCAAAGCTGATTCAACAAAGGCCAAGTCATCATCCACATAGGCCGCGGTAGCTTCTGCGGTGGTCTTTATTTCTTCCAAATGCTCATGGAAGGATGCAGACTCCTCCAACAAGGCCACATGGTGAGCCACCAACTTAGCAATTTGACGGTCATTCTCGGCCAGCTTTTCAGGAAGAGAGGCGAAGCGATGGAAATGGCTGGTGAAAATTTGGATATGTTGTTGCAAGTTGACTAGTCATTCCCTTTGATCATGAATAACTCAAGGCAATCTTGACGTTTCTAATACAATGGCCCAGCCTCCTGAAGAAGGGTTTGAAACTGATCAGCCGCGTTAGGGCTTGACGGTCTTCTTCAACAATAAAGTGAGAAGAGGCCAGTGTCCTAATTGATTGGAGTCGCTCCTCGAGAAGTCCTGCCTCATCTACCAAAATTTCAAGGTGGTCGTTGCTCAAGATATCTTTCGATGGAGAAGGTAAACATTGCCTTGGTCACGTTGGCAAGGAAACTAAGGCACTATTTCCAAGCTCACACTATTGAGGTTCTGACCGATCGAATCTTAAAGGCTATCTTCTGGAAAGCAAACCTCTCGGGAAGGGTGGCCAAATGGACTATCGAGCTAGAGGAGTTCGACATGCACTATCAACCCCGAATATCCATTAAAGGACAGGTCTTGGTTGACTTCATCACTAAGTTTATTGCGTCTGAATGCCCCTCGCTGGAGGAACCCTGGAAGCAAGACCCCACCATACCCGGTGAATCCTGGAGATTGCAAGGTCATCAAACGCAAGGGGGCAGGAGTGGGGATAGTCCTCACTAGTCCCTAGGGATCTACGATGGATAGAGCAATTCGACTCAGCTTTGGAGGGTCAAACAACGAAGTAGAATACGAGTCTCTTATCTCGAGACTTGGCATGGCAAAAAATGTTGAAGCCAAACACATTCACATGTTCTGCGACTCCCAACTGATGGTCAACCAAGTTAATGGAGATTTTGAAGCCCGAGACTCTAGGATGAAAGCTTATTATCAAAAAGTGCGGACACTTATGGGGGAATTCAAGGATGTGAAGTATCCCAAATTCATCGAGATCATAACAGTCAGGCCGACACTTTGGCTTGCTTCTCCATAACCTTGGCATCCGATATCACCTGAAGAATAAAGGTGGAGTATCTGCGGACTCAAGTATTGCCAACTCAAGTACCGCCGAGGTACTCCCCATCAGTGCACATGATGCTCCTCCAAGCTGGATGGACCCCTTGGTCAAGTACTTATCGACAGAAGAGCTTCCAGAGTGTGGCAAGGAAGCCAAGAAGATAAGACTCAAAGCCCCGAGGTTCTAGGTATCTCCCAACCAAAAGCTTTATCGAAAATATTTTTCGAAACCATATCTCTTGTGTGTTCCCGAAGACAAAGTACAAGCACTCCTACATGAAATCCACAAAGGGATATGTAGAGGCCACACGGGCAGGCGGTCCAAGCAGTATGTACAAAAGTGCCAAAAGTTTGCGCCTATCATTCAGTAGCCAGCTAGAGATCTTAACCCGTTCACGAGCCCTTAACCTTTCTCTTAGTTGGTGCTGGATATAGTTAACCCACTTCCTACGTCCCCGTTGAACAAGAAATTCCTCCTGGTGGCCACCAACTATTTCACAAAGTGGATTGAAGTCGAGCCTCTAAGTCGCATATGGGACGTCAACACCAAAAAATTTGTATGGCAAAACATTATCACTCGGTTTGGCATCCCTCGAGCTATT
This sequence comes from Ilex aquifolium, assembly GCA_951799425.1. Classification (NCBI taxonomy): domain Eukaryota; kingdom Viridiplantae; phylum Streptophyta; class Magnoliopsida; order Aquifoliales; family Aquifoliaceae; genus Ilex; species Ilex aquifolium. The sequence continues at coordinate 45,110,758 of OX637391.1, read as the reverse complement.
GCTTCAAACAATAGAACACAATTCAATAGTAGCTCTTTTAAATAATTTTGCACGGTATTCGATATTCAGAATTATTACTCGACCCCGACATATCCATAGTGTAATGGGCAGGCCGAGGTCTCCAAAAAAACTATCCTGGCAGGAATCAAGAAAAGGTTGGAGAGGGCAAAGGGGAGATGAACCGACGAATTACTCAATGTGTTGTGGGCATACTAAACAACTCCACATGCATCAATAAGGAAAACCCCATACGCACCAGCATATGATATGGAAGCGGTGATCCCCTTAGAGGTTGGGCTTACGACCATATGGAGTCAAGCCTTTGAATCTAGAATGAACGACGAAGCCCTACAAGGACCTCGACCTTGCCGAGGAAAGAAGAGAACTTGCGGTCATTCAACTGGCCAGGTCAAGGGAAACTATCCAGACAACATCAGAAGAAAGTCCGAGCTAGGGACTTCCAAGTGGGGAACCTAGTGCTTTGCAAAGTGGTGGGGGGCACTTAGGAGCCAACTAACGGGAAACTCGACCCCAATTGGAAAGGACCCTACAAGGTCACTACAATAGAGGGCACATGATCTTATAGGCTCGAAGACATGGAAGGGAAAACTGTCCCCCAATCATGGAATGTATCTAATTTTTTTTTTTTAAAATATTATTAATGAATTTCCCCTGTGACGATGCCAAGACTAGTCTGAAAACATGGGTTTGATCTTAGTCATTAGGGGCACAACCCCGAGCAGGATAAGCCTTTGCCAACGCAAAATGTCATTCTCAAAAAGTTGGAACACAAGCTCTACGCTTGGTCGTTAGGGGCACGGCCCCGAGAAAAGTACGCCTTTGCCAATGTAAAGCATTGTGTTTAAAAAGTTAGAACACAAGCTCTACGCTTGGTCGTTAAGGGCACGGCCCTAAGCAGGGTAAGCCTTTGTCGATGCAAAGCGTTGTGCTCAAAAAGTTGGAAAACAAGCTCTATGCTTGGTCATTAGGGCACGACCCCAAGCAGGGCAAGCCTTTGCCGACGCAAAGCGCTGTGCTCAAAAAGTTGGAACACAAACTCTATGCTTGGACGTTAGGGGCAAGACCCCCGGTTCAAAAAGTTGGAATTCATCTTGCACTTGACCATTTGGGGAGCAGCCCCAAGAAGAGTAATCCTTTCGCCGATGCAAAGGACTGTGTTCAAAATGAACCGGAAATAATGCTAAGTTATGAAAGGGAAATTGCATTAATAAACTGAGGGTTTTGCGTCCTTTATGGAAAAATAAAAAATAAAAATAAAAAAGGAAAAGAGAAGATAGTGAAAAGGCTCTGAGGCCTACAAAGTTTGAAGAGAACAATAAGATAAAACATCCCCACAGAGATCATAGAAGTTTCATTTCCCTGCCCCATTTTCCTAGTTGCCTCCATCCTAAGAGCCTCCACATCGCCTTCACCGCCCCCACCTTCGTCCTGGCTGTCGAATAGGTCCTCAATTTCCTCAATCTCCCCAAGGTTCTACTAGCCAGTCGAGGTATCGGGGAGTGCAGGATCTCGAGGATAAAAGGATAGTGCAGTGGAAGGAAGCCAAAGAGGGGACATCACACTTTTGCCCAAACCCTTATCACTTACCGGAATCAGCTCATTCACTGGAGTTGGACCCCTTGGCACATTCGCAATTGGGGCCTCCTACTGGCCCTCCGTGGGGGGGTCCTGCTGAGTGTCCGTAAGGGAAGGATTAACCTCTTCATCAGATACTAGCTCGAAACGAAGATGTACAACTCAAACCGCTTCGACTCAATGCTCACTCCTACAGCCTAAAGAGCCAAATCCCACCATTTCTTGAAGGATTTTCTCTGGCCATTTGCGAAGGCCTTCATCATTTGACGTTGGCACTAATTGAACCCCTAGATATGGATTGAGTTCTCTCTGTTCTCGGTGTTCGCTTGCACTGCAGTCAAGTCTTCAACCTGACAGTCAAGGTGGCACAATGGTTCTCCGCCTCCAACAGTTTGGCCTAGGCAGCAGAGACCTTAAGCTCGACCTCACTCTTCTTTTTATCTTCCTTTACCTTAACAATCTTGCTCTTCTCCAAGTTAGAAGACATACCGTCCATTCGCCTGATAAGTCACCAATCTGCGTCACCTTATTAGCAACTGTCTTTTCAACAAGATGAATATGAAGATTCTTCCTATCAATCTCGATCTGGGTCCTGTAATCCTAGAAACGGTTGATGATCACTCCATTTTGTTGGCTGATCTGGAAAACACAAGGTCCATTTTAGAATTGATAGTGAAAATTGGAATGTTGGAACGAAAGGGATTCGAAGGAACTTGGTGTTCGATCTCTATCCTTGTTGAAGAACTACTCAGGAGATAGAAGGGCTTGAGAGAGTGGATCTTCTGAAGAGTCTCAATGCCACCCTTATTTATACTACTCGATGTGGCAATAGTTAGTGAAGAGACGGGAGCATTCAATGCGAATTCAAAAATGGGCGACAAAAATGAGTGTAACGACCCCCAAAGTGGAGGCGTGCGCGAGAAGCCTTCAATCCCTTCACGCCACGTGGCCCATGACGCAAGGAAACCAAAGGCTGGGGGCAGTTGATGGGACATGGGCGGCTCGCCACTCATGAGTCAACACGTGGCCTAGTATTGTTGATGGATATGTCCCCTGAGCTGCTCCAAGCCAAGACAGAAGGACGAGCACGCTCAATGCTGAATGAGCATGAAGGAAATACGTTATTGGGCAACACTAAGGATTAATTGCCCTTGAGAAAGGTGTCTCGTGCAGTATGTTGATATGACAAGCGATCATTACTCTGCCATGTCAACTTGGGCCCAGAACCAAACTCCCGGGAAAAACAGAAGGATGCATGGCCCTCCCTGACGTGGATAGATCTCAAGGGCATCAAATTCAATGCTCGACATGAAGAACTTGATGTTTAGGATGACTTAATAGTTAAGGGCGGGAGGTAATAAATGCTCAGTCTCCCAAGCATTGAAGTCATGATTACGCCCAACCACCAAACATTAATGAAATGTGACAAGATGCACTTATTACGCGGTTCAATGACGAGAGACGGGAGACCTACTGATACGATAGCCCTCAATGAGGGATTTCGGCCATTGACTGCAAAGCCTAGGCTTAATGCACTCAAGTGGTTGACAAGAAGTATAAATAGCCCAGTGAGGTAGAACTCAGGTATGTATGAAAAATATACTTGCACAATACTCTTATCCTCTCATCCTCTCAATCTTAAGCGTCAACTAACTAAAGTATCGGAGGGAATAAATCGAGTACACTCCTGACCCCTTTCTGACTTTGCTCCATGTTTTAAGAATCTCGTCCAAGTTTAACCAGTAGCCGCTATCTCAAATCATTGCATGAAATCACCCGTGCAATTTCAAAACAATCGGGGTGAAATTAGAGTTGTGCTCAAACATATGTGGTTGTATTGGGTGGTGTCTAGTCATGGTGGGTGATTCGGTGGGTGTTGGTGTTTGCCATCACATCCATAGGGTATGGCCGTCGGCTCCATCTGTGATGCACCATCACTTGTTGAAACTGAATGGATCTGTGAGATGTTTGATTTGAATTGCAATTGAAGTGGGGTATACTAGTGTGTGTTGTGGTGTTGGCATAGGTGATGATTGAGCGGTGGCCATGACTGAAGAAGGGGATGGGGAGACTGTGACAGGTAGTTAGAGGGAAGGAAAATATCACTTACTGTTGGAAGGGTATTTGAGGACTTCTATATTTTCCATCCATTCCAACAGTTAATTTAGTCCATTGAGAACTTTAGAGGGGCCAATTGAAGAAATTGAAACCAAGGGAGCTATTGACCGGGGGGCTATGTAATTAGCCCTAACATTTATCTATGCACCAATAGGTATTAACATGAATGTGACTAAACTTAAAGAGTAAAGGAGCGAAAAAAAAAACTATAAATAATTGCTACTTCAAAAAATTAAAAAATTAAATAAAGAATAAAAAACATTATCAAAATATACGATAGTTGTTTGTTCTGATCACTTGAATACAAGGCAGCCCAATACACGAGGATTGCCCTTAATTATCAAAGTTATATTAGGTTTAGAGTAACTCCAACTTCAAAACACCCCAATCAGGCTTGGAACTCGGTTACTGTATTGCCCATACTGGCTAACTCATCTCAAGGATTAGACATTCCAAAAGCATGTACCAACCTGATCTTAGATGCTTTAAATAAAAAAGGGGAGAGAAAGCAATCATAGTGCCCATGCAAAAAAAAAAAAAAAATGAACACCCAAATTTTCAACATCACTAGCCAGAACAAAAATTTATTCCCTTCTCATAAAAAAAAAGGAGTGTATAGCATTCTTCTCTACAAGAAATAAGAAACTGGTGAATTTGCTGCTTAAATGAGACATGGATGAACGATAGTAAACCATAGCTGTATATTTTCTAGCAAGGAAAGAAAAAAATGAAAACTAACTAATGCTGTACATTGACTGATCACTCAAAAGAACCCTAGAAAGTAATTGTCAAAAATGGGATGAGTCCAAAGTGTCATTTGTACAAGCCAAGAAATAGAGCTTTAACCATTTTCATTCGGGCCTGAAAGTATCATAATGATTTTTCCTACAATCGAAAGCCAGGAAAGCTTGCATCCATTTCACCAATGAGGAAAAAATTACCGTGGTGCAGTGATATTGATGGTGGGCATGTGCAACTTTGAACATATTAACGTAAGGAGAAGAGCAAGCACCCAATGCATCTAATGTAGATGCATATACTTCTTGTATAATCTGCTAGACCAAAAAGGAAATTCATCGAACAGGAGCATGCTTACCTGAAACGTGAAAAGAATAGCTTTAGATACATGTCAATTATATGAAGAACAAGTACAAAGTAGTCAATTAATGAGGTAAAGGTTTCTCGCCAAGACTGTATTAAGTATCTCAAGTTATTTTGGAGGCATAAATCAAATTTCAAGCTCCGGAAGTAGTCATAAATACTGTTCCATTTGTTATCTTTCTTCAGCTGTGAAAAGGGCCACAAAAGCATGCACAAGCCAACTAATAGATGATCATATTGGCATGGGAAGCAGCAAATTAAGTTGACTCAATGGGTTGGTTACCCTTGTTAGAGTATTTAAGTATTAGGAGTAGTTTATTCATTCTTTAATATTGTTTTGTCCTACTATATAGGATCTATATTCTGCATCTTTTATTATTATGCTTATAGCAGACTGATGGAGCCATTACCAAGTCTTCTTTTCTTCTCATTTTCTCTATACTTTGCAATATAAGTTTTCATGGTATCAAAACGTGTTTTGATCCTAAACACGATTGGGAATGCAATGGTATTCATCAGAAGACAAATCTGTGTCAAACAAAGGCTGGCATCACTCACACAGGTGATGATGTCATCATAACATCAGCTACCAGAAGTACTTGAGGACACCAATTTGCTCGACTTGGAATTGGCTTCAACATGGTGTGTTTAGTTTTTGATTTTGTGGTCTCTAATAGGGTTTCTGATTTTTTTGAAGATTTTCCAGATTTCAAATCAAAAACTTTCAATATGTGGATTTCACAATTTTTTCGTGAAATTCCTGCTTCTAATCACTACTAGGAAGTGTAATTAAGGGTTTTTGGGAATCAATTTGAAGGATTCGAAGCACTTGGAACTGATTTGAGTGGAATTTTGGCTATTCTTGGTTCGGCTAGAAGCTGTTTATGCTGCTTCTGTTCTGGTGTCGAGATCTTTGTAGGTTAATTTTCTGGATTTGTTGGTTTTATTCCTAGCAATTTATGCTGGCTGACCTGCATCGTGATATACTTCACGTTGGAGTTGCTCTCTATTGCAATTCGTGGATCCTCTTCATGTTGTGTTCTCCGTCAACAAGTCTGGGCAATTGTTCTTTGCGATCGTTTGTTTTGGTTGGGCTTTTCTGCCTGGCCTCTGATCTGTTTGTGTTGTTTCTTGCAGCCAGCAGGTTTTTTTTTGGTTCAAGTATTTGCTAGATTGGTTGGTTCTCTTGAATCTGATTTGAGTTGACTGATCTAGGCAAATTTTGTCTTGAATTTCTTGCTGGTTTTGGATTGATTGGTTGGATATCTTGCATCTGTTTTTGGGTTGACTGCACAGGAAAGTTAATATCTTGCATAATTACATGGGTAACAAGACGACCATGGAGGTAATTTTCCGCCACCGGAATATCACCGGAAAGTGCTGACATCAGCATTCCGGTGATGACGTCAGCAACAGGGCACTTTTGTTTCTCTTTTTTTTTTTTGCGTCGTTTTGACAGGCCTTTGCTAGAAAAAAAAAAAGGGTTAATTACACTGGTAGTCCCTAAAGTATGGGGTTTGTCTCATTTTGGTCCTCAATGTTTCAATTACATCATTTTGGTCCTTGAAGTATTGAATATGTTTCTATATAGTCTCTCAAACAGACAACGTCCAAATTGCTAACGATTTTTAATCATAAACTTGTCACGTAGTACCTAAATATGAACAAAAAGTAATTTTGATAGCCGTTAAACAAAATTTGGGTAGCTCTTGACAAAATATGTGTAATATGGGTAATTTTTGACCAAAATTGAGATAGTCCATGATCAAAACGGTATAATTTGGGTAGCAATGTAACTAAAATTTGAGTAAAAAATTGGTCAAGAGTTATCCAAATTATTTTTTTATCCATATTTAAGTATCACGTGACAAGTTTATGATAAAAAATCGTTAACAATCTGAACGTTGTCTGCTTGAGGGACCATATAAAAACATATTCAATACTTCAGAGACCAAAATGAGACAAACCCCATACTTTAGGGACCTCCCCATACAATTAACCCAAAAAAAAAATCTTACTCTGATACCAAGTTGAAATAGTAAAAGTGTATTTGGGTTAGAGAGAGAAGCAGGTAAAAGAATAATCAGTTGTGTAGGTTGTCTTATACTCTCTTATTTATAGTAAACTGATATTATGGGAATTATAATATTAACCTACACTACTAATAGTATAAATAAGAACTCTAACAAGATCAATACACGAACTGAAGAAATTTTGGCGGCAAGAGAAAAGGTCCCCTCATAATCAATGTCATAGGTTTAGGTAAAACCCTTGGCAACTAGTCGAGCTTTGAAGCATTCAACAAAACCATTATGATTAAATATCACTGTATACAAACAACAGTCTTCTTACATGGAGGTAAGGAAACAAGATCCTAAGTCTCATTATGATGTAAGGCGTTCATCTACCTCCATTGCTTTTCTCCAACCCAGATCAGATAATGTGCCCTATAAGATCTTGGGAATGAAGACAGTACAAAGCTGAGATATAAAACGAGAAAGCAGGAGATAAGGCATCAAAAGAAACGAAATTATTAATAGAATGGTTAGTAACACAAGACCGAATACCTTTACGAAGAGCGATGTGTAAAGAGTCAGAAGTAATAGGAGGATCGGGATCAGTAGACATTGAGGAAGACGAGGAGGGAAATTCACTGGATGGCATTTAACGACAAGAGTAGACCCGAAGTGAAGCAGCTGTGGAGGGTGGTGGTAAAACTGGAGAGGGGATAGTAGGCGGTGAAGAGACATACGGTAATGGAAAAGGTGGAATGGAGAGGACTCCTCAAAGTCAAGATCAAGAGGATTAGTAAGGGCTAGGAAATACGGTACAGATTCTGTGAAGGTGACATCAGTGCTAGTGAAGTATATGCAAAGTGTGGAACTATTACCCTTTTTAGGTGCGGGAATAACCAAAGAAACATTTGGTAGCAGAAGGAGCGAGTTTATCAAATCAGGTGCCCAAGTTGTGAACATAACAAACACACTCAAAAACCTTAAGGGCTAAGGAAAATAAGAGAGAATAAAGAAACAAAACAAAATATGGACTACATCCATTTAGCAAAGAAGATGGCATACGATTAATGAGATGACATATAATAAGAATGGCATCACTCCAAAAGTATCGAGGAGCATTAATCGAAAATAAAAGTATGCGAGTCACCTCCAACAGATGACGATTCTTACGTTCAGCCACACTATTTTGTTGAGGTGTGTGAACACATGAAGTTTGATGAATAATGTCATTTTTACAAAGATAAGTAGAAAATGGGTCAGATTAATACTCACAAGTGTTATCAGAATGTAAAATGCAAAAACAACAACCATACCAGGTTTTGATTTCCTTACGAAAAGTTTTAAAAATAAAAAACAATTCACAACGGCTTTCATAAGAAATAACAAGTCACACGAGAATAATCGCCCACAAATGTCATAAAATAAGGGAATTTATTAGATGAAATATTATTTATTGTACCCCATACATTAGAATAAACTAACTCAACTGAAAAGTCACACGATGATGCTTACTAAATTGACAAGTTTCACAAGACAGAGACGACACAGAACTAAGACTAAGAACTTGACACTTCAAATTTTGGAGAGATAAATGACCAAGGCGACAATGCCACTAAAACAGAGATGATGAGATCTGAACTGCACGAAAAGAAGGATCAATATCAAAGTAATAGAGACCACCAGCTTCATGCCCCATACCAATCTTACCATTCGTCTGAAGATCCTGAAACACACAATAAGAAGGATAACAGGTTACTAAGCAGTTAAGTGAACAAGTAATCTTGCTAACCGAGATAAGAAAATAGTGAGACTTAATTAAGTAATTCCCAAACGTGAAACCTGAGAGAAAATACCATTAGCAAGTGTAACACTTTATTTAGGAATGACACAATGATAGGTAAAAAATACACTACACCACCGAGCGTTAGATCAGTTGGTGAGGGACTGTTCTAGCTTAACCAAGGTCTCGGGTTCAAGTCTTGGGAACGCATCTGCGTTCGGTAAGGAGAGCTTTGCCGCCCTTGTGGTCCCACCCGGCTCGAATCCGGATTAGTCGGAGCTCAATGTGACTTTTGGATACCGAATGGTCTGACCAAAAAAAAAATACACTAGACGAACCAATCATGTGATCAAAAGCGCCAGAGTCTATGAACCAAGAATTGAGAGTGAAGAACAGTAAACAAGTGGAAACGATACCTATCTAGGCAAAAGTAGCAATGAAGGAAGATGGTACAACCTGTTCCTGGAACATGAATTGATTATACTCCTTCCGTGTAATAGTAACTAAGTCAGAGTCAAGATTCAAGAAGGGCCGAATGGGATGATGGTGCATGCAACGGGGTGATCGTCTGGATAAGAAACCCGATTGGCAACACCAGACGGCTTGCCAAGTAAATCCCAACAATAATCCACAATATGGTTACTACGATCACAATGAATGCATAAACGACGACCTCCACTACATCCCCCTCGAGAATCACGACCACCTCGATTGTCTCGACCACCCCAAGCACTACCATAGTTGCCATGAGAGACAACTAAGGCTAAGCGGTCAGCAGAAGAAACATGATCAATGCCTAAAGTAGAATGGGCATCCGACAAAGTAGCACATTGTAGGCTAGAGATGACATCCGAAAGAGAAGGAAGAGCAGGACTGGCTAAAATTTGTATACGAATAGGTTCATACTCAGGTTTTAAACCAACGAGAAAGCGAACAACATCAAATCATCACGTTTGGCACTGCATACCGGTAAAACATCAGTAGTAATGGGTTGGTGCGACCTCAACTCCTCACAAACACCCATAACTCGGAATAATAATCCCCTAAACTTTGAATACCCCGCTTAAGACAAAAATATTGCTTGCAAGTAAGGATTAAAATTTTGTTTCAGTACATTGTTTCGGTTAACTAGGAAACGAAAATGTTTCGACGTATTTTGGAAATGTTTCGACCCGTTTCGAAAATATAGTGGAAAAAATAAAAAGATTAAGAATCATTTTTCTAAAACATTGGTCAAAATATATCAAAATATCTTAAAACATTCCGAAACAATTGTGCAAATGCATTGAAACATTACAAAATTCCTCGAAATATTATGAAACACCTCAAACTATTATAATTTCGATTCTATCACTGATTCGTTTCGGTTTCCTTGAAAACAGAAACGTTTCAAACGTTTCGAAACAAAATTTAAATCCTTGCTTGCAAGTCTCATAAACGCGAGTAAAATTATCAGTACCATAATATAGATGAGCCAAATGATCCCAAATTTTCTTATCAGTATCGAGATAGAGCAAGGTACAGCTGATATGAGGGTCACTACTATTCAAAAATACAGAAATATTTTGGGCATCCTCTTGTTCCCACTGATCAAAACATGGTCAGTTGGTCACCCTACTTTGATTTAGCTCTCACCAGATACTTTTTCAAACCTTTGCCTTTAAGAAAAATTTGAATAGACCGGGACCAGAGAGCGCAATTAGCCCCCGTTAAGCTTTACTAGAGTCATGGGAGCATTAAACACTGAAGTCGGGGAAAGAGTGGGTGCAAGAGATGAATCAAGAGGTTGAGTATCAGTCTTGGACTCCATACCAAAGGACTAGTGAGCTGAAAGTGGCAAAATCAAGTAAAGAAAGAAGAACCGGGTAGAAGATCTGCGAAACAAACACAGATCAGAGCTAGTAGTGGGCAAAAATTGAACAGAAGACCACTGAACTAGAGCCAAAAATTAGATGAACCGGGCCAGAAAGTTGGTGTGTGCAGCGGAACCAGCTGTGGAGAAGTTGAACAGGCTGAACCAGCGATAAAAGTAACTGAACCAGAGAGAATGTAAACAGAATCGGAGAGAAAAGGGTTGTAACTGGGTGGTATCTGATCTAGAATGAACCGAACCAGTATGAACCGGTTTGGAATAAAATGGTCTGGATCCAAGGTTGTGGGCTGACCCAAGGGGCTTGGGCTGCGTTGATAGTGGGCTGGACCAAGGGACTTGGGCAAGGCTAATTGGCCAACTCCTTTATGCCTAAATATTTATCTGTTGGGTTGGCAAGGCTGATTGGACTGGGCTCCAGCTAAATTATAACCCAGATATGTTATAATCCGACGGGGCAAACCAAACGAGAATGGATCTCGTCGTCTTGAACACCTCCTGCGGCTACAAAACCCTGCTCCGGTGGCGCAAATACACAGGATCATTCCGACAACGACAACAAAAACAATCAACAACCCCTCCGTTGACAACACAACCACGAAGGAGAGACGAGGAAGGCAGCAAATGACGACAGCCTGAACCGAGCACATCATCAGCAATGACAACCTGAACCAATCAACCAACGACACAACCGGAAGCCATCACCACATCAGCAACGACGTCAAACCACCACCCACGACCACTAGTTACATAATTAACAATGAGCCATGGTCATGGGTGCACCAATCATAGAGAAAAGGAATCAGGAAAAAAAATTGAAAGGAGACGGGACTCAAGTCCAAGATCAACTTTTATTTCAGATGAAATTTGGATCAAAAATTTGTCCTAATACCATGTTAGGTTAAGAGAATTTAGAGAATGAAGAGAAATCAATTATGTGAGAGGTAGAGAGTAGACAAAACAATCTACCCTAGCTCTCACTACCACCTATATTTATAGTTATCAAAGGAAACATAAAGGACTAGTATACCCTTAGAGAGGTATACTTATTACAACCATATAAAAGAGAAACAATATAATAATACTACCAGCATGTTGCAATTATGGAAAGTGAAAATTCTAACACTCATCAATCCATTAGTCTGAAATTGACTATGATTATTGATCAGTTGCAGAAGCTTTTCTCATTTCAGCAACCTAATAATCTCTCAATATCTCCTTCCATAGGTTCATTCACTCCGTATCTTTCAGATTTATCTCGAGCTACCTAGGTATTTGACTCGGGTGCTACAAATCACATGATCAATAATTATTCCTTATTTGTATCTACCTTTTCTACTCCATCTATAAATGTATTTGCCGTCAATGGTACTCAAATGTCCTCGACTGGTATTGGGTCTATTATTTTTCCATAAACTAACGATTCCCGATGTTTATTATATTCCACAGCTTACCTTAAATTTGATTTCAGTTAGGCAGCTATTTAACTATGAATTTTCAATTCTTCTCTTCTCCTGGTTATGTTGTACAGGATTTACGTTCCAAGAAAGCTAATTGGAACAAGCAGTAGAAAGGGATGGTTGTATTTTTTGCACGAGTTGTATGTTCTAGATATTGCTGTTTTTACTGTTGATTTATCCTCTTTTCATTTGAGTACATAGCCTTCCAATTCAATGAATAATCGTTCATTCTGATATATGAGGACCTACTTCTATTCTTATAAAAGGAGGTTCCAAATATTATGTGTCTTTCATTTATGACTATATAAAGTATTGTTGGGTCTATTTAATGAAACATTGTTCTGAATTCCACTTCGTATTCACTATTTTTCATTCTATGATAAGTACTCGATATTTCTCTATTATTAAATATTTTCGATGTGATCAAGAAGGAGAATATTCTTTTAATTTCTTTTGTGATCCGTTAAAATCTGACGACACTATTTGTCAATCTACTCATCCTGATATACCTAAACAGAATGGTGTAGCAAAACACAAACGCCACGCCAATATATTATGGTGACAGCATGTTCTCTCTTGCTGTTTGTAAATATTCCAAGTTCTTATTGTGGGAAGCAATTTTTACTGCAATTTAGCTTATTAATGGCATTCTCATTGTCATCCCTTCTGGAATCTCTTTATTTGAAAAACTGGTAAGTTGTCTAATTATTTTTCCTTATGTGTGCTTGGATGCACTTGTTTTGTCTTGCTTCCTAATGCTCTTTGTACTAAAATTTTTACTGGTTCTATTCAATATGTTTTTCTTGGTTATAGAAAGGGCCAAAAAGAGTATCATCGTTATAATCCTATTGCACATAAACTCTCTGTCTTGTCATGTTATGGAGCATATTCCGTTATTTTCTATTCCAAATAGCTTTTCAGTTTGCATAAGTCTGATCTCATTTATATTGATCCATTTCGGACTGATGTTCCCTTTGACACTTATGCACGTGATATGATTGTCTCTTATGTGTCTTCCTCTTCTGATTTAACTGTCACTCGTCCCCCTGTTGTGTGCATATTTATGCTTGTAAGACTCAACTGTTTCTTCTAAGATGCGGTGCCTCCCTCCTATACTATCACTCAATCATGTTCTAACAATGTGTATCATGTTCTTTGTTATCCTCAACGACCTCATAAATGTTCAGATCAGTTAGGTTTCTCTTACTCTTGCTCTTTTACCGATTTTTGTTATTTCTTAGCTTATATTCACTTTCTTTTTGAACCTACCTCATATAAAAAGGTTGTTCTTAATCCTCTTTAGAACAAACAATGAATAAGGAGTTTGTTGCTTTGCATAAGACTGACACCTGGAGTGTCATTATCCTCAGGCAAATGCATGGTCAGTTGTGAGTTTATAAAAGTAAGACCAAATATAATAGTTCTGTGGAACAATACAAAACTCAATTGGTAGTCAAGGGATTTGCTCAAGAGTATAACATAGACTATGAAGAGACATTCGCCCATATTGCTGAGATGACCATTGTTAGCGATGTAACTACAGTGGTTGTTATTCATCAATAGAGTCTCTCTAATAAATGTGAAAAATGTCTTTCTCAATGGAGATTTGACTAAAGAAATTTTTATGACTCCTCCCGGATTACAAGATAGTCGTAGTCAGGTGTGCAAACTCCACAAGGCATTATATGGTCTTAAAAAGCTCCTAGGACATGGTTTGCCAAATTTTCTTCTATCAATTGTGACTTGAATTTTCGTGCTAGTGACAATGGTTGTGCTCTCTTTCTGCGATCCTCTTCCTCGGGTTCTATTGTACTTTTATTATATATTAATGATATAATCATTACAAGTAATGACACTACTCGTATCTTCTTATTGAAAATACAGTTGTAGGATGATTTTGAAAGGAATGATTTTGGTCAACTCTAGTATTTCTTGGGTATTGAGGTCACCTCTTTTTCTCATGATTATCTCCTTTCTCAATCCAAGTATGCCTTCGAAATTATACAACCGGTCCGCATGTCAGACACTCGGACGACTGGAAGCCCTCAAAGCTCAATGCCCGTTGTACTTCCTTCGATTGGACATCATTATCTGTGCTCACACTATATCGCACTATTGTTGGCAGTCTGGTGTACCTTACAGTGACATGCCTAGACATCTCATATGCAATTCACATTGTTAGTTTGTTGCCTCACCTATCACTATTTATTGGGCTGATATTTTTTAAATTCTTCGCTATTTTTGGGGTACCCAGCATCAAAATTTATTATTTTCTTCTTTGTTGCCATTCAAAGATTACACCGATGCTAACTAGGCCAGCAAGTCTATAGATCATAAGTCTACCACTGGCTTTTCCTCTTTTTATTAGTGATTCCCTTATTTCCTAGAACAAAAAACAAATTGTTATTGCTCGTTCTTCTATTGAGACTAAGTATTGTATTATGGCTTTCCCCACAGCTTAGATAGTCTGATTATGATTGTTACTTGCTGATCTTGACATCTCTTTGTCTACTCCTACCTCTATGTATTGCGACAAAACAAGTCAAATTCAGATTGCCCACAACTCATTGTTTCATGAGCGTACAAAACGTATTGCAATTGATTGTCGTCTTGTGCATCATCATCTTCAGCTAAGTGTCATTCCCCTTTTATTCCTTCTACTATGTAGTTGGCAGAGTTCTTTATGAAGTCTCACACTGTTATTCATTTGCATTTTCTTTTTGACAAACTCTAATGTTTTTTGTTGCCACATCATGAGTTTGACAAGGGTTTTTAGAATATTTTAGTATTACGGGTAATTTAGTCATTCTCTAGTATTGTGTGTCCTACTAAAAGGTGTCTATTCTACATCTTTTATTATTATGCTTATAGCATACTGATATAGTCATTAATAATATTCTTATTTTCTTCTCATATCTCTATACTTTGCAATCAAAATTTTCAACCCTTTCCTCCTCCATCAACAAAAAAATAGACCGGGAAACTTTCAAGTACACGAAGAAAAAGAAGGAACTCCATGACATTTACATATTAGCCCCATACTCATCGGAAGGTCAGAACATGATTACCCAGCCACTCATACCTACAAACATACCAAAGAATGTCATTGAACTAAAAAATGAACACATGGGAAACTCCTTCCCTCCATCCACCCCAAGTAAATAAAAAGGATAAATAACAAAGATACCGTTGATTTTTACCCAAAAAAAACGAGACTCCTGCTGTAATTTTTGAGCAACTGTTAAAGAAATAGCCATATCCGCCAAAAAAATACATCGTGGGTTTGATTTTGGCAAATATTCAGTCTTGCCAAAATAAGGGTAAGATGCCTACCACTTAGCTCTCTAAAACCTCGCAATAGACCGGAACAAATGTCAATGTAAAACTTATATACTATCAATAATAGCAGCCTATGAAGCGCTGACACATTATTTTCCCTCATGTATTAGTGTCCCAAATGTCTAGGACACGGACATGCTCCAACACGTTTCGGACACATGTTGGATACCCAAAAAAGGGTGTCTAATTTTATTTTTTTTGGACGAATTCGGGACAAGTCAGACACACACCAAGACACGTTTACTTCGGCTAATTTGAAGGTAACTCACCAATTTGTGTTGTTTGTAGCGTGCCTTATTCGGGTACGCTTCACGATGATGACTGAGAAAGAGAGACATGATCATGCAAAGGTTAGAGAGAGATGAAAGAGATGGCTTTCTTGTTCCAATGTGGAGATGATCGGTAGACGCGAGATAGGGAGAGAGAATATCACAGAGAGCAAAGAGCCTTCTTGTGAGTTGTAATCGGTGGCAGAGAAAGCAATTTGTTATTCTTTATTAGTTATTTGCCATGTGATACGTGATTATAAGTCATTCCAGATTTCCTCTTTATCTCTTTATCACCTAGGATGATAATATGTGGTTGGGATTAACATTACAGTTACAATTGGTACATTGGATTGGACGGGATTTACATGGAGAGCATGCTATTCTTTTGGGCCTTTTAGTTTGTTGAATTATACTTGCACCACGATTGCATTATTATGCATAAACTTTACAGATATTTCAATGTCAAGTTTATGCATGCATTAGGGCCAAATTTGTCAATCATGATTATGTAAAAGATTTGAATTAGGCCAACTTTGTAAATAATATTTATGTAAGACATATATAGTGGACCAAATTTGTAAACCCGTTGTTATATTAAAACTATTTGGTCAAATTTTATTAACTCGTGACCATATATTCTACATGTCCCCGACGTATCCATGACCAATTTTTTAAAGACATGTCGAGTCCGCGTGTCTGTATCATGTTGTGTCTGTGTCCATGCTTCCTAGGTAGCAGCCTAGCACACAGAGGATGTCTCTAACACAAAACACAAACTTGGGGGGTTGAGTTAATGTAATTTAACAAAAAAAAAACAAAGAAAATAAGAAAGGAAGTCGGTAACATCATACCTATTTAACATAGGAAAAATAACTCAGCAAGAGGCAGTAGCTCTACAATTACTAATGGGAAACAACCGTAATTAATTTTCAGTGCTATAAAGATAACCAGACGAGATTTTATCAAAGGTTGAATATGGTTAAAAAAAAAAATCTCATCGAGAATTTAAAGACTGATAGGATGCAGATAACAACACCCCAGGAATTGTAATGAGATTGGTAAAAATAAACACACCTTTAAATCTGGAAGCCAGTTCCTGTTTCTTTTGAGATTCAACCTTTTCCAAGTGGGGAGCAATCAACGCATCCAATTTTACCAACCAGAGTGCAACAGTAGATGACGTCTGTGGCATGGTTGGAAAACTTGCAATGATTTCTTCCAAGACAGAATTATTACCCAGAGCAATGTTGCATTCATATAACCAGTCCTCATTGATGGCATTGACAAAATCAGCAAGAACCTAAAACACACAACAAATAAGTTACATTTTTTATAGATTACAATATAAATTAACATAACACCCAATTTAGAGGATTACAATGTTGAGGACTAGTCTGAAAGACCCTAATTACATGAATAAAAGGTAGATGCTACTTTCAGAAGCAAAACATTACAACCACGAAAAGATGTTGACAGACATGAGAGTTGGTACCTGTAAAAACTCCACCAAAGTTGAGGTCCGTCTTAATCGTTTTACCCACAGATTATGAGCGTACTTTCTCCAAGCACCCACCAAGGCATCTTCAGGCATAATTGACTGCCCAAAAAGTATTTCGAAGAGAACATTAATCCAAAGTAACTAATAATATACACATTTATAACATGATGAAACTAAAGACCACATCAAATGTTGAACTATTGAGTCGTAAATCGTATAACTTATGTTTCGTGTACTCCGTGGTTGAAATTGTGGGATTGGCTACACAAAACATATTTTAACATATTACTTGGGAGCACATTCTCAATTCCATTATCAGGTATCCAATCGTTTCTATACAGCAAACATCTTGTTTCATAACTGCCTTTGTTGTTCAATCAAAATTCTTTTGTGTTCTACCTTTTAATACTCGTGCTACGAGACTAGAAATTACTGCCCCCTAACCCTACCTTTACCGCCACGTTTCCATTCGAAATACAAGAGAAGGATGGGGAAAAAGAAAGGGAGAATGGGGATAGGGGAGAGAGGGCCAAATTGTCACCTATTATAATATTTTTAGAAAGTGAATTTTTATCATTTCTCACACTCCCAGAAAACCTGTCTTCACATTTTCATTCAAGCAAAATCTTCAACTGTTTAGGTATAAGCATCCTACTAAACATTG
Source organism: Ilex aquifolium (assembly GCA_951799425.1). Lineage (NCBI taxonomy): Eukaryota > Viridiplantae > Streptophyta > Magnoliopsida > Aquifoliales > Aquifoliaceae > Ilex > Ilex aquifolium. Next base: position 45,093,048 of record OX637391.1, on the reverse strand, counting down.
ATAAGTACATGTTAATCATCCAATTACTTTTCAGCATCCAGCTAATCAAATGGTCTATCAAGAAAATGCTCGTTTTTGGGTATTACTGAGCAACCAGTTTACCTATTACTTATTTTTCGCTCTGAGCATAACATCATATACAGTTACACGGTATTATAATATATCACATAAACCTAAACTGTTCAATAGTCCATTTCAACATTTTCTATTCACAAAAGTTTAGCCAACAAAAACTAATTTCCAATAATAAAATACACTACATGCATAAGGAGAGAAATAAATATACAGTAGATGCACAGATGATCTTCGCACTCCCAATGTCATACAAGATCATAAGTTTTACAGCCTGCCTGAAAAAACTATTAAATACTTCTGTCAAGATCAGCCCAACAAGAACCATTTGTTGTGTGGAGATCTCCCAGACTTACTGCACCAATGTAAGCAAAAGAAATGCCAAGATAAAGCCGTTGTAATGCTCTAGTGAGTCTGTTTTCCAGAGTGAAGGTCAACATCAAAAGTTCAAATCTTTTCAAACATGATAAAAAAATGTCATGTTCAATGCATAGATCAGTATGCAGACAACAAAGCAAATGTGTCACATGTATGTGTACGTGTGCAGGTATGGTGTGGCACAGCAGTAAATATAAAGCATCATCTGAATAACAGCGCACCTCAATTGCATAAACTGCAGCTTTGAGCGATTGCAACTGTGATGATAGGACTTTATGCTTCGGAAACTTATCAGTGTCTGTACTCTCTTGACATGTTGCAATATGAATGGCATATATTTCTTCTAAATTAAAATCAAGCTCAAATGTGGTGTGGCAAATCTTACAGTGCTTCTCATCTCTCCAATATAGATCATGACAACGCTCACATCTAGTAAGTGATTCAAGATATGACCCTCTCCTATGTTTAACAGCGTTAAGCTCAGAATAAAAAGAATTCCACAGCCACGCATCAAATGCTTGGAGACGAACCCATTTTTCTTTTTGCTGTTCTCCTTTCTTTGCAGGTTCAGGAACTATGGCAGCAGAGGAAACTGGAATATTATTTTGTATCTCAGCCACATATAGGTTGTTATCAACATCTGACACGGCTGATGAACTGTCTTCTCTAGACATATTCAGTTCAGATTGATCAGATTGTGTCAACAGCCTAATTCCAGTGTCATTCAGCATACTGGACATTGCTCGGCAAAGAGACGCTTCTCTTTTCTCCAGAGATGCTAGAAGGAAAGCCTCTCTTGCACCCCTACGATCCAGAGCTGACAACAAGGTGCACATAGCCTGCTAACAAATTAAGCACACATTCCCAGAGATAAATAGTTAAATTCACAGCATAAAATGATAATCACCTCGTATCATATTGAAGAGGAAGAGTGAGACAAGCAAAGGTACCTCTTCAGTATCTATCACCTCCCAGTGACCATCTTCAGAAGATTCAAAATAGATCCTCTTGTGGCCGGGATCATTCGCATTACAAGGGCCCAAGAAAAGCCAGTATCTATTGTACCTACGATCAGAACCCAAAAAGACAGATTGCATAGGATGTAATTCGCCTTCAACTTCTCTCTCTTTTCCATCCTTTCTTTTGCTGGAGATCTTCTTCCTGCAGTCTTTTGACAGATATGCTAAAGAATCAACAGGGTGAATCACTGACATTGTATTTACTTCTGAATTACCAAGGATTTGTCTGGAGTAGCTTCCAAGTTGTATGGGCTGCTTTGCTGTTGATCTCTTTATTTTTGCCCCAGAACCATGATGATTGATGTTAGAGACGCATTCTGAAGCAGACACTATCGGCTCCTGTATAGAAATTCATTGCTCTGGTCAATGTATCCCCATGTTGTAAATCTGGAGTACTACATACTGGAGCATATTTGGAGCCAAACATGACTGGAACATAATTTATAGCTACAAAGGAACCATAACATAATTCTCAACAACTGTTTCCTATCTTTTTTCCACTTTCTGAGGTTTTTCTAAAACAAAATGCAGTTTCTATATCTCAAAATTTCGATTTTGAAAAAACGACAAGTACATCTCATTGTTTCCCCTATTGTACTATGGCATCATAATTAATTCTTGAATAACCACCAGTTTTTTGCAGACACCAAAAAAGAGCACGTTGACCGTGTTGTCTCAAATAGCAAAATCTAATCCCATAGCCCCTCATAATTTATCAAATCCTCTTTGTGCAAGAAAGGCGAACCAACAAAATAAATGAAACCATCCTACAAAAAACCTAGGATATGCGTGGAAAAATCCAACGGTCTTATTATACTTGCACCATCCATCAGCCCCACCCAACCCAAAGGCAACTATCCTGCAAACTGTCTGCTAAAATGAAACCTTTAATTTTCACTGCTATAAGTTAACCAATTTAAGGTTTAGCATGAGTCCCCCATATGCACCACCCACAGAGAGGGGTCAATCTGATGTTGTAGCAGCCACAAGTTTGTTTATTCTCTTCTCTTTCGCATCCTATTCCCTCGTCCCCTCACAATGTTGCACTTAAAATCTATCCTGTAGAGACACCCAAATTTTCATGATGAAGGGACTTGTTATGCAATGTTATAAAAATTTTGATGGGTAATTTTCTATATCCATTGAAACCATGGTTTAATAGATGTAAAGGAAAATTTCATTATTTTGCAATTAGAACTCCAGTACCGCCTCTCCTGATATAGTAATTCACTGAAAATCAAACTAATGTTGAGGCTACAAATTTCCATCAATTAAGCTCTTCTAGTCCAATCTCAATACTCTTCATTTCGATGCCAAGGCCCAAACAAGCACCAGTTGGGAATCAAAGAAAACAGAAACTCATGAGATATTAAAGTATCAGAAAAAATGAATATTGCTTACAGAAAATTAGAGGATTAGAAGAACATAAATTCTTTAAAATAAGAAATTTCCAGCAATAGAAAATATGTACATTTTGCTCAGCAACGAATAACATCAAAGGTACATTTTGCTCCCTCTAGAACCTAAATTTTAAGAAAATATGTTCAGACTTCAAAAAACCTTGCTTCACAGTACAAGACATCAGATACTGGACAGGCAATTAAAAATGATGATACGACAAAGCAAGAAAAATTAGGCAGTCAACAAGGGTAGTTAAAGTAATATTAGCAAGGGCAGCACCTTTAACCTTTAAGAAGCCTGATTCACCAAAAAAAAAAAAAAAGGAAAAATAAATAAAGCTTTCAAGAGATGTACCAGATAACAATGAGATGGATTACCTCCATTCTAATACTGGCCCCAGCACTAAGAAGTTCAAGCAAAGCCACTAAGGCTTCCAGCTTCTCTTCAATGCTTAAATCTGAATATTCACTTTCCATAAGTCCCAACAACCATGCTTCTCCCGGATGGCTTTCATCTATTTCATTGTAAACTGTCAACATGTTATTACTATTTTCAAGGCAGTTCTTTTGCTCAAGTTTATTAGGATCGAGAGTCCCTGAATCATTATCAGAATCATCAGCATTGCTGCATCCGCCACCGTCCTTCGAGTCATCATCAACACTTCCAAAGTCTTCGGAGTCCGATTGAAAATTCTCAGATTCTTTTGTGACAGAATTAATACGAAGCCGATATGCAGAAGATGATATCCTTTCAAATAACGTAACGTCACTCGAAAGCGTCGAGCTTATTAATAGTTCCAACTCATGGGTTTGAGATGCAAGATTCAATTTGGCAATCTACACAAAGCAAGCATCCACAGCCAAAGTAGTTGAAATGTCAATAATTGATAAAATTAAATTGATGAGACAAGGATGATGATGATGATACTAGTAGTGTAATCATATATCCTTCTCTTTCCCAAAAAGAATCTATATTAACTCACCGAGAAAGACACTGCCAACTCAGAAACTTTCAACCCATTATTTCCTTGCAGTGACAAAATACTGAACAATTCACCCTTCAACGTACCAGGGCTTAAGCCATACTTCGCCATAAGGTCGAATTCCTATCAAATAAGGACAAGCAAAACCTTTGTGTGAAAACAAAAGAAATCAGTTAATCAGAATATGAAAGACGCTATAATGATCTTAATTGATCCATGATTCCATGCTCTTTTTATCTGATTTCCTATAGTTGAACCACTTTTTGCCATATCAAACAACATGCAAAGCCACATATTCTCACATACATGCATGGAGGCAAACCCAGATAGAGCACAACAAACAGTTGCAGATGTAACGAAACAGAAATAGTAAAGATATAGTAGCATCATATCCTGAACTCTGAAGGCATTGTCTCTCTTTCCAAAATAACTCCTTACATAAAAAACATCCTAAGACATACACAAATCATTATAACCCTGACAAAAGTATCAATTTTCAAGTTTAAACCAACCGGTGATTTGCAAAAGTTGACCAAAAGTAATATATAGTCAGTATTGAGGTTCAGTTGCAACTTTGTATTTCGCCCACTCTTCTAACCTACTAAATAGCATTTAGACAGTTTCCACCAATTTACAGGCCGCTCTTGGCTTTTTATTGCTTGAGGAGGTTTCAAATGCTCAAACCTTAGGCATTAACTCAAGCACCACAACCCAAGAGAAATAACATTGGTAATTGATTTCCATACCTTTGAGTCCAACAACAAGACATGGCCATGTTATGTTCTTTAAACGTTCCTTTAGGGACACAAATCATTGCTTCGTGTTCACGTATGGATAGTCATATGGAAGCAACTAATACATCTTCTTGTTTGTGTTTTGGCAGTAAGAGGCAAGTTCCAAGTATATATGGAATGCTTTCTGTCCAAAAAAAGTCAAACTAGAGATCCCCCAGAAATAAACTATTCCTAAATTCTTCCATTTGGCTTTCTTGCAATGTGTCTCTAGCATCAAGAATAACAAATTAAAAATTACCATAATGGAAATTTTTTAAGAGAGAGTAAAAGGGAAGATCACAGCAGATCAAAGGGCTCAACTTAAACAGCATGCATTAAGTTCAAAATCCATGTTTTTTGCCTGATAAACAGCAATAAGGGTCTCACATCTCGTGCATTTTAATTCCAATTATGCTAATAAAAAAAATTTAATTCTCATTACTCATCCACCCAATCTTGCAATTAGAATCATTTATACCACCAAACTCTATGGTCTACATATGCTAACAAACCCATCATATCAGATTCTTAAACACGTGCCACTCTGCATAACCATTCCTATTTCATATACCAGAACAGTTGGCAACACATATGACAATAGGCAGAACATTGTGGAAAAGCCCAAACTAGCACATGAACATGTCTGGAAACATGTCATGCAAACATTCAGATAGCTAAATGTTTACAAGTTGCAGCAGCCTAAATATTATAGACCGGGTGAGAGCAATGTTCCACTGACAAACAACTGAAACAGGCAAATTGAAGTGCTGGTGGAAGCACTAACAACACAAGGGTGTTTTTGTATCAGTTACAAAATAAGGATGTGACAAATCAAAATATTATTTTCCTTCGAAAAATTGCATATCATCTCAGGAATTCGAGCCCAGTCTAACTAATTGAATTGCCTTAAAGACTTTCAGTTACATTTCTGCAAGAGGACATTAACCGCTTAAAAATCTTCATATGAGTGTTTCAGTGAGTTGTTAACACAACAAAAAAATTGAAGCTAAATCCTATATAGAGGTTCTAAAGCATCGCATATACATTTATCTTCCAAAAGCTTAAGCATCAATTGAAGAGTTTTGTCCAGCTTTTCCAATGCCAATTTGATCGGTCCCATACACAACTCTTTTTCTTTTTCGTTTTGATAAGAAACAAACAAGTTATTAATAAACATAGCGAAGTATTACAATCATCCGAAAATAAATTGGACAAGAAGTACAATCCAACTGACAGACAAAGGATTAACCTATAAATAAAAAAAATACATCACAAGCACTTCCCAAAACCAACTGTTAACTTCTGCAAGTTGCTGTCCAGCTTGAAATAATACAAAAAAGAGGGGCATTCTCAATCTCCTATGTCACTAGGCCCAAAAGGAAGCTAAACAATAAGCCCCTTCCCATAGCCCTTCCAACACTTCTATCTTATCTTCAAATATTCTCGCATTCTTTTCCATCCATACAACCCACACAATGGCACATAAAGCGCAATTCCATAGTACCACACCTTTCCCACATCCACCTAATCCTTTAAAATCCACACAAAAAATGAAATAAATAGATCTTGGGGACACCCAACAAAGCCCTATCAACTCAAATAATTTATGGCCTTATGTCGGTCAACAACAGTCCAAAAATTCCTGCTGTTACATGAGTGTGTGTTTTGTGTGTGTGTGTGTGTGTAAACTCCTTCAAGACCCTACACAGCAGCTAGAAAATTCTTTTCAGCGAACCCTTTTAAAAGGAAACCACGCGTTACAGTTACAGAATGCTGCTGCTTTCATTTGTCTTTGCACTTTTACCCCAATTATTATCTGAGTCTGACTATGAAATTAGAAACTTGTTCACTTTTGGCCTGAAAAACTCATGCCCACCAACTCAAAGTCAAACATAAAGAAGCCCATTACCACAAAGCAGGTCACCACCCAACAAAATAAAATCATGGGCCATTAGGGCCACCATTATTCCCAAGTACACAAGTAACGACATTCTTAGATACTCATAACTACACAAGACTTGAAGACAACATAAGGTTGCATAATCCGAAAATGTGGGAGAAAACCAAACTAGAATTTTTTGTCACAACATGTCCCAAGTAGGAGATGTTAAGAGATTCTAGTCCGTCCACTCAATCCCTTCTCTAGCTAACGCACAATGCATCAAAGAGCTATTTAGCATGGAAGAGAGCATGGTACGATAAAGACAAGTTGACACGTCACACGGTATAATTTTAAAAATAAGACACAGCAGCCCACATATGCTGGTGTGGCAATCTGCACTCGTGAGTATGTAAATCATGCTAACTTCTTTCATCCTCCCACCCCAACTGCTTCAACTAAAAGAGATTGCATTTGTGATAAATGCATTGTAAAAGTACACGTCCCCCTAAAGTTGGGGTTGGTGGGTTATAGCATTGCTAAAGAAAGGCAAAATCGAAGATATACATAAACCACCATAACTGGTTTGTTATGCTGTTAATGAACTGCTTTTGTTGGATTGCCATGGATTGAGACTTCAGTGTCGAACCACACACTCTGTCTATACACTGGCATTGTCTTGGTGATTTATTTTAAACTGCACAGCTTGTCCTTCTTGTATGGAGTTTGAACCCCCTATGGAACAATACTAACAGCAGGTTGTCACTGCAACCACACTTTCCGGTGCCTATTCCCATTTATTTGTTTATGTTCTGAAAAAAATAAATATACATGATGTTTCTATAGGACCATATATTTCCCTTCCCATTAAAGATAACAGTTTCACCAATGTTTAAGGGCTGTTGGTCAGTAGCTGAAATTGTGGAAACATCGGCACTAGCCAATATATGACCAGAAATGTCTACTAAGTTTAGTGTCCAACATAGGCAATAAACCAATTTAGAAGTGTTTGTTCTTCTCAACACAAGGATGTCAGAGAGTGACAAAAATCTAGGGACATCACCATGACATTAAGAAAGCAGGATTGCAGAGTTGTCTGAATGTGAATACCTTGTTGGGAGGTTCCCTAGGCAATGCACCATGTTTTGAACGAAAACCAGCAGCAACCAACACTTGATGCAATATTTCTGTCCATGTCAAGGGGTTCAGAGCTTTTTGCCAAAACTTCAAAAGATACTCTTGATGTTCAACCTGCCAAATCAAAAACAAGAGAAGGGGGGAAAAGGTTCTTCAACAGGGTAGACAGTTTTCACATCCTAGCATCAATGACACTGCCACTGACACTGATTGGAGTATTAAAAACATAGAAAATGAGAGAGGGGGAGAAAAGAGAGGGACTAAAGGATAGGGAGTCAATACTAACCAATAGTAGATAAAATCATAAAATTATGAGTAAGCATATTTCCAAATTTGCCAAATATATCTATAACTAGCATACAAATAAAAAACAGAAAGTGCAAACTGTACACAGAATTTTTTTTTTTTTTTTTTGATAAGGAAACATAAATCTTGTATTAATAAAGGTCAAAAAGTACATCAAAAATGGTTGGATAAGAAATCCAACCAAAAAATAGAAAATAATAAAGCAGAAAAAGAACTAGATCACATAAGAGCCTTATAAATCACATGAAGATCTTCATCCTGCTAAAATAGCAAAAAGAGGATTTTTTTGGAAGTTCTTAGAAGCCGAAGACCAAAATGATGATAGAAAACAAATACGATTCCCCAATCCTTCCAAGCACTCGATTCTATCTTCAAAAATTATTACATTTCTTTCCTTCCATATAACCCAAAAAGTAGTCATTATTGCACAATTCCAAAGAGTAATGTCTTTCTTTATTCTCCTAAAACCTTTTAAATCTTCAACAAACAAGGAAATAGGCGACTCGGGAACCACCCAACACAATCCTGCCAGTGTAAACAAAGAGTTGTACCACACGGACAAAGTAAAAATAAATGATCAATGCTTTCTAAAGCACATTTACACAAAGCAATAGGAAAATGTAAAAATAATGACCAATGCTTTCTACAGCACATTTACACATCACGCACCATTGGGTTGGGGGGGAGACAAAAGTAAGGCCTTCTCTTTTAAAGCAAATCATTGGTATTAATCTTACCATGAGCAACAGTCCATACAAAAACTTTGAACTTTAATAGCCACTTTAGCCTTCCATATCAAGAAAGCCGGTTCAAAGATAGGAGAAGAAAGTTCATTCACCAAGGATGTAAAGAAGGATTTACTAGAAAGACACCTGAAGACTCAACAACCCATTTTCTTTTGTCACGAGAGTCTTGATTCAACAAAGAATCATTAAAAATAGAAAGAAGTGATATCATATCCCCGATAATTCTATCATCCAAATTCCTACAGAATTCAAAATCCCAAGAGTATGGATGAATATATGAATGAAGCATAGAAGGGATGGATGCCCCATTAAAAGAAGACACTTGATAAAGACGTGGGAACAAGGATGAGAAAGATGATTCCCCCACCCAATTATCCTCCCAAAAATGCACTCTCTCCCCATTACCCACAACACACTTAAGATTTTGAGAAAACCTTATCATCCCCTAAGATATAAATTTCCAGAGGCTCCGGAACTTTCCCTTTCAATCATATTAGTATCTCATCCATTGGCTTGTAATCCATATTTGTTCTTGATAACTAAATGCCAAAAAAAAATTTGTTCTAAGAGAAACCTCCAAAGCCACTTACCCACTAAAGCAATATTTTGTTGCCTTCAAATTTCCCATTCTTTAGTTCTAGAAACCACCCCCAACTAATCAAATGAGCCTTCCTCCTTTTACCACATCATTCCCAAAAAAATCTCTCATCATTTTTTCAAGCTTTAATGCAGTCTTCCCTAACATTTTAAACAATGATAACGGAGAAGTTCATGGATTGTAAACAAACCTTAATCCAACTTCTCCAACGACCTCCATATCCTTTGACTTCCAGCACAAAGTCCAAAAAATCTTAATCCACATAATCATAGGTCTTTTCAAAGTCAATTTTAAGGACAAAACCATCTTCACCTCTAGTTTTATAATCTTCCACAACCTCATTAGCTACTAGAGCACCATCTAGAATTTGTATATCCTTAACAAAGGCACCTTGACACTCAGAAATAGTATCACTAAGAGTCTTTCTTAATCTCAAAGATAAACACTTTTGCAATAATTTTATTCAGACCACAAACCAAGCTTATCAGTCTAAAGTCCTTCACCTTCATGGACTTATCTTTTTTAGGGATCGAACAAATAAAAGTAGAGTAAGTAATAAAATTGACCACTCCACTTTAGAAAAACTCATTAAAAACTCTCATTAAATCCCCCTTAACTACATCCCAAGAGTCTTGATAAATAGCCAAAGTAAATCCATCAAGACCCAAGGCTTTCTCTCTACTACACTTAAAAATGGCATGTCTCACTTCTCCTTTCTCAAAAAAGTCTCTCCAAACCTTCTAACCAGGGTCTACCCTTCTCGTGAGATGAATATAAATGGGCAAAGAATTTCACAATCTTACTCTTCGACAATGACCCCATCTTCTAATTTCATCTTATCAATTAATTTCTTTTTTTTCCTACCATTAGCCATCCGATGAAAAAGTCTTGAATTATTATCTCCTTCTTTTATCCATTTCACTCTAACATTTTGCCTCCAACTAATTTCTTCCTTAAACACTACCCCCACATACCTATTCCTAAGATCCCATCTTTCTCTCATCAAATTCTCATCTAATCCTCCACTCTCTTCAATCTTGTCAACTTCTCCAATTCTACTAGTAATCAGACTTTTGGTGGTTCTTATATCTCCAAACAGTTCCTTATTCCACCTCTTCACCTCCTGTTTCACATGCTCCAATATTTCCTTTAATTTAAATCATTTCCACCCCTGAACACCTACTTTCCCCCACCAATTGTTAAATTTTTCTTTAAACTCATGGTGTTCAAACCACATGTTCTCAAACCTAAAAGAACAAGGACTCTACTTAACAGTATCAGAATCAAGAAAAATTTAGCAATGATCTTGACCTAACTCTCGAAAGTATCTCATGTCTCACCTTCGAAAAATATGTCTCCCACTCCACAAAGAAAATAAACTTATCCAATCTATTACAACAAGGATTTTCTCCAAAATTAGACCAAGTAAAAGTCCCATGACATTAAAGCCTACACCTACACACCATCGGGGATTACAAAGACCATACAAACCTGTCAATTCTTCCCACAATCTACTTCTCACTCTAGGACAATTTGGACCATAGACTCCAATTAACCACTATTCCAATCCGTCATTATACTTAATCCTTACCAAATATGTAAACTCACCATCCACTGATTCTTCCACCTTAATTGTCCTCTCACCCCAAATATTACTATGCCACCTACTTTGCCGATAGAAGGTAAACAGACCCAATTCCTATATCTTGAATCCCACATACTTTTCACCAATTTTCTTTCAATCTTTTTCATTGACTCTTGCAAATGACCATATCCAATCCTTCTCTCAAAAACAAGTCCTTGATATAAATACTTTTTTTGGCCAAAACCCAAACTCCTCACGCTCCAACTAATAATCTTCATATCAAAACTCAATCACAATCATTACACCTCCTAGCTACAACACAATCATAGTTAAACCAGACTATAAATTTCTAAGTTCCCTCATCCCTTTATTCTTCTTGCCTTTTCTTTTTTTGTGAACTAGAGACAATTTCATTTTCTCCAAGATTTTTTTAAAAATAGACCATTTTTCAACATCAGATAAGAAAAACCTATAATCTCCATTATTGTTCTCATCACACTCCTATACTTCTGGAATAAACTGAAGCATTTCCTGTTGATGACACTCAATAGCATCAGCCGGGAGAGCTATAGGGTCCCTAGAAACAAAATTTCCAGTGGTATCTTCATTCTCAATACACATCAATGGATTACATGGACGCACATTCAAGATGAGGAAAAGACGAGCAACTCCCCGCCTAACCACCTAAGACCACTACTGAAGAACTTTTTCCCTCGAGAAATGGACAAATTGAATGAATAAGCTCACACCCCAATCTAAAAACTGGACCTAACTCATGGCTTCCATGCTGCTTTTAACCTAAGACCACTACAAAAGCTTTTTCCTCCTCAAGAACCGGATAAACTGAATGAATAGACTCACATCTCAAATTAGAAACATAACCCAACTCTCCTAACTGGATATGGCTTCCATGACACTTTTGAATGCAAGAAAAAGCATTAAACTGTTGTGCAAAAGGAAAACTTACCTGTTGCTTAGTCTCTGGAGGACTACTCGTACCACCATTTTATTGACCTTGCCCATTTTTCTACTCTATCAAAGAAATTCCCAATCTGATAATCTGATTCAAGCCCTTTAGATTCTTTTTTCGTAGCATAATCTTCACTTTCATAGGTACCAGTTGAACAATCATGTCCTTGGATACTCCAGTCAAAAACCAAATAAGGTATATTGTCTTCGTCGAAGCCATTGAGTCCAGATTTGAGTCGCAATTTCTATTTGATCTCCTCCAACACATCAAACTCATCTTCCACCTCATTATGAAAGTTGTTTCCTTCATAATATACCAGCACTACGATTTTACCCCATTCTCTAACAATCCCACCTAGATTTTGATTCGATTTTTCCAATATGGTGTGCAATTGGGGTAGACTTGGTACCATTTTTTGGGTCGCTTCTTGCTTTGTAACTCTTATACAAATTGTTTTCATTATTATAAGAAATAATACGTAATTACACATCCACATATTTGATTAATATTTATTATATATTGTTGATAAGAGTTCCAAAGTGAACCATAATGCAAGCAACTGAAACCACACAACAAAAGACTTCAAATATTAAAGACAATGTCCAAAGGATGAAACAACTATTTAACATATTTACTACTGATGGTGTGAAAAATAGAGAATTGTGAACCGGAAGAGTCTGAAGAGTTGAGAGAGCTCTGTGTGAAATATATGAGTTGTGTGTGTGAACAAGAGAAGAAGAGACAAGTACACAAGAAAATAAGTGGTTCATCAAGCTAAAGAGCTTAGCTAGTCCACGGTAATGGAAGTTCTTGTTCCACTGAATTTGTATTGCTTGAAGAAAAAGAAAGTTATACTTGATGTAATCAATTACACGTGTCACATGCTATGGCAAGGCAATGACTGTCTTACCTATTTATACACAAGGGTAGTGTAGTCCTCACAATCTGTTAGAATATTTGGGAGAATATTTGGTTGTTAGAGGCTCTCCTCCTTTGGTGTGACGTGGCATTCTAGAAGCTATGATGTGGCATTCTAGAAGATATGATGTGACATTCTTGAGGTGGTGACTTCTTGTCCAAGGTAGGGTTAGTGAAAACCCTTTCCTACCCTTTCTAGTGATTGTCATGTTGTTCTGTGTCCTTGGCCAACCTGGATCCTTATGGGTCAAGTCGGCCTGGCTTCAAATAAATCAGCACCGCTTTGTGCTGCCTTGCTGACTTGTTTCAGGTATGAGCTGCAATTTTTTTTTTTTTTGGGTATCATCAACTACCATTAAGAAAGTTTTAACTGAATGGAAACAAAATTACATTTATGTTTACAGTGTATCCAATCCTATCCCATTCGGTTATTCCAAACCTGCAAACAACTCTTTTCAAACAAACCACACAAGGCAACACATGCTAAAGTGAGTGGGAATGCATTTGCGGCAAGAAAAGAATATAAGACAAACAACAAGGTTCTTAAATTCTTCAATCCCCGAAGCACTTTGAAGCTTGTAATCTTGAGGCTCCATTGCACAAAATAAAGATGTAAAACCAAAAAGCATTAGAATAACACAATTGATAGCTCCCTATGCCTCTCCCTCTCCCCTCCCATCCCTCCCTCCATAATTACCTTGACTTAGGTTTAGATACTTTAGCATCTTTTCTTTCAGTTATTTCATTTCCTTGAATCAATCCTTTCACAGTGTGATATAAGGTTTTATTTGTTTATATCTGATGCGGTGTGAATACAAATATTGGGGCCTATCTTTTTTCTCCCTTAAAGGAACACCAGTGAGAAAACTGCCGCATGCCAAAAATAACACCCAGTTTAGTTCCCAGTAATGGAAGACTACAAGGAAACTTATACAGGCATGCGTAAACAAATCTATTCACTGATGAAACATTTAATTGCTGACACACAATCAATAAACGTGTTTGGCAAAAATATTAAGCATAAACAAAAACATGGTTGCTTCATAAGGCTAGGATGCTTAACAAATATGCTCTTCAGGGAAAAAAAACTGCAGTACGTTGAGAAGAACCATAAGTACAAAATGTAGCACAGTCACCCACATATTTATTAATAATTTTGGCACATTCTTACTTACCGAGTGAAGTAACTCAAGAAACCTGCAATTTTTTCTCGCATGAGGAGAGAATCCATTACTGAGCTCCATTTCAACATCAGACAAAAGAAGTTTGAGAAGGGCCACATGAACTTTTCCAAGTAGTAATGAATCCTAAAAGCCATAGGTAAAAAAATACAAAATCATGAGATCACAATCAAAATTCAGCTGGACGAAACTGCAGCAACGAGCTATTAAATTGAGCTAGCCAAGTAGAATCCTAACAAAAAGTAATTTCCGATTAGCAAGAAGAACTAACCTTGTCATGAAATGCTCGAGCAAACTCATCAAGGGAAAAGGAATATATATCAACCTTTACAGCATAAGTATAAAGGAAATGAAAAACCTGTCCAGTCAAGTCAGCCTAGACTCAGCAAGATAACATAAGAGCGTAAAAATCTTATCTAAGGGCATAAAACACTTCTGCATTTGAATCCCACAAAGAAAACAATAAAACAATCTAAAAGAATTCTTAAAAGCACTATAAGCCTAATCACTGCCTAAGCTTAATAAAGCCATAATTGCAATTAATGAGGACAAAGCCCCAAATAATGGTCCATTAATCACGATTTCAAATTTTAAATCAGCCACTTTTTACAAGAAGGATAATTTAGAAGTGGTTACAGGCAATAACTACATGGAAAAAGTGGGACGGGTTCAGTTAGATGATTTGGGCTTGGTTAAAGACCTGAAAAAATGTTCGAATGATAAAGGGCCTGGTGTTTCTGTGGGTTGTAAGTCTGGGCTTCCTAAATTAAGCCAATTAATTGTGAAGTTTTAAAAAAAGGAGTGCTGCATAGTGGGCCTAAGGGGTCCAGCCAAGTCCGGGTCGATCCGAAAGGAAATCCGAAGAAGAGTTACCCTAAGACGAATGGAGAAGGGGTTAGGGCTTCGTCTGTTTTGCACGCCTCATCTGTTCTGGATGATTCAAATGTGCTGAAGGCTTCGGCTAAGCCTACTGTTCACAAAGGTAGCAAAGGCAGTGGAGATGGGACTATTCAGATAGAACAAACGAAGGAACAAAAGGGAGTGGAAGGAAGTCAACAATCCGGAAGTGTAGAAGGAAGGACAGACTTGGAAGATGAGGAAGCATTAATTCTAAGTAATGAAAGGGGAGGAGATATTGATGATGGATGTTTCAAGGTGGATGAAGTGCAATTCAGAGAGGATATCTACTCTGACCTTAGAGAGCCAGCTGATGATCCTGATGGTGAGGACTTGGAGAGCTACGAAATGGGCTTTATAGTCGCTGAGTCTGTTTATGGCGTAGAGGAGCTCTTTGATGGAATGGGTATTGATCCTGAGGCGATGTAAAAAGCAGGTTAGACCTGACTATGAGATACAGTTCAGCAGTCACCATGGGACTTTTAGGCCCGAAGACTAATCTTAAGTGGAGGAACTCAATAATATGGTAAATGTTGGGGGGAAATCTGGGGGTGGAATGAGGGACATTGGGTGTGGGTTTTTAGTTCCTTCTTCTCCTCTTGTTTTTTCTGAAAATCATGATTCTAAAATCCCTGTGAAAAGTCTTGCAGGGGATAAAGAGTCAAGCCCTAAATTACCACAGGTTGGGTGTGCCGCTGAGGCCATTGGAAAAGAAATTGTTTCTTTTGATAACTATAATGTCATAACTTCCCTAGTAGGGTTAAAGGAGGCCAATTAGTTGGGGGTTGGGGGGATTTGGATGTAGTAGAAGTTGTTGAACAGTTAGAGAAGGTTGAGGAATTGGGTAGGAGGTCATCTCATAACGGGGTCAAGTCAGAGGGATTGAAGGGGGATTTTCTCTTTGATGAGATAGGGTGGGGTAGATTGAGAGTCTTCTTGGCATCAATGGACTTGTCTTTGGTGCTGTCAAAGGAAAGAGTAAGAAAACTGTAAATGGCAAAGGAACAAGGGTTAGGAAAGGGATAAGAGAATTAAAAAATTTGGAATCTAGGGTAAATTATGAGGGTAATAAAAGTAGGAAGGAGAGGGGGTGAAATTGGTTTTAATGAAAATCCTTAGTTGGAATGTAAGAGGTTTAGGTTGTAGGGAAAAGCGGAGAGTAATAAGCGATGTGTTAATTAAAAATGATCCAGACATTGTAATATTACAAGAAACAAAAAAAGAAAACATTACTTGTAGAATGATAGGAAGTTTTGGGGGGCGTTAGGTTTAAGGAGTGGGTCTTTTTGACTTCATGTGGCAGGGCAGATGGCATTCTTATTATGTGGGATGCTAGGATTGTATCAGCTCTTGAGTCAATATTAGGAGTTTATTCAATTTCAGTTCACTTTATAATGAAAGATGGGAGAAACTAGTGGTTGACAGGGGTTTATGGTCCAAACAAGCCTTGTTTTAGGAGGGATTTTTGGGATGAGCTAGCGGTGTTGCATGGATTGTGTGGTCCTAAGTGGTGCTTGAGGGGTGATTTTAATGTCACTAGATTTGCATCGGAAAAGTTGAATGTGGGTAGGGTCACTAGAAGCATGAAAGACTTTAATGAGTTAATTAGGGAAACAAATTTGATAGATCCCCACTTAAGTAACACACTTTTCACTTGGTCGAATGGCAGGATGAATGTGGTGTGTAGAAGATTAGATAGATTTTTGTTCTCGGCGGGGAGGAACTTTTCCCAAATGTGAGACTTGATGCGCTAACTATGGTTATTTTTTATCCTTGTCCTATCATGTTAGATTCTAATGCTTTCAAGTGGGTACTATTCCATTTAGATTTGAAAATATGTGGTTAGAACATTATTCGTTCAAAAGAAGTTTTAGAGATTGGTGGCAAAGTACCTTAGTGCATGGTTGGGAGGGTTTTAAGTTCATGAAGAAATTGGAGAGAATAAAAAATGAGTTGAAAGTGTGGAATAGATTAGTTTTTTGGGGATGTTAGCATGGAAAAGAGCAAAGTTTTGGGTTGAGTGAGGAATTAACGAAGGAAATAAAAGAAGTATGCTTAGAAATAGATTTGAGGAAGTGTTGTTTAAGGAAGAGGTTTCAGGGAGAAAAAAGGCCAAAACAAAGTGGGTTAAAGTGGGAGATAATAATTCTAAGTTGTTTCATCGGGTTGCAAATTGGAGGAGAAAGAAAAATCTAATTTCAATGTTGGATGTGGGAGATGGTATAGCGCAATGTTACCTAGATCGTGGGTCGCTTTGATACGTGATACATATGCGGATACGCAGTACGACATTTTCTTAGGTACGCGGTACGATGAGAGTAGGCTTAACTGGTACGATATTTTGGGTCGTAGTTCGTTTTAGGACTCTTATCTAGATCGTTTTTACCACTATATAAAATTATATATCATAGATATTCCATAAACACTAAGTCAATTACAATTTATCTTATATTTATACTTGATTTCTATTATCTAAAATAGTATGTAATTATAAATCTATATACACGTAGTCAATTAATATGTATTTTATATTTGTGCTACGTGTACAATTCGGGAACGTATATTTTGGTGATCTAGATCGCGAACACACCCTGTTAGAGATCAATGTACCCAGATCGTGGGTCGTTAGGGATTTAGTAAATTCTGGTAACTCTGGTATAGCGTTAGAGAATGAAGGGAGAATTGAGGAAGAGATTATTAGGTTTTTTTAAAAGTTATATTCGGATGATGAAGTTGAGATACCAAGGGTGATGGGTTTCGATTGGAGTCCTATTAGTGGAGAGAGAGCATGTTGGCTTGAAAGACTGTTGAAGAGGGCAAAGTGAAAGAGGCAATTTTTTAGTGTAATAGAGAGAGGTCACCTGGGCTGGATGGTTTCTCAATGGCGGTTTTTCAAGATTGTTAGGAGATCATTAAGGATGATTTGATGAGGGTATTCTTGGAGTTCTTTAGAAATGGGGTGGTGAATGTTAATACGAATGCGACATACATTTGTTTGATTTCAAAAAAGCAAGATTCTTGAAAATAAGTGACTTTAGACCAATATGCTTAGTGACAAGTCTTTATAAGATATTAGCGAAAGTTTTATCGGGAAGATTGGGAGAGGTTTTAGGGGGATACTATTTCTAGATATCAAGGGACTTTTGTTGAAGGGATGCAAATTACTGATATAGTTCTAGTTGCGAATGAAGTTATGGAGAAATATAAAACAAATGGGAAAAGTTGTGTGGTTTTTAAGATTGATTTTGAAAAAGCATATATGACCATGTGAATTGGGAGTTTTTGGACTTTATTTTAGAAGCTAAGGGTTTTGGATGTTGATGGAGGAAGTGGAGTATAGGGTGTTTTGAGTCAATGAATTTTTCAGTGGTTCTTAATGGAAAGCCACGTGGGAGATTTAATGTCACTAGGGGTCTTAGGCAAGGGAATCCATTGTCACTTTTTCTCTCTTCTTTAGTAGCAGATGGGCTTTTGTAAGTTAGTGCATAGGGCTAGAGATTATAACCTTATAGTGGCATTCCGGGGTGGGAGGGATTTGGTGGAGGTGTCACATTCACAGTTCGTGGATGATACTATATTTTTGTGTCCGAAGATGAGGAAAATTTTAAGAATGTAATAGAGGTTATTGAAGTCATTAGAGTGATGTCGGGTCTAAAAGTGAATATGTCTAAGCATTAAATTGGAGGAATAAACATCCAAAAAGAGAGGCTAGATAGGATTGCAAATAATGTAGGATGCGAGATTGGGGAATGGCCCCTAAGGTACTTGGGGCTACCACCGGGGGAAATCCTATATTGGTAAGTTTTTGAAACCCGGTCATTGAGAGGGTCGAAAAAATATTAGAGGGGTGGAAAATGGCTTGTTTGTCAAGGGGAAGGAGACTCACATTGGTTCATTCAGTTTTGTCTAGTATCCTTATTTATTTTTTGTCTCTTTTTAAGATTCCCAGAAAGATTGCTTGTAGAATTGAAAATTTGAGGAGAGATTTTTTGTGGGAAGGAAGCCGGGAAAGGAAAAAAGACCATCTTGTTAGGTGGGAGGTAGTTTCCAAATCTACTTTAATCAGTTTCCTTAAATCCAAAGGTTGGGGATAAAAGAACTTGGATTCTTGATTCATCTAGGGGCTTTTCTTGCAAATTGTACTTCTATACTTTGATTGACAACCAATCTACTCATTTGTTTAGACCAGATAATTTGGAAGGCCAACATGCCGGTAAAAGTGCATATTTTTGCTTAGACTGTAGCTAATGGAAAGATTAACACTTGTGATTTGTTGCTAAGGAGAAGACCAAATTGTTGTCTTGTCCCATAATGGTGCATTATGTGTAAGTGTACTAGTGAAGATAGGGATCATCTCTTTCTACATTGTCCGGTTGCTTTATGGTTGTGGTTTAGAGCTCATAATGAATTTAATTTGAATTAGGTCACTCCAAAAGAATGTGTATCATTGTTTGAAACAAATAGAAGTGTGTTTGAAACAAATAGAAGTGTGTTTGGGAAGGGGAGAAGAGATTCTATTTTATGGGAGTGTATGGTTATGGCAATCTTTTGGGTGGTATGGTTGGAGAGGAATAGGAGAATATTTGAAGATAAAGAGGAAATTGTGGAGTTCCTTTGGGAGAGAGTTAAGTTCTTGGCCTCTTTATGGGAATCGACTGCTAAAGAATTCAAGGATGTGCCGCTCTTCTCTCTTACAATTGATTGGACGGCAGCGTATAGCTAGATGAATAATTCATTTGAATCATAGAGCCGCATATTGTTCTTATCTCTTTATAATGTAATCTTCTATATGGTAGGGTGGACTTCTTTGTCCACTTTTACTCTATATTTCATTATTAATGAAAGTCTTGTTTCTTATCAAAAAAAATAATGCAAAACGAAACCCAAAACAAAGAGATTACTAAAATCAAGAGAACCAATAAGAGCCTATCTGATGAGCATTTCACCAAAAAGGGTCAATATAGAGGGAAATTGTGAGGAAAATTAGCAAGACAAACAAAAAGCATGACAAACTTTCTTCTTAAGCATGAAGCTCACAGCATGAGTGATCTCTAACGCAGAATTCAGAGGGTCACTATACAATAAAATGACAATTTGTTATAATTACTTATCTATAATGAATTATGTATCTTGTTGGAGTACTATACCAGTCAAAAGAGAATGATCTTCTCTACATACCTTAAAAAGTTTCTTGGCAAGCTCAGGCGAGGAATCCCATGGTTGCATACACAATGGTTGCTTCATCGTCACAGAATTTGGAGGAAACTTGGCTAGCAAATCTACAAAATTACCCAAAAAAATCTTGTTATGATGACCTCTAGCAAACACATGCATAGATTCCATTATCAATTTTTAACTAAAGAATTCTACTCAAATATTACAGAATTTATCCTCCCAAACAAAAAAAGATGAGGGAAAGCAAAACATAACACCCAATCTAACCTTTGCAAAGGGAACAACCATGCAATACATTGGTAGCAAAATGAGCAGAGCATGTCAATGGATTTGGTCCTGCTTGTAATTCTCTCAGCTCTAGTTCCTCATCATCGATCAGCATTGCAAACTGACCAAGCTCTTCTTGGCATCTCACTCCTTCCAGAGCAAGTTCACATTTTTCTTTGCATGGTTGCTTCCTCCTCTCAATTTTTTGACATTCCACCTTCAAATATAACAAAGAAGTCAAAAGTTGCTCCACTTGCTAAACTAAAATTCTCAATAATGAACCAGAACAAATTTACCTTTCTACTTTTTGTGGAAGGCTTTCTCTTATCTCGTGACTTGTTTACTAATCTTTGCTGTAGATAAATGAACAACTTCCTGTTAGTGATCTTTCTGAAAAAAGTCATCAAAGATCAATTTCTTCCAACGAAAGAAATACAATTTTGAAATGTGGATTAGTTAACTAACCATTACAGGTTGTAGCCGCCGCACTCTTTTCTTCTTCTCCTGAACCGTTGGTTTTGTTGATATAGCAGTACGCAATTGGAAAAGTGCCCTCTCACCAAAATCAACAACAGCAGGAGAATCACCAGCATCAGGGTTTGTTGCCCGCCAAACTGTCATCAAACCTTTCCCGATACCATGTTTCTTCACTGGAGCACTCATTAAACCTTTCCCGATACCCTGTTTCTTCAGTGGAGAACTCATCAAACCTTTCCCTATACCATGTTTCTTCACTAAAACACTCTCATCGTCGCAAAGTTGGTAATTCAAGATGGTAGGCTCACAAACCTAAAAGGGGCATGTAGAAATATAAAACAAAAATAATATGGACAAAAAGAGAAAGTAAGATGAAAATCATCCCAAAACCTTAAAAATCCCAACTGAAATCTATTTTTACTACCTTCCTCCTTTTCAAAGCTCTTTGCTTTTCTTGGCAAGCACGATGAGATTTTCTGGAGCCTGATCATCATATGATACAAAACATAAATAAGAGTAGAGTTCAAAGACACACACACACGTGTGTATATATATATATATATTTCTTTAAGAAAACAAACAATATTATTAAGGTGAAAGGAAAGACAGATTAAAAGTACATGGTGGGAGGACAAGGAATCCTCTATAGATATATAAAGATAAAAGAAAAGAAAAGCCTAAACAAGCTCAAAACAAAATAAAAACAAAGCACTGGAGTATTTGTGTGGCATTACTATTCACATTTCGGCCCAATGATTTATAATTAAAAAATAAATAAAGAAATTCCTTGGAAATCCTCGGACGTCAATACCCAAAGAGATGTCATGAAAGCTATCTTATCCCATACAACTTCCCAAGTAGCCTCCATATCCTCAAAAATCTGACCATTTCTTTCCAAACAAACCAACCAAAATAAAGTCAACACCGAGCATCTCCAAAAGCATTGGCTTTAGGACAATAACCAAAGCCTTCATAAATTCGTACTCAAAACCCGATCGCAACTTCTTGGAACCACCCAAGGAATCATGGAAATACCGAAGAGTCTATTCCACAAATTCAAGACAAAGGTACAATTAAGAAACATATATATGTATGTATGCAAATACGTATGTAATATATGTATTAGTTTGCAATAGTGATTTATTTAGATTTAATGGGAAAAAAGATATAGACAACCAAAAATGAAAAAGGACAAACAATACTGCAAAGAATTTCACTTATCAGAGAGTGTGAGAAGATAATTTGCTCCCAAAAACAGAAGAGGATTTCTACATTTATCATTGTCCCATTTTCACAAACACAGATTCTTGAATATTAACTAAGCCGCAGCTACAGGGATAGAATCTAAAAAATTATATCTTTTCAGAGTGACCTGAATAACACTGATTACTTCACTTGGCTCTCATCGCGCTACTGTGTGACACTGAAAACAGAAATGCTCAAACAATTCATGTGAATTACTACCAAAGTATAAAGAATTAAGGAAGCAGAAAATTTCAGACAGCGTGGAATGTCCCGCCTTGTGTTGGTTTATGAAATTTAAATGGTCAATTTTGTACCATTTCATCCTAATTCTCCTTTTAATGATATATTATTCAGGGATATATACGGTATTTCAATTGCACTTTAATAGAAGACAAGAGAAACAAACATTCTCTGAATATACAGTAATAGATAACACAAACAGTCAAGTAATATGTACACAAAAGAGTTACACTACCCAGTAAGCAGAGATGAAGTCAGGTTGTCAAACTTATGCTCCTTTATGGAATTGGACAAAACTAGTTCAAAGATTGAACTGATTCTTTCTCAGTTTCACATTTATGCTCCGTTTGGAAGCATGGAATCCAAGCATTGGAAATAAAATTTGAGTTGCAGACCTCACTAATTGAAATTTTACATTAAAAACGCCAATATTCGCAACACGAAATTCAGACTCAGATATGGAAACTGAAATTCCAAAACTCGAATTTAATTACCATTTAATTTGGAACTCTAAACATATAAACCATAGTACAATACCTTTTCTACAAAACTGGAAAGCGTGAGAGGGAAGAGAATCGAACTCGACGCCGAGCGGTGGACCATCCTTTCGGAACACCTTCTTCAGAATGTAGTCTGGCTTTAACCTCACTTGCTGGAATGGAAGCCGATACCGACTATGACCACCATCATTATCAATATCAATATACTTTACCTGTTGCTTCTTTCTCTTCATAGTCTTCCCTTTCACAGCCGTATTGAAGCCTTGAGAATTCTGCTGTCTGTTGCCAACACCCTGCTTAGTCACCATGTTTGATTGACCATTCTCCGCTATACTAATACAGCTTCATCCTCTATTACAATTGAAAAATGAACAAACACACACACAGAGTTCACTCAGTGAGTCGGACTGTAGCAGAAATGGAAGAGATAGAGAGGAGAGGTTTTAACAAGTAGGGTTTTGGGGTTTGTCCCGAGGATATTTTTTTGTTTTTAATTTTTAATTATCTCTGCTCTTGAGTTTTTTCTTCCCCTCTTGCAAAAAATATCTTCTCTGCAACCGGGCCGAGTGACTGTAAGCGGCTCAACCGGCAGGGGCTGGCCCAACCGGCTTTTGTTAACCGGTTCACCTTGCATATGGTAAACTCTATCCGTTCATTTTGCCTAACATTTGCAATTCAACCTAAAGCCTCTTCATTATTCAATATCTCACTTTCCTTATTTCGCAATCATCTAACATGAATTCAAATCAAATTCATCTTACTCAAGTGGATCCCCTGCAAGTATAATTGAACTTATTTCTTCTCTCTACAATTAGAGCTCTCCATTCTCTCTCTAGAGTTAGCCCTGAGCTTCGAGTCTCCGTTTTTCCAACGCATAGTCATCGGATAGTTGGAAAACCACAGTTCTTCCAACTGAAAAATTACTTAATCCATGAATTGCTCTGCTACATCTTTCTCCTCTATTTTTTATCATTGAAGAACCCTAGTGTAATTATTCCACCAGAAGCCCACCCAATACCTCTTATACCCTAAACAAAACCTCTCAAAACCAACCCCAAAACCCCCCACAAAAACCCTTGCAAGCATACATCCCTAGCTTATCTTCCAAACTTGCCCTGCATCTAACTTATCCTTATTGACCTTCTACCTAGAAAAGCCTTACCTTAAATTCTATAAAACCCTGTTCATAGCATCCCTAATTTACAAATCCTACAAAGGTGTTTAACAAGTCTACAAACAAACCCCTCTAAAACTCAATAGTCGTCCATTATACAACCAATAATGCAACCAAACCACTGAACAGGGCCTACGAATAAGGATGGCAATGGACCGGAAAAAAACAGGTATTCGTCCAAACCCGCCCCGTTTGGACCGGGGATGGACTATACGTATTGGACGGTGAACGTATACTGGGATACCCGTATAAATCCGTGCGAGGATGAAGGCGGGGATGGACTTACCCCTACCCCCGTCCCCGCCCTCGCCCCCGCCCCCGCCCCCGCTATACCCGTTAAAACACATAGTTTTTTATGTTTTATTTTCTTTATTAAATTACAGGTGTGAAACTAGATGGCAGAAAAGTTTCTCCATTACAAATATTTAAATAGTCTTTTGGACATTTGTTGTTTGTGTTATGTTGAGATGGTCTGGGGGACCCTTTTCTTAGTTCTTTTATGTTTTTGTCCTTTTTCCTGTGCTTGGGTGGGGGTTTGATTGTGAAGTTTGAGAATAATATCTAATTTTTGAATGAAGTTGAAAAACAAACTCTGTTATATTATCAAAATTAAGGCATGGTTAGTTGTTTGCATGCTGTTCTTTATAGATTCCAAGTTAGATATCTGTTTATGATTGGAAACAGTAAGGTAGTGGCTGGCCTTGTACAAATGATGGTGAAAAATCTTAAAGAGTTGCAAATTTTTGAAAGAGCATGAAAGAGTATAAGTAGTCGGGGACCCTTCTTGTATTTTTTATCATTTGGGTTTTTTGTATGTTTGGGGTTGTTATGCTACATTATGTTGTGTTAGATTACGTTAGATTATTTAGAATGTTGTTGGATTATTTAAAATGTTGGATTTATTTAGAATTTTGGATTATGTTGGCTTGAGCTTGGGGTTGGGCTTGGTTTTGGGCGGGTATGGGGGAAGCGGGGACAGGGACGGGGACGGGGGCGGGGATTAGAAATTTACACGTGGATGGGGATGGGGATGAAAACTATATCCGTTAACGGGGGTGGACTGAGGATGAACAGAATTTTTTTAAGCGGGTACGGGGATGGAGACTACACCCCCCGCCCCCGCTTCGGTCCATTAACATCCCTGCCTACGAATAAACTCATGGACAATCTCTCTCTTTTGTAACGTAACCACAACCAAGGAAGTTCAACAATATTGCTTTGTGGGTAAGGTTTTATGGGAATCCATTTTAAATGAACATGGGGTTAGCAATGTACTAATGGGAGCTTGGGAAACAACTAAAGGTTTTTCAATCTCATAATGGGAGAATAACATATACATGTTCCAAGTTTAAACTAGAAGAAGACAGAGCTAAGATTTTTCAAAAGGCTATTGTTGGTGATGGGATCATGGATCATTCTAAAGAAGTGTTCACCACATACCATGGTACGCAATTATGATTTCTCAGGTATTGAATTATGGGTTCATATATGGGGGATTCCTTTTGATATGATGACCAAAAATACCTCATGGAGAATTGGGAGAATCATAGGCAGTATTTTAAAACCCGACCGAATCGGCTGGTTGACCCGGTGAATAGGAGCCTGAACCGAGCCAGTTTGGTTAGTGTATCGTTCAATTACAGAAACTAGACAAAACTCGTTGAACCGGATGGTTTTGTCACTAACCCTATGAACTATACAAAACCCGTTGAACCGACCGAATCAATCTGAATGCTATAAAAAGTAGGTTGTGGGTGGGTTTTGGTGGTTGGGGTGGTGGGGGTGGGTTATGGGTTTCGGTGGTGGGGTTGGGGATGGGTTTGGGTGGTGGGGTTGGGTGGTGGGGTTTGGGTGGTGAATTTTTTGTATAATACCAAACAGGTTTTTTATTTTTGTTTTCACAATTTTTTAAATATAAACGACTACCAAATGTGTTTTATATTTTTAATTTTTATCACAAAAAAAAAAACTTAGTTCTGCTTTTTTTATAAAAAAACACATAAAAATGAAAATGTTAGTAAACGCACCCTAAGTCATTCGGCACAAAAAACACTAAATGACAAAAAAGAGAATTGATGCATAATGTGTGCTGTCCTTTTTTGGATCTTAAAATGTGTGCAATCCAGAGTCAATCACCTCACAAATTCCAACGGACGTTCGAGAATCCACCAATGACCCCAAGTAAAAATCATAGCAGAAAAGAAAAATGAACTAATACTACATCGAAAAGGTAACTATTGTATTAGTCCCTAAACGTTATCTTTAGTTTAATTTAGTCTATAAAATTTTAATTATTCTAATTTAGTCTCTCAATTATCAATTTTATTTCTGATGATGCACAAAATCGTCTTTGGCAAGATCAACAGTCAAGTATGTAATTAATGGGTAATTAACAAGCAATCAATGACAATCAATGAAACTTTAAGCAATAAACAACAGATCAACACAGGAATTTATAGTGGTTCGGTCGCAGATGACCTACGTCCACTCTCTGGAATGGCAGCGATGACCGGTGTTCTTTATTGATGAATAAGGGTCACCGGAGTGTTACAGAGCTTTGAGAGAGAGAGATATAGGGAGAGAGAACAAGTGTGTAGTGAGGCCTATCTCTGGGTGCTTGGGATGTATAAGGTGTATTCAACGTGTCTTTACCCTTGAGAGGGCTTACATTATATAGCTATGTTGAGGCGGTGCCGTGAGGAAGAGGTCTTCTACTATTTAGGTAAGTACAATCATGGTAAGAGTGGACCTCTTTGGCAAGCACAATTAAGGTAGGAGTTGATCTCCGTATCCCGTCATTCTCTCCCTCGTGCTCTTATTTAGTCGGAGGAGAGTCCTGGTTGGATTGAACTTTAGGTTGGACCTTGAGTTGGAGTAGGAGTACCGGAGTCAAGAGGAGTGGAGAGAAGTAGGCGCCCAAGTGACCAGGTCCAAGTGATGAGCTCCAAGTGATGAGCTCCAAGTGATGAGTACCTAGTGGGCGGCGCCCATATGGCTGGGGTGACCTCTCTTTATGCCTTCACTTCTTCTCTGTTCTCCTTAGATGGGATGACCCGGCTTGACAGGTTTTGGCGACTTGGACTATTTCCGGGGCCCATTAGAATTTGGGCCCTTTCCCGACTTATTTTTATCGGGCTTGACACTGTTAATTTCGGGCTCATCATTTGCCCCCTATGCCCCAAGCCTCTGATTTTTTTGTGAGAGGAAGGGGTAGAGGGCATGTGCTCCGTCTTCATCTGAGTGAGTCGGAATTTTCTTGCTTCCCACGGTATTTTTTTATTCTCAGGAACTCACTGAATTTTTTGATATTAAATAAATCATATATATGCATTTTGGTGGCTTAACCCACCATTGTTGACTTTTTTTTTTTTTTGGGCGCTGCCCCTTCACAATTTTTTTTCTTCTTCTTTGCGCCTCCTGGGCGCTGGCCCCTTCAAAAAAAAAATTTTTTTTTTTTCTTCTCTTTGCGCCACATGGGCGCTGCCCCTTAAAAATTTTTTTTTTTTCTTTTTGGCGCCTCCTGGGCGCTGGCCCCTTCAATAAATTTTTTTTTTTTTTTTTGTTCCTTCTCTTCTTAGCGCCTCCTGGGCGCTGCCCCTTTACAAAATTTTTTTTTTTTTTCTCTCTTCTTGGCGCTGCCCCTTCACAAAATTTTTTTTTTTTTTTGTTCCTTCTCTTCTTGGCGCCTCCTGGGCGCTGCCCCTTCACAAAAAAATAATTTTTTTTTTTTTTTTTATAACCACCAAGCTTTCATGAGAAGTTTTACCAAGCTTCCTCAAGAAGCCTTGTCAAGCTTCCCCAAGAAGTTTCACCAAGCTTCCCCAAGAAGCTTTGTCTTCTCTATTTAAAGGCATCCCAAGAGCTCACTATTCATCTCCACTTCATACTTCCTCTCCATTTCTTTTCATTTAGCCTTCTCCTTATTCAACCCAAAACCAAACATGAAGACTAGGAATTCAAGGGATGGTGGAAGAGAGGAGCATGGAAGAGAGGGAGGCACCCAGGGGGCTGTCATGGTCAGCGCCCAAGGGGCTGCCATGGTCGGCGCCCATGGGGCTCCCACGGTCCGCGTCCAAGGGGCTGCCATGGTCGGCGCCCATGGGGCTCCCACGGTCAGCGCCCAAGGGCCTGCCGTAGGTGGCGCCCATGGGTCCTGCCCAGGCGGCGCCCAGGGGTCCTGTCCTCCCGTGGGTGTTGGCCTCAGTCGCCCCGTTGGCAGTCGCAGCACGGTGGGGATGTCTACGGGCGGAGAGAAACCATTTGGAATTATTAGTTCCGTGTCGGGTTCAATAAGGCTCCAGCCAATCCCTTCAGTGTATCGACAAAGGCTCAAAATATAGGTGGGAAATGGAGTAGATCTTCAACTGAGGGCAGTACCCATGGTCCAGACAGCACCCTGGGCTCTCCAGGTGGTGTGGGTGGCACCCAAGGGTCTTCGGGTGACACCCCAAGTATGGAGCAGCTTCCCCTTCGCGAGTCCAGAAAATGACCAATCGCTGACTTGGATAGGCCAGGCTCCCGAGGTATGCTCCAATGTTCTTTTTATGCTTCTGTCAATCATGATAAATTTTTATTACCAATGACCTGAACCTGCTTCTGGGGTACCCTTTCAGATGCGGGGGAACCCGCCGAAGGCCTTGACGAAGGTCTAGGTGCAGAGGGGGACAATGTTTCTCAGGTAGCCTCTATACTTAGTTCTTTTAAATATCATGAGGACATCTCCGACATGGTTGCTTGGTACCGTATTCCACCCTCTGTGACGTGCCGTCGTCCCGAGGCCGATGAGTCTGCATGCTGTGACTCTTTAGGCAAGATTGTCGTTTACGAGGGTATGTTGGAGGCTGGCTTGCGGTTTCCTATCCCCGGGCCCATATGTCGGGTTCTGGGGCATTTGTCCCTTACTCCAGGGAGGTTGGCTCCCAATGGTTGGAGGGTGATTATGGCATTCTTCGCACTATGGCGACTGGTCCACCCTGCTCCTGTTCCCCCGCCGTTTGAGGAGTTCCTGGCTACTCACGCGCTTCGAGTGAACCCCGTTCCCCATCAGGGGTGGTACCGTTTTGCCCCCAGAGTTGGCAAGATTATCGACGGGCTTGCGTCCAACCTTCACCATTGGAAGATGAGGTTTTTCTTCGTCGGGGGAGAGTGGGCTTCTGAGTCCGACCGCTGCATGGTGCCCATCTGATGGGATACAGTCCCCCGGATCACAAAAGGTAAATATTTCACCTTCTACTTCTGCCTTGATTATTGCCTATTTGCTCTTATGGTGCTACCGTCTCTCTGCAGATCCACCGATTCTGACTCCGATTCAAGAGGGGCTGCTTGACATGGTTCGTGGTAATCCGACCAGAAAGTTTTCCGAGATTATGTCAGCGTCTGGTATCCCTACGATTCTTACGAGGCCGAGGAGGAAAGGTACTTGACTCCTTTCGTTGTCCCTTAAAGAATACAGCATGATATGATTCTTGACTTACACTGGTTCTGCAGGCCTTCCTATTGATAGGTCACTGGTGGGGGAGTTTTTGATTCCCGAGTGATGTCTTCTGTCGCTCACCCTCCCAAGAGGGCTAAGACCAGTGCTCCCAGCTCTTCGCGACCAGAGTCTACTGGTCAGGCTAGTTTCTTAGGGGCCGACCCTGGTGATGCTCCTCCTCCTTCTTCGATAGACGTCTCCTCGCCCCTGAGAGATCACTCTTGCAGTGTTGTGGGGGCTGAGGCTCTGATGTCGTCTCCTGTCAGGACGGAGGGTTTGCCTAGCTTTCCCTCTTCAGGTTCTGCTTCGGTGTCCATGCTGAAGGATGTGGAATTGGCAAAGGAGAGACTAAAAAACTTCGTGTCCGGAGTCGAGGTTCAAGAGGTAACCTCTAGAGGGCCAGAGGGCGTAGTTGATTCTGTTATGGAGGCCTTTGCATTGGTAAATCATGTTCCCTTTTATGTGGCTTTCTGTGATACTCTGGTCTTTTTCATGACTCTTCTTGTATCTTTGAATGTTTCCAGATGGCTGCTGCCTTGCCCTGTCTGTTCAGTAACACTCTTATGATCAGGGATGCAATCAATGGCCAGGAGATGGAGAGGCAGGCACGTGAGGCTGCCGAGGAGCAACTTAGACTTGAGCAGCAGGCACGAGAGGATGCTGCAGAGCTTTCACGGCAGGCACGAGAGGATGCCGAGAAGCAGTCGAGGCTCGAGCGGCAGACGCGAGAGAATGCCGCTGAGGAATCGAGGCGGGCGCAGGAGAGGACTGCCCAGCTTGAGGCTGACCTTCGCGCAACACTCGAGAGAGCTACTCGGGCCGAGGCTCAGAGGGATGCTGCCGAGAGAGGCAGGGATGCTGCTGAGAGGGGCAGGGCTGGTGCCTTCGTTGACGGCTACGAGGAGCTCAGGAGGAAGGCTACAGCAGCATACCCTTACAATGACTTTACTATCTTTCGGCCTGATGAGGCCCCTGACACCGATGATGATGACGGCGACGGAGGAGATTATGTGAGTGAGAGCAGTGAGGATCATTAGGAGTAATGCCTTTGCACTTTTTTGTTGACAGACTATGTCTTCCTTTTGTAAAAATCTCATGGGTCTTAATGAAACACAACTTTTGAGAAAGTACTTTGAAATTTTATTTCGCAATTCCAAGTAAATACTTAAGAAAGTAGAAAATAGCAAGACGACTAAAAGGTAAACAGTACAAGTAATGGCCCTCGACTCATGACTCACTGGCCCCAGCTACTGGTAGTATTTCTTTAAGTGCTCCGCATTCCATGGATGGGCTAGGATCTTTCCTTCGGTGTTTTGGATTCTGTAAGTTCCTGGCCTTACTACCTCTATGACGGTATAAGGACCTTCCCAGTTTGGTCCCAATTTTCCTTCTCGGGAGTCTTTGGTAGACAGGATGACCTTTTTCAAGACCAAGTCCCCGGGTAAGAAAGACCGAGGCTTCACCCTCGAGTTGTAGTGCTTGGTCATGCGACGTTTGTACTCTGCATTCCGGAGCATGGCTATCTCCCTTTCCTCCTCTACCAAGTCGAGGTTGATGCGGAGGCCTTCTTCATTACTGGTAGGGTCATGGTGTTGGACCCTAAGGGAGTGTACCCCGATTTCAACGGGTATCACTGCCTCTGTTCCATATGCTAGAGAGAAAGGAGTTTCACCCGTTGGACTCCTTGGTGTGGTCCGATATGCCCATAGTACTCCTGGGAGTTCGTCTACCCATCTCCCCTTGGCAGTCTCCAGTCTGGCTTTCAGGTTGCGAAGTATGGTTCTGACAGTGACCTCTGCTTGGCCATTTGCCTGGGGATGGGCGGGGCTAGAGTGGGGTTGCTTGATTTGGAGGTCTGCACAGAAACCGTTGAGGAGTTTGTTGTCAAACTGTTTGGCGTTGTCGCTCACAATGGCATGTGGTATTCCAAACCTGCAGACTAGATTCCTTCATATGAAATCCTTTATCTTTTGATCTGTGATTTTGGCCAAGGCTTCTGCTTCTGCCCATTTGGTAAAGTAATCGATGGCTATGACTATAAACTTGCACTGACCTCGACTCACAGGTAGGGGACCCAGGATGTCAATCCCCCACATGGAGAAAGGCCATGGGCTCTGGATGGTGGTGAGCTCTTCGGGTGGTTGTCTGGGTACCGTTGCAAAACGCTGGCACTTATCACATCTCTTGACAAAGTCTTTGGTATCTCGGATCATAGTAGGCCAATAGTATCCCTGCCTAACTGCTTTATGGGCCAGTGCACGCCCTCCTGAATGGTTTCCACATACCCCTTCATGGATCTCTCTCATGGCGTAGTTGGCCTCTTCGGGGGTGAGGCAGCGGAGTAGAGGGAGAGAGTGACTCTTCTTGTAAAGGGTGTTATGTAGGATGACATATCTGGATGCTCTCATTCTTACTTTCCTGGCCTCTACTGGGTCGTCTGGACTGGTGCCCTCCTGTAGGTAAGCTCGGATAGGAGTCATCCAGTTGGATTCTGAGGATGCACAGTGGACCTCCTCCTCTGGTTTGGTGGTGCTGGGCTTGAACTGGTGACCTGTTAGTGCTGGACCCATGAGTATATTGACAGAGGCAAACTTTGCAAGGGCGTCTGCCATAACATTCTCTTCTCGGGGCATATGGTGGATGTCGAAACAGGCAAACCTTGTGAGCAGGGCTCGGACCACCGAGAGGTACTCCTGCATCCTTTATTCCTTGGCCTCGAAATCTCCCCTTACCTGGTTGACTATGAGCTGAGAATCACTATAGGCCATGAGATTGAGTGCTTCCATCTCTAAGGCTAACCTTAGGCCTGATATGAGAGCTTCATACTCTGCTTGGTTATTCGATGTGGCAAAGTGTAAGGAGACAGCATACTTCAAGGGCGTGCCATGTGGGTTGATCAGTACTAGTCCAGCTCCACCCCCTTCGCTAGTGGAAGACCCATCTACGTAAAGTTTCCAGGATGATGTAGGGGGTGATGGAGGGGAATGTGATGGGAGCTGAGAGGATAGAGCCCTGGAGATGCTGGGCGGCGCCCAAGGGCTAGTAGGTGGCACCTTAGGCGAGGGGGTGGCGCCCAAGGTTGCCCAGTCAGCGTAGCTGACTCATTTTCCTTCTCTGGGTAGTGGTTCTTCCCTTGGGCAACATCTGGACTAGACTCCTCGTGGGTGGAGTCAGTGTGCACTGAGTAGGTGGGCGCATGGGCGCCTGATACCCCTCCTTGGGACTCCTGTAAGGGCGTGGACTCTGCCACGAAATCTGCAAGGGCTTGGGCTTTGATGGCAGCCCTAGGCTGGTACTGTATGTCGAATTCACTCAACTCCACTGCCCATTTGAGCAACCTACCAGAGACGTTAGGCTTCCCTAAAGTTCTTTTAAGTGGTTGATCCGTAACTACCACGATGGTGTGGCCCTGAAAGTAGGGGCGCAGACGTCTGGCTGCCGTGACGAGGGCAAGAGCTAATTTTTCTAACTCCGAGTACCTTATCTCTGCCCCTCGGTAGGCTCTACTCACATAGTAGACGGGCTTCTGCGTGCCCTCATCCTCTCTGATGAGGACGGAGCTTACGGCAGACGGCGAAGAAGAGAGGTACAGGTACAGTTTTTCTCCTGGTAGTGCATGAGAGAGTAGAGGTGGTGCGGCAAGGTAGGCTTTAAGCTTCTGAAAGGCTTCCTCAACCTCTGGTCCCCATTGGAATGACCTGCGTAGGATTTTAAAGAAAGGTAGGCATTTATCGGCTGACTTAGAGACAAACCTGTTGAGGGCTGCTACCCTTCCGTTGAGGCGTTGGACCTCCTTTGTCGAGGCTGGGGACTTCATCTCCATGATGGCCCTGATCTTGTCGGGGTTAGCTTCTATGCCCCTCTTGTGGACCATGAAGCCTAGAAATTTTCCTGAGCCGACGCCGAAGGCACACTTTTCAGGGTTCAACTTCATCTTGTAGGCTCTCAACACGTCAAAGGTCTCCTGTAGGTGCGATACATGATCATCCGCAGCTACACTCTTCACCAACATGTCATCTACATAGACCTCCATTGTCTTCCCAATCTGAGCCTCGAACATCTTGTTGACGAGGCGCTGGTAAGTGGCCCCGGCGTTCTTGAGTCCGAAAGGCATCACCCTGTAACAGTAAGTGCCTTTTGGAGTAATGAAAGAGGTCTTCTCCTGATCTGGGGGGAACATGCTGATCTGATTGTAACCGGAGTAGGCATCCAGGAAACTCAAGAGTTCATGACCAGCAGTGGCATCAATAAGGAGGTCGATGCGTGGGAGTGGATAGCTGTCTTTTGGACAGGCTTTATTGAGTTCCGTGAAGTCTACGCAGAGGCGCCACTTCCCATTGGTTTTGGTTACCATTACCACATTGGATAGCCAATCTGGGTAGGCTACCTCCCTTACTGATCCATTAGTTAATAACTTGTCTACCTCTGCTTCCATGGCTTGCCCCCTTTCAGTGCTTACATTCCTCAACTTCTGTCGAATAGGCTTATATCTGGGGTCGACATTAAGTCGATGGGAGGCCACCTCTGGGTTGATGCCTTCCAGGTCTTTGTGAGACCAAGCGAAGACGTCTGCGTTCTGTCTGAGGAAGTCTACCAAGGCGGAAGCCTGCTCCTGTGAAAGTGAGGAACCTATGTAGACCTTTCTTTCTGGAAGATTATCATTGATCACAATGGGTCGGAGCTCTTCTGCTGGTTCAGCCCTTTCTATGGCACTGTCCTCCCTGGGGTCATACACTTCGACTTGGAGAGTCTCATGTGATCCTGTAGCCCTCATCGAGGCCACATAGCACTCCCTAGCTGAGACCTGATCTCCTCTTATCTCCCCAATCCCACTAGAGGTTGGGAAACGGAGGAGAAGGTGGTAGGTAGATGGCACTGCCCTTAGAGCATTGAGGGCAGGGCGTCCAAGAATTATATTATACGCAGAAGGACAATCAAGTACAAGAAAATTTACCATGATAGTAGAACTCCTTGGAGCAGTCCCTGCTGTGACAGGCAAGGTGATAGACCCCAAGGGTTGGACTCTCTCTCCTGAGAAGCCAACCAAGGGAGTCCTAACAGGTTGTAGTCTCTCTCTGCCAAGGTGAAGGCTGTCGTAGGCTGTGGCAAACAAGATGTCGGCGGAGCTGCCACTATCAACAAGTACTCTCCTCACCTGGTAGTTGGCCACCATCAAGGTTAGGACTAGAGGGTCATCATGTGGAGCTTGGACCCCTTTCAGGTCTCTGTCTGAGAAAGTGATGACCTCATCTTCCCCATGTCGGGGTGTCTTCATTGGGCGAGAGTCATGTGACTCTGCCTGCCTGGCTCTCCTGGCGTGCGCCTTCCTAGCGGAGTTGGAGTCACCTCCTCCTCCTAACCCTCCTGCGATGGTCTGAACTCACCGAGGGGCTGTTGGCGCTCGTGTCCCTCGTGTGGTGGAGCTGGTCCTCGACCAGCAACATATTGCCTTAGCTGGCCTCGCTGAATGAGTTATTCAATCTGTTTCTTCAACTGGAAACAGTCATCTGTGTCATGGCCATGGTCGCGGTGGAAGCGACAGTACTTGCTAGGATTCCGACGCTTGGGGTCGGACTTCATTTTCCCGGGCCAACGGACGGCGGGGTCATCTTGTATTTGGAACAAGATGTGCTCCACTGAGGCATTGAGTGGTGTGAAAGGTTGTCGGTCTCTCGGAGGTAGTGGACCGAGACGGTCCTTCACGGACACCCTGTCAGATTTCTTTCTCTTGTTCTCGGTTTCCCTCCTGTCTTCATGACTTTCTTTCCTCTTCTCACCACCTCGAGAGGACTCTCCCCGGCGTGCCTTGGTGATGTCCTCTGCTTTCACGTACTTCTGAGCCCTAGATAGCAGCTCGGGCATACTGGAGGGCGGCTTCTTGAGTACAGAGAACATAAAACTGGAGGAGCGGAGCCCAGCGATAAAAGCGGCTAAGGCCACCTTATCATCCGGCTCCTCAACCTGGAGGACCTCCTTGTTGAAGCGGGCAAGGTAGCCCCTGAGGCTCTCGTCCCTGTCCTGCTTGATGGTAAGCAGGTGGGTTACTGATTTCTGGTGGCGGCGTCCCCCAATGAAGTGGGAGACGAAGGACCTGCTTAGCTCCGCAAAAGAGTGGATGGAGGAAGGCTTGATTTTGGAGAACCACTGGTGGGCAGACCCCTTCAAGGTGGTAGGAAAGGCTCTGCACATAACCTCCTCAGGCACATTGTGGAGTTGCATGAGGGATTTGTACGTGTCCAGGTGGTCAAGGGAGTCTTTGGTGCCATCGAAGATCTCGATGTTGGGCATCTTGAACTTCGATGGCAGAGGATAATTGACGATGTCAACAGTAAAAGGCGTATCAGTACGTCTTACCAGGTAGTCTATGGCTTCAGGCGCCTGTGCCTTGATGGCGTTGAGGGAATCACCAAGCTGGTTCTGCACCTCTCTAATCTTCTCGTCCCACTGGTTGGGGACGTCTTCAGTCGGATGGTGGTACTGGCTTTGGTGGTCGCCATATTGACTCTCACCGTCTTCATCCTCCTGCGCAGGTACGTGTGAGAGAGGGGGAACACGCGAGCTGCCTGCGCGTTGAGGAGGGACTACTAGGCGAGGGGCGCCCTGTGGCCTTGAGGCGTTCTAGCGGAGGACCCCATGGCGATGGGCTGCCTGGTGCCCAGAAGGAAGGGGTTGCTGCTCCTCCCCTGTTGGAGGGAGTGGTGCTCCTCCTGCAGGGTGAGGGGCGATGCCCCCTTGAGTGAGCATAAGTTGGATGATTTGCTGGTTTTGTTCCACCAGCAGCTGCACGGTCTGCAAGAGTTGTTGTTGTCCGACGACGGGGGTCGCCGTGGCAGAAGGTCCTGAAGGTGCGGGGGGAGGCGGAACCTCCTCCCAGTGAGCCGGGTTGTTGTCCCCGGGTTGTTGAGACCTTGATCTCGTGGTGATTGCCATGGATTCAATGAGCAAAGAAGTAAAGCAATAGAAACTTTGTCGTTCCCACAGACGGCGCCAAACTGATGATGCACAAAATCGTCTTTGACAAGATCAACAGTCAAGTATGTAATTAATGGGTAATTAACAAGCAATCAATGACAATCAATGAAACTTTAAGCAATAAACAACAGATCAACATAGGAATTTATAGTGGTTCGGTCGCAGATGACCTACGTCCACTCTCTGGAATGGCAGCGATGACCGGTGTTCTTTATTGATGAATAAGGGTCACCGGAGTGTTACAGAGCTTTGAGAGAGAGATATATAGGGAGAGAGAACAAGTGTGTAGTGAGGCCTATCTCTGGGTGCTTGGGATGTATAAGGTGTATTCAGCGTGTCTTTACCCTTGAGAGGGCTTACATTATATAGCTATGTTGAGGCGGTGAGGTGGTGCCGTGAGGAAGAGGTCTTCCACTATTTAGGTAAGTACAATCATGGTAAGAGTGGACCTCTTTGGCAAGCACAATTAAGGTAGGAGTTGATCTCCGTATCCCGTCATTCTCTCCCTCGTGCTCCTATTTAGTCGGAGGAGAGTCCTGGTTGGATTGGACTTTAGGCTGGACCTTGAGTTGGAGTAGGAGTACCGGAGTCAAGAGGAGTGGAGAGAAGTAGGCGCCCAAGTGACCAGGTCCAAGTGATGAGGTCCAAGTGATGAGCTCCAAGTGATGAGCTCCAAGTGATGAGTACCTAGTGGGCGGCGCCCATATGGCTGGGGTGACCTCTCTTGATGCCTTCACTTCTTCTCCGTTCTCCTTAGATGGGATGACCCGGCTTGACAGGCTTTGGTGACTTGGACTATTTCCGGGGCCCATTAGAATTTGGGCCCTTTCCCGACTTATTTTTATCGGGCTTGACACTGTTAATTTCGGGCTCATCAATTTCAATTAAATGTTTTCATCTATTTCTATCGTTAGATCAACATGAGATTAGTCCAATTTCATTCATTGCAAGCATTTAATCATATTTTTCTGTTTTGATCTAATGATAAAAATAAACAAAAGAACTTAATTGAGATAAAATTGATAGTTGAGGGACTAAATTGAAATAATTAAAACTTAAGGAAATAAATTATAATCGTAAAAAAAATTTAGGGACCAACTATAATATTTACTAAAAAAAAAACTAATAATAAACTTCACTTTAACCCCTGTGTTATGTCCCAAATACACTTTTACCTCCCTGTCATTTATAAATCTCACATAACCCTCATATGTTTATTGGTTTAAAGTGCAAGCCTCACACCGTTAGTGGCGAAGTTGAAATGTCCTCATTGCCCTCCTATTTATATGTTGCCCCAATGCACTCCAACCCTTCATTCTCCCATCGTTAGAGGTTGTCTGGAGGTTACCTGGTTTCTTCTTCCTTTCCCTTCCTTTTTTCCTCTTCCGTGGACTTTTTTTTATGGCAGGCAAGATCTATTAATCATAAATATGAAAGAGTTTGGGCAACTTAGTCATTTGCTGTTAAGATTTTTGGAGGGTAACAGCATTTGAGCATGCCCAGTTTTATCGGAGTATCTCTAACCTTGACTTAAATATAAACTCAAATTTAAATTTTAGTCAAAATAGCTCAAAATTTTTTTTTAACCTTGGACTCAAACCTATATTAAATTAAGGCAAAACTTATTCTGGAACCAAATTGAAGCAGACTCAAATTCTATACCAAATTTCTAACGATAATTTTTTTAACCTATCCAAAACTAAAAGACATCGTAGACGATTTGTTCTCTGCCACTTCTTGCCTCTCTCTACTGCACTGTTTTCATCGCCGACCACCATCGAAACTTTCACAAATCATTTGAAGGTCTATAGGTAAATTTTTTCCCTTTCATCTTCCATCTTCTTGATTTTTTGTATTTTCAAAACCCTAATCTTAACCATCATTCATACTATATAAACTCAAAGCGTACCCATCAAATTTTTTTTTGATTTTTTCGAGTTAAAAACTATTGGTAGTACAATTTCATGCCATTGATTTTTCTTAAAATTTTAAACCCTTTTTACCTACAAATTTATAAAATTTGTTATTTTATTTCTTAAATCTTCCATTTTTGTTAAAAACTACGTTTTTGTGTTCTTCAAACGAGATTTATGTCAAAATAGTTATATTTTTTTCTTTTTCTTTTTCTTTATCTGAATTTATAAAAAATGATAAAGGATTAGAACAATTTTAGAATTCTGGGGAGGTGTCTTTATCCCATGTAATGTTACTAGTTATTGCCCGTGCCTGAAGGCACTGTGTTACTTGTAAAAAATGAACAAAAAATTCTCTAAAGCAACAACACATATACAAATACATTAGGAAAAAAAATACTAATAGAACCAAATCAAATTTTACAATCTTTAAGTAATAAATGATCTCAACAATATTTTTATTGTATTCGTC
Source organism: Ilex aquifolium (assembly GCA_951799425.1). NCBI lineage: Eukaryota > Viridiplantae > Streptophyta > Magnoliopsida > Aquifoliales > Aquifoliaceae > Ilex > Ilex aquifolium. Next base: position 45,054,298 of record OX637391.1, on the reverse strand, counting down.
ACCATTACCATAATCCAATTCAACAACAAAACATAATTATAAACTCAATCCACCAATGTAATAAATATCTCAAACAAAAAACTATCCACAGCGATTAGTGTGGACAACTATAATAGAAGTGAAGTCCTTCTTCTTTGCATATTCCACAATCTGCAGAAGCAACAGGATAAATGCCTGAGTTGCATATCTAATGTCTTATATATCGTTCTATACTCTAAATAAAGAAAAGATTCTATCCAAAGCAAAATCGAACACTAATCATGCAATTTATAGACATCGTGCAATACAGAATCGAGCACTAATCATGCAATTTATAAAACATATATCCGTGACAGTCCGCTCAAGACACAAAACATTTAACTAACATAATATTCATGGCCACCTAATGGTGATAAGACATGTGGTTCAAAGACATGTTATGCAGTCCACTGGTAGAAGCCGCAGGAGAAGTGGAAGCCCTGTTCAAGCATAAAAAGCTTAGTTATTGACTTATTCATTAGATTTAATAATTTTGATCCACTTGCCTGAACATGGAATCAAACAGTGGATCAAAATGCACTGGACTGTTTTGTCTTGGCATGACTACTACATCACAATGGAGCTCAAGAATTTGGAAACCAATGATGCAAAAAACTTCAATACCCAAAGCAAAACAGCCACAAAAAATACAGCAAAGTGACTCAAATACAAACACAAACATAAAAAAAAACACTCAATTGCAACCCGAATTGACTGCTGAACAGTCACGTGAACAGTAAGGTGAACAGTGACTGTTCACCAGTCAAGGCAATGCAAACACTCAATTGCAAGCCATTTGCAAACTGCCCCTTACCCGAAACCAAGTGACCAAATCCATTTCCAAATCCACCAGCTCACCAATGATGCAAACAACTTCAATACCCAAAGCAAAACAGCCACAAAAAATACAGCAAAGTGACTCAAATGCAAAACAACTTCATTAGATTTAATAATTTTGATCCACTTGCCTGAACATAGAATTAGACAGTGGATCAAAATGCACTGGACTGTTTTGTCTTGGCATGACTACTACATCACAATGGAGCTCAAGAATTTGGAAACATGTGATAACCCGTGACTACATGAATAGTGGCTGGTAGAAGCACTCAATTGAAGTTGTTTGCTCCAAAAGTATAGAGGATTATATGTAGCTTTTTAAAAAAGTATACTGCTAACCGCAATTCAATCTTACTTACCCAAAAAAAACTACATTAAAGTAATCTATAATTTCCCAGAAACACACAATAAAAATCTACAACACAAACACACACACGAACACACCGGCGCACAAAAAAAAAAAAACTCCAGAACACACACACACAAAAGACCCAAACACATGAAGGTTTTATTTTGAACTTTCGTGTATGATCATATTCATTGATTGGGATGATGCATGAATATATGACAGGCTTTTTGGGCAGTTGTGATTTAATGTTTCATTAAGAGCATAAATACATAACACCCAACAATATTGCTCCTTTTTTGCAATTGTGAGATTTTTGGTTCAAAGCTTGTTCATTCTATATACTGTCTCCATCCAAGACCACAGTGGAGCTTCTTTTTATTTTTTTTATGTGGTGTTGGTTCAAAGCTTGTTCAGTGAAGCATTCTATCAAACAGTTTGCATACAACCCCTACAAAATAAAAAAACCCAACACATATATAAATACATCAGGAACTAAAGTACACAAACAATTCATTTTGGACGTGCCCTGCTATCTTTGTTGTCCGGATAACATCATCTCTCTCAGGCATATTCTGGAAAAGATGGCACACGTTTACTACTTCACCTGTTCACCGTCATGAAAGTACCTATTCATCTTCAAGTCCATAAAATTATGTCTCTGATAGGTTCGGTGTGGAATAAATTATGGGCCTTTTCTAGCTATCCATTCCTGATATAGCCATTAATCATAGAATTGACTCTAAACAAAATTGTTTCATCCTGAAAAATATGTAGTGTGAACAATCCATGATTCCAAACAAAGATTTCTATTACACTTAATGAAGTTTGTTAATTTGTTGTTCAAAAAAACATAATTTTGATTTCTATTCCATTGTTCAATGCAGACCGAGCTTTACCAGAGAGCTTTCTCACTAATTCCATGAGTGAAGCATTCTATCAAACAGTTTGCATACAAACCCTACCAAATAAAAAAACCCAACACATATATAAATACATCAGGAACTAAGGTACACAAACAAAACAAAAAACTCCAGAACACACACACAATCCAAAGAAATAAGGTAATGAGAGACAGCCGAAGTTGCTGAGAAGGGAGAGAATGAGACTAACTTGGGAGGGTGAGAGGCAGCCGAAGTTGCTGAGAGAGAAGAGAACAGGAAAACCACAGTCAAGCAAACGAACTATAATATTGTGGAAGAGATAACAGTCTCCCATCCTTGTTGGGAGATATAGAAGCGTGATAGATTGGGAGAAGAGAATCGTGAGAGAGAGAGAGGCGTGAGACAGACAGCCGAAGTTGGAGACAGTGGCGTGAGAGAGAGAGAGACCGGCGAGACATAGGCTTCTTCGTGGGCGGGAAAATTTTTTTTAGGACTAATCGTAGACCATTTGATTAAAATTTTTGAGATGATCTGAACCGTCTCTTATTTCAAAACGATCTGGACCTCTCTTTGTCTTTTAAACTTTGTCTCAAAACGATCTGGACCGCTCTTTATCTTTTGGATTCAAACTTTGCTCTACTTTATTATATAGATATACATATTCATTTTTTTGAATTACCTATTTGTGGAGAGATATAAAAGTTTCATTTATTTTATCAAATAAAATATCATGATTTGAATGACAAAAAAAAATGAGTTTTGGGACAGTAAGAATTTTTTTTAAAAGATTTAAGTAGATATTTGAGTTTGGCTATTGGAGTACTCTATACCAGTGTTATTAGAACCATACCGGACCGCCCGGTTGGATTGGTTGAACCGTGAACCGGAATCTAAAACAGTCCGGTTCTTTGGTCAGATTGCCGAAGGAATTGAACCGTTGAAAAATCGAAAAACTGGCCGGTTCAAAACTTATAACCAGCCGGCTCTCAATCTCCTTCCACTTTGTCTTCTCCTTCTCGAACAATAACAAAGATCTAGATCTCGAAACACCATAGATCTAGATCTCGAAACACCACAAATCGTTCTCGAACAGCGGCGAACACCACAGATCCCTCTCGAACAGCCGCGAACACAACAGTTTTGTAAGTTTTCTTCTTCTCCTCTATCTCTCTCCACGCACAGTGAGACCCACGCACAGTTCACATGTTACTTGTTCTTCTTTATTCTTCTTTAGTTCTTTCTCTCTCTCAAATGCTGGCTTGTTGTTGAGTTGTTTTTTTTTTTTTCCTAGCTCTTTACACAAGCACACACACTGTCAACATAAATAAATTGAATATACACACAGTTAAATAGTTAATACACACATTTAGCAGTAAAAAGTTAAGATACACAAAGTAAATTATTTAATTTTTATTGTGATTGTAAATTTTTTATTAAATTATTATATTTATAATTTTATAATTTTTTATTTATACGACCGGTTCGACCAATTAACCCAACTGTTGAACCATTGACCCGGTCTATCTACCGATTCGATGTCCGATCCAGTTCTGATAACATTGCTCTATAACAAATCGAGCATTTTTACTCAAATTTGAGTCATGGTTGGAAATGCTGTCACTGTCGCATGAGAGACACCTTCTATTATCTTGGAGGAAATTCCTAACTTAACCTCAAGGGATAGCTCAAGTGGTAATAGAAACGAACTGTAAACTTAGACATTTTGAATTCGAATCTTGGTTATTCATCGGGGCTAAGCCATACGAAATTTATCCTTTATAAATATCTTAATCCCGGTGTGAATGACCTGCCTTTAATTAGATTGAAGAGGAGATTAGTCGAGATACTCGTAAACTTATTCGGACATCTCTGACTATTAAACAAAAAATAAAGATGAAATTCCTAACTTTGCACTTTAGTCTAATAAGCACGTGGGGATATGTAGAGATTTATAAATAACAGAGAGATAAAGTGCATTTAGGATATATTAAAGTTTGTCCAAAAAAATTAGGGAGAATTACATCCAAGACCCCCTGAGGTTTGTCACTTAATCACTCAGACCCCTAACATTTGAAATATTACACACAAACCCCCTAAAGTTTGTACACATGTAACGCTTAGACCCATGTTATAAATATATCTATTAATAAATTACACTTAGACCCCTTGAAGTTTGTAAACATATATTACTTAGACCTCTTAAGTTTAAAATGTTATACTTAAATTAAAAATACTTCAATCAAATATAAAATATCAAATATTTTAAATTTTACAATTAAAATTCATGTTCTATTGTATTATTTATTGAAATAAAATCAAAAATAAGAATTTAATTTTTTCTTAAAAAATCGTAATTAGTATACAATTATATTGTCTTGGAATTTAATTTGGTTGTCTAAACGACCAAATTAAAATACCAAACTACCCAAATTAAAGCTAAAAGATATTATGTCCACAGTTTGACTCCTTGTTTAAATTTTTAGTTTTATTCTAATAGATAGTATAATTATATACCAACTATGATTTTTAAAAAAAAATTAGACTTTTGATTTTATTTCAATAAATTACATAATAGAATATGAATTTTAGATGTAAAATTCATGTTCAATTATGAATGACTTAGACCTCTTGTTTGATTTTTTAGTTTTATTCCAGTAGACAATATAATTTTATACTAATTACGATTTTTTAAGAAAAAAATAATTTTTAATTTTATTTCAATAAATGATACAATAGAACATGAATTTTGGTTGTAAAATTTAAAATTTTTTATATTCTATCTTTGATTGGAGTATTTTGGTCTAAGTATAATATTTTAAACTTAAGGGGTCTAAGTATTATATACTTATAAACTTCAGGGGCTTTAAGTGTAATTTATTAATGGATATATTTATAGTAGGGGACTAAGTGTTACGCGCATACAAACTTTAGGGGGTATGTGTGTAATATTTCAAATGTCAGGGGTTTGAGTGATTAAATGACAAATTTCAAGGGGTCTAAATGTAATTTTCCCTACACTTTTTTTTTTTTTTTGGTCAGAATAATTTTCCCTAAACTAATCGTACACAAAATCCAAAAAAAAAAAAAAAAAAAAATTAGAAAACAGGGAATCCCCAACTCAACACACCCGCTCTCTCTGACCCAAAAAAAAAAAAAAAACACACCCGCTCTCTAATGGAACCCAATCAAAGCCGTGGTGGACTTGGCTCTTACTACCACTACCAACAACCACCACAACCACAACCGCAACCGCAACCGCACCAGCCCAACCTCAACTCCACCACCAACACCACCACCACCTCCGCCACCACCACTTCCCCCACAAATGGAATTCTACCAAACACCACAGACAGGGGTTCTCACATGCTGTCTTACTCTCACTCTGTCACCTCGGCGGTAGCCTCACCATTAGAGACCCTGCGGAGGAAGAGAGGGAGACCCAGAAAGTACGGCACGCCGGAGCAAGCTGCGGCGGCAAAGAGACTTTCCTCTTCGGCGTCAGCTTCCATGCCGATTTCGCCGCCCAAGAAGAAGGACCAACCCTTAGGCGGTGGAGGTGGTGTTTCTTCTTCCAAAAAATCCCAGTTGGCTGCTCTTGGTGGTATCTCACTCTGAACCCTTCTTTTTAGACTTTTTTTCCTCGTCAAATTATATGTAAATGATGGAGGTTATGATGTGTGAAGCCATATAATTATATGAAGCAGTGTGTTAAACACTTGGAACCCTTTATTTGTTTAGCTGTTTTTATTGAAAATTTATTGGATTCAAGTGCGTTAAGTGCTTTTGTGGTTGCATGGGACAATTAGGGAGGGTTTTGGTATAGACCCTTTTAAAGCACTGGATATACAGCTCGTGTTATGGAATACTCTGATTTCTCAAAAGATTCTATTTTGTTTTTTTCATATTTTTGATTGAACTGGTTGTGTGGAAGAGGGCTGTCTTGCATTTACTTTGTATATCACAATGCGGGAAGTATTTTGTATTGATCGTTTAAAGAATTACATATGTGCATTATGTCATGGACTAGGTGGGTATTTTTTGCAATTCATTAAGATTTTCAATGTCCTTTTGGTGAACTGTTTATGTTCGAGAAGGCTTTGGTGAAGTTGTGAATATCCATTTGATGATTTGGGAGCAAATGTGTACAGGGGAATTCTTGATTAGCAGTAGATATGAAGTATTTTTCAATGTTTTGCATAGACATTTGGTCATTTACGTCACCATATGATGAAGTCTGATATCAGCTTGAATCTATAATCTTTCATGAGACTGTTGAATTGTCATGTCTTTCTGCTTCAGGTTTTTTCAAATGAACAGGGATTGGGGTATTTTTGTTTAGATCTCATCTAGCAATTGGGGAAGCATGGTCGACATGCTAAGTCTATTTTGTTGGTGTTTCTCGATCTGTGGTGTCTCCAGTCCTCCCAATTCTTGTTTGTAGTTGTATGTCCTGTAAATCTTGTAATTTCAAAACTTTTGGTAGGCTTACTTGGTTGGAGTTTAAAGCTAATTAAGATCCTATGTGGTGGTGGAAATTTATCTTTCTGAATTCCAATCACATACCTCTGTGAATGTCATCTCTATCAGCGTGCTTCCTAGCCTATTTTCAGATTGATTTCACTATTTCACGTTAATATTCCAAATCATGTAGAGATTTTGTCTTGAGCAAGTTTCTAAAATTTTCCTATATTTTCCAATAGATTTCTGTCTTATGACTCAAGTTCTATTTATCTAACTTCTTCTTGTTGATATGATTGCTTAAAACTTTTTTTGTCATCAATAATTTCTGAGATTCTATCAGTAGTCAATTTGGTGAGTAGATCATATCTGATTACTTACTTGGTGGTCATCTTTGTACTTGTTGTAGGCAGTGTGGCACAAGGTTTTACACCGCATATTATAAATGTAGCTGCTGGAGAGGTAGGCTTACACATACACTTTTCTCATAAAATGTAATTCATTTTCCCTGTTTCTAATTGTTTTACAAGTTCATGCCTGAATTGTCTTCCTTTTTCTTATCATTTTTTTTGGGTTGGGGGGAAGGAGGGGCTTCAAGAATCCAGTATTGATCCAAAATATGTTCTTACACATATGACATGCGGCGCATAATAAACATTTTGAGTTGTTGCATTGATACACACACACATGTGCACATATATATTAGTTATTCTTCAATTCTTCTTTTCATTTGTTTTTGTCTTAGGTTTTTTTTTCCTCATATTCATTTTCTCTCCCTATATTGGTGGTAATATGGCATATATTCAAAATCGAAGAGTGATTGTAGTAAAAGAGGATAGTGGGCCCAAACTAAAACATTGCATTTGCTGACTCTTTTGAAGTTGACTAACTACACATTCTTTATGTGTCATTTGTGTTGTGTATTACTCATGGAAGTTAGTAATTTTACCCTCGGTCTTGTTATTTGGGTGTCAACCAAACATGGTCTCAGTATTCACCAAATTTCTGTTTGGATAAGGTTCCCATTGCATTTCCTCTTGAACAGGGAGAATTCACACAAAACAATTTTAAATGTGAGTTTGGAATGGCCAAGCTCGAAACTATGAAATTGAAATTAAGCCGAAAACAAATTTTTTTCCAACTTGTGAGATATATTCACATGTTCTAAAGCCCTGTCATTTTTTCACAGCATTTACTTATCATGAAGAAGGGGAGTAGCGGTTAATTATGTATCTTCTGGGGAAAACGGCCATGATACTTGGAAAAATTGGTAATTTTTATTTTTTTTGACCTTTGGCTGAAAATTCAAGAACACTGGAGTTCAAAATCAAATTGGATATCCAAACAAGCTGAAATCATATCTTTAGAACCTTGCTCCAAACCTGGTCTTGAATTGATAGAAGTTTACTGTCTTCAGCTGGCTTTTTTGTAAGCTTAGTAAGATCTAATGCCATAAAATTTGTTCAAACGAACATGCAACCATTGGGATTAAATTATATCCACCTAAAAGTACGAGGGGAACAACTGCTACAATCAGATAGTCAACATCAGGGACAAATTAGTAATTCTTATGCTCTTGCAGAACTATATGCATTGGGTTCAACGTTTCATAATTACATGTATAAGAATAGGAAGTAAGAACTAGAAACATAATGGGGAACACCATGCTTCATGTAATTCAGAGCGGACACTCCCTATGCTAATGGAATTGAGTTTCGGGCAACATAAAAGAATAAGATTAAACACCAAAGGCCAGCAGGCCCGAGGGATATCGCTGGTGACCATTGCCCCGACGCAACTAAAGCCAACTACTTCTAAATGATCATGCAATAAATACTTACCCATGGGGCTGCAGCTATCAGTCTTCATATGTAACATGATCATCCAGAGTTGATTTATAGAACTTTGTGAAAAAAGCGATATAAATAATGAAAATAAGTCTTCCCCATCATGAAGACTTGCCCAAGGTTTGCACATATTATCCTGTGTCGAATGGGCTTTATATTTATTTGGTGTGTATGGGATGTCACAATATAAATTCAATTTCATGTATTGTTAGTGTTATCCACTTTGAATGATATTGGAAGTTTGCAGACTTGGCGGGTCTATTACTTTTGGTGGGTTTACAACTTTTGGATGCTGATTTGCTTGGCAAGTGGATGTTACGTTTTGCTCCATCACTGGATGGAGCTTGTAGATGATTTGTTATAATTGTGATAATTGTGGAGCTGGGCATCTCATGCAACCTGCCTTTCGGGGCTCATTAATTTGTAGTGATTTCTAGTAGCCCATTTAGAATAAGGTGAGTGAATAAGATGAAACCAATTATCAGGAAAAAGGAAATGATCCCTTTATTGTTTTTTTATACCTTACATTATGATTCTTAACTTATCGGGCATGGCATGATTCATAACAATAATCAGGTATGCTATGATTCATAACAATAATCAGGTATGCTATGATTCATAACAGTAATTAAGTAAGCTATGAAGATACTCAGGTTTCAAGAAGACATTTGGATTGTAACGTATAGATCTTTTAATGCTAATTTTCAATTGAAAACAAGTTCCGACTTGGCTGGTTTTGCAAATAGGATGCAATAAATTCGGAGAAATTGGCTTTGTTCCGTCCTTGTACAAAGTTTAAGCAAGCTTCCAAAAGGTTCCAATCAGCAGTGATAGAAATTTTTTATTTTCATATGAGGTTCTCCTGTTCCTTCTAACTAGACCTATAAATGCATCTGATTTTAATAGATGCTTATCTAATAATTCTGAATCAAGTTAGAATACTAATCCCGAGTCAAGTTAGAGCAGTAAAAAGTCCTTAATCTTGACTGTGGTGGGGGCAAGGGACAAAATTTGAAATTTAGACATCAGTGGTAGTCCTCACTGGCATGCTTAAAGAGTAGAACAGTTGGTTGCTTGCTTGTTCGCTGTTCCTTGACAGTTCATGTTCGTGTTAGTTTCTTGATGTTATTGCTGCTTCTTTGTTGGCTTTATATAAGGCAGTGACACCAGCATGTCTTACCTGTATCGAAATGAGAACTTGTTACATATTTCAAGGGTGTTGAAATCATAACTTGGAATGTATTACAATGGCTGGTAGGATTTTCATTTTCAGACTGAAATGTGATATATCCTTAGGACTGTACTGTTAGAGCCTAGAGGTACTGATCAGTCCTCATTCTGTTTTGGCTATTCTGATGGAACTTCATCTTATATGGTAACTGTACCAGTCTATGGAGTTATTGGTAACTGTACCAGGCTATGGTGTCGAAATCATAACTTGGGATGTATTCAGTGGTTTGCATAGTTTTCATTTTAGATATAGGACTGTACTGCTATATGCACCAATCACTCCTCATTATCATCCCACTTTTTAGTTCTCATTTGTAATTGAAAAACCTTGATAGTTGAACTTTCAGCATGTTCATATTTATAGCCATACTTCAATTTAGTCTGATTTTGTAGCTGAAGCTATTTCAGTCTTTTACTTTTGAAAATTATAGATAGAGTGTGTAAAGTGGCTTCTTGACATTCTTCTTCCCTTTTGTGGATATAATGTTTTAAGTGTTCCTGTCTTTGATTTTCCTCCCTATTTGGCTTGCTAAGATCTGTTGTTGAGCAAACTTGTGAATCTCTTGGTCTTTGATGTTATCGAAATTTTGAAACGCTACCAAAATGTATGGTTACTTTTGACAGGATGTGGGTCAGAAAATCATGATGTACATGCAACAAAGCAAGCATGAAATATGTATTCTCTCAGCATCTGGTTCAATTTCTAATGCATCTCTGCGCCAGCCAGCCACATCTGGAGGCAACATTACATATGAGGTAGAAATTTGTGAGTCTTTTCACGTGAAATTTGTTTAGAACCGGGTTCATCGAGGAAGAAAAATTTTAAAACTAGAAATAATATTTAGAAGAGAAAATAAGAATAAGAATGTTTTCTAGTATTTTTTTTTATCCTTCTATTTTTCTATCATTTTTCTGTCCATGAATGTTTTCTTTATTTTCTATCCTAGTGTTCCTTTTATATGTCATATATGGCATTTCAACTGGTTGCCCGTTGTCATGCATCCTTTTTCACATGGTAATCTTTTCTTCCTACATGGAAACCCATTTAAGCAGAAAATTGTGCTGATCTCAAAGAAAATTCCAGATTAAACTTGTTCTCCTCAGAATATAGGACAGAGTTCTTCGTTTTGTGGCTTTAAGCATTACAGGATCAACCCCGACAGGATACCATATATACTCCTAGCAAATTATTATATCAGATTACTCATGGACATGTCTAACATAAATTTGGGACAATCCTATTCCTTGCATATATATGCCACATGACTTGGTGTGTACCAACAAAGATTTGGATGAATACCAAACCCAAATGTGATAGAGTGGACTGCCACAATAAAACAATGACCCCTTAACTGTTTTGTTTTCTGTTTTTTTGGGCAGAAGAGGGATGTAACAAGACACAGTAGTCTGCAGTAATCCATCTTTCTGGATTTAAGATGACTGACTCTCAATTTTGCTCGTGGATAGCAAATCTTAAAGCTTATTGAAGTTATTTCACATGTTTGGTTCTTAGGACATTGGGAGATGATTATATGGCGAGGTCAAATTAGGTTTACTGTCAAGCATGTATTCTGGTCGCTTAAATCTTTTAAACATGACACTCTGTAGAACCCTAGTTGAAGACACTCAAAATCTTGGACCACCTTACTCCATACATACTATTAAAAGCAGAGAACATTACACTGAGAATCAACCTATCTTTATGTGTATGGTATGGTTGTTAGAGAACGGAAAATTCTCAGAACTTGGTAATACATGCTAGAGGATGCAATTTTTTTTTTTTGGATAAGAAACAAAACTTTCAGTAAATAGAATCCAAAAAGGAAAGTTACATAAATAAAAACAATAAAATCCAATTTGTCCCCTAGAACTCCCCTAGCTACATGCAACTACCCAATCAATAGTGAGAAAGTATAAAGGCACATCCTTGAACTCTTTTGTTGTTGAAGCCCACAGCGATGCCAAATACTTCGCTTTATCCCAAAGAAACTCCATCTTTTCTTCTCTTGCTTCGAAGATTCTGTTATTTCTTTCCAACCACACCACCAATAAAATTGCCATAACTACACATTCCCATAAAATGGATGCCTTACTATTCTTCCCAAATACCCATAGTTTGTCACCAAAAGAGAGGAACGTCCTCTTAGAAAAAACCCAGATTCCCAATGCAACTTAGGAATTGATCAGTTGGCAGGTTTTTAACTCTACAGAAACTGGCTTGATTGGGCCAGATTTTAAGTCTACAAACACATGCTGGCAGCTATCATGCAGACTGCTTACAGAATCTTGATAGGGGTAATAAGATAAGGAGCTGTATCCATGACTCTCTTAGTCCTTGTGCTTTTTGTGGATGAAATTATATGAAGAAAGAGGGTGAATTAATTATTCAAATGGGAAAGAGATTAGCTTCTAAGGAAAAGGGGGTGGGGGGAGTGACTAGAGTAGGACCTGGCGTCCTTAAGTTCCCCACCAAGTTCTGTATAATTAGGGATGCCCTTCAATAAAATACTTTCTTAATGCTTAAGCGATAGTGAGCAGACAGGCTGTTCATGAATCTAGTTGTGCTGCTGTTGTTATTGATTGGTTATAGACCATTTAAGGGTCTTAGAACCTGTTGGCAACTGTGTTGATTGGTTATAGCTTACACATGTTTTGTCCACCATCATTCTAATGATTGTTCAATGGTTGCTTTGATGTCAGGGACGATTTGACATCCTTTCACTCTCTGGATCATACGTGCGTACTGAGCTTGGAGGGAGAACTGGAGGGCTCAGTGTATGTCTGTCTTGTACTGATGGCCAAATCATAGGAGGTGGAGTTGGTGGACCCCTGATGGCTGCGGGCCCTGTTCAGGTAGCATTTATATTGCACTCTAAACTGAAACCGATGTATACTAGAACTTCAATTCATTGATCTTTTTCAAGATAAAATATACTACAAAATGCTGAAAGCGGCACAGGCCGCAAAGACTTTGGGGATTACAATCTTCCATAATGATGACTTTTTGGTGTACGTGTGTATACGGACGAGTGTGCTTTACTCTTTGGGTGTGCTAGTGTGTGTGCATGTGCATATTAGGGAGAGGGAGAGAGCTCCTCAGAGAACTAATTGCGCCATTATGGTGTTTTTGGTGCACGAGTATCATTAAACAACTATATATGCCATTCCATTCATTCTCGGTGAATCGAGTATCATCATGGCTCCAAGTAGATATTATTGGCTACTGAAAGATCTTTGCCATTGTTTACAGCTTATTTTCGTCACTTGTGTTAGCCTATTTGTACACCTTCTAATTCTATGGCTTACCACTGGATTGTATCCACAGGTTATAGTTGGTACTTTTCTAATTAACATAAAGAAGGATATAGCTGCTGATGCAAAAGGTGATCCTTCTGCAAGTAAGTTGTTATCTCCAGTTGGTGGGCTGTCATTTTCAAGTGTAGGTTGCCAATCAGAAGTTGATTCTCCTGGAAGTCAATTCATGTTTCAACCTCGCGGCATGCAGGTGACACCTTCATGGTCAACTGATTGGAGGGCTTGCACAGATACCAGAAGCAACGCTGGTTTTGAGGTGACAGGTATACCTGCCATGGGCACATATGTGTGTAGTTTTTTTTTTTTCTTGTGTGTGTGTGTGTGTTTTTATTTTTTGGTGGGGGGTGTTATTTGGATGTCTAGGGTCGGCCCATAGGCAAGGCCACTGAAATGGCTGCGTAGGGTCCCCACGTAAGAAAGGCCCCAAATGATAGAAATGAGGGCTCAAAAATTAGAAGATCCGATGAATAGTTAAGAATTATCTTTACAGGGGGCCAAAAGACTTTGGAATAAAAACGCCCAGAAATGCAAAGCTGAACAACTACAAGGAGTCACAGTTGCCTCTCTCTTCATTAATGCTATTTTCTCAAGCTTGCCAAGAAAACTTTAGGTGTCTATAAGTGTGCCAAAACTCTCTCTCCATTAATACCATAGAAAGTAATTGCATACATGCCATGGAACACTATCGCTGTCATGCCCCCTTCTGTATCTCCCATGTATGCATATTTATTCCAATTTTTTTTCTCTCAATCATTTGCTGATATGGAATCAATTGGAATAATTATTGAATTCTTTCTTTAATTAATATAATTTGCTTATTTTTATATTTGTGCTGATGTGATTCATCTAATTCAATTTTTTTTTCAGAGATTATATGACTTAAGATGTAGAAATCATAAAAAAGAAAAAAGAAAAATAGACGACTCATTCAATCTCAAAAAATAGTCCTAGATTCTTTTCCATATGCTTGTGTTGCATATTGAATATCATTGATAATATCCGTAATAATTATTTCTGTTTTTTTTTTCAAATTAAAGCTCAAAAAATCTATCTTGCTATATCAGCTGTTCACAAAGAAATTGAATTGGTCATATTATTAAAACCTAAATATAGAAACATAGTAATTTTGTATTACAAAAAGTAAAAAAAAAAAAAAAAAAATTTAAAGAAGTTATAGTAGATGTATTTATATTGAATTTCAAAAGGGCCCGACTAAAATCTTCGCCTAGGGCCTTAATTTATATTTGGCTGGCCCTGTGTACGTCTATCTTGGAGAGAGGAGAGAGATTTTGAAAGGGTATATTCTCGTTTTGCAGGAAGGACAGGTCATGGAGCACAGCAATCTCTGGAAAATGGGAATTATGGGCAGATTCCTGATTAGAATATAGTTCTGTGGCTATGAAAGTGCTGTTCTGTCACATATTTATCTATACCACAGGTTTTTTGAGAAATAGATGTGCACAATCTGAGAGTGTAGTATGATGCCCTGTACAGGATACCAACAATCTCTCCTTTTTGGCAGCTGATACTATTGCAATATGCACCATGCATTACCAATGATTGTTGCTTCCTGTTCATTTCGATCATCTTCTCTCCTGGCATTTCGATTTTTGTAACACGAGAGTTTGCTAGTTTCTAAAATCAATTTCCCAACTACCTTGATTTTCAAACTTAACTTTATGTTTTTATTGTAGTTTCAAACTTATTTCCTAATCTAATATAGTTTTTGTAGTGGCCTAGTTTAAACGTGCCTTTTTACTATCGAAGTGTTTACTGAAATATGCTTTTAGGGTCCAATGAAAGCATATTTTGTAATTACACAATGTCAAAGTAAAAGCGTGGGTTTAAACAACACCTCTATGGATTACAGTAGATTATGAAGTAATTTTGAAAGCACATGGCAATTAAGTTTGAAAATCACGGTATTACGGTAAAACTCTCATGGTTGTTATTGTACATGCCAGGATACCAGGGAGTAGCTTGTGCACTAATGCAATCGAGATATAATTTAGGGATATATAATGTATTGTGACTATTGAATTGATAATGAAGTGTATTTAATGTTGGGACTCATTGATAATCTAATGGTTGCGATTATTACGCCTAAAAATTATGTCCAAATAGCATTGTTGGATAATTGACCAGTATATCATGAAAGTAGATGTTTTACTCTGGTTATGTAAAATATGATTTATATTAGTTAAACCCAAAAATATTGTGATACATGGGCATGGGGTAGTGTATGGGAGCTAGGATTGGCATCATTGATTAGATTAAGTTCTGAAGTAACATTTCGAGATGGGAGGATAATATGCAATTGTGGAGGTTGTGGAGCATACCCTTCAATCATTGTGTTCATATTTATATACATTGGCTTGTGAAACCTTTTTGTAAATTCAACTCATGGATTAACCCTTGCCCTACCCTCTCAAGGATGGCCAGCGAGGGGACCACATCCCCATGGTTTTCGAAATTTTCTTTTACACCCCTCATTTAATTAATGACTAGTAATACACACATATGTTGCACGCGAAAAAATTTAGATCATAAATTTTTTATAAGATTGTAATTGTAGTTTGTGTTTTAGTATTTCTATATTGTTGCATGCCAAAAAAAAAAAAAAAGACTTAACTTTTTAATTGTTTTAATTGGATTTGTAAATTATCAAATTTTTAGCAATGACATAAGTATTTTTTTTAAAATTTTTTTTGACATAAGTATTTGATATGCAGATAGATGAAGTTAATTATCATGTCATATTTCTTAAAGTATAGAGGAATTGAAAATGATCAGCTATTTTGGACTTAATTTATTGACTTAATTTACTATAGTTCTAAAATTGACTGCGGATCTTATCAAACATTGAAACTTGGTGTTAATCTAACAGTTACAATTAAATCACATTATTAGGTCAGATTTTTAAGTTTAAATAGTATTATCTATATATGAAACATACATAGAATAAAAAAATAATATGAGAAGTTCTTATTCGAATAAGAAAAACACGAAAAAAAATCATGTATGTTGAACACTAACTAAAAAGGAGGATAATGTATAAAAACATTGTTGAGTGGTTTTTTTTTTTTTGGGCAAATTCTTCTTTGTTTTTTGTCTTTTTTTTTGTCGGTTGTTTGTTTATTTCTGAATCTTCAATTTCTTGTGCAACAAATCTTCCTGTTGTTTAGTCATTCTTATTTAATTTGCTCACTTTTATCAGAAAGTTGAAGTACTGCCCACTGCATAATAGTAGCTTTCGGTAATACATGCATTGCATTTTGTTCTGTAATATCACACAAATGGTGCTGGTATTTGTTATAGTAATTTTTGGATTGAGTGAGTGTCTTATTGCATACCTGTTCTTTTGATTTAATGAATTCTGAAACTAGACATCCTATAAGAGTTTGTGCTGCATCAAATAAAGTAACAGAAGCTCTTTGGTCTCTATCTAATATGATGAGTTTGACTAAATATCTGTTATAATAAAAAATGTTATATAGTCTTAATGAGATGGTTGCAAATATTTTATAGTGGTGTAAACTTAAAAAAACCTAGGAAATTTCAAATAACAATTACATATGATACTTGTTCTAAATTATGAGTGGGGAGGAATTTGGCCTTCTTTCAATTCTTCCTTGATTTCCTTCCACTCAAGATTGCATGTCATAGTAATGAAAAGACCTGGTTTCCCACGTCGTTGTCTAAGGCCATTGTGTCAAAATATCTACAACGCATGTCCCAAGGTCCTCCAACAAATGATGTAGGAAGAACTATCCTTTGGCCAACTTGGTTTCCTCTAGTTTCTTTTACTGTCACACTATCGACTATTCCTTGGTATAATTCAGCTCTTACTTTTGATTGTTGCCTCCGATAATAGTCTAACCTAGTAGTCTCAAGCTTAATGTACATATCGACTACAAATTGTTGCAATAATCAACCAGCAAGTAGGAGTGTAGATTGACAATTCTCTCTAATTTATAGCTTGTAGGAATAATATTCCTGACATGATACTTTTCCTGAGCTTTCACGTCCAACATCTACATTGAAAAAATATTTAGAAATTTAATCTATCTAAATAAGATTCAATATATGTTTTTGAGATATTTATATTTAGTATTACTTTCTTATTCTCAATCAAATATATTTTGTGCGGATGTGAACATAGCGATTGTTGAATTGGTTGTAGTTTCCACCTCTATGTCAGAAGCACCATTGTGAGAATCAATTTTTTTTTTTTGATATTCTAATGCCATCCAAACTCTTCTTTGGGAAACAACTGAGGATATTGTAATGGACCATAGGACCCAAAATAATGTTTAACTCCTATGTCTGCGGCCAAAGTGTGCAAGTACTATGATAATCTCTCTCTAGAGGAGCATCAGGATTATTTCCTTCAATCCATATAGCTATGACTTGATCTGATAAGGGGGAGTTGTAAACTCGTTGATCTAGTTTAATATCCTTTGTAATATGAATTTCAAAATTATCCAAAGAAGGAAAATCCTTTAATCTACGTAAGAATTGAGCATAAGGATTTCCTTGAAGGACTTCCACTAATTTATTCACAACTCCCTCATTTAGGTTGATATCTTGTAGTAATCTCATTCTATTATGCACTTCGTTATCGATATCAAAGAAATATAACTGAAATTAACACATACTATTTTGTTCTGGCATTAAGGCTGGAAGGTCATGATAAATCTGTCCTTGGACACGAAATGTATAAACTCCTTGTCTAGCCATCACAAGTTCGTTGTCAAGATTAACTCCAAAAGATGTAAATGAAAAAAGAGACAGCCTTGAATGGGAATACTACTTGATAGGGTACTTTATTAAAAAGAAGCTACCCTTTTCTATTGTTAACCATATTGCTCGTAAAATATGGGATAGATTGGGGCTACTTTAGGTATTAGCTAATGGCAAGGGATTCTATTTTTTCAAAATTTTTGGACAACGAGGCAAGAACTAAGGTATTTGAGGATGACCCCTAGCTTTTTTCTAGTTGGCCACTTATTATGAGGAAGTAGCACACAAACCTTATCCTATCTAAAGATGATCACTTTGTTATTCCTCTTTGGATCAAACTTTGCAATGTGCTTTTACAATATTGGAGTGAAGAGTGTATAAACTGCAAGTCATTATATGCAGATAGCCTCACAACAAATATGAAGAGAATCAACTTTGCTAGGGTGTGTGTGGAAGTCAAGGTAGAAACCAAACTGGTGAAATCTTTCGATCTTTAATTGGATGAGGATGAAGTGAATGATATGGCTGAAATCAAAGTAGAGTACCAATGGAAGCCCAACATTTTCAAAACTCGCAGAATCTTTGGCCGCAATGAATCAACTTGCCATAGATTTAATGACAAATATACTCAAAAACCCATCGTGGATAAGCAAAAACCAATGGAGAAAAATGTAAAGCTGTGGTTGAGACAGTGGTAATAGTGGACTAGTAATAAGTAGAGACTCCATACTCAACTTAGAATATTGCCTTATTAGCTTGCCATCAGGCTAGCTGCTCTGTAGCAGTTGAGGAGTAGGGGTTTGTGTAGTAAGAGGAGAACTAGGCTAATGTGGGTAGTAAATAAGTGTTAGCTACATCCCCAAACAAGTATGTTAGCTTGGATATAGAGGAAGGAAAATTAATTGTACAACTTTCTCATAATCCCTCTTTGGAATTAGACAAGACTAACACTAAGGCTCAAAGAAAGGATGAGTTGAAAGAGAAAGTAGTCCCTAAGTTTACAGGGAATAATTAAAAGAAGAAAAGGAAGATTAAGGGCTTTGATAAAGGCAAACCAAAGGGTGCTGAACTCCTTAAACTTAACACATCCCTACTACAATGTCAAAGGTAGCATGCTAGAATATTAGATGACTAAACAAGCCCTTTAGAAAAGAAGAAATAAGGAGATACATTGGTGAACACAACTTAGATCTAGTTGGGATTGTTGAAACTAAGGTAAAACAAGGACTTCATCTTGTCACAAGTTTTCAGGAACTGGAGTTTTTGTGCTAATTATATAACCATACTGAGGGGAGAACTTGGGTGGGGTGGAACTCGATTGATTTGAATGCTAGTAAAATTGCTGAAACATATCAGGTCATCCATTGTCATATTCAACACATTGACATCAAATTGTATTTTTTTGAACACTTTGTTTATGGATCTAATGATGAAACAAATAGGAGGGTATTAAAGAGGAACTTGAGATACCAAACTGGGCATTTCAAAACTGAACCTTGGATAGTTATAGGGGACTTCAACACCATTAGAAACATTCAGGAAAGTCAAGGTTGTTCAGGTAGATGGACAAGCTCCATGGAGGATTTTGATGATTGTCTTCAAGATTATAAGCTAGTTGACCTTAGATACACTGTGCTTTAATTTACCTGGTGTAAGAAGGGGGGAACAAGATAGGAGATTTCTCAAGAAAACTGGATAGAGCAGTTGTTAATGAAACTTGAAATTATAAACTACAACAATCTGCTGTAGAATTCTTGGCCATAGGGGTCTTTGATCATTGTCTAATAGTTGTCAATATTGGAGAAGAAACAAAAAAGAGTAAAAGCCCCTTCAAGTTCTTCAATCACCTAGCTGATAGGGATGGATTTGATACAAGCAAGCTTGGGGAGTTAGAGACCAATATTCTTACCAATTTCAATTATGCAATAAACTAAAAAGATTAACGACCATTCTCAAAAGTAAAAGTAAGGAATTGAGGGCAACTACACTCATTGCAAGAGAAGCAACGACTACACTAGAGAACTTCCAAATAAAGCTATACAATTACCCCCCTTGACCCTAACCTGAGACAATAAGAAAGACATATTTCAGCTGCCTACATATTAGCAGCTGGAAATGAGGAAAATGTCCTCAAATAGAAATCAAGAGTCTTGTGGTGGAAGGAAAGTGACCAAAATTCTTCCTTCTTTTTCAAGACTGTGATGAATAGGAGGAATAGGGAAAAGATTCTGTCACTTAAAAGAAGAGATGAATCAATAGCTAAAGGAGAACAAGAGGTGAAGAATGAAGCTATAGAGTTCTACCAACAACTCCTAGTGTCATTCAACCCAACTATTTCTGCATCTGATAGGAGTAATACACTCTCAAAATTCATACAAGATGTAATCTCAGACCAATAAGCTGCAGATATGTGTAGAGATAAAAGATATCTTTTTATGCCTTAATTGATCGAAAGTCCCTTGGCCCAAATCTATATAATTCCCATTTCTTTAAAAGAGCCTGACCTATCATTAGACACCTTGTAACCTTAGCAATTGAGGAATTCTTTGTGATAGGTAAATTTCTCAAAGAACTTAATGCTATTATTATAGCATTGGTACCAAAAGCCCTAAAAGTCCCAAACACTTAATTTTTTTTTTTTTGGAGAACCTCGAAGGTGCGAGGGAATTTTATTGATTAAAAATTAAATTACACCTAGCTAGGGGGGACGTATGTACCTTACCCCTCGATGCAATCTAATTACATAAATAAAATAAAATAAAATAAAATAGAATAAAAGGAAAAATGCATGCTTGATACAAATAATAATGAAATAAAGCGAGCCTATGCATATTGATTAAAATAAATGGTAGTAGCTGAAAGAGCATTTAAGCAAGCATGACAGCTAAGAGAGGGAGCTGAGAGTTAGGCAGCTGAGGCAATGAGCTGAAAGGATTTCCAGGCTGCAAGCATGAGCTTCAAGCAGGGTAAGCTAAGAAGGATGAGTTGAGAGCATTCCAGCTAAGGACTGATTAAATGATTGATAAGACCGCTGGTAAGGCAGATCTAATCTGGGAAGACATTCAGTCAAATAAGGTAACTGAAACGACTCCTGATACGAGACTGAGATGACATCTGATAAGGAATTCCAGAAGACATCTTGATAGCCCTTTGTTAGACAGATGGATAGTCTCAGACGAAACATAGGAGATCTTTGAAAAAAAAAAAAAAATGCTCCCAAGAGAATCCTGTAAAGAGAGAGAACATCTTGATGGAAAAGATGAGAAAAGTGAGAATCCTTTGAGTGCAAATCCAAAATAAACCCGAAAGTCTGCATATAACTTCGATGGAAGAAGAAGTCCTCCTCATTCGAGCAATGCAGAAGATGAATATCCATCAAAGCTTCCAAGAAGTTTGACCAAATAAGAAGACCGATCTTAAGGAATGCATGAGGCAATGGAGAAGACGAATATCCAGCAAGACTGTAAAAGTAGAGGTATTTAGTAAATCTCCAATCTTGTGTTTGAATATCTGATATCTTGAGCATTGAAATTGAGCATGTTGTTGAGTATATGAGCATGAACTGAGCCTAGAAACTGTGCATGTTGTTGAATATATGAGGCCTTGAATGTGTTGTTGCTTCCACCAAGAGATATATCCAATAGCCTTGGCATACATAATATGTATTGTCCATTATGTTGACCTTATAAAACGCTTCCTTAAATTGCGTATATTTATGGAGTCCTGTTGCATCAACAATCTAGTATAAATTGGTAGATCTTTAGTGGAATCATAGATAAACGACCCCCTATCAGTGACCCCTTTATTTGCCAACCAATCAACAACCATATTCCCCTCACAATAAGTATGTAGAATGTCAAATGTAAGGCCTTGTAAAATAGAATGAATTTGGTCAAGGAAAGTCCAGAATTTCCAAGATACTTTGACCCTTTGTTTGACCATATCCACTAGAAGCTTCGAGTCAGTCTTAATAACAAACGAATAATCTTGAATGCCATACTCCTTTATCAGATTAAGACCATTCAGTAAAGCCCTGATCTCTGCCTCCATATTAGTGCATATTCCATAGAAATAAGAATCTGCAAGAACCATCTGGCCATCTATATTTCTTAATACTGCCCCTCCTCTAGAAAGTCCAGGATTCCCTTTGGATACTCCATCAATATTCAGTTTTAGAATGCCTACTTCTGGATGAGTCCAAGCTATCCACCATGTCTGTATCTTAAAAGAACTAGTTTTACAAATATTCAAGGACCTAAGCAATTCCAAGTATTTACTTGAATCCATAGCTCTTGGATGAATATTATGTACCTGCAATCTTAAAAAAATGGAGATTAATCTTAACCAGAGTAGTGGCAGGCAGCTTCTTATCATCAAATAACCTCCTGCATCTCTCATTCCATATCTTCTAGAAGACCAATAATGATACTCCTCTTCTTAAGGTATGACTGACTGTAGAAAGCTTGAAAACTCTTGCCAACCTCATGAATCTAGTGAGAGGTTCTTCTTGAGCAATTAACTGAAATCCCATTTGAGCAGAAAGAGAATTCCATATAGACTGGGCAAACTTGCACTGTATAAAGATGTGAGAAATAGTTTCAGAGTCCATATTGCAGATAACACATTTACTGTCTAGGGATACCCTCTATGCTGGAAAGTAGAATCCATAGGTAGAGAATGTTGTATTATTTTCCATCCCACTAGCTGAGCACTGGGAGACACATGTTGTTTCCACACAGTACAGTCCTTACAATATGCCATGCAGATTTCACCGTGAATTGCCCTAATGGGGAGTGCTGCCAAATGAGCCTATCTTGAACAAAATTTAACTGCAATTGAATTAAGTAAACCTCCTGTAACAAGTGAGAATCTAATGTATGATGGACCTTTTCCAGATCCCAATGGCCATTCCCATATAAGTCTGCTAGTTTTGGAAAAAAGGATGGTTTGACAGAGTTTCTTAGAATTAATGGACCCAGACCAATCCAATTGTCACACCAGAAATCCACTGTGCATCCTGACCCAACAATCATTCGAGTATGTGTCACCACCAGTTCGAACCATGGGGCTAGCTCTCTGTATCCTCTGAGATGAGTTTGTGCTGAGGTAGCCAATAAGTGCCTATTCCCCAGAAATTTTCCAGCAAAAATCCTTGACCATAGTGTAGCTTTATTCATTTAGTGCCAGATCTGCTTCATTTTGAAGGCAGATTGCATATCTTCAAACTTTCTTATTCCCAAACCTCCCTCTTCTTTGGGCATGGTGATAGCTTTCCAAGAACACCAATGCCTTCTTTTAGTATTCTGCTTACCAGACCAAAAAGAGCTAGATATTGTAGAATTAAGTTTACCAATAATCCCCTTAGGTAGATTCACTGAAGCCATTATATGAATAGGAATTGAATTCAAGACTGACTGAATCAAAACTAATCTTCCAACATTAGAAAGCAGCTTCCCATACCAACCCTGCAATTTTGCTTGTATTTTCCTCAACAAATCCTCATAGTGAATTAATTTGACCCTACCCCTTATAATTGGACAACCCAAATAAGTTATTGGGCAAGACTTAAGTGGGATCTGTGTTACTTGGGATAACTGATTCTTTCTATGCAGAGAGATTCTATTAGAACAAAACAAGGAGCTCTTTTGTGTATTCACCAACTGCCCAGATGAGGCATCATACCTCTTCACAAACTTCAAAAGATTCTTTATTGACTTCTTATGACATCTCAAGAAGATAAGGGTGTCATTTGCAAATAACAGATGTGATAAGGGGAAGAAACCTCTACCAGTATGGTAATATTTTATCGACTTCTGCTAAACAATTTGCTTTAAGCCTCTACTCAATACCTCTTTTGCAATGATAAACAGGCGGGGAGATAATGGATCCCCTTGTCTAAGCCCTCTAGACTTTGGAAAAAATCCATGTCTTACACCATTAATAGTCAAGGAAACAAATTGATTATGAAGACAATTAGAAACAATATCCAAAAACCTTTTTGAAAACCCAAAGCAACTCAAAGTGATCTTTAAAAAATCCCATTCCAGTCTGTCAAAGGCTTTCATCATATCTAGCTTAACAATAGCATTACTAGCTTCAACCTTCCTATCAATTTCATTGACCATACCTCTTCACAAACTTCAAAAGATTCTTTATTGACTTCTTATGACATCTCAAGAAGATAAGGGTGTCATTTGCAAATAACAGATGTGATAAGGGGAAGAAACCTCTACCAGTATGGTAATATTTTATCGACTTCTGCTAAACAATTTGCTTTAAGCCTCTACTCAATACCTCTTTTGCAATGATAAACAGGCGGGGAGATAATGGATCCCCTTGTCTAAGCCCTCTAGACTTTGGAAAAAATCCATGTCTTACACCATTAATAGTCAAGGAAACAAATTGATTATGAAGACAATTAGAAACAATATCCAAAAACCTTTTTGAAAACCCAAAGCAACTCAAAGTGATCTTTAAAAAATCCCATTCCAGTCTGTCAAAGGCTTTCATCATATCTAGCTTAACAATAGCATTACTAGCTTCAACCTTCCTATCAATTTCATTGACCATAAGTTGAGCAAGGGCTATACTATCACCAATGCTTCTACCTTTCACAAACCCCTGTTGTTCATCTGAAATAATCCTAGGCAGCAAAACACTTAACCTGGAAGACAGAATCTTAGTAAATGTCTTGTAAAGAAAATTACACAAGCTTATATGCCTGAACTCTGCAAAGGATGAGGGTTTCTCAGTCTTGGGGATCAAGACCAATAAAGTGGCAGTAACAGATCTAGGAACTTCTCCTCCTTCCATGAAAAAATTTGTAGCCTTCAAAAAATCAAACTTAATAATATTCCAGGCAGATTGGAAGAATTGGCCAGAAAACCCATCAGGTCTAGGTGCATTGTAAATTGACATAGAAAAAATTACCCTCTTCAACTCCTCTAGTGTGACTGGAGAAGTAAGCATAAGATTCTCCTCAACTGTCACTAGCTTTGGAATACAAGAAAACAATTCCTCATCCACCCTATGAGGCTCAGATTTATACAAGTCTGTAAAAAATTCTACTCCACAATCTGCAATCCCTGGTTCATCTTCCACCCATTGATTTTCTGAATTTTTAATTCTGACCAATCTATTCATTATAGCTTTGCACTTAGCAAGTGCATGAAATAGCTTAGTATTTCTCTCTGTCTCTCTCTAATGTCCATTTTATATTAGCTCTCTGCCTCCAAAAAATTTCTTCTATTTTTAGGGCCTTCTCCAAATCAGCTTTTACCTCCATTAAAACTTGAGAATTAATCATGGAATCATCTATCTCAAACTCCTCTACTGCTCTAACCAATTTCTTCTCCAAAGCTTTAATATTGTCGAAGACATTTCCAAAATTTTCCTCGTTCCATCTTCTCAAGTGAAATTTAAATACTTCAATTTCAAAAAGAAATTCTCATTAGGATTAGAAGAATACTGACCTGACCAGCTGCTATTCACCAGGATGCTCCACCCACATATTTTGAAATTTAAAATATGAAATTCTTGGTGCAGTAACAGCTTCAGAAAACTTCACCACCAATGGACAGTGATCAGACTGCCCCCTCCTAGCATGCTCCACTATAGTATTCAAAAATCTTTCTCCCCATTCCACATTAACCAAGGCTTTATCCAGCCGTTGCCACATTCTTGCCCTTCCCTGATGGTTATTACACCATGTGAAGGAGGTACCCAGATAACCACAATCTTGCAAAGCTAGAGAGTTAATAACAGATATGAACTCATTCATAATTGATAAACTAGGAACAACTCCCCCCTTTCTCTATGCAAAAGAAATTATAGTATTAAAATCCCCAACCACCATCCAAGGTTTCAAATTAATAGGTAGCTCAACCAAATGCTTCCACAACTCTCTTATTAAAATGTGATCACATTTTGCATAGACATAAGTGACCAGAAAAGATTCCGAGCCTAGAAATGACACTTCCACAGTTAGAGCCTGTTCATGAATAGCAACAATATTAACTGATAGTCGATGATCCCAAAGAATCCAGATGAATTTCCCAGCTAACGGATTTGCATAGTAAGACGAAAAACCCATGTTTCTACACAATTAGGGTAACCTTGATAGATTAAGTTTAGGTTCTAAAATAGAAACTAAACAGACATCATGCATCCTGATTAGTTTTAACAACCTGAGCCTTGAAGCCTCGTGGTTTGCACCTCTGACATTCCACGTGATTGTATTAATCATTTGCACAATTTGCACTTGGAATATTTAAGTTTGCTAGACCGAGATCTAGTAACAACACCCATTTGTGGAATGGAATTGAAATCACAGCTCACTTCTGCATCAGAATCATGAGAATCAATTTCCACACACTGTCTGCCTCCTGAAAGCTCCCCTTCTGAGTAGAAGCCTTTATCTGGAGGTTCCTTAGTAATTTGCAGCCCCTTATCATCATCCAATGTAGTTCTACAATCTTCTAGACATGCATAATTATGGTCAATCAAAAAAGTTGATTGTTTAACAGACAATTGCTTGTTTAACTGACATTGAACTGCATCTTCTAACTACGATTGTACAGGCTGATTTAATTGATTTTGAACAACATCTTCTAATTGCCTGTCATTATCCTGAATTTGCTGAACAACATCTTCTAATTGCCTTTCATCTCCCTGATTTTGCTGAACAGGGATATCTTGGTGCATATGTGAGGGATGATTTTCTGCCTATAAATAAGGAACATATTGATTTTCTTCCAACGCAACATGATTTGGAGATAACACGTCTTTCCCAGAATGATCCCCTATTTCCATAAGTTCCATTGCAACCAGAGAAGGAGAATTGACTGCTTGCCTTGGGTCTTCCAAAACCACGTTCACTCCTGAGTGAATTACCGTATCTTGTGGGTCAACATTGGAAACTCCTATATTCTGTTTTTTCCAAACTTTTTGAGGCTTATGTGTGAAATTTGTGTGATCTGCTTCCATATCTGTCTGCTCACCATTCTTTCCTTTATTACCTTTGACTGGATTGCTGGTCTGAGTTGACTGGATTGCCTTTCCTTTGTGCATTACCTTTCCTTTGTCTATTGCCATTACGTTTGAGGGGAATCCCTGCAATTCCGGATTCTTTCCTTCTGCATCAACTTTCTGAATTGAAGCTTTCTTCTTCCTGCACTCATCATCACCATGACCCTATTTCTGACAAACCTTGCAGAATTTCTTAGTCTTTTCGTAAATTATCTTCTGCCATCTTGGTCCTTCTTCTCCCATGTCTATCCAAATTCTCGAAGGGTTCTTTGCTAGCAAATTAACTTCAACACATACTCTTGCTACTCCTGGTCTTGAGAGTGACAATGTGGCTTGGTCGTAGGTAAGGACCCTTCCAATTGGCTAAACCAATAACTCAAGATACTGCTTCTTGAAAAAGTTCAATGGTAATCCTGGTAATGACACCCACATAGGCACAATTGAAGGTTCTATACCCGGAACAAAACTAGAAAATCACCTAAAGAATCTGAACAAATAGTCTTCAATCAAGGTGACATCCTTAAGCCATATTTTAACATAGTCTTCATGTAGCTGAAATCTGATAAGGACATGTCTCTGATCCAACAAGCCAACTTCAAAATCTCCTTTCAAAATCCATTTGTTTCTAATAACTTCCTTAATCACCCCCAAGGATGGTCGACCATAAGAACACTTCCCAATGAGAGCATACTGTAAAATTCTCTGCCCTTCTGCTTCTACAGGTTGCTGAACAAATGTTGTTTTAAATAAGGAGGCATAGGTAGGCTGTGGAGTTGGAGGTTTTTGTTGTGAATCTTTTGCTTCTTGTTGTTGATTTGGTTGTGTAGGATAGAAATCTAGTTATTTAGGAGGAGGCTCTAATGGTTGTGATTTTAAATCTGGAGGTTTTGGAGGGATATTGGTTGTGCCTTGTGAAGAACTCATAAGAGGAAGAAATTCTAGAGATAAGTCAGAGCTTCTCTCTCTAGAATTCAAAATGTGAGATTTTATTGGATTAGTTTTAACTTCCAAAAACACTTCTTCACTGGGGGAATTTAGACCGATGTCTTGCTGCAACACTATTACAAAGTCATCTCCAATATCATTGTTGTGAGAGTCAAATGGATACTCCCTCAAATTATCAATCCCAACCAAGCTGCATTCATCCAAGGCAGGAGTGTTGGTGATAATAGTCTCCTAACTCAGGAGCTAATGAGGAACTACCACAAGAATAGAGACTCACCAAGATGTACAATCAAGATTGACCTAATGAAGGCTTATGACATTTTGGATTGGAGCTTTTTGATGGACACCCTAACTGCATTCAACTATCCATTGTTGATGAGACAATGGATTCACACATGTACTTCTTCCCCTAAATTTTCTGTTAGCATCAAGGAGGGCAGGTTGGATTCTTCCCAAGTGGAAGGGGTTTAAGGCAAGGACATCCTCGCCCTCCATAGCTATTTGTAATATCAAGAGGTACTCACCTTGGTAATCCAAAGGAATGTTGCCTATCAACCTTTCAAGTATCACTGGAGATGCAAAAAGGTAATGCTCACACAACTTTCCTTTGCAAATGACCTAATGATGTTTTACCATGGATACATTAACCATGTAAGGGTGCTAAAGAATTCCTTGCAGCAACTTCAATCTCTATCTAATCTCCAAATCAGTCATGGAAAAAGAAATATTTTCCTTTGTGCAATTCACCTAGACACAAAAGCTCAGATCCTTCAACTTATAGGCCTTTCAGAGGGGGAATTACCAGTTAGGTACCTTGGATTTCCTTTGATATCCACAATGATCAAGAACTTGCATTGTGAAGGATTGATTGAGAGGATCAAGACAAGAATCAAATCTTGGACTAATTGGTTCTCATCATATGCTGGAAGAGTGTAGATGGTCAAATCAATCATTAGCAGCATGCAAATATTCTGGACTATTCATGTGCCTTCCCCATCTAGTGATTGGAAAAATTGAACATATCATTAGGGCATTTATATGGAGGAGTGTTGACTTGCAAATTTCTGGAGCAAAAGTAGTATGGACAGAGGTATGCAAACCTAGGAAAGAGGGAGGGGGGCTTAGACATCAAAAGACTCAGAGAGATGAACATTGCTATGATGCGGAAGCACTTATGAAAGTTGTTCACAGACAAAAAATCTTTGGTCTCAATGGGTCCGTACTTTCCACTTAAGGGACAGAAGCTTATGGGAGATCAATGCCACTCAAACCAGCTATTGGATATTGCAGAGTTTACTAAAACTAAGGGAAGTAATCAGACCACTCATGGAACACAGAGTTGGCAATGGCCAAAACACCTTCCTTTGGCATGATAATTGGCACCAACATGGATCACTTAGTTCAAGATGGGGGCAAATAGTCAATTAATTAGTAAACTTCAACATTCATACTAAAGTCAACAACATTATATCTAGTAATTAGTGGGTTTGGCTAGCAAATTCTACAAAGGCTTTAATGCTACTTATAGGCATAACCAACGTGCAGAGGATGCAGTGAATTGGTTGTTAACAACTAGTGGCAAATTCTGCACAACTTTTGCTTGGAACTACATCAAGGAGACAGGACCACAAGTTGCATGGCACAAACTGGTCTGGTATGGCCAATCTATACCTAGGATGAGCTTTATCCTTTGGTTGACAATAAGACAAAGATTATGTACCAATGAAAGAATTCAGTCATATGCAAACCAAGTTTGAGTGTAGTGCATTCTATGTTGACAGAGCTCTAAATCACATTCACATTTATTTGTTGAATACTCATTTGCTATCAAAATTTGAAGGAATATCATGAACCAGAGCCAGTATTAGTGGACATCAAGAGCATGGACAGAGTTCACTGATTGGGCTGCTCAGAATTGGAGAGGAAAATCTATGCTGTATTTGGTTTTGAATTTAAGTCTATCAACTTCCGTCTATTACATTTGGAGGGAGAGAAATCTCAAGATCTTCAACAACCAATTTAAGGACACGAACACAGTGATGTAGCCTAGGAAGTACGAATATGAATACGAGATATGGTTACGATACGATACAGATACGTCGATACACTAAAACCAAAAAAAATAGGTTACGGGTGCTGTCAGGATACATTTATTTATGTAATAACTTGATAACTATAATTTTTACTAGTTATTTAACAATAATAAAAAATATTAACAAATTTTTATTTTTAAAAAAACTACCTATCATCTCACTATGATACATCTACAAAGTGAACGTGATTAAATAAAAGAATAAAAACTAACATTTAACTAGATTGTGTGTTTATAAGCATTTATTGGTAAGATTATAGAGTAATCAACTCATTTATACTCTTTAGACATGTGATAATGGATAATACTTAGAAAACACCAATGTATGTTCAAAGTTATATGAATTTTTGTTGATTTATTGCATTGTATGTGAAATCAAAAGGAAGGAGTGGAGATTACGACTAAAAATTACACATGCTTCTCTACATATAAAAGTATCTGCGAAGTATATATTTTATTTATTACTGAATATGTTTGGTGTGTATTCGATATGTATTCTCAAGTATCCGATGAGTATTGCATTTGATATGGTATCTGATATAGATAAGTTGACCTTAACGAAATATCCGCACTTCATAGGATGCAGTTCATCGAGCAGACCATGAGGTACAGGTAAATCTTCTTAAAATTTAAGGGCTCAGCTCAGAGCCTCAGAGTCTACACTTAATGAGACTTTTGCAACTTCCCCATAGCTGCATAAGATGATCACAAAGGGAATTATTGGGGCTGTCTTCTCCAACTCTTTTGTTTTTGTAATCATGGATCTCCTAGAATTAGGATTTTGTTGAAAGTATTGGCTCAAGGCTACTACTTTCTCCAGAATTATTATTTCTTGGGGTCAACTCTTTTGTTTTATTCTTGGATGTAATTCTTGTTCGAAGTGATGTCTGCCTTTGAATGGAGGGCATCCTCTCTGTGTAAACTTGTTTATTAATTAATAAACAAATTTACCTTCGGAAAAAAAAATGCTCAACCAACCAGATGTAGATGCTGGGGTCTTTATCTGTTAATTTATTCCTCGACATATTGGTTCAACTAACACCCCAGTGTTTCACATTTTATAGTCTAAACTTCTTTCAACAATTTGCACTTTGAAAGTGGCGCTGCCCTAAAGCACTGTATTGCAGTCATTTTTCCAAGAAAATAAAACAAAGTTAACCGCTGAACTCACAGTTATGGTGCATTGCAATTGGCAAACTTGCAAACCAGAGATGATATTGTTGAAAATGAGCTACACACTCAAAAAGTTTGGTCCAAAAGCACCTTATTCGATCGTGTTATCCACGGCATTTCATACAAGCGAATAAAAATTTTCCCCATAGA
Organism: Ilex aquifolium; assembly: GCA_951799425.1. Classification (NCBI taxonomy): domain Eukaryota; kingdom Viridiplantae; phylum Streptophyta; class Magnoliopsida; order Aquifoliales; family Aquifoliaceae; genus Ilex; species Ilex aquifolium. Next base: position 45,023,233 of record OX637391.1, on the reverse strand, counting down.
ATATCTGGAAAGCAAAGAGTTAGAACTTAGAGCGATGGTAAGTGTTCATCTACTCAGTGGATATGTTGCTAGATTGAGTCCGGAAAAAAAAAATCCTCAAAAATGGGTATAACATTGTCTATTACTTACTTCTCTCAACCCCAGTTATAAACGAGAGTCTTGTGCTATGTGTAGAATATATCTGGACTTTCAAAAGTAAAATGCTCTAAAATTTCCTTTGGCTGATGCATGATTCTCCATCACCAAGTTTTATTATATTATCAATCAACTTTCGTACTGTATATTATAGTTTGGCTTTATTTTGTGGTCCACATTTCCTTAATGCAGGTTTTCCGGATTCCCTTTCAATGGATCATAATTAATTGGCTTTATTAGACTTTTTAAAAGAGCCAGGGGTTGCAGATGTTTGTGAAACCACACTTGGAAAGACAGCTGGTTCAGAAATAGTAGAAGTCATTTTCTGCTAGTCTTAAGGTGAAGATTATTTAAATCAAGGAGATTAATTTATTGCGCCTTAGGTGGGTTCCTTGGTCTTTCAACTTTACTATTGAATATGATATTTTTAATTGATAATATTAGACAGATAAAAAAAAAAAGACAAAAAATAAGGATCAAATAACTGATATTGTGAGTAAAACTTGAATTTTAAATGAATAAAATATGGATGAAAAGCATTATCAAGTTATTTTTGATTCCATTTTTGGTTAGTCTATAATTATACTGCCATGCTACAAATGTATCTACTCACCCGCAGATTACGCGCTTTAATTATATCTAATTTTATTTGATCAGGAGCACTGATACTTATGATGTATTATAAGTTTACGCCACAGCATTTGATGAACAACTGAACCAACCCGGGCAGATTGACCATATATGTTATATCCAAGTAACTAGGAATTGTGCTTATTGTCAATGACATGTGAATCCATGTGAAGAGGGTCCATGTTGCTAGCCACAGGTATGGGTGGGCATTGAGGGAAAGATCCTTTAAAGGGAGCAGTGATGACTATACTGTTATCCAATCAAAGTTGTGCACTGCGCCATTGTAATATAATAAGGTCTATTATTGGTGATTGTGGTGGCCTAAACAACGGCAATATCCTTTTTTTCTATGTTCCATCAGTCTGATTTCGTGAGTTCTTACTTTTTGACAAGTAGAATCCAAAATTGGTTCATAAATCAAATCCCCCTCCTTGTCTAGATGCCGTTATCCACTGAGAAGGACTCCTGTGATGATACCAAAACCAGAATTGTATGCATATATACTAAAGTTTCTCTATATTGTGCTATAGGCGTCACATATTTAAGTCACAGTAAGAGATACTCCACTTATCCTTCTTAGGCCTTATGGTAGTCGGATTCCTGTGCACTAAACTACTTTTTTTTACTTGTCTTCAAATCATCCCTTCAGAAACACAGCAGTCTATTGTGTTTCTTTATGATCCCAGTGGAGATACTTCTGCTCTTATTTGCTCAGCATTTGAACCGAAGCTATCTTTGTGGCAGATAGAAGATATTTTAGGATTCCAAGAAGAGGTGGTTTAAGGTTTTTACTCAAATCCTAATTTTTTTTTACAAATAGAACAAGAAAGCCTTTTTTTTTTCTTCTTCCTGTTATTGAGTGGTAACTCCATCTCCTGTAATGCCTCTTTCCTAGGGTCTTTGTTTAATCATTTACTAAGGAAAACAAGATATAATGACTATATTTTTAAAAGAAAAATCAACAAAGCTCTAATTTCCTCTAACCTTCTCATTTGCCATAACCTCTTCTTGGTTGATATAGTTTTATAACCGGCTCCCAAAATAATATATTCTTTTGCTGATTTAGGTTGCGTTTGATAACGTTTTCGGTTTTCAGTTTTTAAAAAAAATAAAAACTGAAATGATTTTTATTTTACTTGTTATAAAAAATGAAAACTGAAAACCTGTTTGGTTGTATTTTCTGTTATAAAAAAAAATGAAAATAGAAATAGAAAACTTGTTTGATAAACACTTCTAAATTATTTTATGAACAATATATTTACATTATACACTTCCATGCTAGTTTAACTGTAAAAATAACAGAATATAAGAATAACATATTAAGACATAACATAATTCATAAACATCCATACTACAAATATATCCCATAATTTACAAACATCCAAGATAATAATCCATGTACACCAACAACCATATGTCTCAATGTCCAACACTTGTCGAACCGTTACCAAATGGACCCTTAGTTTTCTAACCTGTGACATGAGTTTCTGTTCAAAACATTTGACTCTCCCAATCGTAAAATCCTGGTTCCGTCCCTTCTAATTGCATTGCATGATTGAATAGAATCTTTTCGTACATTTTACTTCTTGAAAGCATTACTATGATGAGCTTGTCTTCAATTTAGGCATGAAGTAGTATGTATAATGACCTGCTAACTTTGTAATGGAATGGTTGGAGAAATAATATTTATCTCTAATGATATTTTCAGAACCATACCTTTTGCAGGCCTCGTAGGCTGGAGATCCTTAATAAACTTCAGGAAGATGCATGAGTTTCAAAGGAAAAAAATCTGGTGAGTAACTAATTAGTCTTTGGTGGTTAAACGAATTGTACCTCCATAGATTGAGAAACCCTATTTACTAAGATTCATAAGTTCATCATAGGGCACCTGCCGTACATATCACCCACAAAAATGTGAAAAAATTGAGTTGTCTTGCGACTGAAAAATTTGTACCAGAATATATGTCAGTGTTGTGGGTTCGAGTTTGAAAATCAATATCTTCAATATATAAATATTCTCCGGTTACCAATGTCAAGAAATAACAATGGCTTAAGTTTAATAATCTTCAGAAAAATGACCTAAACTGTTTGGAAAATGAAGTACTAGAGGCATAACATCTTGAAGAAGAAGAAAAGTTCATACGAAGAGGAATATATCCATTTATCATCCTTGAAGAAGAAGAAGAAGAAGCCACGGCAGCACCATGAGAATGAAGATGGCAGAAATGAAGTTGAAGTGTATTAGGGTTTACACAAAAAAATGGCGTGTACTATGAACAATGCATAAGGAAAACAATTATGCAACTATAAAAGGGAAAGACACAAGGATAAAAAATTTTTGTTTTGTTTCCTCAATTTTTTTGGGGGCTAAGTGCTAGGAAAAAATCTTCCAAAGTTTTTTCTCATAGTTCTTAGAATAACTTTTTCAATCTTCACTAGCCCAAAAAAAAAAAAAAACAATGTTTTTTCAATTCTCTTTTCCCAAGAACCAAGAGGACTGAATCATGTATTTTATGAAAACTAAATAAATACAAGAACCACATAAAAACATAACGAGAATTAATCTAGAAAGGCAGTTTATGCTCCCAATAAATAGAAAAATATAAGAATAAAATTTAAATTTTTTATTAAGATGCCAGTAAGGAGGAACATACAGGAATAAGATACAAACCTTGTTATCTTTTAAATCTTTGGGGCCGAGTAGGAGATGCAAAAAAACTATGTTTTCTTTTCTTTGAATTCTTATTTTTGAAGAACACCCATGATCCAAAATCATCCATACACATCCCAAAATACTGAAATATAAAAATCCATAGCAATTAAATTTGCAAAGGTTAATGTCTTACCTTCGAAGCCAATTTCGATTAGTCCTTCTAATCCAACACCTCCTTTATCAATCAGAAGCAAAATATTAACGATGATGATGAAGAAGAAAAAGAAGAAACAGGTAAGTGGAACCATACTCAGAAAAATATACAATATAAACCTTGAATCCCATCTTTCTCTCTCCCCTTTGCCTTCTTCAATTACAACATTTATGGAAAATATATAGTTTACCTGTACTCTCTCTTTCTCATCTATTTTATTATCACTAGTAAGGTGGGCGGCCATGAGCCCAAGCAAAAGCTTCATGGTTGAGCTGCCCACCATTGGGAAGCAAATTAGGTGGCAAATTATAAACTGGCAGTGACGATGGGTCACCCATCACCCCCTGCTGCTGCCCTCCTCCTCCGCCAATCGTCGGAGGTGATCCACCTCCGCCAAGCTGTCCCTGAGCAGCACTACCCACTTCCTCCTCCTCCTCCAGAGGCAGCCTCTCATACGTAGCATTAGAAAAAGTAGCTGCAATCACCATAACTGGTCCTGCAGCTACCAGTGGCCCCACCACACTCCCACCCACCACCTGTCCCTGACCTCCGGCGAGATATATAGTCAGTCCAGTCGACCCAGGCGGCGCAGGTCCGGGGAGGAAAGCTCCGGTGAGAGAGACGATCTCGAACCGGCCATGAAGGGCCATGACTGCACCAGGTGAAGAAGATTGTCTGAGAGTCACGTTTGTTACTGTACCGCTTGCACTGAGAACACAAACCCCTCTTTGTCTTCTTCTCGCGAACTGGCCTATGCTCTCAGCTATATCGGAGCCGTTCGCCACCTCCATGACATGGCTGCGGAGGGCGTTGGGGCTGTCCCGGGTCACAAAAATCGGTGGTTTTGGCTTGTTTTTCGAACCCGGTGGTCGGCCTCTAGGCCGCCGTGCTCCCGCCTCAATTGCTCCTTCTTTAGGCTCGTCACTGTTTTCTCTCTCCTCTTCTTCGTCCCCACCACCACCACCGCTTCCGCTGCCGCTTCCATTGTTTTCGTTCATGGATATGCCCAGATCTGGTTTCTTCATCGGCGAGCCGGCCGATGATACTTCTAGTCCTGACAGACCCACTTGCCCAGTCCACCAGCGGTTCGCCATGTTTTCAGATCAGAGAGATATAGGTGGAGAACCCAGATGGTCAACAAGATGTTTTACCCTAGATCTTTGATTGAATTGGCTACTCTCTCTCTCTCTCTCTCTCTCCTTTTTCTTGTACTGATTTTCCTATATTACAGATGAAGACAGAAAGAGAGAAGCAGTGATTTTGTGTACTGACATAGATGAATCAGTACTTGATCGATGAACCCAAGAACAGCTAAGTTTAATATCAACCCTAATTGGCAGAACAAATCTGGAGGATATGTGTTTAGAGCTATGAAAGGGAGAGGGTTTGACTGTGTGAAGAGCATAAAGAGGGTGGATGATGATAAACAAGAAAACAGCTAAGCTTGGAGAGAGTCACTTGCTGAATTTCTTGGTTTTTTATTGGGTTGGTTCTTAGGTTTTGGTGGTGGAGTGCGTCTGTCAGAGTTCATGGGTAGCTCTGTTTTTGTATTATTTTCCTCTCTCTCTCTCTCTCAGCATTGAGAAATGAGAGAAAAGGGTCTTGGAAACTAGGGTTTGCATGTGGGGTCGCGTGCGCATGTGAAAGTGGGGGGCACGTATTTTTCACGCTCTCCGACAAATTTTAGCATCTACACTACTAAAAAGAAACCATATCAAACGAATTAGTAGCAAAAGTGGGCTCCCAAATGCTACTGCCATTACATTCCTCTCACCCACCAGCCTCATTTCTTTCTCCGTATTGAAAAATGCTACGAACCCTGCAGTATTGTGGAAATTTAATGAGACAAAAAATCAATCAAGTAAAGAATACGTAGATTTACAGTAGAGTTCTTATTTTTGGGCTAACGGAACAGTTTGTTTTTCACCGTGTTAAAATCTCTATAGGGATTTTCAATAATACGTATTGATTTATATATAATGCATAAGAATTAGGGTAGGCGCAGAGCCAGACATCTTCCTTGGTGAGGGCAACAGTTAAAATTTTAAATGTTTACAAAAGTATAGTTTTAGTAATAGAATGTCAATTAAAAGCGCTATCTATATATATGAGCGATATATAAAAAGAGCCAACAAGAAAAACTTACTATAAATTTATCTGTAACAACTAACAAAAAAATTTTGAACCAAAAAATTGGACTCATTCATATATTGAGTCTATACATGGGAGAATCCAAATTGACGAGCATCTTATAAATATTCACAGTTGTTCCCGATAAGTTTTATATTTTGAAAGCGTTGTATGATAATTTATTATCAATAGTACTTAACGTTTCTTTCTCGACATATGTAACCCAGTAATCGTTCATCTATTGGTCTCTTATTAGATTGCATAATTAATTTTTAAAAAATTAATTTGATCAGTCACAAACTTAGTATTCATGAGTGAATTTTAACAAATAGTAGAAAATAACTTAAACTATGACTATTATATTAAACTAAACGTAGGTATATAAGAATTACTTAGGGCCTGTTTGATAATACCACTCAAAATTTAAAATTGAATACTTTAAGCACTTAATAAATTAAACTCGTTTGATAACCTAAAACTCGTACTACTTAATATTTTAAACACTTCTTAAAAATAGACTAAAATTTTAAGTAACAAGTCACCTACTTACCACTTAATGTTAAAAATGTTAGTCAGTAAGTATTTTATTAATTTTTTATAATGGACAAATATACTCTCACCACCATTGTGTCATCGCCACCACTACCAACACTATTGCCACCACTACCAACACTATCACCACCACCACCACCATTGTACCACATCAGCACCACTATCGTCGTCGTCGCCGCCACCACCACCACCACCACCACCACCACCACCACCATTGTGCCACCGACATCACCATCATCGCTGCCATCACCACTACCATTGTGTCACTGCCACCATCATTATCACCATTGTCACCACCACAATCCCTACCACCACCATTGTCGCCACCACCATCACCACCACCAGTACTATTGTGCCATCGCCACCACCAGTGTCATTTCCATTACCACCACCACCACGGCCACGATCGTCACCACCGTCACTACCATTATGTCGCTGCCACCACCATTGTGTCGCTGTCACTACCACTATCACCTCCATCATCTCTGCCGCCACCACTACCATTGTACTACCATCACCACCACACTACCATTGTGCCACCGTCACCCCCACCACTACCATTATGTCACCGCCACCACTATTATCGTGCCACCGTTACCACCACCACTATTGCCACCACCACCACCATTATTGTGCCATTGCCACCACTACTACCACCGCCACTACCATTGTGTCGCCGCTACAACCACTATAGTGTTGCCGTTGCCGCCACCACCACCATTATTCACCACCACCAACATTGTGTTGCCGCCACCACTGCCATCACTATTGTGATGGTGGTGATAGGAATAATGTAGTTACGGAGAGATGGTTAAAGAGAATGACAAAATTATAATAATAATAATTTTTAGACTTCAACTCCTTATATTTATTAAACAATTTAATTAAATTTAATAGTTAAATTTCAATTGATACCAAACAGTTTGCTAATTAAAAAATTCAGCATTCAACATTTAAAATTCAACATTCAGTTTTCAGTGTTCAACTTTCAGTTTTATCAAACACCACCTTAGTCTATCACAATAAAACTATTCAAACCACCGAATCAAAACAATTTAATCTAATATATAATGGAGGACTATACGCCCCAATTCCAATTCAAGGTATAAGAATAAAACAAAAGTGAGGACTACAAGCCCCAATTCTAATTCAACATAAAATTAAAATACAAGAGAAGACTACAAGCCCCAATATCAATTATATATATATTATATAAGCTCCAATTTTATTTCAACATAGAAAAATAAATATAAAACTACAAGCCCAATTTCAATTCAATACACAAAACAATAAAACATAGAGGGAACTACAAGCCTCATAAATTTTTTAAACCTTTTTAGTGGGGGAAAATGTATAATAAATTCTAAAAAATTTGAAATTATACTTACACCCCAAAAGTTTTTAAAAATTCCAGTGGTGGCAGCTACCCCCACTGTGGATCTGCCACTGAATTAGAGTGCCCAACCAGTAACTTATGAGTTAAGTGAATATGAATCACATTCTATTCTTAATAAGAAACTTATAAAATTGTTCTCGTATTCATCCAATCCCATAATGTTTTTTTTTTCATTATTCAACTCAAATTTTCCATTCTTCTTCTTCTAAGTTGAATATTTTTTTTAACGTGTATTGTGATAATTTATGTGATTACAATCAGCATATAGTGGCGTAAATAGCTTGCTATGCTAAAGAAATCAAATACAACTACTTGATAATTTCTTTTACCATGAGAAAGCCCCACATCAAAAAGGTTAATCAGTATAATCAAGAGAGTAAAGGGAAAAAACTTGAAAGTGAATGGAAAAAGTAGACGACAAAATGTTTGAGAAAATTATGAAGGCCTAAGACACCATTGATTGGGGTTTCTTGATAGATGCCTTGGAGTCTTTTGGGTTTCCTGAGCAAACGAGAAGATGGATATATCTATCTGTTTCAACACTCTTAGTTTCTCTGTCAACATCAATGGTGAACTGACTGGATTCTTTTAAAGCTCCAGAGGTTGAGACAAGAAGGTCCCTTTCTCATTATCTTTCTGTCATGGCCATGGAGGTTTATTTTGTAATAGTTAAAAGTTATGTCTTTAGTTGCAATTAGGTTATTTTAGTATTTTTTGATTAGTGTCGAGAGGGGCAGCCACTAGCAATTGTTTGCTGCCTTGAGAAGTCTTGAAGGGGCAGTTCTTGGATAGTCCGTTGGTGAGAAGAAACAGCCAGTTGAGTCGGTTGCTATTTGCGGCATCGAATGAGGGAGTTTTCTGCCCGAAGAAGGAAACTGAAATTCTGCACTGAAGTTGGTTTTCTGTAGCAAAACACAGAGTATAAAAAGCATTGACAGCAGCTAAAAAAATAGAGTGAGTTTCTGCAGAAAACAGTGAGGAAAAACACAGAAAAGGGTGTTGCTTGTAATGCCCCAAAATCCATCATGAAAAGAATTAACTATCTATAAAACATATTTTTTTCGGAAGGTAAAATGTATTAAAATAAAAAGATATACAGGAGTAATCACCCACAGATTGTACAGTGAAGTCCCGTAGGACTCAAAGACAAAACAAAAGACCCAAAAGGCTCAAAACACAAACAATTCATGGTAGACAAATCAAAGCTCTGCCCCAAAACACCACTGATATGAAAGAAATCAGCCCATAACTCCACCTTTGTGAATCCAAAGCAGGCCAAGTGTAGCAGCAATCAACACCAACAACACAGCCACCTCATAAACAGAGCATGAGAAAATAGAGAATGGAGGACAAATTCCACGGTATGAAAATCAGTCCCATAACACCACTGAAAAGAAGAAGCAAACCTGCCAACAACACAGCCACCACAACAGCAACTCATCCACCTCATACCAAAAACAAAACAGAGAATCATCATAAGTTAGGAATTCTGAGAGAAGTATAGGCCTTGGGCCAGTACTTCCCCAAGAATCCCAAACCGAGATGCCATGATGCTTCAACTCACCTTAGTGTTTAGATTGTAGAGTGACTCCAGATAATGCAAGAACAGAACTCCATACTCTAGCAGACCAGAACTCCTTCTCCAAATAACTCCATTTGCAGCAGGAATCCATCTAAGTTGGAATAAGGCAGTCATTTGGAAGGCTCCAGACTTGCGCCAAGTGCTGGTTCTGAGGAGAGTTTTGGAACTTTGTAGAAGCCAGCCTGTCTCTCATAGTTAGCCTCATACTCCTAAGTAAGGAGTTAACATCCATGAACTGGTTGGTAAAGATCCTGTTATTCCTCTCACGCCAAATACTGTACACAGTTATAGAAAGACTAAGCTTAAGAACAATAGTAAGCATGGTCTTTCCCTTCCAGTTTTGTGAGACCCACTCAATTAGTTTAGGCCATGGTCTTGCTTGCCAGCGTTGCCCACTAATCATCAACATTCTATCCCATAAGCTCTTAGAGTATCTGCAATCAAAGAACAAGTGCTCATGTATTCACCAAACTCCCTGCATAATATACAATCAGTGTTGATTTGATCGGTATAAACCACCAATCTATCCTTTGTAGTTAATCTTTGTTTGATTGCAAGCCACAAGATGAAGCACATTTTGGGCACTGAGTTTCTAAACCACACAATCTTATGCCAAGGGACATGTGGGCCACGATTTCTTAGGGATTCCCATGCAGATTTGGAGGTGAAAATACCATTTGCATTTAGACTCCATTTCACTCTATCTTCCTTTGCTTGATCAGGAGAATAAGCTGGCATAGTATTGGCAATATCCTGAATGTCAGGGGACGTAATGTTTGGCCACTTCCATTGGTTGTTGTCGATTATATCACTGACCTTTGCTTCTTCAAGAAGCCTGGAGTCCTGCACAATACTTTGACTCCATTTGAGCAAGAGGGGTCCACTTGGATGCCAATTGTCTTGCCATAAACTAGTCTGAGCCCCATTGCCAATAATGTGAACCATATGTGGCCTAAATGAATCTCTCAGTTTCAATAGATTCTGCCAGTTCCAAGAGCTTACTTGTGTGGCCTTGATTTTCCAAAAGCTTCTACCTCTCAAGTGGTAAGAGTGTACCCATTTTGACCATAGGTTCTCTTTGTCATTGAAGAGTTTCCATATATGTTTGAACATCAAAGCTGAGTTCCAAGTCCTGAGATGTTTGATTCCAAGTCCTCCTTCTTCCTTAGGTTGACAAACTTCCACCCAGGCAACTTTAGCACCTGACTTATTTAAATCAGGACCCTTCCATAGAAAAGATCTCACGACTTGGTCAATTTTCTCGAGCACTTGCACTGGAATGGTTATGTGGCTTGCCCAATAGATATGAGAACTACTAAGGACAGATTTGATGAGTTGCAGCCTACCTGCATAGGACAAAAACCTATTAGTCCAAGACTTTACCTTAGAGGTAATCTTTTCAATAAGAGGAACACATTGTTGAACTCTGAGTCTGGAGGAAATAAGAGGGATCCCAAGGTATTTGATTGGTAATTTCTCTTCTTCAAATCCCCAAAGCATTTTGATCTGATCTTTTGTTAGTGGACTAACAGCACTGAAGAAAAGACTGCTTTTGTTTGCGTTGGCTTGGAGGCCTGATGCATTTTGGAACTGGACTAATGATTCTTTCAAGACCTTTGCAGATTGTAGGTCTCCATAACAAAATAGGAATAAGTCATCAGCAAAAGATAATTGAATGAGGTTGACCTTTTTACATCTCCAATGGAACCTAAATTGCTTATTAGATTGAAAATTCTTTTTGGTAATCAGAGATAAGATCTCCATAACCACCACAAAGAGATACGGGGATATAGGGTCACCTTGTCTTAGGCCCCTAGAGCTAGCAAAGAATCCTTCCATTTCACCATTTATATTGATTAAAAACTTCGGAGTAGTGATGCAAGCTTGAATCCACTTCCTGACAGAGGCTGGGAAATTGAAGGCTTCTAAAGCTTTCATCAAAAAATTCCACTCCATAGTGTCATAGGCTTTCTGCAAATCGACCTTGATACCACACCTAGGTGCACCCTTGTCTTTGTGATAATCCCTCATGAGTTCCTGAGTCAGAAGAATACTGTCCCCAATGCTTCTTCCTGGAACAAAAGCAGATTGGTTGGAGTTAATAATGCAGTTTAAAGACCCCTTCAATCTATTAGCTATTATCTTTGATATAGCTTTGTATAGTAGATTGCAGCATGAGATAGGCCGAAACTCTCCCATCGTAGAAGGATTTGGGACCTTTGGAACAAGCGCAATGACGGTGGCATTCATCTCCCTAAGTAATCTCCCAGAAGCAAATAACTCTTTTGTGGCTGCGCAAATGTCATCACCTATTGCAGGCCAAGCTTTCTTGAAGAAGTAGCCATTAAAGCCATCGGGACATGGGGCCTTGTGGTCATTAAAAGAGAAGAAAACTTCTCTAATTTCTTCATTTGTCACTTCTCTAGCCATCTCAGTTGCCTTGTGATCAGGGATTTTAGCTTGTATCACAGATTGGAGTAGTCTTTTCCTCTCATTAGCATCTATAGAAGGACTGTTACTACAAAGTAATTGCTGAAAGAATTCGAGAGCCTCCTTCTTGATGCCTCTTTCATCCTCCACCAATGAGCTATCAGCCTTCTTTAGTGAGACAATTTTCTTCCTGTTCCTTCTGTTATTCATGGTCTTGAAGAAAAATGATGTATTTTGGTCCCCCTCCTTTAGCCATAGGATCCTAGCTTTTTGCTTGTAGAATACCTCCTCATCTCTGGCCGCACTAATGTAGTCTTCCAGCAGTTGTTTTTCACTTTGCCTTAGTTGAGAATTGTTAAGGTCCAGATCCAACTTTCTTTGACAACATTCCAGGGCCACCTTGGCCTCTCTAGCCTTAGTAGATATATCTCCCATCTCTTTGCTCATATTCTTGAAAACAACTTTGAGCCTTCTTAGTTTAGTACATACCTGAAATTGAAGTGTCCCAGAGATCCGCTCCTCCCAAGCTTGAGAAACAATATTGAGGAAATCTTCCCTGTCTGCCCAATGATTGAAGAATCTAAATGGAGTCTTTCTCTTCTGAGTCATCATTTGAATCTTCACCAATGCAGGGGAGTGGTCCGATACACCTGAGGGAAGGAATTCTACCATTGCTTGAGGGAAATTCAAGTTCCAGGTTTCATTGACAAGGACTCTGTCAAGCTTCCTGAATATTTCACCTTCTTCCCTCCTATTGTTCCACCAAGTAAATTGAATACCTGAGTACCTTAAGTCCACCAATTCAGAGTCTTGAAAACAATTATCACATTCCTCCATAGCTTGTGTCCATCTACCACTGCACCCCCTTGATTCACTTAAGCTTCTTATTGCATTAAAGTCACCCATAATAACCCATGACTGGGCAGAGAACAAACCAGCATGATACCTAAGGTTGGTCCACAAAAACATTCTTTCAGCATCATCATTTGATCCATAAACAAAAGTGACAAAAAACTCCTTTTTACTGTCCAAATGTAGTACATTACAGTGAATAGCTTGATCACTCTCTGAAATTTTCCTCACTTTCAAAATGTCGGGGTTCCATCCCACCCAAATTCTACCAAAAAAATGACTACTATAATTATCAAAATAACTCCATTGCTGGAACAGATTCTGCATAATTCTATTTTTATTTACACTTCTAACTTTGGTCTCCAGGACTCCCACCATATTTAATTGATTTTCCAACATAAGTTTCCTAACCTCTCCTTGTCTAGAGGATTTATTCAATCCTCTAACATTCCAGGCAGCTATCTTGATCATGAGAGGAGATTTCTACTGAGATTCATGGTCCCAGTGCCTTTTGTTTTCCCCTGGTCTGAGGCTTTCTTTCTGGTTTTCTTCTTCTTGTTGTGCTCTTCTCCTCTGTTCACTCTTTCAACATTTTGAATGTTCACTTGTGTATTTTTGCATTTCTTATCTTGTGCAGGACTCAAATCGACCACAATCTGCCCCCTTCCAAACTAAGTGTCTCAAATTTGTTAGGTGAATGAACCAGTTCAGGAACCTTAGAGAGGTTAGTGTCCTGAATTACAATAGTAGTCACCTGAGCTTCATCTTGAGAATTGGACTCTTGGTTGTTGCTTTTAGTTCTACCAATGGAAGTACTAGCTTTAGGTAAGGTTTCAAGCTGATACATTTGGTTAACTTGCTCATGTCTCTCCTCAATTACCACAGTTGACACTATTGCTTTGCATTTGTCTCTACTTTCTGGAGCTTTACTTGGGGAGACCTCCTTCTGTATATAGATAGGATTCACAACCACTTTGGGGCACGTGGTGTTGTTATGTCCAAACACTTGGCACACACGACAAATTTTTGGCTTCCACTAGTATTCCACCTTGATATCCACCATTTCAATCCTATCATTCAACTCCATTTCTAAGTCAAATGATTCCACAAGATCAGAATTTGCACTTACTTCTACACATATTCTTGCAAAGTTAACTCTCTTTTTACTCGTAGTTAGAGTGTCAGCATATAAAGGTTTTCCTATTGCATTCGCAATATAACTGAGTCCTTCATCAGTCCAAAACTGTAGTGGAATGTTGTGAATTTTCACCCAAACTGGAATAGTTGAGTGGTTTTCCTTAGCAAATGTAAAGTCTGGTTGCCACTTCTTAAGTATAAGTGGTCGGCCAGAGAAAAGCCACGGTCCATCCTCTACAACTTTGGTTCTAGCTTCCTCATTCATGAATTTGAATAAATAGAAACCATTCTCATTTGCTAGAACTTCAAGTAATCCTATTTTGTCCCAAACCCTATGAGCAATAAAGTTAACAGTTGAAAAAGGTAATTTTCTTTCAATGAAACAGCCAACTAGAGTGAATTGCCAATCGATGCTACCCCTTTTACCAACATCAACATGAGGATGTACAACAATTCTATTGTTCTTTCTGCTAGGTTCAATGAATTTCAGCTTCATTACCTGGTTTTGATTTTCATACTGCCTAGAAGAAGAAAAGGTTGCTTCCGGTCGCTTCTTCAGGACATGGCTCCAAGATTCAGTGGGGTTTCCACTCCTCTGTTGGTTGCTAACCAGCTCCTCAGACTTGCTCTATGCTATCATCTTTTCAGACGTTGGGTTATCCCCTTTTTGTGCATCCGTAGGCAAGTCAGGCTTCTTTGCAGGGTTATTGGGATCCTTGCTTTGACAATCGGGTGGATTTTGGAGACCCAATTTTTCACTCGCCCCTGCTTCTACAATTGCTCCATTTGGGGTTGTCGAATTTGTTGTTTCCACATGCTTGGGCTGGTTGGTATGGCTACCACAATCAATTGTTGCTTCTGTTATCTTTTGGAGGGAATCCATATGATCTAGGGCTGGGGTAAAAGCAAATTAGGGGCTGGGTAAATGTATAAAGGATGGAATCAGGGGAAATTAGGCCAAGGGAGGTTAATACGGGTTGAGATGATGGAGTAAATAATGGTTGCTGGGTTTTGTGAACATGACAGATGTAGAGGAGAACAGAGTGGTTGTACAAATGGGTTTGGTGAGATTTGGGGTTGCAGAGATGGCAAAGGTGAGAAGAGCGAGGAAAGAAGAGTGTAGACAAGAGGAGCAAAAGAGAAGGAGAGGACGAGGCTGCTAGGTCAAGGAGGAAGAGAGAGCTGGATCTCCATGGTCGCCCCTCTGATGGCTGGATTTTTTGCGTCCTGTTGACTAGAAATCGTGATGCCTTATCTGGTTGGTGAGAAATCAGCTCATCTATACAACATTTAACCATAAGAACAAACTAAAGTACTGTTAAACAAATAAAATTATTTATAATCCAATATCTAATTAGATAAATTCCTAAAACAATATAAATAAATCTTTAACATAAGTATAAACAGTTAAATCTAAATTTTATAGATTAAAAATCATTCTCACACTTCCACATCTTGATCCACGTCATGGTTCCCCTTAGTATCTCAATATACCAGCTCATCTAACTCTGGATCCTCATTGACACTAAAATCTAAAAAATGTTATGGTAGGGTGAGCAAAAAACCCAGTAGAAAAACCTTCTCAAACTCAAACAAGGTTTAAAAATCATGAAAACAGGTAAGTCTTAGTTATAAAATAACATATTTGATTTTGAAATAGAATAGTGACATTTAATAACGATTTCAAGTTTACGGTATAAAATAATAGAGTTCATAATATGATAGAATCGTTCACCAAATCAAATCTCTAATCATCATATCTCATGTACATAGGTAGACTAGCATGAAACTACAACACGAATATATCTGATTCACACCACTCCACATCACAATCACAAACCATCAAATCAATCCTCGCAGGGTCATAAAACTTTAGGAAGTGCATATACTGAAGCATCAGTAGTGACGAATCTTTCTCAGGACTAGTATACTAACCCTAGCCTCGATCACTGTGAACGAATAGTAGTTTGGTCCTTGCAAGACACCAACCCCACTACGAGTGATAATAAACTTTCAAACATGTAGCTCTTGAAGGAAGAATTCCCATCCAGACATGGGTGACAGTTTGCTCTCAACTTCCCCTCGATTTTGACCTTTTTAGATGTCGATTCACAAAATTTTTGTGAAATACACTTTTGTAGCTATTGAAGTCTAGTTTATACTATCCAAACATAAACTCACTTGGATATCAGGGTTAAAATTTATAGCCAAAATACTAAGATATTGTTAAATTCCTTTATACCAAAATTCTCTCCAAAATAGATTTTAACTCCGTAATACTTCTAAACTTCAAATACACTCCATATAACATCTTTCAAGGTTTTTTGACCTTACAGATTCAATGAAAACCTTATTTTAACCTAAAAATTTTTATAAAATTACTTAGCCACCATTTTCAAGTTTAAATATCTCCAAAACTCAATTTACCTTGAAAGTCAGTACCCTTGAAATTTAAACTTCATAATCAATCTTTCAAAAATGATTATAAGTTTTTACCATTATTTTATTTAGCTTACAAGAACTCTTAAGATAATATTATCCTTATTTAATTTTAATACGTGGTCTTACATTGCTGCAGGAGAAAAACACAACAGGTGTTGCTCAAGCTGCAGCTCCATTTGTAAGGTTTAAAGGTTGTTTTTTTTTTTTTATGTATTTATTACAAAAAATTCAGATTAGTTTCTCTTTGTATTGGGTTTTATTGTACTCAAATTTGATGAAATATAGAGGTGTTTTGGAGTAAAATTGTGTGGTATATGCAGCATATATTTTCTATTCATGTTTATGCTTGATTTGTGTTGCAATTTGTGAGAGATCTTATAACAAAAATTCAGCCATTGTTTTTTCTTTGTTTGGGTCTTGGTTCTTGTGGTTTTGGTGACCTAATTAGCTGTTATATACCTAACATCCAGAAATTGAAGAATTAGATTTGGTTCTTTTGCTGGGATACTTTAAATCACCAACTCAGTCTTGTTTGATATTTTAACATTATGAGAATGCAACCTGTGCATTCCCTAGTAGGTAATAGAAAAGCTAATAGGGCCTTGAGGTTTTTCCTGTGAAGTGGGACTGAACTTAAAGTCATTGGAACAAAAGTGGTTTTGGAGGGGGTCTTAATTAAGGAAAGAAAGGTTTTTGTATGAAGAGGATTAGGGACTACAACTCGATATTTACGGCCAGACAAATATAGATTCCCTTTACCAATAAGCAAAGCCGGTGGGCCAGGTGGATACATCCCTAACACCTCAGAGGGAGAAACTTTATGGGAGGTGAAGCCATCTTAAAAATACTCTTGGAAATGGTTTAATTTACTAAAGTCGGTGTCCCTTCTTATGTCTTCTCATTGGGACCCAACTCAAGTTAAAGATATGTGCATTTGTGCATTGGAACTATGCATTGGAAGAGTCTAGCACAAGTCAAGAATTGAAGACCTTTTGTCTTCCAAGTTGCCTGACCGTTTTTTCACTTTGAGTGGAAAAATCTGTAGAAAACATTGTGAGGGACAACTTCTTTCGTGAGAGAAAAGTGAAAGACAACATCCCACTTCTTACTCTTGTTCAAGACTCATTTCTACTCCAATCGAGCTGAAAATT
Organism: Ilex aquifolium; assembly: GCA_951799425.1. NCBI lineage: Eukaryota > Viridiplantae > Streptophyta > Magnoliopsida > Aquifoliales > Aquifoliaceae > Ilex > Ilex aquifolium. The sequence goes on along the minus strand of OX637391.1, from coordinate 45,005,929 downwards.
CAGGGACATATTCTTCACTTCCATAACTAATTTCTACTATTTTGGTTCATCAATTGGACTCTTCTGTAGCTGGTTTTCAATGACAAAAAGTTCAGCCACTTCGGTGAGATCTTTCTAGTTGCTTTGTGTTGAAATCCACCTAAGGGTGAAGTTTTTATGTTTGAGAGCCAAGGAGATATTTGTCTCTTGATGTTTGACATCTCTAGTTGTGACTAGAAGACTTGTAATCCTACTTTCGTTGATATTGGCGAGATTGGACCAAGTTTGGTCCCGTGATTTTTTCCTTCGCCTTGAAGGGTTTCCACGTTAAAAAATTATTGTGTTTCTTGTTGTTGGTTTGGTTTGTTTTTTGTGCTTGTTTGTGGTTTTGGTTATTCTCTATTGATTTTCACATAGAGAGAATGTCACTAGTTTTCCCAACAAGTGGTATCAGAGCACGGGTTGGCTTCGGTTTATTTCGTGTGTAAATAAGGTAATGTGGGGCGCATGGTTAGCTTCAATGGAACCAATTGGGTGACATGGAAGAATAAAATGGAAGACCTCTTGTATTCTAAAGATCTTTATGGACCCATAGAAGGTGAAAAAGGCTGACCCCTAGGTATGATAGATGGTGAGTGAACCAAGCTTAATCGAAAGGTCATTTTTCACCATGTCTCTACCGAAAATTCAGCACACCCTCTTTGGCAAAAGTTAGAGAGACTTTATGAGAGAAAAACGACCGTTAACAAGGCTTTTTTGTTTCGAAAAGCTTGTTAACCTAAAGAATAAAGAGGGCAGCTCCATTGCGGAACATTTGAATGAAATGAAAAGCATTTTAAATCAACTTTCGTCCGTGAAGATTATTTTTTATGATGAGTTGTAAGCTTTGTTGCTTCTTAGTTCCTTGTCGGAAAGTTGGGAGACCTTGGTAGTGATGGTTAGTAACTCCGCCCCTGATGGAATTTTCACTATGAGTCAAGTGACTAGTAGCTTGCTAAATAAAGAGACAAGAAGAAAGTCATCTGGTTCTTCTCATTCCGAAGCACTTGTCATGGAGAATTGGGGGAGAAGTAAAAGTAGAACACCTCACAACTATGATAAATCACGAGGAGCTTCAAGTTCAAGGAAAAATATAGAGTGTCATTATTGCCACAAGAAAGGGCACATAAAGAGAGAGTGTAGAAAACTCAAGAGGGATCAAAAGAAAGAAAAAGGTGATGAAAAGAAGCAAGAAGACACTACTGCAATCACTTCCGATGGTGACATCATTGTTGTGTGCGATGACGGTTGTGTTAATTTCATGTGTCAAGAGAGTAGTTCGGTGATTGATTCCGGTGCTTCATTTCATGTTATTTCACGGGTTGATTTCTTCACATCTTACAATCAAGGAGATTTTGGATTTGTTCAAATGGGAAATGAGGGCTATATAAAATCATGGGTGTTGCAAATATTTGCTTGAAGACAAATATTGGTTGCAAGTTGTTGCTTAAATATGTGAGGCATGTCCCAGACATTCGGCTTAATTTGATCTCCATGGGGAAGCTTGATGATGAGAGCTACAACCACCACTTTGGTGATGGAAAATGGAAGCTTACTAAAGGATCTTTGGTTATGGCTAAAGGGAAGAAAATCTCTACTCTTTACTCAATGGAAGCAAAAATCAGCAAGACTGAAGTTAATACACTTGAGAATGATTCCTCCACTGAGCTATGGAAAATTCTTTCCAAGAAGCAGCTACTACCGGAAATGAAAGGTACACCTCTCAAAACATGTGTTCATTGTTTGGCCGGTAAACAACATTGAGTTATTTTTCGTAGGAACTTTGCATCTAGAAAGACCAATGTTTTGGATTTGATATATTCGGATGTGTGTGGTCCTATGAAAGTTAGAACACTTGGTGGTGTACTCTACTTTGTTACCTTTATCGATGACCAGTCAAGAAAGGTGTGGGCATATGCATTGATGAGCAAAGATCAAGTGCTAGAAGTGTTTAAACATTTTCATGTCAAGGTGGAAAGAGAAACTGGGAGGAAATTAAAATGCATTCGCACGGACAATGGTGGTGAGTACCTAGGATAATTTGATGGTTATTGTGATACTTATGGGATTAGACATGAGAGGACGGTTCGCAAGAGTCCTCAACAAAATGGAGTTGTCGAGAGGATGAATCACACTATTGTTGAAAGGATTATGTGTATGCTTTCATATGCTAAGCTACCTAGATCCTTTTGGTGTGAGGCAATGTGGACATCAATTGACTTAATTAATCTTTCTCATTCGGTTCCTCTACATGGTAAAGTGCCCGAAAAAGTTTGGAAAGGTAAAGACGTTTCATATGCTCACTTGAAAGTTTTTGGTTGTAGGGCATTCATTCACATACCCAAAGATGAGAGGTCTAAACTTGATCCTAAGGCAAAACAATTCATATTTCTTGGATATGTACATGAGGATTTGGGTATAGATTTTGGGATCCGGCCGACAAGAAACTTGTTAGAAGTAAGGATGTTGTCTTTCTTGAAGATCAAACAATTGAAGACTTGGAAAAGGTTGAGTAGCCTGAGTCTTATATTGATGATCTTATTGACTTGGATCTGATTCCTTCACCTATTGTGCATGATGAAAATGGGGAAGAGATGCAGCCACTTCATGATGATGAAGTAGATGATGAGATTCCAAATGACGTTGAGCTAGAAAATGAGGGGGAGTTTCCAACTCAAGAGCCACCACCACAACCCGAGTTAAGAAGATCTATAAGAGAGCGGCAACCATCCAAAAGGTATACTTCAAATGAGTATGTGATGCTATCCGATGGAGGAGAGCCTGAGACTTATCAAGAAGCCTTAAAGCATGAGCACAAAGATGAATGGTTCAAAGCTATGCAAGAAGAGATGAAGTTTTTGCTTGAGAATCACACGTATGAGTTAGTGAAGCTTCCTAAAGGAAAGGAAGTGCTGAAAAACAAATGAATATTCCCATTGAAGAATGATGAGAAGAGCTCTCAACCAAATTACAAAGCACGGCTTGTTGTCAAAGGCTTTGGGGAAAAAAAAGGGAGTAGACTTTGATGAGATTTTCTCACCCGTGGTGAAGATGTCTTCCATTAGAGTTGTTCTCGACATGGCTGCAAGTATGGACTTGGAAATTGAGCAAGTTGATGTGAAGACCGCCTTTCTCCATGGAGATTTAGATGAGAAAATCTACATGGAGCAGCCCGAAGGTTTTAAAACCAAAGGGAATGAGCATCTAGTTTTCAAGTTAAAGAAGAGCTTGTATGGATTGAAGCAAGCACCGAGGCAATGGTACAAGAAATTCGATTCGTTCATAATGGATCATGGGTATTCTAGAACCAATTCCGATCATTGTGTGTTTATGAAAAAGTTTTTGGATGGTAACTTTATCATTCTCTTGTTATATGTTGACGACATGCTTATTGTGGGTCAAGATTCTACCAAGATTGACAAATTGAAGATGGAGCTAAGCAAGTCCTTTGCCATGAAGGATTAGGACTGGTAAAACAAATTCTTGGTATGAAAATTTGGTTGTCACAAGAGAACTACATTGAAAAAGTGCTTGAAAGGTTCAAAATGGACAAAGCAAAGCCAGTTGGATATCCACTTGTAGGCCACTTCAAGCTTCACTCAAGACAATGTCCTACAAGTGAGAAATAAATGGAGGAAATGCTGAAATTCCTCCATTTAAAGCATGTTAATTGTATATTAGCATGACTTGATGTTTTAATGACATATCAAGTTTAATAAAATTATTAGCTTATTATGTCATTATGAAATAATATGTACATTAAATGATTATTTAGCATATGATTAGTATGGTGGACTTGTGCTTATGTTTATAGAATTAATAAACATGTTGCCATGTTGGAAGTAATAGGCATGCTAGTTGTGTAAATTGATGTGCCCTCTAGTTGTTTGTTTAAAAGCCTAGGCGAATACAAGTATGTTAGTTGAGTTGATTATCTTACATAACATGCTTGAGATTGTGTTGAAAATGTCATTATATTGCATTCATTATGTAATGGACATTGTAAATGGTATCAAAGGCAATTGCACATTGTATTGCATTATGCATAGGTAACATTATATTCATGGGCATTGACATGGGTGAGAGTGTGTGCATGGTATGAAATCAATCACCACATAGGTGGTTGATCGTGGGCACGAGAAAGTCGCACCAAGGTCCGGCTAAGTCGCACAAGAAATTAAATGGATAAACGTGTCGGGGTATAACAAGAAGGGCCAGATTCTCCCTCGGGTGCAAGACCCACTTACTTGGTTTATACATTTTCCGGCGGTGCAATTCCAGAAAAGTATAACGGCGAAAACGGAGCCGCAGGTGGGATGTCCTAAAAATTCGTTGATGGTGTGGTGTCCCATTGGGTAGACCATAAACCATCTCCCACAAAGACACAAGAAAATGAATTAATTAGTCATTGAGTGTACATAACACCAATGACGGGGGTTTGGAATGCCCGGATACATACACATGGCGTTACATGTGTTGTGGGAGCTCGAGATGGGGCTCAGTGTTGGTATTGCTTGCGTGAGTCTCATCTCATGACATGACATGATTTATGATATTTGTTCATAATAGACATATTTGAATGAATGCAAGAAATTATTGTTGCATGTGACATTTCATATGCATTTGGGTTGAGAGGTATTTTCTATAGGAGTTACCCTATTGAGCGTTGGCTCACCCTTTATGGGAACCATTTTCAAGTGCACCACAGGCTTTCACAGTAGGCTCTCCTATTGGTCCGCTTTGACGAATGAGCGGGACTATGGCTCTTATTTTGACATCGTAGTCCGTTGTTTATATTTACTTTTGGCCTTGTATAATTTTTGTAACAAAAACTTGGTTATATTTAAAAGGCATGTACATGAGACTCTTTTGAGACATTTATTCTTTTATGAATGAATGTACGTAGTGATGATGATTATGGTAGTATCCGATACTATGCAATTGAGTATGGATGAATGGACCCGGTGTGGTTAATGTTGTATGATTGCACTGGTTGTGTTTTTAGGTAGAGCTCCCCGTACAAAGGAGACTCTGCCCGAATTTTTTTAAATTATGGATCCCGGTGAATGGGGCATAACGGCGTGGTATCGAGTTACACGGTATTCACGGGTATTCTGCGGGTTGATGGGTGATCAACGGGGTAATTACAGACACCCGAATATTTGGGGCGTCACAGCTTGGTATCAGAACATAGGTTATCGATTTACCTAGGGCTTGCGAGGCATGGGTCTAGGCCATTACATCCATTGTGCATTGCATGTTAAATGTATTAAATGTTACGTGCTTTGTGTTATGAGATTATATGCATAATTAAATGTATATAAGAATGAGACACTACGGTTATAAAATATAACCTTAGAGTTGGGAAGGGAAAGGATGGGAAAACCTACTGTTTGGGCATCTACCGGTAGGTATATATTCTACGGTTTTAACTTTTGATCCCTAATTTTGGGATACTAAGTTATTGGTCTATTGCTATCTTATGTGTGTGTAGATGGCAACTAGAGGAAGGGGACGTCGGGGTGGACGAAACAACCAACCACCACCACCACCGGCTTTTGATCAACAAGCCTTTATGGAGGCTATGGGCACGATGTCTGTCACCAACTTTTGTAGGAGGAGGGGGTCCGATGGTAGTTGACCATTGGTTCTAATAGGTGGACAAAATTTTAGAGGCAATGAAGATTGCATCCGATGCCACTAAGATACGGTTGGCCGCTTTCCAGTTTGAGGGAGAAGCCCATCAATGGTGGACATGGGCAAAGTCGATAGACATCGGGACGATGACATGGAAAGAGTTCCAAGAGCTCTTCATGAAGAAGCATTTCCCATCGGCTGTTTGGGAAGTTAAAGCCCAAGAATTCCTAAACTTGAAGCAAGGAGGGATGATTGTCATGCAGTACGTGGCCAAGTTCACAGAGTTGGCACATTTTTCGGATGACTACGTGCCCACAGATTTGGCCAAGGTGCAGAGGTTTGAGAATGGTCTAAAGCTATCCACTCGTGGAAAGATTGTTGGCCACAGGTTACATGACCTTAACGAGATGGTCGAGACATCTATGACTATCAAGAGAGAGGTGGAAGACGCCAAGAGTATTCAAGAGGCCGGATCAAAGGACAGGAAGAAGAAGGGACAGTCCTCCACTACTAGCTCGGGGAAGAGACAGAGAATTTCTTCCCCACAGGGATCACAAGGACAGGGCCGAGGCTATCAGGGCCAAGGCCAAGGCCATGGTCAATCTTCCCAAAGCAGGAGGAATTCTAGGGGCACATAATAGGGAGGCCCACATACATGTTACTATTGCCACCAGTCAGGCCAGTTGAAGAGAGAGTGTCCTCAGAGGCAGGGATCCCAGAGCTACGGGGCATCTCAATCCCAATTATCAGTGGGGCATCCGCAGACCTACTCCATTCCTCCCTACCCCACCATGGGCCGGGGAAATCAGCTCCAGTTTCAGGGTGCAGCATATGCCCCAACCACTTCACAAGCAGGGACTCCGCAATCAAGCTAGAGGGGCCAGGGCATAGGCCGAGGCCGGGGACAGGGCTTTCAGGCAGGGGCGAGTCTTCGCCATCACACCACAGACTTTACTGGCAGATCAGTCGATAATTCAGGGTACATTTTTTCTCTCTAGATTATGGACTAGAGTATTATTTGATTCTGGTGCATCACATTCTTTTATTGCTACATCATGCCTACAAGACTTGGGCTTAGAGGCCGAGACTCTGAAAGAGCCTATGTATGTGAGTTAACCCCTAGGAGACAGAGTTTGTATTGACAAGATATGTCGGGGTTGTGAGTTGGAGATTGAAGGAACCCAGCTTACCGTTGACCTTAGGGTCATCGAGATGACATAATTCGATGTCATACTCGGGATGGATTGGTTGGCGGCACATAAGGTCGTCATTGATTGTGAATGCAAGAGGGTTACGACCTACACTTTAGACAGAGTTTGTTTCAAGTTTTAGGGGGAGAATCACAATGCTTTATCCCATGCTGTATATGACTCCCGATGGTACAGACAGTTGATAGGTTGGCTTGCTAGCCTTATACTGGAGGACGAGGTGAGACAGGAGTTGGGTTTGCCTCGAGTCGTGTGCAACTATGCGTATGTCTTCCCAGATGAGTTACCGGGGTTGCCACCACATCGGGATGTAGACTTCATTATAGAGTTACAACCCAGTGCATCCCCTATTTCTATGACACTGCATAGGATGGCTCCAGCGGAGTTGCAGGAGCTTAAAGTCCAGTTACAAGAACTATTGGATAGAGGCTTTATTAGGCCGAGTACCTCACCTTGGGGTGCTCCGGTGCTATTTGCCAAGAAGAAGGACAAGACGCTTAAGCTCTACATTGACTACCGACAGTTGAACAGGGTCACTATCAAGAATAAGTACCCATTGCCGAGCATCGATGATCTTTTTGACCAGCTTAGAGGGGCACGAGTCTACTCCAAGATAGATCTGCGCATAGGGTACCATCAGTTAAGGATTAGGGATGCCGACATTCCAAAGATGGCATTTCAAACGCGTTATGGGCATTTCGAGTTTATTTTGATGCCATTCGGATTGACGAATGCCCCAACGACATTCATGGATCTTATGCATAGGGTGTTTTAACCCTACCTCGATCAATTCGTTATGGTCTTTGTTAATGACATACTGATCTACTCCAAGTCTGAGGAGGAGCATGAGGGTCATTAGAGGGTTGTTCTCCAGACCTTGAGAGACCATCGGTTGTACGCCAAGTTAAGCAAATCCGAATTTTGACTGACGGAGGTGAAATTTCTGGGATACATGGTGTCAGCTTCAGGTGTGTCAGTCGACTCGGAGAAAGTTGAGGCAGTCATGAGTTGAGAGAGGCCGAAGTCAGTCTTTGAGATACGTAGTTTCTTGGGATTGGCAAGGTATTACAGGAGGTTCATTGAGGACTTCTCCCGACTAGCTACACCTATGACTAGATTGACCAGGAAGGAGGTCAAATTTCAGTGGGATAACTCGTGTGAGAGGGCATTCCAAGAGTTAAAGAAGAGGCTTACTTCAGCTCCGATTTTGATAGTTCCGGAGAGGAGACATAGGTACGTAGTGTATTGTGATGCCTCTAAGGACGGACTTTGGTGTGTTTTGATGCAGTCCGGGAGGGTGGTAGCTAATGGTTCTCGGCAGTTGAAGAGCCACAAGCAGAACTAACCCACGCATGACTTGGAGTTGGCGACTATTGTCTTCGCATTGAAGGCATGACACCACTATCTATATGGAGAGGAGTTTGAGGTGTTTTTAGACCATAAAAGTCTGAAGTACATCTTCACGCAGCGGGACCTCAATATGAGGCAGCGCAGATGGATGAAGTTCCTGGAAGATTATGACTTCATTTTGCATTATCATCCCGGTAAGGCAAACGTGGTGGCTGATGCACTGAGCCGGAAGTCACGGGGAGTCTTGGCCAGTATAGCTTCCCGGTAGTGGCTGATGCTCGAGATTGTAGGACAGTTCGGGCTACACTACAGGGATCAGACTCAGGGCACTTTTGGGAGTCTAGTGGCTACGCCTTCCCTACTGAGCAGGGTGATCGAGTCCCAGGGGCAAGATACTGAGATATTGTCCATCAAGGATAGGGTACAGTTGGGTACAAGTGACGAGGGCTGGGCCATTCACGCGGATGGTAGTCTTTGGTTCAGGGGAAGGGTTGTGGTTCCCCAGTCTGTGGATCTGAGAGAGGAGATCCTTAGGGAGTTTCATTATTCTCGTTTTGCTGTGCATCTAGCTGACACAAAGATGTACCATGATCTTCGCTGCCAGTACAATAGGAGTAGGATGAAGAGGTACGTTGGAGATTTTGTTAGTCGATGTCTCACGTGTCAGCAGGTCAAGGCTGAGCACCAGAGACCAGCATGGTTGCTCCAACCTTTGGAGGTGGCTGAGTGGAAGTGGGAGCACGTCACGATGGATTTTGTGACCCACTTACCACGGACATCGCGAGGGCATGACGCGGTGTGGGTGATAGTCGACCAGCTTACAAAGTCGGCACACTTTTTGGCAATGCGGATGACCTTCACACTAGAGGAATTTTGTAGGCTGTACATACGGGAGATAGTCCGGTTACATGGGGTGCCTGTATCTATAGTATCGGATCGGGACCCTAGGTTCATGACCCATTTTTGGGAGAGTTTTCGGCGGGCCATGGGGACGCAGTTGATGATGAGCACCGCTTTTCATCCCCAAACGGACGGTCAGTCAGAAATGACTATCCAGACTTTAGAGGACATGCTACGGACATGCGTCTTTGATCTTAAGGGTGGCTGGGAGGAACATTTACCCTTAGTGGAGTTCGCATACAACAACAGTTATCAGACGAGTATACAGATGACACTCTATGAGGCACTTTATGGGAGGGCGTGCCGTTTTTTGATTTATTAGTCAGAGGTTGGAAAGAGACCCTCTACGGGTCCGAATTTGATTAGAAACACCTCGAAGAAGGTGGACTTGATTCGAAAACGCCTTCTCATGGCTCAGAGCCGGCAGAAGAGCAACGCCGACAGACGGTGGTGACCTCTGGAGTTCGAGGTCGGAGATTATGTCTTCTTAAATGTGATGCTTAAGAGGGGAGTGGTCAAGTTCGGGAAGTGGAAAAAGTTTTCGCCGAGGTATATTGAGCCCTTCGATGTACTTGAGAGGGTTGGTACAGTCGCTTACCGGTTGGCGTTACTGCCAAATTTATCTGGTGTTCACATGGTATTCCATGTCTCCATGCTCTAGAAGTACACTCCAGATCCTACACACGTGGTGGATTGGGGTGAGCTGGTGGTTCATGCGGATGGGACCTTCGAGGAGGGACCAGTGCGTATCATGGACAATCGAGAGCAGGTTTTGCGTGGCAAGACTAAGTCTGGTGAAGGTGCTGTGGCAGCACTGTGGGGTGGAAGAGGCAACATGGGAGCGTGAGGACACTATCCGAGCTACCTATCCGTTTCTGTTCGAGGATGGATGTACATCTCTTATAGTCATAGAGTATTGAAATGACTTTTTGCATGTGCATGTGAGTGTAATTTCGGGGACGAAATTCCCTTAAGGGGGAGAGAATGTAAAACCCGAAATTTTTTTTATTAAAAAATCCTAATTACAGGGATAAAATAGTAATTAATTGTTAAATCACGGGTCAAATACATGAATTTTTATATAATTCAAATGACGAAACGAACATCACCGTTGGATTCGTCTCGCGAAGTCTAGCTACCCAAAAGTAAATTTTTGTAAAATTCTGAGACAGTTCACGTGTTACCAAATGATTGGGTGTCGCGAGACTAAAATAATTGCGATCATATTTTATTCGCGGGACCCGAAAAATAATTTAAATTTAGTTCAATAAAAATATATTAAACTTAACACGGATGAGATTTAATTGACTCGGAATAAAATTGGACCCGTTGAAAAAATAGACGTGTGGCGCAATGTGGGCAACACATTTTGACCCTATATAAAGTGGAAGACTTCCACTTGTTTTTTTTTCTTCTTTCTTCTCCAGAAGCTGCCGAGAGAGTGAGAGAGAGAAAAGTGAGTTTTTATTTTTTTTCTCCTTCCTTCTTTCTCAGATCTACGAAGATTGAACTTTTTAATCGCTTCAAGCCAAGAATTAAAGTTGCTTTACTCAACGAGAGTTACACAACCACACCAAATATCGTATTTTTCTCCAAAAAATATCAAGTACAAGAATCTAGGCCTAAGGCTTGAGAAGCTAAATTTGGGCTTTCCTTGGAGTCTACTACGTGGGCTCACGCTATGAGAGGTAAGGTTTCCCCTATTTAGATGTAATTTCAACCTAAAATATGACATATGAAATGAATAGGCTAAGGATGTATATCACATGTTAAGTCTTGACTAATGTAACTAGTGGGTCAAATATATGATTTATAATTAACCTTGTAATTAGTAAAATCCTATTATAATTAACTTGGTGTAAGTTAATGTTAGTGATTTAAAGCATGTTAATTGTACATTAGCATGACTTGATGTTTTAATGACATATCAAGTTTAATAAAGTTATTAGCTTGTTACGTCATTATGAAATAATATGTATGTTAAATGATTATTTAGCATATGATTAGTATGGTGGACTTGTGCTTATGTTTATAGAATTAATAAACATGTTGCCATGTTGGAAGTAATAGGCATGCTAGTTATGTAAATTGATGTGCCCTCTAGTTGTTTGTTTAAAAGCCTTGGGGAATACAAGTATGTTAGTTGAGTTGATTATCTTACATAATATGCTTGAGATTGTGTTGAAAATGTCATTATATTGCATTCATTATGTAATGGACATTGTAAATGGTATCAAAGACAATTGCACATTGTATTGCATTATGCATGGGTTGCACTACATTCATGGGCATTGACATAGGTGGGATTGTGTGCATGGTATGAAATCAATCACCACATAGGTGGTTGATCGTGGGCTCGGAAAAGTCGCACAAAAAATTAAATGGATAAACGTGTCGGGGTATAGCAAGAAGGGATAGATTCTCCCTCGGATGCAAGACCCGCTTACTTGTTTTATACACTTTCCGGCGGTGTAATTCCAGAAAAGTATAACAGCGAAAACGGAGCCGCAGGTGGGATGTCCTGAAAATTCGTTGATGGTGTGGTGTCCCATAAACCATCTCCCCACAAAGACACAAGAAAATGAATTAATTAGTCATTGAGTGTACATAACACCAATGAAGGGGGCTTGGAATGCCCGGATACATACGCATGACATTACATGTGTTGTGGGAGCTCGGGATGGGGCTCAGTGTTGGTATTGCTTGCGTGAGTCTCATCTCATGGCATGACATGCCATGATTTATGACATTTGTTCATAATAGACATATTTGAATGAATGCATGAAATTATTGTTGATGTGACATTTCATATGCATTTGGGTTGATAGGTATTTTCTATAGGAGTTAGCCTATTGAGCGTTGGCTCACCCTTTATGGGAACCATTTTTAGGTGGACCACAGGCTTTCACAGAAGGCCCTCCTACTGGACCGCTTTGACGACTGAGCCAGACTGTGGCTCTTATTTTGACGTCGTAGTCCGTTGTTTATATTTACTTTTGGCCTTGTATAATTTTTGTAACAAAAACTTGGTTATATTTAAAAGGCATGTACATGAGATTCTTTTGAGACATTTATTCTTTTATGAATGAATGTACGTAGTGATGATGATTATGGTAGTATTTGATACTATGCAATTGAGTATGGTTGAATGGACCTGGTGTGGTCAATGTTGTATGATTGCACATGTTATGTTTTTGGGTAGAGCTCTCTGTACAAATGAGACTCTGCCTGAATTTTGTTAAATTATAGATCCCGATAAATGGAGCATAACGGCGTGGTATCGAGTTACACGATATCTACGGGTATTCAGCGGGTTGATGGGTGATCAACGGGGTAATTACAGACACCCGAATTTTTGGGGCGTCACATGGCTATGCCAAGTCATCCCTAGAATGAGTTTCATATTCTGGTTGGCTTGAAGATTAGACTTAGCACTAAGGACATGACTCATCTATATGCTGCTCATTTGAGGATAGATTATTCAATATGTATAATCTATAAGCACATGATTCGTCCATTCACCTCAATGAATTAGTGTTTTGCCAATCCACAGATTCAGAGTAGATTCGACATTAACTCCATAGATCCAAAAAAAATTATAATCCGCTAATTATACTATTTGGTAATTAACTCTACAAATCCAACAAAATTTAAACTAATTTATGAATTTGATCTTAGCCCAAATTAAACTGTCCAACATTCTATTAGACTTGGCCCCAAAGTTGAGGCCCAATCACTTATTACTTTCTATCACAATTGTACAACTGCGTTATTCATAGCTGTGAAGCCATTCAACTTAGTAAAAGTCTACCGATGTGGGATGAGTGTTTTGCTCTAAAAGTCCATTGTGCTTTCTTTATTTCTGTAACAAATAATTTCTCAGTTTTAACATTTTGACATCCTATTTTCTAGTGTGTATCACAATGACATGCGTATAAATTTGACGCTTTAAATAACACTCTAGCTCTCAATTTTTTTCGAAATTTTTTGCTTTCGCATTCTCATTCTTACTCCCGCTCTTGCTTTATGTTTGAAGAAATTCATAATATAATCGGGATTAGAGATAAAAAAAGGAAAGGGAAATAAGACACAAAGAAATATGTAATTCGGCGTAATTCGGCACATCGTGCGGTTGTGTTAATGGTTTGAAGGGTTAATTACATTGGATTAATAACTAAAAGGTTGATATTAAATGATATTTTTACTAATGAGAGGAAATGTTATATTTTGAAATACAGGGAAAAATAACTAAAAGGTTGATATTAAATGATATTTTTACTAATGAGAGGAAATGTAATATTTTGAAATACAGGGACTAAAGTGCAATTTTGGACAATTGAAGGACTAAAATGTAGTTTTGGAAAGTCAAAATACCAAAGTACAAAAAAAAAAGAGAGTTTAAGAGATACCAGCGTTTGGACGTTAAAAACCATTCGAATGATGCAATAAATGGATGACACGAGTTACGAGGACCAATTGTCTAGAAATCCAGAGGAACAGTACCGTCTGGATGGTGGTCTAACATCCAGACGGTGGTTAAACTGACTTAACCAACCTTCTCCTCCATTGGCCTGTTTGTGTAACTGCTTGAACCTGATTGGCCAGTCTTGCCTCCGGATTTCCCTCAGCAGCCTATAAATACCCCCTCTTAGTTTTTGCATTAATTCTCTTGTTTTCCTTAGTTTAAATTCTAGTTATCCCTTAGTTTAAATTCTAGTTATTTTAGTTTAGAAAAAGGCTCTCCAAGCCAGACTCTTGCTTGTACATTTCTTGAAGACCTCTTCCTACTTGAAGGGTTGAACCACTCACTTTTCCTAGCCTTGCTTTAGTAAAGGAAGGGTGGTGGTGTTTCAATCTAATCTCAGGGAAGAGTTAGGAGCGGTCGTTTATTTTTCTTCTTTTGTATTGTAATATCAACCTTGCTTGGAGGAATGAAATTCTCCCACTTTTCTCAGTTGTCTATGACTATGAAGAGTGGGTAGTTTTTCATTAGCTCTTTAGTGAGGGGGGTAGGATATGTGTAACCGTTGCTTGGATTATGATATGTTGCATTTTTAGTTTGTGCTTTTATGTTAATACTGTCTTGATCTTAATCATACAATCAAGTATAAGTGCTCAAGTTATAATGTTACTCGGTTAAGTCCGAGGTCGAATCCACAGGGACTTATCTGTTGGACTTTAAAATAGAAAAGATGAAATTGTTATGCGAGTAGTGTGCATTACAACAGTTTATGGTATGAGCTTAGAACTAATAAACAAACACTTAAACTGAACTTTGATTACAACAATTGAAAAAAGGCTACTCTTTAGCTCGGGGATCCAAAAATGCATCCTATTGTTTGACTATGAAGATGTCACCTTACATTAATTAACTCCTGTGTTGACAGAAAGTTGATCAGTAGGTTTGATGCGTAGGTTGAACCATATCATAGTAACTGTTAAGTTAGTCGGAAGGTCTATGCACCTTATAACAACCAAATAACCCTACTAAACCCGAAGGTGAACCATTCGAAAGGTTTACTATAGCTATTTGATCGGCAGGTCTATGATTTAATGAAGATGAAGTTCCGGTTTATATATTGAATAAAAAACATTAGCTATGACAAGACTTAACCCGTCTATAACCAATCTCCCCAATGTTATATAAATTCCAACTACGTGCATCATTGATAATGCATGAAGTACATAATAACGTATAGATAAAATGATATATAACAATAAGTTTAGCTCTGTACTCGTAACCATGAGCATATAATAATACGATACCAAACAGAAATAAAAACTATCCATCATTTAAGGGAGGTATAATCACTAAAGCATAGGTAGAACATCGACATTTTCATAATACAAACAATATTACACATGTCTTCACCTTTTACTAAAGAGTATAAACGGACTGCTCACACTTCGTTACTATAGACAAGCAAGAAGGGTAAGACAATCCCATTACAATGCAACACAAATGCAAAATAAACACAAAGAATATTTGTAACACCTTCACTCTTATTATCGACTAGGACGAAAAAGTGAGAGAGGTTCAACCCTCCAAGTAAAAAGGATGTAAAAGAAATGTAGAAGAAGATAATTTTTGGCTAGGAGTATTTAGGGTAAGGTATTTCTTCTCTCGGACTCTAGCTTGCCAAAGGTGGAAGATCTCCTCTAAAATGACTCTAAACATGCCTATTTATAGGATCCGATGAAGGGTCAAGACGGCAGACACCCAAGGCAGCCAATCAGGGATTTTGCTGCATCAACGGGGGAGAAAAGGAGCAGGTGAAGCAGTTAAGGCCACCGGACGGATGCCACCACCATTGTCCGGATGGTGCTCATCCTTTGGATTTTGCATTGTAGCCTTCTTTTGTTGACCTATTTAACTTTGGCCACCATTGGGATGGTGGTTTCACCATCCGGATGGTGATGGTGTGCTGATTTTCCTTTTGCCTCCCTCCTTTTGTTCCTCTTTCGCACTTTAACCCTCCAAGTTTCCTTCATTATGTATGAAACCCTACAAAATATATAATTCAAACATTAATCATAAATTAATCTCAATTATGCACTTTAAATCAATTAACGCACATAATTAACCTTAAACCCTAATTCATTTACGCACTTTTTAGGGTTAATCACACCTCCCAACCAAACATTACTAGTCCCTAGTAATACAAATGAATATATGCAAACCATTTCGTAGATTTCACAATTGCATTTAGCCTATGCAACAAGACGTTAAACCCCTAGGTGATCCCTAGCAGACAAGTGTCGTCTCGTGAAGGTTTCTAGTGAAGGTACCTACAAACTTTAATAGTTAAGATAAAATAATCACATATAAAATTAAATCATCATTCTATCTTTATGCGAAAATACTCCCTCTCCTTATCACTGTAAGAGTAACACACACCAATTGTAACATTATTCAGTATATTTTCAGAAAAACTCGTGTGTGGGTTTGTGTGTGGATTTCTTTATTTAAAAAACACATAAGAAATATCACAACCCTTTGCTGCACTATACGAAAATTAGCTTCGACGTCAGTCCTTTTCTGAAAATCACTCAACAAAGAACCCACTCAAGTTTTAGTGACTATCACTAAAAAATTATATGTGATAAGAATATTGAAATCAAAGCAAAGTGAGGCACACGAAATATTCAAAAAGAAGGTTATTTGAATAAAACTGGAAATTGGCATAATCTCATGAAAGAATATTAACACTATATCAAATAACATTATTAACACTCCCCCTTCTAACGAATGGTTGAAAATGACATATATGCATGATTTTTGGAATCCAAAAGGACTTTATTAGGGTTATAACGTGGCCAAGGGTGTTGGGCTTAAGAAAAAACGTCTAAGGGATTTAAAAGCTATCCTTTTCAATTTGGGTAGCACACATCTCTTTTTAACTTTCCAAACTTTTACAGAAACAACATCATATTTTTCATTCTCCATCATCGCTTGGTCAACATATGGGTTTAAGAAAGAAATTTTACTTAGACTCAATCATGGCTTACTAGAGATATAATTTTGCAAAAAAATGGTCAAGGCTCAAAATAAGATCACAAATGACCTAAGATCATTTTCCAGAACTCATACACCTGCATGATTTTCATAAAAGATTTAAAGGAGAATGCTAACATGTTATTCAATTAGTGTCAATCAAAACAAAATTAATGAGATTATTCAAAGAAATCTTATGCTGAACTAAAATTCTTACTTGAGTAAGCATTTAAAATCTCTCTAAGGAGGATTGGTTCAAAATCTGCACAAGGGTTTCACATTTGCACTATGTATGTAAGCTTCACAAAGAATTATGTTATTTCAAAAGGTTTTTCAAAATAAGAAATTATTATGTGCTCCAAATGATAAGTTTTCTGTGAAAATATAAAGATAGTGCACAAATAGAGCATGAAAATCCCCTGTGATTCGGTTAGGGTTATACCTGCAAATCAGCAGAATGACGATGTAATCCTATTGTGAATAATATGAACTAATTTTTCTAACATAGCAAAACTTATATGAAATAAACACAAACTAACTGAATTACCTGAATTTAAATCTACATCCAAAACATAAAAGTAAATTCCCCAAAACATTCAAAGTACTTAAGAAAGCGTAGTGCATGAACTGGAAAGTAAATAAAGAGAGTCTGAAAAAGGTAGAGAAAGAAGGTAGAAAATGTAGGAAATTCTGGCTGACTAAGTTGAGATGATGGGCCACCACCGTATCTCCTCCCAAATAACCTCATGATCTCTCTCTGGTTCTCCTCATACTGGGTCATTCTCTGATTAAATTGAGTAATCATCGTTTTGAGACCCAACAAAATCTGTCTATTAGTCCGATCATCCACTGGAATATACGACTACTGCTCCTCCTGTTGCTGCTGTGGTTCTTCAGATGGGTAGAAATTTGCACCTTCCATAAACTGTTTTGCTTGTGGTTTTAGTGGCACTTCTTGTTGCACCTCTGCTTGAATTCCATGGCTCTTTTTCAAAAATTTTTTGTCCAGGGGTGCCAAATACTCCACAATCGGCCATGATGGATTTGATATTATTCCCTTCTGTCTACACAAATGAGATGCTTCCACTGTCAATAGTATGTCTCATTCCAAAAGAGTACATAAAATATGCTTTCTTAGTGAAGACTTGATTTTTCTGGGATTGGGGCAACAAATTATTCACAGTAATCAGGTTCAAAATTTGATATTTATCAGTCAAATCTCTCTACTTAATGTATTTATTGGGCCTACCCCAGACATAATCCAGATTCCCAATCAACTCAATCCCAATAGTAGACATACCATGTAGCATAGCAAGAAGGTATTGGGGATGAGGGTGTCTCGACATAGGGTTTAGATGATCAATAATAGTAGACACCGTAACTTGAAATTTAACCCCCTAGCATATACAAGCAATTTCCTTGGCCCAGTTACTTCAGCATTATTATAAAATTCACGTACCAAACATTCATAAGCAATACCCATAGCTTTCACATAATTCAGTCATCCCTGTGTCGCTAAATTTTGTCTAACCCCAATATGTTCAAAATCTTCGTAAATCATAGGCCTTTTTGAAATAATAATTTTAGTTAAAAAATGAGTATCATACCAAATTTGTTCCTCAATATTCTCAAACATATCATTATCAAACTGATTTTGAACCTGGGGTTACTCTTCTTTTTGTGGCATTACTGGGGGTGGTGGAGAGACTCCTCGCCTCGAACGACTTGAAGATGCACCATCCCTGCGAGCCCTTGATTTCCTTCTTGGATCCATAAAGATAATTTTTAATTTCTTGACAAAAGATGAGTTTCACAAGATTTCAATCAGTAAGAGTCTATATAATAGGATAAGTAAGTGTTTAATCAGAATAAAATTGAAGAAAAACTGATGGGTAGGGTGTATTTGAGGAGAGAAGGCAGTGAGAGTTGTTGGTTTTTCGAAAAACTACTGCGAGTGAACTATGAAATGGCCTGATTCGTGAACAAACTATTTTTATAGGAAGCAGTACTGTCCGAACGCCACCAACAACATCCGAACGGTGGTTATTCACTAGTTTTCGTGCAGGTTCCTCCTATGCTATAGTCTTCTCATTTCCCTTTTCCCAACTATTAGTTACGATTCCTACAGTCCTAAAACTCCATATTAATTAAAAATTCCTCCATTAACTGCCTAATAAACACAAATCATCATTGAAATACTAATTTAAACATAAAAATGCAATTTTCTAAGATTAAACATACCAAATAACATATCAAACTACATAAGCTATCCTAAAACTACACATTCTTGACCATGATCAGTTTTCAATCAGAATCCTCTAAGTTGAGGACATCAGTGAACTGATTAATCTCATGTCGCACATATCTTGTGAGCATTATACTGGAATGAGATTGCGTCTTAGGGTAATTCTTACTCCGCCTATACTTTATCCAACCAAGAAGATCTAATACACAACCATCGAGGCGATTTTCTCGTCGACATTTAACGAATGAACTTTTTCCACCCAAAGGTTTTGCTTGACTACTGAAGATTTCTAGTTTTCTCACAACTTTTGCTTTTCCCATGATCAAAGAGTGTATATCTGTTGGAAAAGTACGTAACACACCCAGACTAAACAAAAAGAGTATTTCATCCATTTTTTGAAAATTTTTGAATTTTTTTTTGAAATTTATTTAAAAAGACTCACTATCCGGTTCTTTAACATCTATCAGTTATAAAGACGATTATGAATTGTTTCTTCCCCCTAATCAAAATTTAACATTGTTCTCAATGTATAACAGTATAAAGAAAAATTTAAAGACAATTGCTAATGAGGTATGTGCATGAAACAAATCCATAGTGTGAAATCCTAATCTTCAAAACAAACAACAAAACAATTAGTGATGATGCACAAATTGGTTTGCACACCACAGTCAAGTAAACAGTATAAAATGCAGTAAGTAAGGAGTGGGAGAAGAAAGACAAGATTTACAGTGGTTCGGTCAACAAGACCTACGTCCACTTTCAATGACTAAGTTAGCCGGGAATTTTATTAACTCCGGTGTGCTGGGAGAGTAGAGAATTACAAGAGGGAAGAGAGATGAGCTTGATTTTGGTGAGATGCCCCCCAAGTGATGGGGAAGCTTACAATTTATAGTCGTCTGCGTAGTAATTGAATGGGTAGTTTGGCGGTCATAACGGATTGTAGCAACTTAATAGCATTGAGCAGCTTGACGACTTCTCCTCTCCTTGGTGACCTCTCATTTCCTCAACCGGCAAGGAGGTTATGGTGCTCTCCAAGGGTCTTGGTGAAAGGATGAGGGAAAGTTGACTCTCTCCAAGCGGCAGGGGTGAGGCTCCCGGATGCTCCCTTAGCGGAGTAGCTCCCTGATGGGCTTGACTGGTCCGGACCACCTAGAGCCTGCTTTATACCTGGATTGGAGTATTTGGGCCTGGCCCATCAATTAGTACTACTATTTACACACAAGTATGTATGATAACTTCTCAAGACACATACTCTGTGGTTCCATTACCTGAATAAAATCCACATTTTGAACAAATCCATCATAATATGGTTTAAGCCTTTGACCATTCACTTTAAAAATATTTCCATTTAATGGATTTTCAATTTCAAATGGCCTATGTTCAAAAATTTGTTTAACAATATATGAACCTGTCCATCTAGACCTTAATTTACCAAGGAATAGGCGAAGCCTTAAATTGTATAACAGGACTTTTTAAGATGGTACAAAGGACTTTCGCGCAATACTTTTATCATGAAATTTTTTTATTTTGACCTTGGCAATTTTGCATTTTCATATGTTTTATTTATCAATTTTTCTAATTCACTAATCTGAAGCTTGTAGGATGCACTTACTTTATCTATATCAAAATTCATCATTTTGATTGCCCAATATGCTCGATGTTTCAATTCCACAGGTAAGTGACATGGTTTACCACAAACCAGTTGATAAGAAGACCTTCCCAAAATGGTTTTATATGCAGTGCGGTAAGCCCAAAACGCATCAGCCACCCTCAAGGACCAATCTTTGCGATCTGAGTTAACTGTTTTTTCCAAAATATATTTTATCTCTATTGACTAATTCCTCTTGTCCACTTGTCTGAGGATGATAAAGGGTAGATACTTTGTGTGAAATCAAATATTTTCTTCATTACATTTCAAAAGATTTGTTGCAAAAATGTGCAACCCTAACACTTACAATGGCTCGAGGAATTCTAAATCTAGACAAAATATTTTTCTTTAAAAATCTTATCACAGTGTGGTGATCATTATTTCGACAAGGAATTACCTCAACCTATTTGTAAACATAATCAACAGTAATCAAAATGTACAGATGTCCAAAGGAGGGAGGGAATGGTCCCATGAAGTCGATGCCCCAACAATAAAATATTTCAATAATCAAAATAGAGTTTAAAGGCATCATGCTTTTTAAAAAAAAAAAAAATATTTCCCAACCTTTGACATCGATCACAATTTAGACAAAAAACATGTACATCCTTAAAAAGAGTGGGCCAATAACATCCAAACTGCCAAATTTTAGTAGCGATTTATTTTTGAAGAAAAATGCCCACCACAAGCTACATAATGACAAAAAGAAATAACTTAACCTACTTCATGATTGGATATACAATGCCTTATTTTCTGATCTTTACAGTATTTGAATATATAGGGATCTTCCCAAAAGAAATTGCGTCCATCTCTTAAAATTTTTTATTTACCGGTCAAGGTATAGTGAAAGGGAATGATACTTGTGGCCAAATAGTTAGCTATATTTGCATACCAAGGTACCTCTGTTATCACAAATAATTGCTCATCATGAAAAGTTTTCTTGATCGGTACTGACTCCTATTTTGTATCATAATTCAACCTTGATAGATGATCAGCTACTGCATTTTCAACTCCTTTCTTATTTTTGATAATAATATTAAATTCTTGAAGTAACAATATCCATCGTAGAAGACGTGGCCTAGCATCCTTCTTTGTAAGGAGGCACTTCAAGGCTGCATGATCAGTAAACACAAGAATTAAGGATCCAACTAAATATGATCTGAATTTATCTAAGGCAAATACTACAACAAGAAATTCTTTTTCTGTAGCAGAATAATTCATCTGTGCATTATTCAAAGTTTTACTTGCGTAGTAAATCACATAAAGTCACTTGTATTTCTTTTGTTCTAAGACAGCCCCTACAACATAATCACTAGCATCACACATTAATTCAAAAGGTAGGAACCAATCAGAAGGTTGCATAATTGGTGCAAAAATAATCATGCTCTTAAGTTTATCAAATGCTAATTGACATGCTTCATTCCAATCAAATGGTACATCATGACATAGAAGATTACACATTGGTCTATATATCAAACTAAAATCTTTAATGAATCTTCTACAAAATCCTACATGACCTAGGAAGGACCGGACATCTTTTATAATCTATGGTGGAGGCAGATTAGCTATGAAATCAATCTTTGAATTTTCAACTTCAATTCCCTCAGCAGAAAGAACATGATCTAAAATAATGCCTTGTATGACCATGAAATGACATTTCTCCCAATTCAAAACAAGGTTTGTCTCCTCACACCGAGTAAGGACCTTTCAAGATTCTCTAGGCACAATTCAAGTGAATCACCATACATAGAAAAATCATCTATAAAGACTTCTAAAAATCGCTTCACCATGTCACTGAAAATACTTAACATAAATGCTAAAAAGTAGTTGGAGCATTACACAATCTAAATGACATTCTTTTATAAGCAAAAGTGTCAAAAGAACATGTAAAAGTGATTTTCTCCTAATCATCATTTGCACTTTGATGATTATTGATGACTTTTATCAACTGTCTTTCTTGAAATTTTGACAACTTTGAAAATATTACCACTGGATAAGTTTCATCATCTCCCAAGAAGAAATATTTCAAGTCAGTCGAAAGAGGTTTCAACTCTGCCTTGGGAGCCATGACACTGGACTCAACATACTTTGTTCCATTATGTAATAACTCTTCAAATTTTGGAACCCATGTTCCAACCTTGGACATATCTATAATAAACTCAACATTATTTAAAGACTTGAACAATGCATGCGACTCCTTTATATTATAAGTACTTTCAAACAGATTCTGAGTTAATGACTCAATTCAATTTACTTCTTGCAACTCTTCCTCCTCTTTGGGTTGCTTAGCAATATTAAATATATTCAATTCCAATGCCATATTTTCAAATGAAAGTTTCATGATTATATTCCTATAATTAATTAATGCATTTGATGTATCTAGGAATTGACGTCCCAAAATGACAGAAATTTGTGTAGAGACACGCAAAACTGGCTGGGTATCCAAAACAATAAAATTCTCCAAAAAATAAACTTATCAATTTGAACAAGCACATCCTCAACAACTCCTCATGGATATTTCATAGAATGGTCAGCCAACTGCAATTTGACATTTGTGGGTTTCAATTCACCTAACCCTAAACACTCATTGACTGTATACAGGATTAAATTGACACTAGCTCCAAGATCAAGCAAAGCTTGCTTAATTCTAAAGTTTTCAATTATACATGAAATTATAGGACTTCCAGGATCTTTATACTTTAGAGGGGCTTTGTGCTGAATGATATCACTAGTCTGTTCAGTCAAAAATATTCTTTTTTGTACATTGATCCGCCTTTTATTGTGCAAAGGTCTTTCAAAAACTTGGCATACGACGGGACTTGCTTGATTGCATCCAACAGGGGGATGTTAATATTCACTTGCTTAAACAACTCAAAGATTTCAGCATGATTATTCAATGATTGAGATTTCTTGACTCGTTGAGGTAAAGGTAAAAGAACAAGATTTGATTTTTCTTTTTCGTCAAACAACTCTATTTCCTTTTGAACTATTGGTTCAAACTCAATTGGTTCATTAACAGGAATTGACTCAGCTACTGGCTTAAGAGTTTTGGTTTTGATGGTCTTGACAGTCACTTTACCACTCCTCAATGTCGTAATTGCTTGAACATGACTCTAAGAAGATTCATATGACACAATATTAGCCTGGTTTTGACCCTGTGGAGGTTTAGGTTGAGATGAGAATTTTCCCTTCTCCGTTGTGCTCTTAGACTGGGTCAAGTTGGCTAGATTACTCGTAATATCGTCGATGTTTTGTGACGTTTGAGTTTTGAAATCATTGAATGCATGAGTAGACTGTGTATTGAAATTCATTTGATTCTAAATGAACTGATTCATGGTATATTTCTAACTTCTTTTATATGGGGGTTGGTAAGGCTGATATGACTATTGAGTCTGAGGTTGTGGTGGAGGTGGACCTAGTTGCTGACTAACAGATTGTATGTTTCTTCAACTGAAATTCGAGTGATTCTGTCATCCTAGGTTGTGAGTTTTAGAATATGGATTGAAATAGGGCTTGTTAAATTTTGAAATGGCATTTGTTTGTTCCATCAAGACTTCCTTAAATGTTAGAATGGTGGGACACTCCCCCATGGGATGTCCTAACAAAGCAAAAATTCTACACAACTGGCCATTAGGAGACACAACAGAAACTTCATTGACCTTTTTCGTCCCTAGAACATCTGAATTTTGAGACAAAGTAGCCATTCTGGCCCTCAGGTCATCATCCTCTTTTAACACATATTTCCCTCCCTAGGATATGGATGACTTAGTTTCAACAATATTTGGTGAGGCCGAGTCTCATATTTGGGAACTGTCAAAAATAGTATCAAAAAAATTGAATGTCTCGTCGGGATTTTTTTCCCATGAATTCTCCCTAGGCTATCATTTCTACGAACTGGCTCAATGTCGAAGGAAGGGCATCATAAAAGAAACCAACTAAGGTCCAACTCTCAAAAATACTTCCTCGAATTCTTTCATATGCAAATAAGTATTTTCATATTAGAGACTATGAAACTATGGTAAAACTTGTATTCTCCTTACTTGAATATTAAAATTTGGAGCATTTGTGAAAAAAAAAAAATATGAGGGGACACTAGTGTGCATAGGATGCAAATATTCTCTCAAAGGTCTAGCATTCTAGACCACCTCTTATTCTCTTCGATTATTATTAGCCATGGTTAATTCAAAAGAGTCTGAAGATGCTTATGATGATGACGAAGGTGAGGATGAAGGACTAGACTAATTTACTGACTCAACTGATGACTTAACAGAAATAAAAAATAAAAATAAAATAAACAATATATACACATATAACACAGACTAAGCAACTTTCCTGTTCTTTTTCAAACTACCGTAACTCCTCAGTAATGGCACCAAAAGCTTCACTTGATCTTAATCATACACCCAAGTATAAGTGGTCAAGTTGTAATGTTACTCGATTAAGTTCGAGGTCGAATCCACAGGGAGTTATCAGTTAGACTGTAAAACAGAAAAGATGAAATTGTCGTACGAGTAGTGTGCATTACAACAGCTTATGTTGTGAGCTTAGAACTAATAATTCAATACTTAAACTGAACTTTGATTACAACAATTGAAAAAGGCTATTCTTTAGCTCGGGAATGCAAAATACATCCTATTGTTTGACTATGAAAATGCCACCTTACATCAATTAATTCTTGTGTCGACGAAAAGTTAATCGGTAGGTTAGACAATCCCATTACAATACAATGCAAATTCAAACCAAACGCAAAGAATCCTTCTCCAAGGAATAGTTGAAACACCCTTACTCTTATTACCGACTAAGGCAAAAAAGTGAGAGAGGTTCAATCCTCCAAGTAAAAACGACGTAAAAGAAATGTAAAAAAAGATAATTTTTTGGCTAGGAGTGTTTAGGTAGGGTATTTCTTCTCTCGGACTTTGGCTTGCCAAAGGTAGAAGATCTCCTCTAAAATGACTCTGAACACGCCTATTTATAGGCTCCGATGAAGGGTCAAGGCGGCAGACACCCAATCAGGGTTGTTACTGCATCAACAAACCAATGAGAGAAAAAGGAGGAGATGAGGCGGTTAAGGCCACCGCCCGAACGCCACCACCACCATCTGGATGGTGTTCATCATCTAGATTTTGCATTGAAGCCTCCTTTTTTAACTTCTTTCACTTTAGCCACCATTGGGATGGTGATTTCACCATCCGGATGGTGATTGTGTGCTGATTTTCCTTTTGCCTCCCTTGTTTTGTTTCTCTTTCGTGTTTTAACCCTCTAAGTTTCCTTAATTACGTATGAAACCCTAAAAATATATCATTCATTAATCATAAATTAATCTCAATTAAAAACTTTAAATCAATTAAAGCACATAATTAACCCTAAACCCTAATTTATTTACGCACTTTTTAGGGTTAATCAAATACCGCCGTTAATTGTTGGATGGTTATAATATTATACCTCCCTTAATTGTTGCATGGCCATCATTTTAATTTTATGTACATCATGCAGGCCTTAATGAATATTAAATTGGGTTTTATGTAATAGTCGGGAGATTGGTTATCGATGGGTTAAGTCTCAGCATATCCTTTTGATTCAATGCATAATCCTGAGCTTAGTTTCATTAGTGGATAGACCTTCTAATTAACTTATCAAAGTAAACTTCTAAATGGTTGTACCTTTGGGTTTTCTAGGGTAAGCTAGTTATGATATGGTACTTACACCTTTCGGTTAACCTAATGGTTACTGTGTTATTGTTTTACATTCAATATCTTCCGATTAACTTACCGTTGACACGGGACTTAATTGTGGTACGGTTGCACTATCATAAATTCAAGCAATGACAAACATGTCCTGGTCTCTAAACTAAAGAGTACCTTTTTCATTTATATTACAAAAATCATTTTCCTACGTACTTTGTTTTCAAAAAACTCACAACAAACACTTCCATTTTCATAACACTTTATCTAGGTTTACTATACCATTTTCTTGTTTAAATTTCCACAGATAACTCCCTGCGAATTTGGCCTCGGACTCTGCCGAGTGTTCTTACAACTTGACCACTTATACTTGGGTGCACATGATTTAGATCAAGCTGTAGGGTGAGAATTACATATGATAAAATGAATTTCATACAAATCTATCATCATTTATATTTATTCAAACAATCTGGATATCGACGATCTTTTTGGATCCTATCATACCTGTACCTAGATATTGATGAATTTCTTTTGATCATATCATATCTCTAGTACTCCCCCTCAAGTTGGTACACTGAAGTGAAAGTGTTAAACTTAAATCGAACCATGAGTGGTTGCTTGTGAATCAAATGATATAGCTTTACTGATGAAACTCCTCGTCAAACTCTCCCTTAAAGATATGTTGAAAAATAAACTTGTTTTAAATTGTTATTATCCTACTTGTTACACACGTGCGTTGCACGTGGACTATTTTGAGTTATAATTTTTTTTTTTTTGAATTTGTATTTGGACGAAGGTTTATTTGTTTAAGATTAGAGCATTTGAATATATGGTGATTAAATGACTAACAAACTAAGTTGCCAAACTCTAACTGATACAAGTGAAAATTGGCAACAAACAAAGAAAATTTTAACTACTCTTTTATGTACAACCACCAAAATCTAATACAAATCTACATCTATAAAGAAGAAAAAGAATTTCTAACGCTAAGAATTCTCATCACTTGTAACAATGGTTTACAGTTCAAAAAAAATGAGAGTGAGGTCAGAAAAATAATTATAGTAAGTGTTTGTAAAACTTCATACAATGTAACTAGTAGTCGAGAAAGAGTGTAGATGAAAATTTTCTTAATACTAATGTAGTCATTAAAAATGTGTAATTGGATGATGATTTTTTTTGTGTAATTTTGAGGGACTATTGGCAAGCAAATATTTTTCCAATATCTTGAAATTTATATATAGTATAGACTTGTAATATAGGATTTAGAAGATCCAATAACCTAATGTGCTTGATGAAGTGTCTACATCTCTGCTGAGGTCTACCACTGGTAATTTTAGGAGGCCTTCAAATAAGTGTAAATAGTATCTCTCCAAGCCCGACAAACTCAACAAAAGTGTCAACATTTTACACATGGGACAGACTCGGAATATCTGGATTTGTATTTAGGTTATCCTGCATGAAAAAAAATTATTTTGAGGTTTTAATATTTTCCATATCCACAGCTAGATAAGTGAGTTGAATAATTAGTTGGAATAATATTTATGACTGTTAGGAAATGGTTATGCTAAGAAATTATGGAGTGTAAATTGAGTTCTAGAACAAACTTTTTGTTGTTGTCATTATTTTTATTTATTGAATCTTCAAGAATAAACGGTTGAACCTCCACAAAATAATTATGTTAACCGATCTAAGATAATTAGTTGTCAAGAAAATCACGTGAATAATTGCAACTACAAAAGATGACACAATATATTTTTTTTATAATTCTAATAACTATACAAAGAACTTTCGAGTTCATTTAGAAATTAATATTACCATATCACTCTTATACCAAAAAACCCTTAAAATTAAATTAAAAAAACAAAATTAACAAAAAAAAGGGTCAAGAGAAAGTAACCTGGTAATAATGAAGAACATCGTTACCCAAACTTTTCCATACACTTCAAAACTAAGTCTCGACAAAAAATTGTAACATCATGCTGATCAATGTAAACAACAAAAAAAGGTGTGCCCACTCCATGGCTAGTTGTTGTAAATTAAAACTAAAAAGATATAATAGAACATCAATAATATATTTATTTTTATTAATTGAAAAGAAGAAATTAAAGACATTGAAGTCTTCGATGCAAATACGATGATATTTTTATTTAGCTGCAAGTTTTAAAAGTCCATCGATTCTCCATTCTTACTATTATAAGCAAATAAAAAAATCAAATTACTAACAAATTATTGTGGAAAAAAGGGTAAATGTTGTCCTCAACATTTTAATTAATGAGAATTTAGTACCAAAAAATATTATTTAAATAAAAAATACAAATGTGGTTGTACTTTTCTTTCTCTTTCCAAAGTAGAGACCCAATGAAATGAAAAAAAAAAATCAAGACTGGAGACTTTATTCTGACAAGATGCCTACAACTTTGCATTATCATAACGATTTAGAACATAAAAACCAACTAATCCAAATCTAGAGTTGGAATGGAAAACCAAGGGCAGAGCAATGCTACGAAATGGTCGTAGAACAGCTAAAAAAATGAATTTCCCATGTGTTTTAGAATTTTTGTCTCTAAAATTGTTGCCACTTCAATTACTTCATCTAATTGGCCTTCACAGAAGCATCAATTGTCACGGCCCAAAGTTTAAATATAATAATAGTCAAAAGTTGTAGATGATAAAGTAAATAATCAAAAAGTAGAAGAGATAAATAAATATTACAAATCTAAATATGAATAGTGATGCCAAAAAAAAAAAAAGGAAACAAAAGACAAAGGGAGGGGTTGCACATAAGTTCAACTGTCTCATCCATGCTATTATATAGATCTCTCAAAAATGAGATTAAGTTATTCAATCAATACTCCCAAAATAATTTAGGTGGAGTTGCATATTCTCTTTCACACAACATTGAATATGTTGTCGGATAGGAGAGAAATGCTTTATGTAGTTAAGTTTTCTTTACCTGGTCACCGCTTTGTGCCAGATTTCACTGATTGCAGTTTTTATGAAAGAACCTAAAATGTATAATCTTCTATAAGAAAATAACAATAAAACATAATAATTGAAAAACCTAAAGTACTAAAATGAGAAACATGAAATTGCATGAATTAAACAAAGGGAGTAAGTACTACATCGTAAAGAGTAACAGAGTGTGAGAAGGATAATTTCACCTATATTTTTTTCCCTTGTAGGAAGAGAAGGAAGAAGATAATTTGAAGGTTCACTGCTATTACAATAAGCTTGGGAGTGTGCAGCGGATTGGTTGAGGAGTGTTGGATTGGTGCACAATGAGATTAGATAAACAAGGGGTGGTGAGGAAGACTTGTTTTTGTCATATTATGCATCTAGTGGCGGTGCCACCCTTGGGCTAGGGTGGCCACATGTCTCCCCCCTTCAATTTTTTTTCCTTCATATTAGATATGTATTTTTTGAAATAAAATTTAAACATAATTAATTGTGTCCACCCTAATATTCTGTTCTGGTGATATCAATTTGAATAGACTCCTACCTAAATGATTGTTAACTTTTCGAACAATCTTATTGAGACCTAATTTAAGGACATAATGTATTGTGATATGAAGTCTAATAGTGAGTCTTAGTATTTAATAAACTCCATTATTTATCCAATGGTCACAAACCATTGGGACTCCATCAATTAAATCTCAAATTAGGTGCAACTAATATTATTGTTAACTTTTAGACATGTTTCAGACATGTCCGAATATATTTTGAACATATTGAGGTTATTTGATAATTTTTTAAAATTGTAGGATTATTTAGTTATTGTATAAAAATGCATGCCGTTATGTAGTAAATTGTAAAATCATAAATGAAAGATTGTTACCATGATTTTATATACAAAAGAAATATTGTTGATAAAATTGATTTATAATTCTTTCAAATAATCAAAACATACTAGGGTCAATTTTAATTGAAAATAATTAGTTGCATTCTTGTTAAGTTTTAATTATTATTTTTTTGTTCATATTATGTATATTAGTTTTTAATCTTCTATGTTTACTAAAATTTTAAGTATTAAATATCATTTTAATAAAAATGAATTATGAACTTTTACGGTCAATTGAAAAAAAAAAATTAAAACGTGCCAATAGGCCCACCCTAAAATGTTTTCCCAGCTCCGCCCCTGTGTGCAACATGTTGAATATGGGAATAGTTCTATAAAAAAAAAAAAAAAAAAGCATGTGGAGCATTAGAAATCTTGACCATGGAACATGATATAAAAATCAACACAGAAATTTAAACAATGTGGTGATAATCCCTTTAAGATTTCTCTATCAATATTATATTATAGAACAATTTTTCCTACCAATAACCAAAAACCTATATCATCCAAGAATAATACAATGCATTTATTATACATAACAAAAAACCAAACTATGCATAAAGAAGACAAATAATCTCACACAAGTATTGAGTTGCTGATGAAGCGGATGTTAATTCTCTAAGTAATGTTGTCTTAATATTTTAGGAGTTACAAGAGTTAGTGGGTGTTGTGGTGTGAATGCAATGCTAGGTGTAATGGTTTGGACCTATATAAATAGGGTACATGAATAAATATATAATAGGATAAATATTATAGTGTTAGAGGAAAGTAGAGTTGAATAGAAATTGAAGAGTTCAAATTGAGTATGTGATTGTAATCAACTTGTATAAAAATGATATTTCTTTGAGTGTTCATATCCTCCATTACCTCCTTCAATTTTATTTCTACTCCTCTTGACTCTGACAAATTGGTATCAGAGTGATTTTCTAATTGGAGTAATTCCAACAAAGGTGGGACAAAATATATATATATTTTTTCTTTTGTTTCCTTTTTTAAAACTTTTTTTGTTGATTTTTTTTTCATGGATTCTTCTTTCTCCACTCTCTACTCCCATACTTTTTTTTTTCTTTCTCCGATTGATGATCTCCTATGTGTGGATGGAACTATTGTGGTCTAAAAAATTTCAATATTTTAGGAAGGAAGCAAGAAAAATACCAACAAAAAAAGCAAGAATTAATTTGACTTTGCGCATGCCGTTTTTTGGAAACAAGCTTTGATGGGATGTAACTATAAAACAAAGTAAGACCCAAAGAGATGAAAGAGTATTTTTACTATATTTGAACTTTGTGTTTACAGAATATTTATGGAGGTGATACAGAGTTGTTGAGTGGTACTAGAAGTTTAACAAAGAGGAGCTGAAAATTCAATTGTAGATCATGTTTATCTGATAAAGAGGAGTATTGCTTTGTTTGAAATTTCTAGTCTTATCCTTTATCTCTGATACGCTCCTATAAGCGAAGCATGTCCAGAACAAGGTTGAGCTTGTCTCGAAGTAGAAGAAAACGCCGAGTGGGCAGTGGTTTGGTGAAAACATCGACAATCTAATCCTTGGTCAACAAATAACTAACTTCAAGTTCTTTGGCAGTCACTTTTTCACGAACAAAGTGAAATTTAATTTCTACATGTTTAATCCTATTATGAAAAAGTGGATTGACGTAGGGTAAGTGGCACCAATGTTGTCACACCAAAGAATTGGACTAGAAAGGAAATTTAAGCTCTACGAAAAGAGAGTGTAACCAAGAAACTTCAGTAATGGCATCGGCAAGAGCAGGGTATTCTGCTTCGGTGCTAGAATAGGCAACACATTTTGTTTTCTATAACACCATAAAATAAGGTTAGGCCCAAGAAATATAGCAAAACCACCAGTGGACTTGCGATCATCTAGACACCCAACCTAATTGGCGTCGGAGTAAGCTGAGATTCTGAAGTTGGTGCTATGACGGATTGGCAGGGATAAATGGAGCGTATCTTTGAGATATCGAAGAATTCTCTTTACAGTAGTCTAGTGACCAATAGAGGGCCGATGCATATATTGACACACTTTATTCATAGAGAATGAGAGGTCAGGACGGGTGGTGGTGGCATATTGTAAAGCGCCCACAATGCTTTGATAAAGAAGGGGGTCATCAAACGGATCACCCATTGACTTGCATAATTTTTCGTTAGTGGAACATGGATTGCTAAGAGGTTTTGCACCATCCATGTTGCTTTTGTTCAGGAGATACACAAGGTACTTTCGTTGAGTGAGTTTCAAGCAAGTTGGTGTATGGAGAACCACAATGCCAAGGAAGAAAAGGACCCAAGTCCTTGAGAGTGAATTCTGTGCCAAGCTGAGCAATAAGCCATTCAATGATTTAGGAGAGCTACCCATGATGATGAGACCATCGACATAGATGAGGACATAAGTGATACAAGTGTCTTGAGTCAAAAGAAAAAGTGAGGGATTTGTGTGAGAGGCAATAAAACCAAGTTGAATGAGAAAAGAATTAAGGCAAGCAAACCAAGCTTGTGGAGCTTGTTTAAGGCCATACAATGACTTCCAAAAGTGAAAAACATGGGAGGGATAACGATTATCCACAAAGCCATGTGGCTAACACATAAAAACTTCTTCGTTGAGAGTTCCATGAAGAAAAACATTGGTGATATCCAATTGTCGGAGTGGCCAGCTATCTCCAATAGCAAGACATAAGATGGTGTGAATGGTGACAGGTGGGATTACTGGACTGAATGTCTTATTGTAATCGACACCTTTTTGCTGGTTGAACCCCTTGGCTACAAGGTGAGCCTTATAACGTTCCACACTACCATCTGCCCATTTTTTGATGCGAAAAATCTACTTGCAAGCAACGATGTTATAATTTGGTGGAGGTACTTGAAGAGTCCAGATGCCATTCTTTTGGAGAGCATGGAATTCTTTAGCCATAGCAGTGGCCAATGTGGAACTTTGGAGGCTGCACTGACAGAGTTAGGTGTGGCTTTAGTAGAAATAGCCAAGTAACATTCTGGTAATGGGTAACAGGTGGCAGAATTCAGAATCTTGGGGCGCTAAGTACCATCCAGCTTATGAGTGACCATAGAGTGAATATGTTGCGGTTGTTCAAAGGAAGCGGTAGGTAAGGGTGGGGTAAACGAAGAAGACAAAGGAGCGGCAGTACTAGACAGACTTGTGGTTGGGATTCGGAGTCCATAATAATAGTAGCCGGAGTGGACTAGACAGCAGACATGCAAGGAGCTTTGGTGGTAGAGCACTGATTCAGGGAAGAGGTATGTGAACAAGGAGCCCTCAATATCAGCAACTTTAGTTTAATTTGTCTCCTTGGATAAAGTTCCATCAATGGTCTTTGCCAAACCTTGCTGACAAAGCAATGCCTTCATCTTGATCTGCCATAAACTGAAATTTTTCTGACCCTCAAATTTTTCTATCTCGAATTTTGCTATAGCCATCTCGAAACCAATAGCTTTGATATCAATTTGTTATGAACCAAAACCATAAGCAAAATAATAACACAACGAAATAGAAAAATAAAACACAAAGATTTACGTGGTTCGGCTCAACAAGCAAGCCTACGTCCACGAACGAAACACAGCGGCAATATTTCACTATTGAATGTTGGAGATTACAAAGTTCTCAAATCAAAAGGCAAGAGAACATCCACCCGCTCTATTCCAATATTACAATAATTATTGGAAAGACACCAAATAGAGCAAACCAAAATCCCTATATTTATAGGCTAGAAAAGTCCTTTTAAGGCAAGGAGTTTAAATCACATAAGTCCATGTAGGACTAGGACTCATCATCGGTTGAATACTTCAATACATTCGCAATTAAATAATGAAACAATATTATATTTGAAAACAAATACTCTTGAGTCAACAAATTTAATCTCAACGGGCTGCCCATGGTAAATCTCCAAATCCAATTGAGACTTGGAATACAAGTCACACAACAAATCTCCACATTGGCTTGTATTCCATCAAGCCATCTAACCATAAGTGAATTTGACCACTGCTTTCGTCAAATACCCCGAAGGATACAACTCAAATAGTGCAAACACCAATCAAGTCCAAGCAATGCTTGAACTTGAGCACTGGTACCGGCTTAGTAAACATATCTGCTGAGTTCTTCGATGTAGCAACCTTTTTCACTGTGACAATACCTTGAGTCATAACCTCACGAAGGAAGTGATACCTAACATCAATGTACTTGGTCCTTTCATGATACATCTGATTTTTGGTCAAATGTATTGTACTTTGACTATCACAAAACACAGTAGTTACCTCCTCTTCCAAGCCCAAATCACAAACCAAACCTCTTAACCAAATTACTTCTTTAACTGCATCTGATACTGCCATGTATTTTGCCTCTATAGTAGACAAAGCAACTGTAGACTGTAGGATCGCCCTCCAACTTACAGTGCACCCAAATAAAGTAAAAACATAACTTGTCAGAGATCTCCTCTTATCTAGATCACTCGCATAATTTGAATCAACAAAACTAACAACTGTAGAATCGATGCCATCTCTTCTACCAAATACTAAGCCAACATCTGTTGTGCCTCTCAAATAACAAAGTATCCATTTCACAGTCTGCCAATGAACCTTCCCCGGAT
Source organism: Ilex aquifolium (assembly GCA_951799425.1). NCBI lineage: Eukaryota > Viridiplantae > Streptophyta > Magnoliopsida > Aquifoliales > Aquifoliaceae > Ilex > Ilex aquifolium. The sequence goes on along the minus strand of OX637391.1, from coordinate 44,971,305 downwards.
TAGCCATGTAACGGCTAACCACACTAACTGCCTGTGAAATATCTGGACGAGTGCAAACCATAGCATACATGATGCTCCCAACTGCACTAGAATAAGGAACACGAGACATAAACTACTCCTCATTCTCACTATGTGGTGATAAAGCTGCTGAAAGCCTAAAGTGAGTGGCAAGTGGAGTACTCACGGGCTTCGAATTCTGCATCCCAAATTGCTCAATAATTTTCTCAATTTATTTCTTTTGAGATAAATATAACATACCTGCTCTTCTATCCCTGTGAATTTCCATACCCAAAATTTTCTTTGCAGCACCCAAATTTGTCATCTCAAATTCTGAACTCAACTGTTTCTTCAACCTGTCAATCTCTAACATGCTCTTAGCAGCAATAAGCATGTCATCCACATAAAGCAATAAATATATAAAATGACCATCTGACAACTGTCTGTGATACACACAACTATCATAATTACTTCTAGGGTAACCATGATCTACCATAAAGGTGTCAAAACGTTTGTACCACTACCTTGGAGACTGTGTCAAACCATGTAATGATTTCTTCAACAAGCAAACATAATCTTCTTTACCTTGAACAATAAATCCCTCTGGTTGATACATGTAGATAGTTTCCTCTAACTCACCATGTAGAAAAGCTGTCTTTACATCAAGTTGCTCAAGCTCAAGATTGAGTGAAGCAACCATGGCAAGCAATACATGAATAGAGCTATGTTTCACCACTGGTGAGAAAACTTCATTGAAGTTCACACCCTTTCTCTGACTGTAGCCCTTTGCAACTAATCATGCCTTGTACCTTGCAGATTCAACCCCTGTGATTCCTTCCTCTTTCTTGAAGACCTATTTGCAGCCAACAGTCTTCATGCCCTTAGGCATTCATTAATTCCCAAGTCTGGTTCTTATGAAGAGATTCTATTTCCTCGGTCATAGTAACAACCCAATGTGCAGACTCATTGCTTGTGACAACTTCTGAATATGTGGAAGGCTCATGAACACCAAACTCCTCTGCTATAGTCAATGCATAAGCCACCAAATCTGCATACCCATATTTCTGAGGGGGTCTAATTTGCCTTCTCTTCCTGCCTGTTGCAATACTATACTCCTGTTGCTCCTGTGGATCATCACCTGAACTAGAACCAGGAAAATCTGAAATAGATTGAACTGGAGTACTTTTAAGTACATTCTGTGAAGCTTCTACCTGTAGCTCCACCTCCTTGCTATAATCCTGTTCTTTCCCTCCAGAAATTACAAACTCCTTTCTCGGATGAAACATGGAAGATTCATCAAATACAACATCCCTACTGACTATAAACTTAGGTGATTTAGGATCAGAACACCATAATCTATATCCTTTCACACCATTAGCATAACCAATAAATATGCACTTCTTAGCCCTAGGCTCAAGTTTACCATCATTCACACGATAATAAGCAATGCAACCAAATATTTTTAAATTAGAATAATCAGCAGGAGTACCAGACTATACCTCATGTGGAGTCTTCAACTCAATAGCAGTGGATGAAGAACGATTAACCAAATAGCAAGCAGTGCTGACAGCCTCAGCCCAAAAATCTTTATACAATCCTGCATTAGAGAGCATACAACGTGATCTCTCCAAAAGAGGCCTGTTCATCCTCTGTGCAACCCCATTTTGCTGTGGAGTAGACCGGATAGTACGATGCTTGACAATGCCTTCATCTTTGCAGAACGCATTAAATTCACCTCCACAAAATTCCAAACCATTATCTGTTCTGAGACGCTTGACTATCTTGCTTGTCTGTTTCTCAATCAAAGTCTTCCATTGCTTGAAAGTCCCAAAAACATTACTCTTGCGTTTCAAAAAATATACCCAAACCTTTCTTGAATAATCATCAATAAAGGTCAAAAGAAACCGAGCACCACCCTTAGATGGAACTTGAGAAGGACCCCAAAGGTCTGAATGAATATAATCAACTGTACCTTTAGTCCTGTGAATAGCTGCACTGAACTTGACTCTGCACTGTTTCCCAAAGACACAATGCTCACAAAAATCAAGTTTCCAAATTTCCTGTTTACCAAGTAAACCCTGTTTACACAAGACTTCCATGCCCCTCTCGCTCATGTGACCTAAACACATATGTCATAGCTGGGTAGTGTCGGAATCTGGAATTTTTGAAGATGACACACCAGTTGCACCAATCACAGTATCACCATGAAGAACATAGAGACCATTAATTTTTTACTTTTCATCACAACCAGGGAACCTCTGCAGACTTTTATAACTCCACCTTCAGTAGAAAACCTGCAACTAATGGAATCTAAAGTACCCAAGGAAATCAAATTCTTCTTTAATTCTGGAATATGCCGTACATCTGTCAAAGTCCTCACAACCCCATCATGTGTCTTAATTCGGATAATACCTATTCCAACTGTCTTGCAAGCACTATTATTTCCCATCAAGATTGAACCACCATTGATTAACTCATAGGTGGTAAACCAATCCCTATTAGGGCACATATGATAGGAACAACCCGAATCAAGAATCCATTCATCATTAAAACGTCCATCAGAGACTGTAAGGACATTATCTGAACCATTAGATGTATCTTCTGCAACACCAGCAACACTAGAGGAATCGGAAAGATTTGATTTTTTCTGTCCCCCTTTATTTTTCAACTTTAAAAAATCACGCTTATAATGACCAATTTATGACAATAAAAACATTCAACATTATTCTGTTTCTTTCTAGACTGTGATCGATATCTAGATTTTCCTTTTCCTTTATCTGAATTTCTTTCAACAGATCGACCTCTATTATTATTAGAGGAATTATCATGACGACCCTTCACAAATAAACCCTCGGCCTGAGCATCACTGCCCTTACCGTTCAATTTAGTACGCAACTCCTTAGAATTCAAAGAGGATTTCACATCAACTAAAGAGATTGAGTCTCTTCCATACAACATCGAATTAACAAAATTATCAAACGAATCAGGCAGCGAGCATAACACAATCAGGGCTTGATCTTTATCCCCAATTTTAATATCAACATTTTTCAAGTCAATAATAATTTTGTTAAATTCATCAAGATGTTCATTAATGGACGTACCTTCCTTCAACTTGAGTGTATACAACCGTTGCTTCAGATACAAGCGGTTGGCGAGAGACTTCTTCATATATAAACTCTCCAACTTTTTCCATAGCCCTTCGGCTTTGTCTTCATCGATAACCTAACGAAGAACTTCATCAGTAAGAGACAACTGAATTGCATTGTGTGCTTTTTCTTAAATATCAGCAACTTTAGTCTAATCTGTCTCCTTGGATAAAGTTCCATCAATGGCCTTTGCCAAACCCTGCTGACAAAACAATGCCTTCATCTTGATCTACCATAAACTGAAATTTTTCTAACCATCAAATTTTTCTATCTTGAATTTTGCTGTAGCCATCCCGAAAGCAATAGCTCTGATACCAATTTGTTATGAACCAAAACCACAAGCAAAATAATAACACAACGAAATAGAAAAATAGAACACAAAGATTTATGTGGTTCGGCTCAACAAGCAAGCCTACGTCCACGAACGAAACACAGCGGCAATATTTCACTACTGAATGTTGGAGATTACAAAGTTCTCAAATCAAAAGGCAAGAGAACATCCACCCACTCTATTCCAATATTACAATCATTATTGGAAAGACACCAAATAGAGCAAACCAAAATCCCTATATTTATAGGCTAGAAGATTCCTTTTAAGGCAAGGAGTTTAAATCACATAAGTCCATGTAGGACTAGGACTCATCACCGGTTGAATACTTCAATACATTCCCAATTAAATAATGAAACAATCTTCCATTTGAAAACAAATACTCTTGAGTCAACAAATTTAATCTCAACGGTCTACTCGTGGTAAATCTCCAAATCTAATTGAGACTTGGAATACAAGTCACACAACAGATCCCTTTTTTAGGGATTGTAACTCCATGCATAGCTGAAGAATTCGGGCACGAGAATGCGCAGCAAATGATGCTGCAAGAGCAGCCCAGACGCTATGTGATGTGTTTAGTCCAATCACCTGGGCTAGTACTTCATCACTCAAGGAGGCGAGGATCCATTCGAGGAGTAGTTGATGTTGGCGATGCCAAGCTTCAAACTCCGGATTGATTGTCGGAGGTAAGTTGTTGGCGCTGGGAAGATTGCATTTTGGACTTTTTATTGATCCATCACCGAAGCCAAAAACATTGTTGCCAATGAGTTGGGAACTACTTGAGAGTACCACATATGATAGTTGTTAGCTTGAAGTTTGATGGTGAGTGAATGAGTTGGGCTGTCGATGAGGGAAATAAAATTTGAGTAGTGGATGAAACGACATCAGAAGTTGTGGAAGAGCTGCTCATGATTAGAAAAGTGATGGGATCTTTATTGTTGTGATACCATAAAACAACATAAGACCCAAAGAGATAAAAGAGTATTTTTACTATATCTGAACTTTATGTTTGCAAAATATTTATAGAGGTGATACAGAGTTGTTGAGTGGTACTAGAAGTCTAACAGAGAGGAGCTGAAAATTCAATTGTAGATCATGGTTATCTGAAACAGAGGAGTATTGCTCTGTTTGAAATTTCTAGTCTTATCATTTATCTCTGATAGACTGCAACTTTGTGAGATGGAAAAGTCCTAGATAATTGGTGTATGTGATGGGTAAGAAGCTCACAAACAGGTGAATAAGAAAGTGATGAATAGAGAAACAAAGTGCTAGTCTTTTGAGCCTTTAATCAAAGGTGGCAAATATCATATGATCAAACAGATTTGGGTGGAAAATAAAATTTCAAAGGTCCCATCTTTGATACCATGAAAAAAATTCATAATATAATTGAGACTGGATATAAAAGAGAGAAGGAAATCAAGACAAAAAGAAATACGTGGTTCAACTCATTGTGCTTACATCCACAGATCAATTATGCCCAATGGGATACATCGATTTATTATTGATGGTGCTCGATTACATGTAGCTCAATCCTAGTTATAGGGTGGAAATTACATATGGTAAAAATGAATTTCACATAGATCTATCATCATTTATATTTATCTAAACAACCTAGATATCGATGGTCTCTTTCCAGGGCCGGCCTGGGCTTTCGACCCCACTCTAAGAAATGCCTCATAATTTTGTGTGTGTAGTAATAGGCCAAACAAAAAATTTGAATCCATTAAAAATATGTACCACAAAAAAACTTATTAGATTTAAGCCCAAACAAAAAATTTCAACTTGAGAGGATTTGACCTATTAATTCAGCCCATTAAATTAAGAGGCCTTAAAATTCAATTTTTTGAAAATATAAAGAAAAAAACTAACAATAAAACTAAAATTACCATTATAATTTTCAATCATTCTCTCCCCCTTAAATTCAAGAATTCCCCTAGGAATTAGATAATCCTAAGGGCTGGTAACTGCTAAGGCTTTGTAATGGTCAATCTATTTGGTGTACTTATTAATTTTTTTTGCATCCCTAATAGAATTATCCTATATTTCTCTTGTTCTGCCATTTTGTTTTGTCTTTACAACCTTGCACTTAGGCCTTCCTTTATTGTAACACCCCAAAACACACCCTGGACGGCATTACATACTAAAACCATTTTCATCATAAGAGCACTAATATCATCTATAAATAAATAAGACTTCATTCATCATCCATAAAATATTTACATCATTATCCAAAAGAATATGCCCAACCATGGCATTTACATCTCAAAAATTAACTAATGTAGCGCAGCGGAAATAATAAAATAAAACTAGACTTTACAAGGTTCAAAATGAATATCCTAGTCTAGAACAAAAGGAAGTGTCACTCTAGGCGTCCACCTCGGGATCCACGCTCCCGTCTATCGGAGTCTCCCAGTGTGCGGGCTCCTCGACTCCCAGCTCTTCCTCGAGAGGGAAATCTGAAAAAGGTTAGCGGTAGGGGGTGAGCACGAAGCTCTGTAGAAAAATTCTCTCAAACCCAAACAAGGTTTAGAAACGTATTTAAAATGGCCGGTCTCATTTTTAACATAACATAGATACATAATTTGAAATAAGGCAGTGACATTTCACAAGGATCTCAAGTTTAGATAGCAATAGTACTAGAAATGAACAATAACAACCCATTTTAATAAACATCCCTTTTCAAAATATAAACCATTTCCCACACATTATATAATATTGTCCTCTTTTGGCATGAGCATCCTTCTAAGGAACCTCTCACCCTCAAGGCTTAGTTTCTTAAGCATCCTTATAAGGAACCTCTTAAGGGAAATCACATACTCTCCTCTCTTGGCATGAGCATCCTTATAAGGAACCTCTCATCCTCAAGGCATCACAAACTCAAGCATCCTTATAAGGAACCTCTTGAGGGAAATCACATACTCTCCTCTCTTGGCATGAGCATTCTTATAAGGAACCTCTCACCCTCAAGGCATCACAAACTCAAGCATCCTTATAAGGAACCTCTTGAGGGAAATCACATACTCTCCTCTCTTGGCATGAGCATCCTTATAAGGAACCTCTCACCCTCAAGGCATCACAAACAACCCAACCAAGCATACCATTTCAATATTTATATCATTTTACAAGCATCTCTCCAAAATCCCTAAGATATATTATGTAACAATTCCCCAACCAACAAGGAAAATACATGAGATCACAATAACATCATTTTTCTACCCAACACAAACAACTACGGTTTTCGAAGTTCATAATAAAGAAGCATTTAAGAAGAAATACATCACTCTCCCAAAAACTAGGGTTTTAAAGCTAGAAAAGAGATTTAATGGGTATTAAACCCTAACAATGTAATCTTTGCAAAAAGCCTAAGAGATGATGATTCTATAGCATATACATACCATTGATAGCAAAAACATACATATATAAATACCCTAGCCTCAATGTAAGTGAGTGAGAGAAAACCCCTACCTTAATGTTCTTGGAAAAATTAGGGCTTTGATCTTGAATCAACCCTTCAATCTCTTGTTTTCTCTTGATCTTGTGTTTCTCTCTTTCTCTCTTCCTCTCTTATGTTTTCTAGGGTTTGGAGTGGTGTAAGGAAGGCTAAGGAGGTGACAAAATGTATTTATAGTGGAGGAAATGGAGAAAGACCCACAGTCGGATCGGGCTGGACTTATCGGGCGTACCGGTACGGTTTAGCTTCTGGAGTCACGCGTACCGGTACGCGTACCGGTACGGTTGAGCTACTGGAGTTCGGCGTACCGGTACGCGTACCGGTACAGTTTGACTGCCAGATTTTTGTTTCAACTTCCAATGCAGTTTTGACCCATTTAGTGGTCGAATTGGAAAATTTTCATGAGACATACTTTTGTAGCCCTAGATGTCTACTATCTACTGTAAAAATTTCAGATCAATTGGACTTAAGGATAAAAAGTTATGGCTAAAACACTAAGTAGTGTTCAATACCCCTTTTTACCCAAATTCTCGCTAAAGTGTATTTTAACTCCGAGACACTTCCTAACTTCCAATACATCCATATTACCACTCCCAATGTTTTTCGACCTTCCGGATTCAATGAAATCATTATTTTGACCTACAAACTTTTAGAAACTTGTCTAATCACCCTTTCCAAGTTTAAACATCTTCGACACGTAACTTCCCAATCAAATTGTCTCCATAGCATTTATTCCTACGGTTTATTCTTATGTCACTACATCTTTACAAATATTATTTACTATATATATATCTCTATAAATATATAAAAGAAAATTCGGGGTGTTACATTTATGGAATGTTGGATGTTTTTTTTTATGAACTATAGAACCATGTACATCAAATTTCACATACATCAAGGATATTCCAAGAAATGACAAGATGTTTGAAAAGATAGGCACAAATTAATGAAATGGGATGAGTAGATTAATTACTCAGAAAAGCCAAACACTAATCAAAAGAACAAGAAAAGCAATAAGAATCCCATTATGTAAGGTAGAGGGATGTATTTGATATATGATAATGGAGTCTACGTATAGGACATGAAGTTGAAAAAAAATGTATATTTCAAATATATGGAATGTAATAATTAAAATCCATTTCCATCACCTTATAATGTCTAATCCAATGAAATATAGGGTTAGTCATTACCAAGTATGAGATATTATGACCTATAACGAAGCCACTTTGTCATAAGCCAAATCCATTAAGACTGAAAGACATGATCCCTGATCATCGGCCACCACTATCTAATCGGCATTACCAACGCCACACTACCACCTCCATAATCACCACCACCATCCCCCTATCACCATCATTATCACTACCATCACATCCACTTGCGTTACCATCACTTCAATCATCCCATCATTGCCTCCACTGTTGTAGTAGCCAACAACAATAGAGAAATCAAACAAAAGAGAAATCTGGGGAAGGTGCCAGTGTTCACAATAACCCCCACAAATTTACTTCAAAGAGGTAATAAGTGAGTCTTTGTAGGGAATTTCAATCATGAAAAAAACAAGAGCTGGGGAGCTGCCAACATTGTGTTATTTGCCTATTAATAGAAGTATTTCTAATGCTACTAGACAACAACTTGGATCTCACTGTGTTTGTTATGATTTTTTGGAGTGTGACTGGGTCTTTGTACTCATTCTTGAAAACTCAAACGCTGCGTTCGGTATGTAAGATTAGATTTTGGGAATGAAATGATTATTACTTAGGAATGCTCGTTCTATTGTTTGGTTTGTGGTAGTGAAAATTTATTCTCATTCCTTAGGAATGGTGAATCCCACAAAACATAGGATTAGTGATTACCTTAAACATGGTATTAGCCATTCCCAAATAGGTCGGTAATGAACCCAAATTCAATTCATCTAAACAAAAAACCCGATCGTCCCAACTCTCTTCCCCTTCTTTGTTCTCCTCTCACTATTCATCTTATTACTTACCATTCGATCCTCTCTCTCTCTCTCTCTCTCTCCTGCATCTCCTCTTTTGTTCTGGGAGGGGGAGAAACTATGTGAATCGTCCCTAATGATTATTCACGTAGAGCACATGACATTACCTAGAGGGCGGTGAATAAGTTTTTGAATTTTAAGCAAAATTGATTACCAATTAAAACCTAATCTATTACAATTACCTCTTCTCATACAAACTTAATAATGAATAGTGAGAATCCCTTTTAATCATCACAAACCCTTACACCCATAACGATTGATGTTAATTAATATATATACTTAATCCACTCAAACAATCAATCTCACATCGATCCCAAAACTCAAAATCCAAAACCCTAACACAAATATAGATAAATAGATTTCAATCAATCATACATACAAATACATAGTACTCATACAACCGCTCGATCTATAGGAGGGCAACCATAAGGCAGTGGTCATGAGAATGAAAATTGAATTCCAATCTTGACCAATGAGCACAGACCACTCGAGTGACCATGAGGCCACTCGAGCGATAGTCAAGGCCACCCGAGCGAAAAGAGATCGCTCTAGCAAATGTTAGCGAGCATAGGGCGATCTCTACTAGTTTTTAAAGTAAAAAAATTGTCATCTTGAGCACTAAAAGGTGTTGCTTAAGAGGGGTCCGCTAATTACTCAAACTATGTTTTCAAAACACAAAACGGTTTAGAAATTTTTTTCATTTAAAATCACCTAAGAGTCATATACGGATTAATCCCTAATTCTATTTTAACTCTAATCGTCCTAAGTTAATTAAACCAAGATATCATCTTAGCTATTTAGATCATCACCTTTGTCCTAAGCTTTTAGGTGCAACTAGGGTATGAATGATGTAACTTTGACACTTGATCTCCTCCTTTTAATAACGCTTTCGGATCTTTAATCTTGATAGCATCATATGACCATAGAATAGGTTCAAATTTACAATGAACTCCACGAAATTAGCCGATTACAAATGTATATATAACTACCTCGATGACTATTCCTCCCTCACTAGGAACCATGACAATACCTCTATTCCTGCCTCTTCCTCATGTCCTCAAATTTATTTTTTGTTAAATGTTTGTTTCTCTATGCCAATTTAGATTGCCTACCAATTATATGCTAAAAGTACCATTAGAAATGAGAGAGAATTAAAAAAAAAAAAAAGAGTGAGTACATGATAATATAAATAACACTTATGCAATTCAAATCAGTGGGTTGCTTAACTGCTAACACTCAGTTGAATCCCCCTTTTACTGGTATTGTGTAATGGCTAATGTTGATTTGTGTTTTTTGTCCTTGGCTAGGAAGCTGCCAAACTATGGTATACGGAGTTGATATTATGATTTTGATTTGAAGTTTAAGTTCTGATTGATATATATTTGTTTCCCATAAACAGGTAATATGATTTATCACTTGACTAAACTACAAAAGAATACGACAAAAATATGAAAACATTTAAAGAAAAAAAAAATTCTGATACAAAATGGTCATTGAATTTGCAAAATTACCGCCACTACCACCTCAGCCATCACCATGTTGCTGTCCTTGCCAATATCTTGCTCTCAGTGAGCCTCTAGTATGAAATTCTTGAGACAGGACACAAGCATTTTTTGCCAATATATCTACAGTAAAACTGCAATCAACAAAAGTTTTCCTACTCCCAGTTTTCAATACCCCAATTTTCAATTGCATAAGGACATTCATCGATAGAGATAACAAGACGTGTTTCTTTTGAATTTGTGCTATTCGTGCCCTTCTCAATCTCTTTAGGCAATGCAATTTTTGAACCATTTAATATTATCTGAAAGGTGTTTTGAATTCTTGGTGATTTGATTGAATGGTGGATATTTTCATACAACAATTTCTTTCTTCCTAAAAGAGAGGGATGCATCGCCATGCTGATCATAGAAAATGCTCGTTTGTTGATTAGGATTTTGGGCTTTCAATCCAATGTTGTACTGTGGGTGTTGCTGATGATGACGATCAGGTGGATCATTGACAAGGAAATGCTCAACGATAAACGAAGGATTGTCATGCTCAAGAAAAAAAGTGGTGACGTGACCCCTTCTACTAGGCCCAAAACTAGGACAATGACAACTGCAAAGTGGCTAAAAAAACACCAACTACAACACCACCATATCTTTTTGTTGAGGTGCATTTATTCATTGGGCTAGCACACCATGTTCGGGTGGTGGAATGCAATAAATTTGATCTTTGGGATCCTGGACATGTGTTCTAGAGCGAAAGATGGACTGTGATGTTTCGGGTGAAGGGTCTTGGTTTGCACTTTCTGCTGGCGTGGGTATTTTTCGTTCGAGGGGTGGTGGCAGTAGGGTATTTGGTGGTCCTTGTGTGTTTATGAGTTTATGTTTGTGAATTGTACATATATGTTGAAATTTTTTTTGGGGTCCTATTTTTAGAACAAATTCTGTCCAAATTTTTCAAAATTTATTGGCATTCAACTTCCTATGGATTCTCGAATTTGCTAAATTTTGAATTTTTATCGGTACTATTTAGGATAATGGATGGTGAACAAATTTATTTGGATCGTGTTTGTTTTTATTAGTTGATGTTTACCACTAATTTCAATTATATATTTTGGCAAGTCTGTTGGTTTTGTGATTGTTTACGATTGTTTTGGTAAGGTAGTTTATCTGGTTCGTTAAGTTTGAAAATTGATAGGTGTACTTGCTTCAAAAGGGATTTGTTACCCGACTTAAGTTATATCGTAAAATATTTTAATTTAATAAAAAATAGCTGTTAAATGTTTTTATGTCATCTAAGATATTTTAGTCAAATGTATTTATCAAAAAAAAAAAAATTTAGTCAAATTTCATTCAATTGTAGTGAAAATATTATTTTCTCAAAACATAGAAATGGAATGTACATTCCATTGCAACACTTAATCCTAAATAGTTGTCAAACATTGGGTTCATTTCATTCATTTTCCAAGTTCATTCCATTCTCAAGTTCATTCAATTCTTGTACAAAAGTATTACCACATACCAAATGCAACATAAGGTTCCTTTCTCTCCAAATTGAGTAAACAGTGGAGACTAGGCATAACTTCCTAATTGTAGCCAGAAGATGTTTTCCCTTCCAATTTTTTGCTGCCCATTCAGCCAGATTATGCTACTAGAGATTAGTCATAGGAAGCTGGCATTTCCCTAGTATGAAATACCATATTCTTTGAGATGTAATACATTCAAAGAATGGATGGTCATGTGTTTCATCAGCTACTCTGCACAAAACACATGTAAGTCCCACATTAAGAGAGTAACTATGTGATACCAAGAGTTGCCAATCCTGTCTTTAGTTGCCAATCTACCCAAAGGATGAAGCTTATCCTAGGAATATTCTGGCCATACCATACTAGGTGATACCAACAGACATTAAGTTGATGGATTGTTAACTCCTCCAAAGCAGATGAGGTAGAGAAGATTCCATAACTAGTTGGCAGCCATTTGATTTGATCCTTTCTTCCAGGATGGGAGTTGTTGAAGGCAAGAGTTCCTAATCTCCCTTATGTTATTATAATTTCTGGGATTCACTCTTGGCCAACTCCATTGGTTACCACTAATAATTTGGCATACTTATAGCCTTTTTGGATAACCATGTGCCACCACTATCATAATCACCATTACAGTTACCACAACCCCATATCCTTCTCCACCACTAGCTACCCACCATCTTCATCATCTCACCACAACTACACTGTGGCCAACAACCCCCCCCCCCCCCCAAACAAAAAAAAAAAACCCTGCAAATCTTGGTGATGGTGGCGGGGTGATTGAAATAGTGCTTGTGATTGTATGGTAGGGCTGGTGATGTTTGTTGAGTTTAAAAATATTTATGATTATTTAAAAGGAAGAGTACCAATAAGTCCTACTTTTCCATATTAAAAACCATTAAATCTTATCATATTTACATTAAAACAATTAAGTCCTACATTTGAAAAATTGTTCCCATGAAGTCCTAAATTCAATTAGTAACATGTCTCTTCCAATTTTATTCTTCCTATGATAGCATAAATTACTAATTTAGATTTTATTTTAGTTTAACTAATTTTAGTCTAATTAAAAATTAATTTTTATGAATCTTTAAATACCTAAAATTCTAATTGCATTCACTTAGATAACCAATCCTGATTCAAATTGGCTTTGAATTTGAATTTGATTGGTCACATATAAATTAGTATTTTTGATCAATTATTTAATTCTTATTTCAAATTTAAATTTGATATACCTTATTTCACAGATTCAGATTTATATATATTGATATATGATCCAAGTACAATTCAATAAAAATTATGTATATAAATATATATATTTAGTATGAAATTACACAACTATTTCGTAAACGAGTTAAAATTTAAATGAAATTTAATAAAATTATCTAAAATTTAATATAAGGATGGAATCAAATTCTAATTTTTAATGAAGTGTGATATAGATTATGAACATATATTCCATTGTATATTCAAATAAAATTTGGACAAGAGTTTTCAAATTGAATCAGATTAATTTGATCGGTTGATATGATAAGTAAAAAACAAGAGGTAACCAATGGTATTTTGGTGATTTAAGGATGAAGGGCAAAGAAGGAATATAATGTATTTAAGATTTTATAAGAATATATTATCGAAAATAGGATTTCATCGTCTTAACATAAATATGATAGGACTTAATATTTTTTAAAACAAAAAGTATGATTTATTTTAAATTTACCCTTATTTAAATGCTAAAAGGATATTTTTGTAAAAATTTATTCCTTTCCAATCCAAAAAAAAAAAAGGATTTGGCTGAAAGGTAGAAAGGATTATTCATTCTATTCTAGTCCTTAGTCTTGATTATTGTTAAACATCGTAATGGTAATAAACACTTTTTTTTTTTTCCCAAGTCCATTTTATTGCCACTTGAAACCATTTGCTGCGTACCAAATACTCTACTGTAGTTCTACAAAAACTAACGAAGCCAAAAAGAAGAAGAAGAAGAAGAAGAAGAAGAAGAAGAAGAAGAAGAAGGAGGAGGAGGAGGAGGAGGAAATGTTTTAGTGCTCAAAATGCAATGTTTCGGTTGCATTAAGATCAACTAAGAACCCAATATCAAAATTAGATCCGCATCCTCTTAATTTTCCCCAATTTCAATCCTGTACCGTTAATGATTTTTTTTGATCCAGCTTATACCGTTAATGATGAGATCTATGAGTAGGGCCATTTATTTTAACTGCAGATATTAAATCGGATAAAACTGAAAAACCAAACATGTTTTCTAGGGCTCGTTTGGTAACGTTTATGATTTTAGTTTTTTTTAAAAATGAAAAACAGAATCAATTTTGGTTTTTTTGTGATAAAAATTAAAAATTTAAAACATGTTTGATAGTCATTTATATTTACAAACTTGTGAAAACAAAAATAAAAAACTTGTTTGGTATTATGCCAAAAATTTATCACCCAAACCCCACCACTGAGAACCCAAAACCACTGCCAAAACCCACCCCCACTGACCACCCCCCAACCCAACCCCACAACCACCGAAACCCCACCATTGAGCACCCAAAACCACTGCCAAAACCTACCCCACTGACCATCCCCCACAACCACCGAAACGCCACCGAAACCCCACCACTGAGCACCCAAAACCACTGCCAAAACCCACCTCCACTGACCACCCCCCAACCCAACCCCACAACCACCGAAACCCAACCCACAACCACCGAAATCCACCCACCACCACCACCGAATCAGGAAGAACGATCAAAACCCAATTAAATTCATAACCCAATCAAATCCCCAATCAAATCCACCCACCACCACCGAATCAAGAGGCCTTCCCCAATCAAATCCCTAACCACAGCACCCAAATCCACCACCACCAACCAACCCACCACCCAATCAAATCCCTAACCACAGCACCGAAAACCCACCACCACCCAAATCCACCACCACCAACCAACCCACCACACCACCACCACCCAAATAGAGAAGGTTGAGAGAGAGAGTGAGAGTGACAGAGGGAGGGGGGGGAGATGGCGTCTGATCCCTGTGCTTTGGGTTGTCTTCGTGTGGTTCGGCTGCGTGTGCTTGGCGACGAAGATGACAGGCGAGAGAGAGAGAGAGGGAGGCACAATGAAGCTGAGGCGACGAAGACAGAGGGGTTAGGGTTTGGGTACTATTTATATGGATGCCCAATAAATATGTCTTTTTGGTGCTAATAAGGCTCGAAGCCTTGACCTCATTAAAAGCAAACGCGCGTTAAACGTTTTTCATTTTTTCAAAAACGACTTTTTAGCGTTTTTAAAAACGGAGCCGATTTTCAAAACGATTACAATAAAAAAAAAAAACGAAAACAATTACCAAACGACTTTTTTTCTCTTGTTTTCTCCAAATGTCAAAACGAAAACGAAAAACGAGAAATAAAAACGTTACCAAACAGCACCCTAGATATTAGCAGATACTTAAATGAGATAAAGTTAAGAGGATCCAAACATGTTTCAAGCCCTAGATGAAAATTTTATATGAGGCCCTATTAGTATTTTGTGTATTAATATATTATATTTTTAATTATTATAATTATATTTTTTATTTATTTAAAATGAAATATAAAATGTTGATCAAGTTTTTATATCAAGTTTAGACAATAAATTTTTTTCAATAGATAATATAATTAATTCATTTAATCTTAATTGATCGTAAATAAAATTTTATCAATTTAAATTTTGAACAAGTAATTTAATGATAAAATATGTGAGCAAAGAATCATTCTTTACCCATGAGTTAAGTGCAATATGCATGGAGTACAAAATTTTAGTAACAAACAATTTAAGCATAAATTATTTAGATTGAAAATTTATATTAAGACAAAAAATAAATCAATTTTATAGATTTTTACCACAATAAATAATGTATATAAATTTTATATGTGAGTAAGTGGAATACAATTATAAACACACTCAAAAGAGTTAGAAAAAACTTAAATCAAAGCTCACATAGAGGAGTAATTTTTAACCTCAAAATAATTAGATATTAATTTGAACTATTAAAATTTGGATCCTAAAAATTTGAATCATATCTAAAATAAAAAAAATAAAAAATAAATAAATAAAAAAAGCCTATTATACTAAAGCAGTAAATTTTATGGAGGCCCTCTAAAACTTGGGTTTAACCAAGTAGAAAGTAATTTTAGACCTAACAAAATTAGATATTGATTTGAACTTTTAAAATTTGAATTATATCTAAAATAAAAAATAAAAAATTAGGTCTACTATACTACGAATAAGTGAAAATTAGGGTTGAGTCCTCCACGATGAACTTATAATGACTAAAGTCCGTCAAGGAAACTTATTTGGTAATAAGTCCTTTTTTTATCTTACTAATAAGTACTTAATGCCACTATTTTTTTAAATCCAAAAAATACTCTTCCTTGAAAGGAGGTTAAATTAATTTCCTATCTTGGAAATTGTTATCCCTTAATTCAATGTCAATTAAAATATGCCAATAAAATCTCCATCATAAATTTAAAATTCAAATTCAAAGCTCTCTCTCTCTCTCTCTGGCTAGCTAGTGGTGACGTCGTCGTGGTTGCAAGCGATGCTGAATCCATCGAGGAACTAGTTCGTAGCTTAGCACAAGAAAACCCTTTTCACTCGCCTCCGCAGATATGGTTAAGGTTTCAAAAAAAATCATTTGTTCATTCTTTCTCTGTTTCTCAAAGCTCAAATTGTTGTTTCATATTATTTATCAATGTGTCTATTTGGATTTGATGGATTCAAAGGCTTAGCACAAGAAGGCCCTTTGAAAAATTGGTAGATCATTAATCCCCTTTTGTAAAACTGGTGAATTAGGTAGACAACTTTGAACTTTGTTAAAATTTTTGAGAAAATTAAACTCCAAAATCTTTGTCAAATTTTCACTTCCTTTTCATTGAGTACTTGTCCCAATTTTGTTCAATTTTTCACTATTTTTTTTTGTTGAGCATATTACTGTTTTCTCGTCTATCCACAATCATGCCGATTATATGTTACATGTTTTTTTTTTTAAATATTACTATTTTTTGGACTTGAATGTTTCATATTACTATTTTTTTTACTATGTTACTGTTCATGTTACTATTTTTATTAAATATGTTGTTGTTCATGTTACTATTATTTTGAGCATGTTAATGTGTTTGTTGAACATATTACTACTATTGTTAAATATGTTACTGTTTTTGCTGAACATGTTACTATTTTTGTTGAACATGTTACTATTGTTATTTTTTAAAAATATTAATATTGAATGTTACTTTTTTTATGTTTAAATTTTACTATTTTTTTGTGTTTAAATGGTATTATTTTTTGTGTCTAAATGATAATTTTTTTTTTATATTTAAATGTTACTATTTTTTATTTTTAATGTTACTATATATATATATATATATATATATATATATATATAGTCCTAATCTATATATATATATGAGAGAGAGATATATATAGTCCTAATCTATATATGGATATTTATAGATATAAGAGAGAAAAAAATTTAATGTTAGTCAAACTCCTAATATTTATGAGTTTTTAATTTTTAGTTTTACTTCACTTCTAAATGGAAGGGATAGTCTGGCAAAATTGACAAAAAACAGACTTCATAACAAATAAGTTTTCTTAGCGGACTTAAATCCAAATAAATCTATATAGGAGGATCGGCCTCCAAATTTCTCTTACTTTTATATGTGGCCTAAAACTCCCGCTTATTCAGCCTAGCTATTGGGCCGGCCCTGTTAATAACAAGGCTAAAAGTCCCATCAAAATTAAGACCTTTCAATTGATTGTAGCCTTTAGAAACTAATCGAGCCTTAAAACTCTCAATGGATCCATTAGAATTAAGTTTGGTCTTAAAAACCCAATGGAAGCCAACTGCAAGTTCGCCATGCATGGCGTCCACCCAATGGGAACTTTAAAAAGCCAATTTTAAATTATTTCATTTTGTAAGATCAGTAGGCTAAAGAGTGAGAAGAGATTGGTAACCACAAGCTTTGCCTCGTGAAACCATCGGGTATGTGTTAGTGCAATGTAAAATACTATGTATCCCAAATTTGTAATCCAAATTTGAATTCCAAATGAAGGGAGACAATTGGATGAGTGACTCCCATCAACTTTTTTAAATAGAATCAACTGATCCAATAGTCCTCTTTCATTTGGAATACAAATTTGGATTACAGATTTGAATTACATAAGGTAAAGATGAAGATTGGACCGTTGGAGGTGTAGTAGTTGGCACGGTGGATGGTGGGCTAGCAAACAGTAGGTCAACATGCAAAGTACCTGCAGGTAAGGCTGCAATTGATGATGGACTAAAAGGAAGTAATAACGATGAATTTGGGGTGGGGAGAGTATCCGTGGGTAGACTAGGTGAAGGCATTGTGACAATTTGATGCGTCACAACATGTGAATTGGGCGCAACAAGCGGTGAAGAAGGGAACACTCCAGCATGTGCAGGTGATGATGTAGTGGGTTGAGGGCTATCTGGATGCACCACAACAGTTGGACACAACTCAGGTTTAGGCTGATTGGCTTCAACAGTAGGCACATCTGTGAGGGGAAAACATGGTGATGTGGGACACCTTTAAGTAGCCCTTCATTGGGAGATTGAGAAGTGACATTGGGAGTGTGAGAAAATTTCATGGTAGTCGATGTAGTGTTAGATATAATAGATGCACTATTTTCAGGAGTGCAATGAACCAACAAAATGGGGGAATCTGATGCTACAGGTGGAGACCCATCCGCCGCAAAAGAGGACTGTGCTGGATAAAACCCAAGTTAGAATGTGAAAAACTGGGTTCATCAAACACTACATGACAGGATAAAAACACCCATTTGGAAGAAGGGTGGAGACAATGATGACCCTTATGAGTCGAACTGTAACCAATAAAAATAAAGGGGTAAGATTTGGGCTCAAATCCATAAAGTTTATAACATGGAGTCTTCATCTGAAGAACACATGATGGGAGCCAATTGATGATATACAAAACAGTCATAAAAGCCTCAACCTCTAAGTTGTTGCGAAGATGAGCATGAAAAAGCATCGTAAGGCCAAATTCTACGATATGCATATGCTTGCATTCTACCACTCCATTTTTCTCAAGCGGTGCAGGACATGAGATTTGACATTGGATGAAACAAAGTAGCTAGATGTATCAAAAACTCCGTCAATTCAAATCACCACCACCATCACACTGAAAATTTTTAATTTTGTGGCCAAACTGATTTTCAACTAAGTTCTAAAATGTCACAAATGTTTTGAAGGAATTGACTTTCTTTCTCAAGGGATATAACCATGTAGATCGAGTGAAATCATCTATACAGACAACATAATATTTAGGTTGTTGCACTGAGACAATTGGTCCCCATAAATCACAGTGAATTTTTGTCTGGAGGCTAAAACATGAAGGAGCTTGGAGGTCAGATGCTCAAGTCGTTGACGCCAAAATCTATTGGTACCTTGTCATTTTTTATTGTAACTAACGTTCGCTTGCTCCCGCTTTATTTAAAGCATAGAGGACACCTTGTCTATGTTCGGCTGTTAGTATTTTCCCCGTTCGGTCCTTTATCTTGAAACCAAAAGAAGATAATTCAAACATACATGAGTTATTTTGTGTAAGCTGACTCATAGATATGAGATTCTTTTTAATTGTAGGTACAACTAACACATCATTAAGATCGAGATTGCCATGAGAAGAAGCCAAAGTAGTATTACCAATATGAGAGTTTTTTAATTGTAAGCCATTACCGACACGAACATTATCATGTCCATTGTACTTGCTGAAGCAGTGGAGATTACTTGTATCCAATGTCATATGAGACACAGCTCCGGTATCCAGTAGTGAAGATCTTTAGTTGTGAGATGAGCTTGGTTTGAGGAATCAGAGAGAGTAGTTGTAGAAAATGCCTGAGGTAAAGCCTTTGTAGTTGTATGACTAAATCGGCTGCAAATTTGACACTTAGGAGGTGTATTATTCTAATTATTGGATTACCCACCAACTTGATTTGACGATGTTCTACATTGGTTGGAATGAGAAGTGATTGAGAAGGAACTTGAAGCTCTTGGACAATGGCCTTGGCCTTGTGATTGGCTTTGACCATGTGAAGAATTGAGTTTGAGTGCTACGACCTTGAAATGGGGGGCTGGAATTTGTGGAAGCAACCCCACGACCACGTGACTAGAATTACATATTGCTGCCTCGTCTGCGACCAAAATATTTTCCTTTTTCACCATTGCATTGGGCAACGAAAGCAAGGTTATGATTGACATCCTTTTTATCATTGGTGTCATTAGCTTCAATTCTGATCTTATAGTTTTGGAGAGCTAATACGAATTGATTAAATATGGGACAAGTTGGTTTCGAGAGCATTGTTGGTATGAAAACATGGTAGTTCTTGCCAAGACTAGGAGAGAATTGAATCATTTTGTCTTCACCGGAGCCAAGTTTTTTTATGGCTGCAAGACTATCACAAGTAATTTTGAATATCATCAAGTATTCATCTAAAGGCGTGTTGTCTTTCTTCGGAGTCTGAAGTGGGCGTTTCAATTGAAGTTCTCGTTCTTGGGTAGGTTGAAGATTTGTTTCTTCTAATCAGTCCCATACTTCTCATGAAGTGTTGAAACCTACAACATGAATTACTATGAGCTTCTTCTCAAAGAGTCAACGAAACGTAACCACTCAAAATAAATGCTTTGCTTATTTATATTTAATACATCACATGACAAAAGGTGGGTAGGAGTCTTAATCTAAAATAATATAATAATAATGCTGAACTAAAATGATCTCCTACGTATACTAAGTAGTAAAGAGAAGCTCTTGGTGTTTGGATGAACCATCAACTCCTTCAGTTGTCATATAGAAGTTTGCCACTAGAACTCATCTACTGAACCAATTCTTTTGAATTTATCTTTTGCACTTATCCTCTAGAAGCCGAGTCATTAATGAAATTCTGAGAATTTGGATTGAACATTGCTTGTTGTTCCCGTGATGAGTAGCTTCAGAAGTAGAGACTTATCCTGTTTAGACGATAATTTTATAGTTTGAACATTACTTTTGTTATAATCAGCTTAGTTGATGCTTATAGAGGCCTCAATGCTACAATTTTGAAATCACAAGAAGTGATTGTGTCAACTTTTTTTTTTTTGCTACAGGATTGTGTCGACTATTTTTCCGAGTTATGTAGCTGGTCACAGTGATTTAAACTAAGTTTAGAATAGGTCTCTAAAAGAATAAAAGTAATTAACCCTAAAAGAATGTAAGCAGAGCTAGGTCTCTAAAAGAATAAAAGTAATTAACCCTAAAAGAATGTAAGCAGAGCTGGCCTAATAGTATGGAAAAAAAAACATGGGATTTAGGCCCCAAATTTTTAGAAAACCCAATAATTTTATGTACATCACTAGTCCATAAAAAAATTAAATCCATTAAATTTTAAGCCCTACAAAAAAATCCCAAAAAATTAAATCCAATCAAAATTTTATTACAATAATTTGGCCTATAATTCAATCCATAACATTAAAAACTTAAAAATAAAAAAAAATACTCAAAAGTCAACTCATATTTATTCCTACCCATTTTCTCTCTCTCTCTCTCTCTCTCTCTCTCTCTCTCTCTCTCTCTCTCTCTCTCTCTCGGTTAAAAAAAAAAACAAAAACAAAGTTAAAATTAAATACTTTCTCTCCTTCTCTGTGGTAAAAAATAAAAACAAAAGTTAAAATCTCTTTCTCGACAATATTAACACATCCTTCTTTTGTTTCCCTCTCACATAGAAAATTAAAAATAAATTATTTTTGTAAAAAAAAATAATACTAAAAATAAAAAAAACTCAATTTAATATTTCTGTTTTAGGCCTCAAATTGACTTGAACTGTCCCTTGAATGTAAGAAGGAATTGAACTTGAAATCTTAGCGTTAGCAAATATCAAATTCAACTGATGAATCACCCTAAGAGTTGTGTCAACATTAAAATGTCAAAGAACTGAATAAATCACGAGTGAGATTGTGATTTATCCAAACAATAAAAAAAATGTGATGGTGGACGAACATCTTGTGACCATTGCTAAATGTGGTCGTTAATGCCTAAATGCACGTGAGTCAAAGTATTTTGTGGTCATGGCCGCCTAGTCATATGAGACTTTTTCTTCTTTTCTTTTCTTTTCGTTTTTTTTTTATTTCATTTATTTTATAGTCCCTTGGCATTTTGTGCCACGTGGCACCCAATGTTGACTGATAGTGCTCTTTTCAGCCAAGTTGGCCAATGATTTAGGATTGTCTACATTTAGTGACGAAATGGACAGTTCGCAAGTGCCCACTGTAGGGGTAGAATTGGACTGAAAAATAAGAGCAATGCTATATATTTCAAATTTATATCTCAAATATGCATCCTAAATTAATAAGTATGGTTAAATCAGTGGGTCTCAATTAAAAAAGTTGGTGGAACCCGCTTATCCAATGATTCTCATTTATTTCAGATACAAATTTGAGATATAAATTTGAGTTATATAGTATTTCCCGAAAAATAATGGAGAAATATTTTTCTAATAGTTTGCTATTTTTAGTAATGGGTCATTATAATAATTAAGAGAAATATTATTTAAACTTATTTTACTGATATAATGAATTACTGATAATAAATGTTATATTGATAGTTGAGATTAAATAATAATTTAATTGATATAATAAATTAGATCAGCAACTTAAATTAAAATAATATTATCACATAGTTAAGACATACTATTACCCCACAATGAGATAATATCAACAAAGGACTAAAACTAAAACGATTTGTATAGGACTTTTGTATTTTAGGCCTGTGTTTTACCTAAAATACTTTGTTTTGCCCTTGTTTTTTGATTGGCCGTCCTATTCATGACGTCTTCTGCTCCATCTTCGGTTTTTTTTTTGAACGAGCATCTTCGTTTGAATAACGCAAGTTTCTATCTTTTCATAAACTGCTTCGCCGTCAATAGGGGGCTGGTCAAAGTTACCACACAGCTATTTTTGATGCTCTCTTTACTTTTGTACTTGGGAAAATTTCAGTCACATTCCTTTTAATTTATCATATATTTAAAGACACCCTTTCTAATTTTTAAATCTTCATTGACAGCTCAGATTAGAGTGTTAATTGGGATAATAATTTTATTAAATTGTCCATGATATATTTTAGGAAAAACTTCATCCACACTCCATTTAGATAGACATATTTTCAATGAGATCCCCTCTATTTCTAATTTTTTTTACGTATTATAATTCGGGGCGATTAAAATTCGATTCGAGCTAATTAAAATTTGAGTTGATTAAAAATTATATTTTTTAACATATTAAATTTTAAGTCGATTAAAAGTATACTCGAGGATCAAATCAAATTTTAATCAACTCGCATTAAATTTTAATCTGCCCCGAATTTTGATACATAACAAAATATAAATTTTAATCGATTCAAATTTTAATCAACTTGAATCGAATTTTAATAAATAAAAAATATAAATTTTAATAAGGGCTAACAAATCAAATCCGCTCGAATTTTAATACATAATTTTTTTTTAATAGGCTCAAATTTTAATACGTAAAAAAAATAATATTTAATCAGCTTGATTCGAGTTTTAATTGACTCAAATTTTAATATGTAGAAAAAAAAATTTAATCAGCTCGAATTTTAATATGTAGAAAATAAATTTTAATCGACTTGAATTTTAATTAAACTTTATATAGAAAGATTGTTTGAGGTTTATGTAGGGATAATTTTAGTATTTTATATAATTTTTTTTGTTATAAATGGTGGTTTAATGACAAAAGGTGTCAGTGATGTTTAAATATAAAATAGAATGGGTGTTAATAATATTTTTGATAATAAAGAGAATATCCTTAAAGGTATGATTTATTAAAAGGGGTATGACTGAAATTTTTCATTACGCTTATTATTTTGACTCCATTCTGTTCATTATTTTAACGGAGGGACTCCTTTAAACTAAATAGAAAATTTCAGAACCTAAGGTAGTGCGACTGAAATATTGAGAACCAATAAGATAGAATGAATATACAAGAGCCGGCATGTGTCTGTCTTATTATAAAAAAAAAAAAGGCCTTTTGGGGGTTCCACTATTCTATTTCTGGCTACATTTTTGTGGTGTAAATAGTTTCAACAATTAAAGTTGACTAGGAAATTCAAATATTCTAGGTTAGTCCATACTATAACCTGTGGGCAAGATGGGAGCAAAAACCAAGGTCTTGGCCTAGGCATAAAACTGGAGCTACTAAAAAACCCTTCAGGATTCAAATTCCATATAATTAATTAGGTGTAATCCGTATTTGAAGACATGGTGTAATGTGAATGATTTTGAGAGAGATATTAGCGGTTGTTGAATAAGTCTATTTGAGACTGTCGAATATGTTTATTGAAGACTACCATATTTTATATTATAGATTGACTGTCGAGAAGATTTAATTATTCTATGGGTAAAATTCAAAAAGAAAAAACTATGCATGAAATTCATGCTAGAAGGGCATATAGCTGCTAGAAATTTTATATAATTCAGTACAAGAAATTCTGTCAAAGTTGGATATGGATTTTATATGAATGGCTGAAAAAGGTGACGAAGAAGATCATAAGGAATAATCTAATTGAAGAGATTGTTCAAGCAAAAGAGGCAACTTAGTATAAAAGTCGTTCTCTTGTCTATTTGAACAAAAATAATGGAAACCACAATAATTCATTCTTCCACTATCTTCAAATTTATAAAGAAACAAACTGTAAAAACAGACTTTTAGTGCTAATCATTGCTTTAAAATAAAATTAAAAAGAGGAGAGAGATAGAGAGAGAGAGAGAGGGGGGGGGGGGGGGGGGGTGTTGGGTTGCCTGGTTGGTTCACCAAGGACCAGAACTCTCAGATAAACTTAGAAGTTCCTCCAAGTAATCAGCACCTAAATCTTCTAACACCACCACATTGTCCAAACTCAACTCTTCCGCTTTCTTCTTCCTACTAACTCTTTTCTTCTTCATGGAATGCCTCTTCTTCAATGCTAAAACAGGTGAACACCCCTCCTCAAACTCATAATTCATGTCTCGAAGCGACTCATACACCATTTCCACCGGAAAGTTGAGCACAGCCGTGGAACCACGCATCGCAAATGCTGCTTGGTCATAGGCCAAAGCTGCTGCTTCTGCTGTATCAAACGTTCCCAACCAAACCCTCAAACCGTGCCTCGTTGAATCCCTAATCTCTGCTGCATATTTTCCCCATGGCCGCCTTCGAACACCTCTATAGTTAATCTCCTTCATTGGTTCTTCTTCTTCTTCTAGGACGTGAGTCGAGGACGTGATCGATGATTCTCCACCTGCCTCCGCTAGAACTCCATACAGAAGCATCTCTTGGGAGTCATTCTCATTGAAAGGAAGGGTTTGGTTTTCATTTTGGTTATATAAACCAAGCATGTTGCATGTTAACGACTCAGAGATTGACTCGGAGAATGACTCGGGAGAATTGAAGGATGATGGAGATGAGAATTCAAGAGATGGGTATTGAAAGAATGAAGAATCCATGGAAGAATTCAAAGGTTTTTTTGAGGTTTGAATTTTTCTTACTCTCTGATAGCTACTAGAAGTTATAAGTGGTATTTGGTCATGTATGATCAATAATATAAGATAAGGGGTTTATATAGGCACACGAGGGGGTGGGTAAATTACAAAAGCTCATAAAAATATTGGTGAAGGATAAAGTTCAGATTCATGCATATTCTCGGGGCACTGTTATAAGGCACGTGAGTCAAAGGACTTTGTGGACATGGCGGCCAGGTCAGATGAGAGGGATAGGTGACGTCAGCTTGATGATTTGAGTAGTACACTAGTTTATAATTGATGTGGGGTCAATGGCTGGTCCACCTGGCACTTAGGACACAAGTGGCGGTACTCAATAAGTGCTAATATGCTTTCTGGCCTATGTGGCCTATTTGCTCATGATAAAATTGACAAGCTCGAAAACTCATTGAGTGTTGGCCACTTGACCAAGACTAGGAGAAGGGGTTCATGCTATAGCAACATACATTTTTAATATTCGGATTGAACAAATTAGTGTATTTGGATTAAACCTGAATTTTAACCATATTGTGAAATCGAAAATCAAATTCGAGTGAAACAAATTGATATATATAAAATGAGTTAAAAACCTTAAACAAGGACAACACTTGAGTTGAATGGTTTGAGTTGCATTTTTGGGTTTAAGTTGAGCTTGGATAAGAAGGTTATTTGAGTTGAATCCGAGCTGACCTTCTAATTTGTCCAATCTGTCCGACTTGCACTCCTGATCATCGAGCAAGAGAGGGACTAGTAAGGTGCAGAAGTACCATGGGTCGATTAGTTCAAGTGATGCTACGTAACCTTGATAATATGGGGAAGTGGGGAGTCGAATCAAACTCCTTCATCAGTTGAGTGGGTTGGAATCATAAGACCTTATCCATAACTCGGTTTGGAACACTCCCCACCCCTACCCACAGGGAAAAAAGGAATGGCGCCAGAGCGGCAATGGTGGATTTGCTAAACGTTTAGTTTATTAGAGAAGGTTTAAATTAAATCTATATAATAAAGTAATTTACAATTCAAATTTCAAAAGATAAACAAAATGATTTTTACTTTTCACGGTTCAGATCGCTTTAAATTTTACTTTAAAGTTAATTTAACTGCTAATATTAATACTCTAAATTTAATAAGAAAAATAGGCTCCTAAGGGTGTGTTTGAAGTGACTTTTTAAAAATACTTCTAAAAATTATTTCTCATAAGTACTTTAAAAAAAAAAATAGTGTTTGAAACCGCCCTACTACTACCTCTACCACCACCACCGCCACCACCACTACCTCTACCCCCACCATCACCACTGCCACCACCGCCACCCCCACCACCTTCGCCACCACTGTCGCCACCACCACCATCACCGTCACCGCTGCCGCCGCCACCACCACCACCACCATCGCCACAACCACCATCGCCACCACCGCCACAAACACCACCACTGCCACCGCCCCACCATTGATGTCGCCGCCACCGCCGCCATCACCACCACCGTCCCCACCGCCACCGATGCCATCGCCGTCGCCGCCACCACGGTCATTGCCACCCACCACAACCATCACCCTCTCCTACCACCACCACCTCTCACCCCCACTACAACCGATGCTTAAATTCATTTATCTCTCCTCTATGTTTGTGATTTGATTTTGGATATGAATACAAATATGTTTATTGTTTACCATTTTTTATTACTATGTGTCTTCAGGCACAGGCAATAATTAGTATTTATATATTTCAACACAACCCATTACATGCGGTTAGATTTTGAGCACGTGCAAGTCTTTTACTTATACAGTAATGCTAAGATTCGAACACAGAGACTCTTATTTTGATATCATGTTAAATAGTCATCTCATTTAAAAAATTAAGTTATTAGAGATATGTATTTATATACTTCAACCGAATTTAGGTACAGGATTGCGGCAGTTAAATAATCTTAATGAAATGGAGAGGTTCATTCAAGAGGGGAATGTGGTAGATATAAACTACTGCATAATGAGATTCTGACCATGGAGATGGCAACCGCAGCCATGAAATTTATAGCCATATTGAAAATGGAGGAGGTGGTAGCTACTAGCTAGCATGGTGGTATGTTTTTTTATTTTTTTGTCATGACAGTGGAGTTGAAAGTCTTAAGAAATACTTTAACTAGTTTTAGTTCATTTAGATGGGGCAAGTTCATTGGACTCTACGTTTGAGAAATGCATCGCGATTTCGAATAGCAAAATTAATTTCTTCAAAATGAGAAAATATTCAATGCCACAGTAAGAACATGTTAACAACATCACGTGGTGGTATCACAATTGAAACACTAAATCACAAATGAATAAAGTGGCCCCCACTTATTTATTTTAATAATTAGCAGATTACATGTACGGAATAACAATTGAATTTTATAGGATTTACTACTTGTATATTAGTTTATTATTGGATAATATTATCAGATGGCGTAACTGTTGGGTTTCCCTCCTTTGTGGGATCCATCTATTTCCTAAATATAGGTTTGTTAATTTTGGCATGCACCTTGGTCAGCACATGGCTTTTAATTTTGGTGGCTTACCCATGCATGACTCTTGGCATATCCAAGGTTTGGTTTGGAGTCTTCAAGTAAAAAGGAATTTGGCAGCCACAAAGCACACAAGTCTTTTGTCATTTTCCTTGGTTCCTCTCTTATTCGTTGGCTCGGCAATAAGACATATTTCTTGCGGTTTGTTCTTGGAGATTTGGTTTACTTATTTTGTGAGGTATTTTCCTCTTGTGATTTACACCTTGGTGTGTTTGTAAGGCTTATGCCTTTTGGCCACTTTGTAAACTCCTTTGGTGATAGTGGAAGAAACTGACCTACCGGTCGTCGTGGACGTACCTCAATTTGAGGGAACCACGTAAATCTTGTGTGCTTATTTATTTTTTGTTATTTTATTTATATTGCTTCCATTGATTTACACTTGTGGGAAAGCCTATTTTTCCCAACATATGGTATCAGAGCAATTGGTTAATTCGGTTCCGATTCGTTATATTTGTGTGTGTGAATTATGGACGGCAACGTTGGACGTATGGTTAGTTTCAATGGCACAAATTGGGTGACTTGGAAAACTAAAATGGAAGACCTTTTGTTTTGTAAAGATTTGAATGGACCCATAGAGGGTGATAGTGACAAACCGGAAGGAATGAAAGATGACGAGTGGAAAAAGCTAGACCGAAAAGCTGTAGGTTTTATTCGGCAATGGATTGATGATAGTGTCTTTCATCACGTCTCTACAGAAAATTCAGCACATGGTCTTTGGACTTTATGATAGAAAGACGGCCGTGAATAAAGTTTTTTTATTTCGAAAGCTTGTAAATTTTAAATATAAGGAGGGTGCTCTTATTGCAGAGCATTTGAATGAGATTAAGAGCATTGTGAATCAGTTGGCCGTCATGAAAATTACTTTTGATGATGAGTTGCAAGCTTTGTTACTTCTTAGTTCACTTCCTGAAAGCTGGGAAACTTTGGTGGTCATAGTTAGTAACTCTGCACCTGATGGAGTGGTAACAATGAGTCAAGTTACCATCAACCTGTTGAATGAAGAGACAAGAAGAAAATCATCAGGTTCTTCTCACTCCGAGGCACTTGTGATGGAAAACCGGGGGAGAGGCAGGAGTAAGAGTAGGGCTCCGCACAACCGTGATGAATCTAGAGGTCGTTCAAGCTCAATTTCAAAGAAAGATGTTGAGTGTTATTATTGTCACAAGAAAGGGCACATGAAGCGGGAGTGCAGAAAACTCAAGTTCAAGGAGCAGAACAAAGAGAAAAATTCAGAAAAATGATACAGTTGTAGTTACCGATGGTGAACTCATGATTATCCGTGATGATGCTAGCGTTAATTTGATTGGCCAAGAGACGGATTGGGTAATTGATTCTGGAGCTTCATTTCATGTTACTTCGCGGGCTGATTTCTTTACTTCTTACTCGCAAGGTGATTTTGGGAATGTCCGTATGGGAAATGAAGATGTGTCAAAAATTGTCGGTATGGGTGACATTTGCTTGGAAACAAATATTGGATGCAAATTGTTGCTTAGAGATGTGAGGGATATTCGGCTCAATTTAATCTCTGCTGGAAAGTTAGATGATGAGGGCTACAATAACAATTTTCAGTGATGGAAAATGGAAGCTCTCCAAAGGTTCTCTAGTGGTAGCAAAAGGAAAGAAGACTTGTTCTCTTTACACTATGCAAGCAAAAATCTGCAAGGGTGTTGTGAATACCTTAGAGAATGACTCATCCACCGATTTATGGCATGGAAGGCTTGGACATATGAGTGAAAAAGGATTGCAAGTTTTGTCCAAGAAAGAGCTTCTAGCGGGGATAAAAGGTACGCCTTTGAAAACATGTGTTCATTGTTTCCATGGTAAACAAAACAGAATATCATTCCGTAGAAACATTGCATCTAGAAAATCTCATGTTCTAGATTTGGTACATTCTGATGTATGTGGTCCTTTGAAAGTTAGGACACTTGGTGGTGCTCTATACTTTGTCACTTTTATTGATGATCACTCTAGAAAAGTTTGGGCTTATACACTGAAAACTAAAGATCACGTTCTAGATGTGTTTAAGCACTTTCAGGCCAAGGTTGAAAGAGAAACTGGTAGACAGTTGAAGTGTGTTCGCTCGGATAATGGTGGTGAATATATTGGACCATTTGATCAGTATTGCACCAGTCACGGCATCAGGCATGAAAAGACAATCAAAAAGACACCTCAACAGAATGGGGTTGCAGAGAGAATGAATCGCACCATTCTTGAGAGAGTCAGATGTTTGCTCTCACATTCTAAATTGCCAATATCCTTTTGGGGTGAGGCAATGAGGACAACATTTGATCTTATCAATTTGTCTCCTTCAGTTCTGTTGAATGGTGATGTGCCAGAGAAAGTTTGGACAGGGAAGGAAGTCTCCTATGATCACTTGAGGGTATTCGGCTGTAGAGCTTTTGTTCATATTCCATAAGATGAGAGGTCCAAGCTTGATCCAAAAGCAAAGCAATGCATATTTCTTGGCTATGGGCATGAAGAATTTGGCTACAGTTTGTATGATCCAGTTGACAAGAAAGTTGTCAGAAGCCGAGATGTTGTTTTCTTGGAAGATCAGACTATTGAAGACATTGACAAGCTTGAGTCAGCTGAGTCTAGTACTGATGATCTTGTTGATTTAGATCCTCTTGATCCACTTGTTGTTCATGATATTGATGAGGAAGTGCAGACACCTCATGATGATGCAATAGAAGATGATGTTGAGGCAGAGATTGAGGGGGAGCAGCCACCTCAAGAGCCACTACCACAAACAGCGTTAAGGAGATCTACCAGAGAAAAACAATCATCCAGAAAATATTCTTCAAATGAGTATGTGATGATATCAGATCAGGGGGAGCCAGAGACTTATCAAGAAGTCTTGAAGCATGAGAACAAAACTGAATGGCTTAAGGCAATGAAAGAGGAAATGAAGTCTTTGCATGAGAATCACACCTATGATTTGGTGAAGCCGCCTAAAGGGAAGAAAATTTTGAAAAATAAATGGGTCTTCAGACGAAAGAATGATGGGAACAGTTCTCAACCGAGATTCAAGGCACGACTTGTTGTGAAAGGTTTTGGTCAGAGGAAGGGAGTTGATTTTGATGAGATCTTATCACCAGTTGTGAATATGTCCTCCATCCGAACTGTGCTTGGTATAGCTGCGAGTATGAATTTAGAAGTTGAGCAGCTTGATGTAAAGACCGCATTTTTGCATGGTGACTTAGAAGAGGAAATTTATATGGAGCAACCTGAGGGCTTCATAGATAAGGGTAATGATCAGTTAGTTTGCAAATTGAAGAAGAGCTTGTATGGATTGAAGCAAGCACCGAGGCAGTGCTACAGAAAATTCGATTCTTTCATGACTGAGCATGGGTATTCAAGAACCACTTCAGACCATTGTGTGTTTGTGAAGAAATATCCAGATGGTAATTTTATTATTCTCTTGCTTTACGTTGATGATATGCTTATTGTGGGCCAAGACACGAGCAAGATTAGCAAGTTGAAGTCAGAGTTGAGCAAGTCCTTTTCCATGAAGGATTTGGGTCCAGCAAAGCAAATTCTTGGGATGAGAATTGTTCGTGACAGATCACATGGGCTGATTTGGTTATCTCAAGAGAATTATATTAAAAAGGTTCTTGAGAGGTTCAATATGGACAAAGCAAAGCCTGTTAATTGTCCACTTGCAGGCCACTTCAAACTTAGCTCAAGTCAGTGTCCTACAAGTGATGAAGAGAAAAATGAGATGCAGAAAATTCCCTATGCTTCAGCAGTTGGTTCTTGGATGTATGCCTTGGTTTGTACTCGACCGGATATTGCTCACGCAGTTGGGGTTGTTAGTCGATTTCTGTCTAATCCGGGGAAAGAACACTGGGCAGCAGTGAAATGGATTCTGAGGTATCTTCAGGGCACTTCAAAGATGAGTTTGTGTTTTGGTAAAGGCGAGCCTATTCTTGATGGGTTCACAGATTCTGATATGGCTGGTGATGTTGATAGTCGAAAATCTACTTCTGGTTATTTGATTACTTTTGCAGGGGGAGCAGTGGCATGGCAATCAAGATTACAGAAATGTGTTGCTCTCTCCACCACAGAAGCTGAGTTCATCGCCATCACAGAAGCTTGCAAAGAATTATTGTGGTTGAAGAAATTTTTACTAGAGTTGGGTTTGAAACAAGAAAGGTATGTCCTTCATTGTGATAGTCAGAGTGCAATCCACTTGAGTAAGAATTTTTCATTTCATTCGAGATCAAAACACAATAATTCTTCATATCATTGGATTCGTGATGTCTTGAATGATAAGTTGTTGCAACTTGAAAAAGTTCACACTGATGATAACACTTCGGATATGTTGACTAAGGCATTGACTAAGGACAAGCATGAGAAGTGTCGACTTTTGGCGGGAATGGTCGAATCCTCCACATAAGTCGGAAGGGGGAGAATTGTTGGGTTTCCCTCCTTTGTGGGATCCATCTATTTCCTAAATATAGGTTTGTTAATTTTGGCATGCACCTTGGTCAGCACATGGCTTTTAATTTTGGTGGCTTACCCATGCATGACTCTTGGCATATCCAAGGTTTGATTTGGAGTCTTCAAGTAAAAAGGAATTTGGCAGCCACAAAGCACACAAGTCTTTTGTCATTTTCCTTGGTTCCTCTCTTCTTCGTTGGCTCGGCAAGAAGACATATTTCTTGCGGTTTGTTCTTGGAGATTTGGTTTACTTATTTTGTGAGGTATTTTCCTCTTGTGATTTACACCTTGGTGTGTTTGTAAGGCTTATGTCTTTTGACCACTTTGTAAACTCCTTTGGTGATAGTGGAAGAAACTGATCTATCGGTCGTCGTGGACGTACCTCAATTTGAGGGAACCACGTAAATCTTGTGTGCTTATTTATTTTTTGTTATTTTATTTATATTGCTTCCATTGATTTACACTTGTGGGAAAGCCTATTTTTCCCAACAGTAACTGACATGGTATTTCCGTTAAACGGAGCCAGTCCCTCACGTTTATTTTTTCCAATTCTATCAATAAGTGAGAGCCACATGTAATGGACATATTTCTTAATAGTAATTGGTTTTAATGATTTCTCGAGTAAAAAGTGTGTCGTAAGAGCATCTTCTGAATTAAAATTTTACTCAAATTTGAGTTAACGTTTAAGTAAAAAATTTGATTTAATACAAAATACTTCAATGAAGAAACTCAAAGTTAAAAGAAGAAAAACTCAAATTTAAAAAGGACAAACTTAAATTTAAAGAAGAATAGAATATGACCATTAGATCTTTGAAGAAGAATGAAATTTAACAATTAGTGATTTTAATTGATTTGAGTAAAGGTTTGATATTCCCTTGATTTGAGTAAAAAATTAAGTTTTTTCTTGATTTGATATAAATTTAGATAGAGCATTAAATGAAAATTTTAAATTTTTTACTCAAATTTAAATTTAAATTTTTAAAAAAAATAAAGACTAAAGGTGCTCTAACCGGATCAATTATGCCAATCATATGGTCGTTTACCAGGTACTAAACCTGGTAGTCAAAATGATGGTAATTGTGTCATTCAAATCTCCACAATTCAAATAATACCCTTGAACTTTTATATTTATATAATAGAGTAAAATATAATTTAAATCTCAAAATATAAATAAAATAATTTTTATTTTTCACGGTTGAGATTTCTTTAAATTTTACTTTAAAGTTAATTCGATGACTAAAATTAACATTCCAAATTTAATAAAAAAAATATGTCTCTAAGAGTGTGTTTGAGGTAACTTTTTAAAAGTACTTCTAAAATTTATAACTTATCATAAATACTTGAAAACAAATAATGTTTGAAACTGTACCACCATCATCACTATAACCACGACCCCCACTACCCCCACCACCATCACCACTACCGCCACCACCATCACCACCGCTATTGCCACCCTACCACTACCTCCCCCACCATCACTGCCCCATCACCACAACTAATCTTCCCACCACTACCATTACCACTACCACCACTACAGCTGCCACTACGTCATCGCTGTCGCCACCCCACCACCACCACCACACCCACAACCCCACTACCACCATCATATCTACCAACACTCCCATCACCCAACCACCACCATCACCACCGCTATCGCCACCCTACCACTACCACCACCCTTACTACCCCACAATCACCATCACTATTGTTGCCACCCCACCACCATCTCTTCCACAACAATCACCATCACTGCCCCACCATCACCATCCCCACTTTACCACCACCGCTGCCACCACTTTACCGCCACCACCTTACCATCATCACCCCCACTGTCTCATCACCACCATCACCATTGTCACCAATGACTGCCACCATCACAACCATCATCGTCTCCCACCACTATCACTGCCGCCCACCACCACTCGTCCCCACCATCACTTCACACAAAATGGGTAAACATGACAGCCTTCAATAAAATTATCTGACGATTTTAAATAAACTCATCCAACGCTCACTATTATTCATGTCAAAACCATTCACATTACACTGTACCTTCCGGTACGGATTACCTCTAGTATATATTTATAATCCAACTGTCCCAATGATTTATACCAGACTAATGTTGGACCTCAGTGCTGAGCTATCACTCCACACAAAATAGTTAAGTCGAAAAATGGTGGCCTAAAGAGATATACACCTACAAAAATATTCGAACTCTTGAATTACACTTTATAAGATATTTATCAAGTAATCCACCTATCACTACATTAAGCCCTTTAGGTTTGAGACATTAAATATTATATTTAGGACCACTTATACGTGTTAGATATTAAACCTTTCTTGTATTTTTTAATAGAATCCTTTACCTTTTATCCAGACTCATCTTTTTGTTGTGGCCTTTGGTGCGTTGATAGAGCGATCAGATGTAGAAAATAGCTTTGTTGATTCAAATATTCAACTTCCATACAGGGAAGCATGCTTTTTTGTTTTCATACCATCTATACTATTAATGGTGTTCACCTTATCATACGGGTAGAAATTATGATATTTTATTTTCTTACTCGATATTTAGTTGAAGAACCTTTTTTCTTGGTCTATCCTATCCGATCAAGTGTACTATTCCTACCCGAATTCCGTCTACCATTTTAACAATTTAATTAAGTAACCTGCACAAATTAACTAACACAATAAACCGATAACACTAAATAAAACATAATAAATTCGATAATACATAAACAATTACAATAAAACACAACAATAAAGTCATAATATATAAGCAAACCATAAACATCAATAAAATATCAGGGCTTCTAGATATATATATATATATCCTACCCTATCCTACCCTACCCACAGACACACAAATATATATATTTGTGTGTCTATGGGTAGGGTAGGGTAGGGTAGGATAGGAATACGAAAATTTTGTAAATATTCTGCATTTCTATCCGATTTTTTGTGGAATACCAAAAGATCTTTCGTTGGCTTACTCAATTCTTTCGGATAGTCGATCAGTAAGGTCAAGTAGGATAGGATATGATCGAAATTTACGAGTCTCGAAAATTTAAACACCCATATATGCTGCTACACAAATGATATATACAATAACAAAGTAAAGACAGTAAATAATGGTACCATTTAAAAAAAATTAAGCAAAAAAAAATTTTGAGAAAAAAAAAATTTTAATTATCCTTTCTTAGAATTGACCTAGATGAATTTTATTATATGAATTATACTATTTTTATATGCGTATTGTATATTGTTATATATGTGATTATGGTTAGAATAACTGATGAGTAAGTTTCGACAAAGAAAAACAAAAAAAAAAATACTTTTTTAAAAAAGGCCTATAGAAAATCTTACCAAACGCTACTATTTTTCAGTAATTGTCATTACGGAATTTGTTTCTTATTAATCGAAATTTATGGGATGGACCGAGTACTAATCTAACTATTGGCACAACTATTTGGTTATTAATATTTTTTATTGTATATTTGCACCCTGATTACTTATTCCCATTGATCATAGTTGAAGTTGTGGGAAGGCACAGGCACATAGGTAGATGTAATGTATCATCTTTTGTGTTTGAGTTTTCTTCTTACTGTCCACAAGAGAATCTGCAATATAATTTATTGAGTGGTGCCCACCACAATGCTCATGTTCTAATCAATCGCCAAAATAATGGCATGAAAGTATGAAATATAGCTTTCTCACTATGTTTTCTCCATTTTTAATTTAATAAAAGAAAAAGAAAAAAAGAGAAAAATATTGAATGTGATAGAAGGCTTCATAGGATAGGTGCATGAACCTGTTAGTTCTTGCCATCAACATTCCATGAACACTCCAAAATTTTGAGCATTGAATTAACGTGACAAATTATTGCCTACTTGTCCTTGAATAAGAAAAAAATTGATACAGTCGAAACACACCGATAAATTATATAGGTTGATGAATAAAAAATAAAGGATAATTCGGTGTACGAGATTCTATTATATATTGTAGAGTGTGGGGTATGTCAGATATTCACAACTTTATCCCATGAACTAAGGAATTATTCTCGTAACTCAAAATCAAGACGCCTAAGTCAAATCGGAACAACCTAACCGTTAAATTCATGAATCATTTAGCATAGAATATAAACATATGAACACGTTATAAACTCTCTGCAAAATCATTCTTTATTAAGGCTTTCTTATGCAGTTCTTTTTGAAGATTGTGTCTCTACTTCTAGAATATGATGAAAGGCGAGGTTAGCAGTCTTTGACTTAAACCCGCAAGCTTAAGCCTATCCGATCACACTCTGGTTCAAAGGTTTTGGACGGATCCAAATTAGATTCATCCTCTTTGATCATTAACTTTAGTTATGCAGTATTTTTCTATCTGTTTTGCATTATTTTCATCGAAATCCTTTTGTTTTGTTGTGATGGGGTAGAGCTTTTGAAATTACTTCTTGAATAGCAAGGGTGCATTTTTTTTATCAGAAATTCTGAACTACCCAAAATAAAGACTAAATTTGGGTCCTAAATAATGTGACAAAACTTAAACAACCAACGATGGTATTGATGGCCCCTTTATTTGTTAGATGATGAGGAACTGTCACATCATTGAAACCCTAATTTTGATCTAAATATTTGATCATGTAACATGATTGATTCTATATTTGAGCAATCATCTTTAGTCTTTGACAGGATGAGATCTTCTCCTATATATTGATATTTTTTTGGTAGATCACCTATTATGAATTCAAATGAGACCTATTATATGTAAATGAGTACCTTACCAAAATGAGACCTATTAATGAGAAAATGAAGAGAAGAAGTATAGGAGGGATCTAAATCCCCTTTGAAATTAGAGACATTTAGCTCAAGATTCTATCTCCTCTATTTTACATGCATAATATTTTTTGTAAAATAATTGATTATATATTATAGTAATGACATACCTAAAGAAAATTGAGAATTTTAAAATCTCACCCCTAGTATATCATATCCAATGGAATTTGTATAAAGCCAACAGTTTGATTTAAGTCAAATTAGGTGTGATTATTCATTAAATTAGTCTAAAGGCATGATTAACTAGTGTAAAAAATTGTCATTAACATATGGGGAACATTTGACCTCACCCACGCCCCCATCTGAACTATATCCATTTCCAATTCCCTTTGTGCCATTGTAGATATGCTATTCTGGCAAATTCATTGGATAGGGACTCCAATCCATTGAAAATTAAAGTCATTTGAAACTTTTTTTTGGCATGCATCGGCAGATTACTACTACTCTTGAAAACACCTACATGAAAAAAAGAGAAGTCCGAGAATAAGTACGATAAAACTCTCCAAAAAAGGAGAGTAAAAGAAATCAATTATTGTCGAAAGCTATTATTGAACATTAAGAATGACGAATTGGGTCAGTAGGTTTGAGAAATTTTTTTAATTTTTTGTTGTCCGAAGTACCTCATATCCACCCCACACTCAACCTATTGGCAGGGGACCAAACTACAGCCTCATGCCTTTAACGGGATTAGAATCCTTGACATCCTTTTTGTTAGGTGAGGGTGATGCCACTTAGATTAATGTCCACTGTGTTGATGATGGTGTAGCTGGAATTGCCGGGACACTGTATCATATTTGAATTGCGGGTTTGACTACCGTACAGAAATGAAATTTCTATAGCTTAGTGTTTCCCAAGAATTGCTAACAAAAGCTATAAAATTAGTCTTGCTTTTGACGACTCCAAATTTAGACTAGGCTTGAATTTAGTTTATGAGTTGAGCCCAAATCATCAAAAATTAGGTTAGGCTTAACTAATGATTTCAGTCTAATCCAAAGTTTAACAGTGTAAGAAAAGTCAACGAATGTAAGAGAACAATCATTGGGATAGCCATTACTCTAACATAGTGCATATCCCCGATAAATTAATAGCTTAACATTCACGTCATCGCCTCAACTAGGGGTCTATACTTATAAATTGCAAACCCCTTACACATAAGGACAACTCTCACAGATTACACGTTGAGCGTACTCTTACTCTATCTCCCTCTCTCTTACTGTCTTGTACTCTCTCATTAATAGAGTTTTTCGGTCATCGTTGCCGCTTTTAGTTATTTAAATCACATAGACCCAACCAATCAATCTTTATCTCTTATTATTAATTGTTTTATCAATTGATCTACATTACATATACTCGACTGATTTTATCGTATATAATCAACTTTGCGCATTATCAGATTTTAACCAAAATTATTTATCCAATTTATTGTTACTAACTGATGTATCAGGTGACGCCCCCAATAATCCAATAGTTATCGTTAATTGATTAAAAAATTGTATCAGTATAATTAATTTTTTACATGTATTATATTTTTCTTCCAGAAAAAGAAATAATATGATAGCAAAAAGTATTTTGATATCATAATTAAACCCGTTGTTGTATCCACATTTACTGTTGTTGTTCTGAAAATGTGGTCAACATGGAAATATAATAATGGGATTGCACGAATGGTGAAAGTAATGAATAAAATAATAGGGATTTGATGGATCTGTCTCCTTTAAGGGCTGGTCAACTCAGACAATCAGTGAGTAGTGAATCCATCAATAACTTCCAGAAGTTTTTGAAAGTCTTCCGAAGTTCAAACCTCCAACAAAGTTATGGTCAAAAGTTATATCTATGAAATTAAAACTAAGTGGAAGCTTTCAAATGACCACCTTTTGGTCTCATTCACATTTGAATTGGTCAACAATTTCTATGCCAAGTAGATATATATATGATTGGAAGTTTGATTTCTGTGGTAAGAGATTTAGTAGTTTGGTCAGAAAGCAGAAGGGAGGAAAGTTGCATCCAGAGAGAGAGAGAGAGAGAGCCAATTACCTCTCAGCATCTTCAATGCACTGGGATGCTCTAATATCTGATATGCTTCTGACAGCCCCTTCAACAAAGTGTGAATTAGCTACAATGATGACATGGTGGAATGGCAATTTTACACTCTTTTTTTCTCATTTTGATTTAGTTGGTACTACGATACATGAAAAAAATATAAGAAAAGAAAGTGAGAGTGATACAATTTTTATTCTCTAAGAAAATGATTAGGATCATACAAATCCCTTACTCTCAGTTTCTTTTGAAAGACCAGAGCCACGTCATCAACATTACCCGAGGATTGATCTTCGAACTCTAGGCTCATCTTACCAACCTCATTTACTGATTGCTCCATCAAATAGATTACAAAATTTTGATGTACAGTACTTAAAATTAAGTAATGTCCAAATAATTGTGCACAAAAATAAGAAAATAGGAAAGATACACCAGTAAATTGTTAGAAAAGAGCAACGAAAATTTGTATAGGACATTGCTACTTCTTTTTTTTTTTTTTTATGTGATTGAGAGTGTAATGAGGAAATTTTAATCTTTTAATGTGTAAATTAAAATTTTGAAAATAACTTTTGGGTAAAATTTAATTGTGGTCTCCAAACTGTGCGCTTTGTATCAGTTTGATTCCCAATCTTTTAATTGTGTCAGTTTAGTCTCTCAACTTCTAATTTGTGTCATTGTAGTCCAATCGAAAACGGCAGTTGAAATTTACAAACGGAGAACATCATTAGCATTTCACGTGATCACACTTGAGGTGCATTTTTCGAAAACTTTAAAGACTAAATTAACAAAAACTGTAAACTTAAAGAACCAAAATGACATAAGTTATAAATTTGAGGGACCAAAATAACCACCCAAGTGTGGTCACATAAACATCTTTGCTAGTCTATTCAAATTGTCATTTTCGATTTGACCAAAGTGACACAGATTGAGAAGTTGATGGACCAAATTAAAATAATTTAAAAATTAGATACCAAACTGACACAAAACTCATACTTGAGGGACTATCAATATATTTTACCCTAACTTTTAGAGTGAAAAATGTTAGAGGGATTTGAAGGCTGGTACCTAGGCCCAATAAGATTCAAAACAAAATCCACTCGCTAATTTTCTTTTTGAATTATGTCCCTGTTGAAAAGTCAAAGCAATGGATATAACTAACGTCCTTTATAATTGTAAAAAATAACGACAATATCATCAACTAATTTAAACACTTATTCTAAAAAACTACATTAAACACAAATCGTAAGACAGGTACTCTAA
This sequence comes from Ilex aquifolium, assembly GCA_951799425.1. Lineage (NCBI taxonomy): Eukaryota > Viridiplantae > Streptophyta > Magnoliopsida > Aquifoliales > Aquifoliaceae > Ilex > Ilex aquifolium. Next base: position 44,930,664 of record OX637391.1, on the reverse strand, counting down.
AAAAAACAGGTACATAATTATTTATATATATCTATCTTTGAGCCAAAAATTAATAGGTACGCAATTAAAATATATAAAAAATAACAGGTACGCAATAATCGTCCAACAGGTATATTAAAACACAGATAATCAAACAGGTACACTGAAACACAAATCCTCAGACAAGTACACTAAAACACAGATCGTTAATGTACATTTTTCTCCATAAATACAAATCGTCAGGCAGCTACATTAAAACATAGATCGTCAGATAAGTATACTAAAACACATATCGGTAATGTACCTTCTTCTCTATAAACACATATTGTCAAACAGGTACACTAAAACACAAATCATTAGAGAAGTACACTAAAACACAAATCGTTAATGTACATTTTTCTCCATAAACACAGATCGTCAGACAGGTATACTAAAACATAGATCATCGAACGTCATCATAATGTCTAAACTGCTTAATTCACGAGTTTGAATTAAAACTGACAAACAACACTGGAAAAACCTCGATAACAAAAAAAAAACTATATTTTAGGTTAAAATCATGTAATGAGAGCAAAATGGATAATGAAAATCAGTAACTAACCAATCCCTTAATATTCGCGCCAACACAAGGACCGCATGCAAGTTTTTTTAAAAACCAGAAGACCTTTTTTTATACTAAAAATTCGATAGAACTAAAATTAATTTACACGCCAAAGGAACCACCCTAACCTAATTTACTAAAAATATTATTTACCCGAATGTTCATTCATTCAGCTTCCACAAAAAGGCACCACCTCATGATATAAGAAGCCCAGCTTCTTATAAGAAGCCCACCACATGATATAAGAATCCCAACATAGGGGACACTGCCCTGCGTGGCTTATTAACGTGTTTTGATTGATACAATATGGAGACAAACAATAAGCAAAGAGAGTTCGAGAAAAGTAAGCTAGTTATGTTTTTTTCTCTCGGCCCGCCAAGCCTTCATCACCTGTCCAAAATGCTAGTATGGTTAAACCAGGCCCATCTTCATCGACAAAAAACGCGTCTTTCGGGCAGCCAAGCGGCTGTGGTGTGGTGGCTCCGATGGATATGTTGCTCGAGCTGCAAAAAACGAGGAGGCTACAGGTTACATTTCGAATGTCAAAGAGAAGTTTCTGCTCGGAGAATTCTGTTGTCGAATATCAATAGTTTTGTGGGTATCTTATCAATAGTTATGTTGGTATTCCTGGTCATATTTCCTCGACATATCCTATATACTGTTGCAATAATCACTTTCTAGCGATAGCCCCTGCCATGCACCCCATGAGATACCGCTAGTTAGTATACCATAGCTGGTGGTTGCTTGGGCCCATTCATGTTGTTCTCTTTCTACAAGAAATAAAAAAATGATGACAATAGAAAACCGGAATTCCAAACTATAATTTAAATTCCAAGGTTGGACGAGGATGCCCAAGCCACGCTACAAACCAGGCCGACATTGGCCAGTTTTTGCAAGTTGGTTTCTAGTTGTCACCGGCTGGCCCAATCCATGGAGAGCTGTGATGTCTTTCAAAGAACATGTCCATCGTTTCAGCCAATCTCATTAATTCCATAGCTTTCTGGTTCATGATCACCATTTCTTCGCTCTAATTTTCCCCAACCTAGCAAAGTATATTAGGACACTTTTTACCCTCTCTATTCATATGGATGACTTTCCATGTAATTTTGTGAAAACAAAGCAAAATTCTGGAATCAGAGCATAAGGAATATTTTTTATGACACAAATGATTTCAGGTTATACTTTTGCATAGCTTTTCTTGAATCTCTCCTTCCATAGACTAGAGATACTCGATGTATTACAGCCTGAGGTGAGCTGAACAATTTTTAACCGTCCAATTAGGATAGTTAAAAGAAGGTTGTGCACTTGTGGCCTAGTTAATTAATGCCTGCACCTTGAGTGTAAGAGATCATGGGTGTAAAGGGAACTTCTCTTTTCCATTATTTGATTAATTTTCTGTTATTTTGCTACAGAAATCTGAGCTGTTAGGTAAGGGATGACAGAGATACAGGATTAATGATCATCAAGAACAGAGTAAGATCCCATCCAATATTTTTGACACTTGGGACACTAATGCAACTAGTGAGATAGTAACCAAGGCGTGCCAATCACTTTCAATACAGCAGTTCGGGTGACCGAGCCATTTGCCGACCTACCTAATAAGCTTGAACCGAGCCGAGCATCTGGTGAAGTTGTTTGGTTAGCTAAGATGCTGAGCAATGGGCCGAGCCGAATAAGGAGGATGAAAACCATTGGGTTGACTCCACCAAAGATGAAACCAAACCACAAATAGGTAGGCTATCCTAGAAAATCAGAGGCAATGTCGAAAAGGAAATTGCCCAAGTTATAGGTGAACAGAATAAACGTGACCTAAAGAATAGACAAACTAGAAAGGAAGCCTCAGGTGGCTCCAATACAAATGGCGAAGGATCCAGCTAAAGTCAAGGTGTGCCACCTTGCACCGCCAATAGCAAAACCCTGGAAAAGGGTATAGTCGACTATAAAATACCAAGAAAAGCTTAAGTCTAAGATATGCACTCCCTTCTTTGAAATTCTTTTGCTTATTCTCATAAATCCTTACTGACTTAAGCATCAGAGTACCTCCGACCGGTTCACTTTAGTTTGCTCATTTTACAGGTAAAGAAGGTGTTGTTCATTTGTGTTTCTGAATGAAACCCTAGTCTCAGGTTCCATACCACTCTTGGTCAAGGGTACGAGGTTGTTATCAAATACAATTGGCGTCGTCTGTGAGAACGCAAACAAAAACAGTCATGTCAAATTTGTGAAGCACACTTGGATCACCACGCAACAACCAAGGGTTCAATGAATATGACCCCGTGCACAATTACCAAGTCTCCCTACTGTCAGATAGCAATATTAGGGAAGACGCGGCCAAAAGCTCAAATGAGGATCATAAAGATCCCAATAACGTATCCTCAAAAGGTATCATCCTCGAGATGATGCCTGACAAGACAATACACAACCAGAGGGTTTCCCACGTATCGATAGGGAGGTCTCTACCTTTATTAAACTCGTCCAATTTCTCCAGAACCAATTGGATGCTCTTGATGTTATGCTGAAGAGATCCCAAGAGGAAGAGGAGAAACGGAGTTAGGAAAATGAGGCATTAAGATAGGCCTTGTGGAGATCAAGGGACCTAGATGTTCCCGAGGAGTCCGATCACCAGATAACTAGAGTAAAGGGTGAACTCTCCCATGCCGATCCTAATCCTAACCTGAATAGATATGGGGGCAAACAGAGAGATGATGCCCATGACAGGAGCAATAAGAGAAAATATGCTTAAGTAGAGGATCAGGAAAATACCTGGAGACGTTTTATTACCAAAGAACTTGATAGCAGATTAACACGACTAGAGCAGAAATGAGCTAGGGAATTAGCTAGAAGGGAAACTGGTGAGTACTTTAGGGGAATGGAATCTCTCCCTTCGCCAGAAGGATAGAAAGGGAAAGGATCCTAAGCAAGTTCATAGTCCCGAATGTCAAACTAAATGATGGAAAGACCGATTCAACTATACATATTCATCACTACAAGCAATTGATGGCAGTCCATAGGAAGAACAAAGTACTCCTGTGCACAATGTTCCCCAACAATTTGGGCAAGCCAATTTTCAAATGGTATGCTGACTTTCCCAAGAATTCTATTGATAGTTGGCTTCAGTTGGCCGATCAATTCATGGCTCAGTTTATTACCAGTAGCCGGCATCCAAAAGACATCAAAGCATTGCTCTCCATGAAGAATAAGCATGGTAAGACGTTGCGCGAATACACTCATTGTCTAGAGATAGAGAATTACAGCCTAGAGATAACGATGGCATCATTCAAAATCAGACTTCTAAAATACAATCAATTGTATCAGTCCTTGACTAGACGCCTCGTTATTGACATGCAAGAATTGATGGTCAGAGTTGAGAATTATGCCAAGGTCGACAATGAGATCGATAGGGAAATCGATAGAGACCAGTCGACTAAAAAGAAGAATGGGAGAGAGAGACCTGGCCAACCCTGTCCAGGAGGCAAAGGAAAGGAGAAGGAAGGATTCTCACCTCGTTTGTGATTCTCTAGAGTAAATACCGTGTTCAAGGATCCCTTTTATAGGATCTTGTCCTAGATCAAGGAAAACCCTATTTTAAGTGGCCAAACAAGCTAGGCAGAGATCCAGAAAAAGGAACCCTAATCTAAGGTGCTCTTATGATCATGGCACCGGGCACATGATACAAAATTGTCACTCTCTCAAGTAGCATTTGGAAGAGCTCCTTCGAGATAGTCATCTTTACTAGTTTATCGACGAGGAACAGACCAAGATAGAGGACGGTGGTAAAAGAGAGGCAACTCGGGGTCAGGCCCAAGACCCTGTTAGGGTAATTGATGTGATCCATGAGGCAACCGACCAAAGCATGACAAAAAATAAAGCTTCTGGGGCGTACATTCAGAAAGCTGCATAGACAAGGGAGATCTGTTAGGTCAGCACTATGACTGAGCAGATCAACAACAAATCATGTGTCGATCAGTTTAAGAGGATGATCAACTTTTTTGATAGTGACTTGGTTGGAATTTATCACCCTCATAATGACATTTTGATCTTAACCCTCAGGATAGAAAACTACGATGTGAAAAGGGTTCTTATAGACCAATGAAGTTCCTCGAAAATCATGTACTCCAGCTTATTTTGGAAGCTCAGCCTAAAGGAAGATGACCTTAAATCGGCCAATACACCACTGATGGGGTTTAAGTGATAAAATAGTCCTGCCAAAAAGGAAGATAACCCTACCGGTCTGAGCTGGACTAGTTAGAACAATGACCGAATTTTTGGTCATCAAAACAGATTCAGCCTATAATGCCATCATTGGGCGTACCTGGCTGCATGAGATGAAAGCGATCCCACCAACCTACCACAAGATCTTAAGGTTCCCATAAGATAAATAAATTATTAATATCCAAGGAAACCAAGTCAGTGCGAGGACTTGTCTCTTTGCCCCCAAGTTAGCCATAAAATAACAATCAAAGTTTGATTAGGCTTAGAGGAGCCTGTGAAGAGCCCAACCGAACACGGTGCAGAGGATCTGTAGACCATGTACTTGGAAGAGGGAAACTCTGAAAAATTCTTCTTGTTTGGATCCTCACTATCACAGTAGGAAAAAGAAAGCTCTGGAGTTCCTCTTAAAGAGGAAGATTGATGTGTTAGCCTAGACCCCTTGCAAGATGCAAGGAATCTACCCTAAGGTCATTTTCCATCATCTGGATGTTGATTTAAGCTGTAAATCAATCAAACAGAAGTAGCGAAGGTCGGCCGCTCAACATATGGAAGACGTCAAAGAAAAGGTCGGTAAATTGCTAGAGGCACGCTCGATGAGGGGGTGGAATATCTGGTTTGGATATCTAATACTATGGTAGTTAAAAAAAGAACGGAAAATAGAGAGTCTTCATGGACTTCATAGACCTCAACAAAAGCATGCCCCAAAGATAATTTTCGTTTGCCAAAGATCAATCAATTGGTTAATGCCCACATCAAGGCACGAGCGGATAAGCTTCCTTGATGCTTACATGGGTTATCATCAGATCCCCCTCTTTGAGCTAGACAGGAGAAGACCTCATTTATCATACCACTGGGGGTGTACTGTTACAAGGTAATGTCGTTTGGGCTAAAGAATGTAGAAGCGACCTACCAAAGGTTCGTCACTAGAATGTTCAAAGGGATGCTTGGAAGTACAATAGAAGTGTATATAGATGATATGCTTGTGAAAATCCATAAAGCATCTGACCATCTCGCAGACTTGCAGATAACCTTTGATGTACTTCGAGAATAGAGAATGAGGCTTAATGTCTCAAACAAGTTTCACAAACGAGGAATCGAGGTCAATCCCAATCAATTCAAAGCAATAATTAAAATTCAATCTCCAAGGATAGTGAAGGAAATGCCAAAACTAAAAGGGATGGCTACCGTGCTTAATAGATTCATAACTAGGTCATCTAACAAAGTGTAAACCATTTTTCCAAGCATTAAAGCAAAAAAAAGGTGAAATTTGGATGCAGGAGTGCGAGGAAGCCTTTAAGAATCTAAAATCATACCTAGAAAAACCACCATTACTATTAACTCCAAAAGAGGGCGAACAACTATACTTGTATGTAGCAATCTCCGAGCATGCTGTAAATGGGGAACCAATGAAGAAATCCAATAGGGAGATGAAATTGGTCTATTATGTTAGCAAAACCCTCCTCGACACAGAACTAGGTATCTACCATTGGAAAACCTCGTCCTAGCCCTGGTCAGTTTAGCGAGGAAACTAAGGCATTATCTCCAAGGTCATAGGGTCACAATTCTAACCAATAAACCTCTAAAGGCCTTACGCAAAAGAGTCGACCTGTCGAGCAGAGTATCCAAATAGGCGGTGGAGATTAGTGAGTATGATATCAACTTCGAACTACGAATTGTGATTAAAGGACAAGTGGTCGTTGAATTTTTGACTAAATTTACCCCTGGAGAAAAGATCACTGTCAAATATCAGAAGGCTCCAAGTACCTTGGAATCTGAAGTTGGGGAAATGGTAGTCGAACATAAAGCCTTGGACCCTAAAAGTACGAACTCCCCAAAAAATTGGAATTTGTATGTGGATGGCTCATCAACCACAAAAGAGTTGGGGTGGGGATAATCTTCGAATCTCCTGAAGGAGGCATACTAGAAAAGGCTGTAAGGCTGGACTTCGACGCATCAAACAATAAGGTAGAGTACAAGGCCCTATTAGTATGGCCTTCTCCATCCCATCCTTGAAAGTCTCGTTTTCTCGAGCTTTGGATTTAGCTTGAAAGGCTTCACATTCTTTGAGGAGAAAGCGTGATCCTCTTGGGTCTGGGAAATCTCGCGGGAGACCACCGCCTCCAAAGACTTCAAATCATCATTCAGAGATTTCAAATGATCTCTCTCCTCCTTCAGCTCAGTTATTTGGGTTATAGATAGCCTACTTGATGGCCTTATCCTTCTTCATAATTCGTGCCCCGGCCTCATGAACACACTGGAGACCCTACAAAGGAGCTGATACTTAGAAAAAATTAAAAAAAAATAGAGAGAAACAATTAAGAGATAATGTATTGTACCAACACCATCTACTAGATGGCATTTCAAGTGATCTTATCGTCGGTCATTTTCTCATTGGAAGCTAGATCACGGGGGAGAATCACCCCCCGAGCAATCCCAATTGCCACATTCATGTCCTTCACTACCAAATCGCACACGGTGATTTCCCTCCTTTAGAATTCAAAGTAGGGTGAAAGACATAAACCACTTCTTCAACGTGGTCAAATGGATCACTCTCTTCAAACCTTCTCTTCTTGGCGACATGTTTGCATAACCTATTGATAACAGTTGACAAGTCCTCATCTCTTCCCTAGAGGGAGATTTCTTAGTAGGGATTGGAGACAGGGGAACTGTGAGTGTTGGATTTTTAGGGATGTCGGACTGGGGACTTAGGGAGACATCAACCGGAACAAGCATGGGTACAAGCTTGCTCGAAGTTGGTCGAGCAAGTTCATTATGAGGGGAGACTTGGGGTATAGGCCGACTAGTGGGTACAGAAGGAGCAATGTTAGAGGTACCAACCTGGTTCAGAAAGTCAAGAAAATTCATTACATGCCTACCTCTTCAGAAATTGAAGAGCTCAACCTCTTACGAGACCGAGGAGTTGAAGCACGCCCCTAAATGCTTCTCAGTCTTCAGCAAAGCTCGTGTTGGGATGATTTGAAATAGCGATGAAAGAGTGATAGGTCAGAGTATAGCTGAGGAGAACATGAGCAGATCAGCACAAGAGGTCGTTTCGGGACCTGATCTTCTTCAAATCTTCTATATTCACTGATCGCTCAAGAACCTTACCCTTAACAGTTTCACTTGGAAGGAACACAATACTTCAAAAGCATAAAGTAAGTGAAGGAAAATTAGCTACAAAGTCATAAAATAAATATCTGATGCACTCTCTTCAAATGGGCATTGATAGTGAGGTTCTTCGTCAGCTTTATTCTCCCATTACCTAGAAACAAAGATGATGTTGTTTTCGTAACCCTTGTTTGAGTCAGGAAGGTAGGTGACTAGGTAGAGTCCCTTCTTCCTCACTATGAAGTAATAGTTATTGCTATCACTCACCGGTTTAATGATGTAGCAGTAAAGGATCTCCCACAACCCCAAGTCAAACTTTAGGAGGTTGTTCAGTGCAACTACCCATATCAAAATTTTGAAAAAGTTGGGGCAGCACTAAACGGGGCACAACTTCACAGCTGAAAGAACCCATAGAAGATGAGGATGGAAGGGGAATCTTACGCCATCCTCAGTAATAGCTCTGATGTGAATGGGGATCGATTCCCTGGAGCCAAGAAGAGGCTCACCCTTACTAGCCACCAGAATGTTAACATCATTTAGAATGTTTTACTTGGTCATGAAGCTAGGAATTTTTTCTTTGGTTAAGGAAGCCATGGAAAAGCAGTAACAAACAAGCAATAAGTTGAAAGAGAAAAGCTTCAGAAAACTTCAAGGACGTAACAATGGAGAAAGTAAAATAGAAATTAGAAAGGTGACCCTTTAAAAAGAAAGGGAGAGGCGACAAAGAAATGACGCCTGAAACTCAAAGGACGTGCATTAAATACAACTGCTATTTTTGCAATATAAAGGACATGCACAATGCACTTTTGAGGGAAAAAATGCATAAAATTTAATAAAGGTATGCTTGGAGGCATAAAACGTCAGCCTACATGTGCCACGTAACAGACATTCTCTAGGGGCAAGTGAAAGGGCGCAGGATGACTACGAATGATTAGACCATTTAGTGATTCCAATTTACATTGGACCATGATCAATAGAAGCATGTGAAAATGAACACTTGGTGAAAAGGCATTGATAGACCAAAAGTCTCTATCATAATAGCAGTTTGGGTGACCGAGCCATAGTTCGACCTTCCTAATAAACTTGAATTAAGCCGCACAACTGGTGAAGTTGTTCAATTAGCTAAGATTCCGAGCAATGGGTCGAGCCAAGTAAAGAGAATGGAAACCATGTTGACTCCGCCAAAGATGAAATCAAACCAGAAATAGATAGATTATCCCAGAAAATTAGAGGCAATATTGATAAGGAAGTTTTCTAAGTTATTGACGAACAGAATAAACGTAACCTAAAGAATAGACAAGCCAGAAAGGAAGCCTAAGGTGGCCCCAAAACAAATGGCGAAGGAATCAGCTAAAGTGAAGGTGTGCCACTTTGCACCATTAATATCAAAACCCTAGAAGAGGGTATAGACCACTATAAACACCAGAAAAAGCTTAAGTCTAAGGTATGCACTCCCTTCCCCACAATTCTTTTGTGCATTCTCAAAAATCCTTATTGACTTAAGTATCGGAGTGCGTCTGATTGGTCCACCACCCAGTCCCTAGCAGTTTCTCATTTTGCAGGTAAAAATTTGTGCTTCTCAATGAAACCCTACTCTCAAGTTCCATACCACTCTTGGTCAAGGTATGAGGTTTTTATCATCTACAAATACATAGTGGGTGATTCAAACAAATAAAAAAAATTGTTTGAGGAATCTAGATCTACTTAGAATAGTAGCTTCTGGTTCTAAGAACTAGAGGTAGAATCTAGTCGATAAAAGCAAACTTCTGGGCCAAAAAGAGCCAAAAAATTGTGGGCACCCCTACTTGAGCCTTATGGAAAATTAAAGTGCAAGGGGAGAAATTTGACTTTGAGACCTCCCATATCATGGAGGAGAACTGCAAGGGGAGGCAGCCTAAGAAATTGATGTTTGGTAGTCTGGTATAGAACGAGAAATAACAATTACTGTATTTTCATTTTTATTATTTATTTAGAATAAGAGTTAATTTAGGAATATTCTATAGTGACTCACTGCTTAAACCATATCAATTTTCCTACACTATGAGAAATGTGTATTTTATTTATTTTAGTAACTTTCCTAAGGCTAGAGATTTAGATAGGTTTTGAAAACCTTTAGAGGTTTGGGGATGCCTATAAATTCCCTATGTACCACAAGTTTTAATAAATCAATTGAATAATATCATATTTTAAAAGTTTTTTCTTGTTTTTCTGTTTGGATTCAGAGTGTTTGTGCTTTAGACATGAAAAAACAGTGATTTCTTTGTATTCTTGTTTACTCCTGCATCAATTGGTATCAGAGTTTGGACTGACTTGACATGATTTCTAATCAACGACAACTTTTCCATGATGGTGATTATGGGGGAAGGGTTATTCTATTCGAATTCTTGGACTTTTATCAAAGACAACAACAAAAATTCCAACAGGTCTAGCAATCTTTGTAGAAACTACCAATTATAGTTGCTCAGTTGATGTTGGGTCAAAACTAGGATCACAATCGATATAGGTGCAGAATGGCGTCATACTCATGGTCAACCTATTCTAAAACTATAATCTTATCTATCCTATAAGATAGTGTGTTTGTGGTACAACTATCGGAGTGTCACCTATTGCATATTTCAACGATGTTGAAGAATATGATGTATATCGATGTATGAGGTAAAAAAGGGAGCTTGGATTGGGACAATCTACTCGAGATAATAATGGGTTACAATATTTTTCGTCATTTAATGATTATTCTGCGCATCAAGTTTCATATCAAATACCCATGAATGTGGATTTTGTTGGGCACTCAATATTGCATATTTCATGATTTAATCCATTCATTCTATGCATTGATTTGCTGTTTAATTCTTAAAATTATGATGTAATTTGATTAATGGTATGAATGTGTGTCTATAGGTGCAAACAAGAGAAGAAGAAGTGAAGGGGATTCAATGGAAGTATCATGGGAAGGCATAGCAATGAGAAGGAAGTGAACCAGGAAGAGCAAAGCAAGAAAATCACAAATACCCTGTTGTACTAGTTCAACTTGTACAAGTTCATCAAGCTGCAGAACTTCTTTGTATCAGTTCATCCTTCTTTGTACCGGTTCATCGAGTTATAGAAGTTTATCAGAGGTTCATCAAAAGTTCATCAGGAAATCAACGAACCGGTTGGTCAAAAGCTTTGTACCGGTTCATGAGATTTCAAAACTTTTGTAGAAGTACATCAAAGATGTGATGAACCGGTTCGTCAACCCTTTGAATCAATTCATATACACACATATATGGCACACAAGTCTCGAGCTCCTATCTGGATACCGTGGGATCACTCTTATTCAATCCCACACTTAAAGGGGAGGCTACCTATCTCTAAGGTCTTATTTTTTATTGGATGAATGTGTCATCCTATTTTTTATCCTCGTTAAATATCTTTGGATCAAATTTAAGTGTCATTATTTTTCATTAGTTATTCCAAAAATTATTTTATTTTAACTAAGTCCTTATTACCTATTTTTATTCTAAAATATTATTTCGTTTATTTTGCCACAATACACGGTATCGAGTCAAGGTTACGTCAGAGGTAGGGTTTACTTTATTTTTTACTGTCATTGATGCATTTCATGCATGTTTGGGGGCTTCATATCAAATCTATTTTAATTATATAATGTAATATTATATCCCTTTAATCATGGGGTCGAACTTGGGTTTTATAAATAAATCATGATCATGCACATGTTATATTTTTTTTTTTATATCGAGACCCTAATTATCTTGTGAAACCAAGGTGCATATAAAATATATTTTTTTTGATTATTTATTTAGTGTTTGATTTTCTACTTGATATTGGGTCTAAATACGATATGATTCTACTTTATGATTTTGATGAAATTATCATGGATGCACATTATCAATAGTTGAGGGTTAATAGACGCGTGGTCCTTGCGAGGATTCATAGGATTCCTACTATTCTTTGGGTTCACGGGTTAGTAATATTAGCTGTCGTTGGTAGCCTGTGTGGCACCACAGGATTCCCAGTAGTGGTGTTCCCAGAAAAACAAGAAGGGCATTGGATTCCCTATGGTGCAAGACCCAAAAGTTTTCTCCGAATGCGGTTCATGCGTGGACCAGAAAATTGACAAATTGATATGATCCATATGTGCTACATTTATTTATTTATTTAATTAATTTGATCTATTCCTGCATTTACTTGTTGTTCAATTATATTATGTATTGTTTTAAAACATTGATATTCATTGATAAACGTTATCCTATTATGCTAGTAAGCTCATCACTATCTAACATTTTTCAGAAATATGAAGCAAGATAGGAGAATAAGCTGGAGAAACGGTGAATAGAGACTGTTACTATTATTTCTCTTTATGTTGTCTCAAGAACTTTTTAGCTGATCAAGTGAGAATTATGTTATCTTTATATAACCATACGCTGAATATGTTAATAATAATAGAGGGAAGGTTATTATGAGTTATGTGTCATTTTATTCTTTAATCACTCGCGGTTATTTTTTTTTTTAAAGAATAAAAAAAATCGGGACATGACAATGGGTACACTTTCAAAGTTGATGGACAAAGACTTATGTCATTCTTGAAGGGTTTTTCATCTGAGGAGGTTGTTGAGGATTTAGTTGATCCTGTGTATCAGGATCCTGCTTCTGAGTAATTCTTTTTATTTTATTAGTTAGTTTAAGGGAGTTAGTTTATTTTTTATTTTGTGTAAAGCATTTTGTTGTTTTGCAGCTGGTATTTTTTTTTTTTTTTTGGAGCTCAATGCCAGGTGATTACCTTCACGAGACACCACTCTTCCACTAGAGGTCACCTAGGGGTTTAAATGTTTGTTGCATTTGCTAAATGAAATCATGTACCCAACGAAAGTGGTCTTAGGTTGATTAGTGTTTAATTGAAGTTCACTTTGAATCCTAGGAGTTTGGTAGTTTTGTTGCATGTTGTGTGTTTCAATTAGCATGTTATGTGTTATTGTGTAAATATGTGGTTTAGGCATGTAAATACTATTTAGAAAGTATTGAGTTTATTTAAATAAAAAGAATGAAAAAATCAGAAAATCAGAAAACAGTCTGACGTACCGGTACAACCTGTAACGGTTCATAGGAAAAGTAGAGAGCTATGTACCGGTACAAGCATCCTTGTACCGGTTCATCGATGGTTGACTTTTTTCAGTCTTTAAAATGAGGAGACCGACGATTTTACTCACTTTTCTTGCAAAAACTCTAACTCTCTCCCTATCAAACTCACTCAACTTCCGAAAACACCACCCCATCCCTATCTCTCCCACTAAATCACTCCAAACCACCAAATAATTCCCAAATTTACCCCAACCTTCTCCAAACCCTAGCATTTCAACTATGGCGACAAGGAAATCCTTCACCACCATCACCCATCAGGCATTTTCGTGGTTATGGATGTTTGTTTATGCATTAGCTATGATGGATATGGTTCTCGTAGGCATGGCCAAGACCTGAGGGGCTTCGGCTTCAAGGCCTAAAGCCACTAGGCATGAAAAGGGGAAAGGGAAGGCTACACTGATCGAGGAGGATGAGCTTGAGGCGAGGAAGAGGCATAGGCTCACACATGAGTCTACAATTACCTCGAGAAGAGTGACATGTGAGAGGATGGTTGACAGGCAAAGTTTAGGTAAGAGTACCCCCATGCGGCAAATTGGAGCTCGAAGTCTAGATTTTTTCTTTGAGTCAGTGAATGGGTACATTCTAAACTTCTGTCGTGAGTTTTATTTTGGACTGAAGCTAGTAGATAGTGACTTGATAATTTTGAGGACCATGGTGCGGGGCCGTATTATCGAGGTTACACCCGATAGTATAGCAACATACTTAGGTTACATTAGACCTCATCCTAATGATATTGACTACCCTCACCTTGAGTTTGTTGCCAAGAGCCTTGGGGAGTATGTTGAGAACATGTATGAGCAGTTTACGGGTGAGTTTGTGCAAGGATGTATGATTCCTGATTACAGGACTTTCAAAAAGATCATGCACTACAATGTGTACCCCAAGGGGAATGAGAATAAGCTAAATCTATCCAAGATTAAACTTTTATACAAGTTCATGATGGGATCGAGGATAGACATCGCTCTGTTTATCTAGGTAGTGATGAGGGAGTATATTTTCGCCACGAGGCCAAGGGGCAACATGCCATTCGAACACATGGTCACAGTGATGTGTGAGAAGGTCAGTGTCTGGAAGACTCAGGTTGATCAGGAAAGTCCCCCAGATAAAGGGACTATGAGTGGACGGGGAGAGAAGAAGAGTTTCACTATGTCTAGAGCCCTTAAAGTCTTCACAATAGCCTGTATCATTGATTGATGCGACTGCTCATCCTCCACCTACCTCTAGAGCCATCGTTTCACAGAAAGTGACCCAATTAGAGGAGAGGATGGGAGGCCTGGAGTTTGACATGGCTAATATGAGGGAGATACAGGTGAAGATGGCTAGGGACTTGGAGTTCTCTTCGGGGATACAACGGCAATTGTTTGAGATTCTTGCCCCCTGAGAGGTACTGTTAGGAGTTTTTCCATCTTCCACATCAGCTACTGCCACCATTTCTGCACCTATGGCACCCCCTACCACATCAGAGCTACCTCCAGCTTTTGTCTCAGAACCGAGATATACTGTACAGGAGATAGGGAGTAGTAAGGATGAGGAGGGTGATGATGCTGAGTCTGATTCTTAGGAGCAAGATGAGGGTTCTAAGTAGTTTGTTAGGTTTAGGATGATTTATAGTTATCTTTGTTGTTTATTAGGAAATTGTCTAGATGGGTTTTGTAATAGCTTAGGACAGAAAACCTTTAGTTTTTGTCCAGAGGAGGTTGTATTTTCGTCTTTTGTACCCATTACCAGTTGATATATATATATATATATATATATATATGACATCTTTTTGACTTCATGGTGTTTTTAAAAATCTTTGTTATGTGTTTGTTGTGTATAAGAGTTGTGTAAGGAATGTATGGTGAATATAATTGTGTGTGGGATTGATGAATGGATAAAGACATAATTTTCTATGTGTGGTTTGCTAGGGACTAGCAAAGCTTAAGTTGGGGGGGGGGGGGGGGGGGGGGGGGGTGTTTGGCACTCAATATTACATATTTTATGATTTAATAAATTCATTCTATGTATTGATTTGATTAATGGTATAAATTTGTGTCTATAGGTACAAAGAAGAGAACAATAAATGGAGGGGATTCAATGGAAGTATCATGGGAAGGCATAGCAATGAGAAGGAAGTGAACCAGGAAGAGCAAAGCAGGAAAATCAGGAAGACCCTGATGTACCAGAACAACTTGTACTGGTTCATTAGGCTGCAAAAGTTCATTGTACCTATTCATCCTTCTTTGTATTGGTTCATTGAGTTATAGAAGTTTATCAGAGGTTTATCAGAAGTTCATCAAGAAATCGATGAACCAGTTCGTCAAAAGCTTTGTATTGGTTCATGAGGTTTCAAAAGTTTTGTAGAAGTTAATCAGAGATGTGATGAACCAGTTCGTCAACCCTTTGTACCGGTTCATATACACTTATATACGATGCACAAGTCTCGAGCTCTCATTCGGATGTCGTGGTATCACTTTTATTCACTCCCACACTCAAGGGGAGGCTACCTATCTCTAAGGTCCTATTTTTGATTGGATGAATACGTCGTCCAAAGCTTCACGAGGGGAACCCGATTGGACAGCGTTGACGGAGGAAACTTCTTCGACACGCATCCACCACCCACACCACACTCCTTGGCCAATGAAGGAGGAGGAAGGAATGCTATATATACCTACATTCTTACATACCAGAGAGTCTTATGCTTACCTTAGTTTGTAGTTTAGAGTTCTAGCTTTGGTTTCAAGTTGCCGAGTTTCGGAGAAGATAACTGGAGAGTTTATTTTCTAAGTTTGTTTTGTATTGTTTGTATTGCATTTGAACTTAGCATTTTGAATCAAATATGGTTGAGGTTATTACTTTCAATCTTCTTGTTCCTTTGGTTTTACATGTTGTTTATCGCCAATTTCGGTTTAATAGGTTTTTCTTCTAGCTAAGTTTCGGCGCGATTCAAGGGATGATTCTTATTTATAATCAACATTAAGAATTCTCTAATGTGTTGTAACCATGTAATATGCTTTGGAGATGGTAAAAATCACTTTTGAAAACTAGTGTTTATGTGTACACTTTGATTTTTCGTCAACGGTTCTTCCAGCACGAGGAATGCTCAGGGTTCATATATATAGCTAAGTATTTATCATTCTTGCTTTCATTACCTGTCTTCAAAGCAATATAGTGTTCAAAATTGATTTTAATTAAATATTTTTCTTCCAAGTGAATTTGATTATGAACTTGGACGAGTTATAAAAGAGAATTGATAAGCTTTATTATGATGAGATGATTCCTGAGAATTGGTTGACTGTTTTTCATTTGAGTCCACTACAATAGTTACTACTCTCACCATTTTCCACAAAACCAAAAAAAAATTATTTCTCTATGCAAACACATTCACCATTCAAATTACCATTTATCCTTTAGGATACGACCTTAAAATTTCTGAGTTACTACACTGCACATACTTCCTATGCTTGGGAAAATACATTGCAAATACATCGAAGGTGTGAACATATTATTGAAAGAAATCGACACGCAGATTTTTCAAGCACCTGGAGGTATTAGGAAAGTGATGATAAAAAAGTTGATTCAAGTATTTCCACATTTAAAAATTATGCAAGTTCACAAAAGATAAAAAAATGAAAGTTACGAAGACTCAAAAATTAATGGTGATGATGAGATCGAATAGATATATGGTAATGTTGGGAAGTCGCTTGAAAGTTACCAAGAGAAAAATATCGAGAAAAAAAAAAAAAAAAGATAAACAAAGAAAGATGCAGTTATTGATGATGCTCCAGTCACTGTACACGAATCTAATCATCGGTGCTTGATGAAATTTTTGAAAAGGACAAAAGTTGTGAAGAAAAATCATAAATGATGGCAATTTTCACATTATTTTGTTAACTGACATAATAATTCAAGGGAACACGGTGAATTTATCTAAGTATACCCACATATCGAGAAGGTTTTAGACAAGTTAATTTCATGAAGTTATCTAAATAGTTTTAGTTACTGAAAAAGATCAGAAATACTACAGAATCTTACACAATAAATTTTGTCAGATCCTTGATTCAAAGAGCGGAGGCAAATAAAGACATTATTATCATCTGTGTAGTGCTTGAAAAGAATAATCTCAAGTATAAGGCAAATGAAGATAAATACAGACTTACTTGTTTGAGGTAATAGAAATTTGAGGACAATTTTTTTCAAGAGGGAGGGTCTGATGTAGAACGAGAATTAGCAATTATTCTATCATTATTTTTATTTTTTATTATTTATTTAAAATGAAATTTTAATTATGAATATTCTAGAGTTATTAACTACCTAAATCATGTCAATTTTCTCAATTCATTAGACATGTGTTTTATTTATTTTTAATAACTTTCCAAAAACTATGGATTTAAGTCCGTTTTGAAAACTCCGAAGGGCTTGAGAATTTTTATAAATAGTTTTATATACTACAAGTTCTAATCAATCAATTTATTAATACAACATTTTGATATTTTTTTTTTAAAGTTGTTCTTGCTCTCTATGGATTCAAAGTTGTTCTTTTTCTTTATAATTAAAAACTTTGATTTTTTGTGTGTCCCCGTTTACAAGTGCGTCATACTCCCTCTTCTCAACTCTTGAGCAGTTGATTTAGAAGCCTTGGGCCTGAAGACCAAATGATCAAGTTTGAAGTATAGTTTTCTCTATGTAAGTGGTTTCCAAATTTTCATGAACATTACCCAATTCCAACCCACCCCAAGCCTACAAACTCCAAATCATAGCATAACAAAAGGCCAGAGGCCTCATACCATACCCGTAAAGCCTGCCTTGCTTAGTTCCCCCTCATACCATACCCGTAAAGCCTGCCTTGCTTAGTTCCCCCTCTTATCTCTGTCTCTCTCTCCCCAAAAATATCAGGACGTTAGCAGATAAGCATCCCTTACCCTCCTAGTCTCTCCATCCTAGTACTTACCTTGCCACTCCACCTTCCCAACAAATTTCCTGCACCATGCTCTCTCTAATAGTAACCACACCCAAACCCTTCTCTCTCTACACCCCTTTCCTCCCCCATCACCCACTTCCGCTCTCTCTCCACTCTCCCTCCGCCCACAGACCCCCTCTCCCAAAACCCATCTCAGCCATCATCACCCCACGAAACCCATCACCCCAGCAACAGCAACAACAGCTCTACCAACCCTTCAAGCCTCCCCCATCCCCTCTCCCCTCCAAGTTCCGCTCTCTCGACACCAAGGGCCGCATCGAAATCCTCGCCAACCGTCTAGGAGTGTGGTATGAATACGCCCCTCTCATCCCCTCCCTCGCCCAGGAAGGTTTCTTAGCTCCCACCATTGAAGAGCTCACTGGCATCTCCGGTGTTGAACAGAACCGCCTCATCGTCGCCACCCAGGTACGCGACTCTCTCTGCCAATCCAAACTTGACCCAGAAATACTCGCTTTTTTCGACATTGGTGGTGCTGAATTGTTATATGAAATTCGACTTTTGAGCGCCACGCAACGCGCTGCGGCGGCGCGTTACGTGGTGGAGAACAAATTGGATGCAAAGGGTGCTCGGGAGGTTGCTCGCGCCATGAAGGATTTTCCTCGTAGGCGTGGAGATCAAGGTTGGGATAGCTTCGATTATACTCTCCCTGGTGATTGTTTATCTTTTATGTACTATAGGCAAGCTCTTGAGCATCAAAATTCTATTGAATTGAGGAAAACTGGGTTGGAAAAGGCACTTGAAGTGGGGGCTTCTGAGAATGCGAAGAAAAGGGTTCTGAAGGAATTGGAGGGGAAGGATGGAGAGGGGGGAGAGGGAAAAGTTGAGGTTGAGGCTGGGGTGAGAGTGCCAGTGGTGAGGATGCAAGTGGGGGAGGTGGCAGAGGCAACGGTAGTGGCAGTTTTTCCGGTTTGCAGGGCAGAGGAGAGGGAGAGGGAGGTGGAGGAGGCGCCGTGGGAGTGTGCACAGGAAGGAGAGTTTGGAATGGTGGTGGCGGAGAAGGGGTGGAGGAGATGGGTGGTGTTGCCGGGGTGGGAGCCAGTGGCAGGGCTAAGGAGAGGGGGAGTGGTGGTGGCGTTTAAGGATGCACGGGTTCTGCCATGGAGAGTGAATAGGTGGTATAAGGAAGAGGCTATTCTGGTGGTGGCGGATAGGGGGAGGAAGGAGGTGGTGGCAGATGATGGGTTTTATTTGGTGATTGGTGGTGGCAATGGTGGTGATGATGGATTGAAGGTGGAGAAAGGATTGGCATTGAAGGAAATGGGTGTAAAAGAGTGTTTGGGAACTGTTGTATTGGTTGTTAGGCCACCAAAAGAAGAAACTGATAATCAGTTAAGTGACGAAGATTGGGAGTGAAAGGAAGCTGTTATAGTGATGGGATGTTAATCTTTTTGATTATGTTGAGTATTCAAATTTGAAGACCTTTGTCTTAATTCCTTGTCCAAGGACGCTTCAAAGCCGCCAAACAATGTATCTTTCAGTAGAGAATTGCTTGGAAGTTTGATTGTTCTTCAAATAGTGAATTCTTTGCATCATTCACGGCCAACTAATAGCTTTGCAAATTGTATGTGGAGTGCATCTCAACGGAGAGCCTAGGGTATGAGGTTTGGAATCTCTTTCAACCAAGGTAAAATAGCGACGTTTCTAGGGTTTTAACTTTCTGATATGTATGCTAAAAGACAACGAAATGAAACTTGATACAAGCATTGTACTTATTTCTTTTACAGAAGGTTATTGGTAGTAATATGTTTTGAGGTTCAGAGAATACGAATACGTATTTATCTATCACACTGCTGAATTATTTTTGGATGCTATATGTGTTCCACTATCTTTGAAATGTTAATTGTTCATGTACTATTTTCCCATCTTTCGGTTCACCATTAGAATTTATACCAGCTTGGGAGTATGAATGTGCATTTTTTATTACAATATATGTTGCTTAATATGTGTTGATGTTAGCAATACTACAATTATCAAACTTACTCAGATTGTGCTGTATCTACATGGATGTGTGAGGCATTCTGGATTGGTTTTGTACATGGGATTAAATTGTGGTTGGCATTGGAGGAAGTGGGAAAAACTTAAATGAATGCATTAAATCTATACAACTTGGTAGGCTGACATTGACTTGGGAGTTTCAGTATATATATATATGTGTGTGTGTGTGTGTGTGTGTATCTACTACTGTAGTTGTCGGAAGACGTATCGTTTTTAAAAAATAGTGTATCGTATTGTGTATCTTAAAATATGTGCAATTTTAAATATTATATATATATATATAAATGTGTATCTACTACTGTAGTTGTCGGAAGACGTATCGTTTTTCAAAAATAGTGTATCGTATTGTGTATCTTAAAATATGTGCAATTTTAAATAATTATTAATAATATATATATATATATATATACACACACACACACATACCTTTGTAAAAAAATTATAGACTCAAAATAACATAGCATTTTATTAATATTCCACTAAGTATTCAAGTTCCCAACATAGTTCAATAATATTAAAATGCAAAGACCTCTAATTCAAACTTCTAACATCAACTTCTTTAACAACCTTAATATTAATTAGGAATTTTAAATTCAATTGAACAGCATTAACAGCGGACTTTATTTTTTTTTAAACCATAGCCACTGAAACAATGTTGTTTCACTGGCTAGTGATTACAAAATAAGTCCTATTGGGAAACGATATCATTTCAGCCCCAAAAAACGAAAAAAAAATTAAAAAAACAGAATCTTCACATATCGTGTCGTGTATTACAAGCAGAAAAAGCTTTATTAGACTGGTTTTAACTCACGTTAGAGTGTTACTCGACTTGAGATTTAGTGTTTTATTTTATCATTCGCAAGGTATCTTTGGCGAACTTCTTGTACCTAGATTTACATGTTTCTATTGTTTTTAGTTTTTTCTAATTTTCCTCATTAGGAAGTTATGGAATCTATAGTTGTTCTTTTTCTTCTGATCAAGCAGAGTCATGGGGACACAGATTGACTTGGTTCTAGCTTATGGTGGGTGAAAATTATTTATCATTTTTTCTCATACATTTCGTTGTTTTTTGTTGGGGGGGGGGGGGGGGGGGGGGGGGGGGGGGGGTGGGGTTTAGCACTTAGCAGGTTCCCTCATTTTTGCTTTTTGACTTGTGGGTTATCAACGTTCATTTTGCTTGTCTGGAGTTCTACTGGCTGGTATGGTTTCTGCTGGTAATTAGGTTGAGTTTTCCAAACTGTAGAAATGTAGAGGTAATGCTTTGCAATTAAGCTGTCGTGCTAAGTTGCTAAGTGAATAAATAGTCCAACAAGCCACTGCATCCCTATTGTCGGATTGGAGCTCTTTTGGAACTTACAGCACACTTATGCATGCATAGGAAAGTACTGGCATGTTGTTGGAGATGTTTCAGAGAAGTTTCGAATTGACACTTGACTGAGGTAAAGAGGGAAAATTTATATACTGACAAAATTCTGGAACACTTAATAGGGTAACGAACAGAAACATTAGGTGAATTTTCTTTTACATTCTCTTCACCTTCTTTACAGCAAAATAAGTTTCTACAAGCATTTGATCCTTCATTCCCGTTTGTTCTGGTTTCTTTCTGGTTGTATCTTGTCACCATCTAGAACAGTATTGATTTCACTTGTTAGAGAGTAGATTAGCCATATAGCTTAATGATATGTTCCGAAATACTTAGTAGCTTTTGTCTCTCATAACATATCATGTTGGTCTGGAGTCGGGCTTAATTCGGTGCCTTAAGAGAGAGTTAAGCTGGCAATTAAACTGGGATGTTTGCAAACTGCGGCAATTTAGACTGTCTACTTTGGAAGCTTAAAAAAGACAGTAAGATCACACTGCTGTATTATTTTCCAGTTGTTGGTCAATGTGTATGGATGTTTCTTGACTTAATACTTCAATTGTATTGAGGAGTATCATAATTTTATTTCCATATATTTTTTTTGTTGGCATCCCTTGGTGCTCTCATTCTGTTGATCATGCCATTTGCAGTAAGGATAAAGGTCACCTAAACTCCTTTTTCACTTCGAAGAAATTTTCTATCCATATTTAGGACTTTCCATGGTGCTTTATTTTGTCTGGGACTGAGTTTTATTCTTCAATCTTTCTAGTAAAACATCTTATATGCGCCTTATCTATACTAGAGCCATTGATCATGTAACGAAGTTAAAATTTCGAATGGTCTGTGGCCACCGGACCACTCTGAGTCTCTGTACCGCTGTTATTGTAAATTGCAGCCTCAATGAGCTTTTCAAATGTGGATTGCCAAGGCAAGACAAACTGATTCCCATCGTTTCAGCAATCTCTAGAGCCCAGGCAATAGTTGTATCACCAGTTAGAATTAACCTATCTTTTCCTCAGTATTTGCTGATTCATCTTCCTGATAAGGTTATCCAGAGGAGATCAGGCGTGACATTTAGGGTGAATTAACCCAGCTTTACTGCATCTCTTCTTTCCTTCCTGGGTTCAAGTACATCTGGAAATGACACCAATTCGATTTGGTTTTGCTCTTCACCCTTCTCCACTGCCGCCAAGACTTGGGACTTGAGAGTGAAGGAGCTGTGTTCACAAATCTTAGCATTACAAATCTTTGCCGGTGGATTCATCACCGGGTTACTGAGCATATTGACAAAGAAATACATATTGTCGATTGTATTTCGGCAAAGAAACTAGGTTGATGCGTTATTGGTTTAGACTGATCATATTAAAAAAAAAAAAGTAATTGTCAATTATAATAGTTATGTTATGAAATTATAAAATTTGAACCCTTTATTTTTATCTTTTGGGTAAATTATATTTAATCTCATAGTTTAAGCTAATGACACTTTCAATAAGTCGTCATTGACGATTTATAGTTGGTGCAGAAGGGGAGTTAACGTCAAGGGTAGTTTAAGTAGTAACAGGGACGAGTTATAAATTCAGACGTCTTAAATTTAATTCTTGACAAATCTTTGAGGTTGAGCCATGAGAAATTTATCAATACTCAAGTCTCGGCGTGGATGGCCTGATTTTGACTGAATTGGGAAAGGGATTAGTCGAGGTGCGTGTAAGTTAACCCGGACATCCCTGATCATTGAAAAAGGGAGGGAGGGGGGATTGCCTGTCAAAGTCAACAAGATAAATATCTGTAAGTAGCCTACCAGATTCGATAAAAAATTCAAACCCATTACAACAAACATCAAACCACATAGAAATATGACAACATGAATTTAGATACTATAAAAACCAAACTCAGGGTTCTAGAACAGTTAAAATCAATACCTACAAAGTTCAAATCAGAAGGAACAACACATTAACGGGGTGAGATCATGACTCTGAGTGCGAGTGTGCCTACACTAACATTGTGAGACCAAGATAGTAAGAGAGATTAAAGAAATTAGTGAGCAGGAGATATGGTTGTCAAAACGTATATCGAAAGATGTATTATTTTTTTTAAATAGTGTATCATGTATTGTAACATATCGTGAATCATAAGATATGTGCGATTTTTATAAAAGATATTAAAAAATACATATACCTATGAAAAAATGTCATAATAACATTTTATTGCACTATAAATTTCTTACATAAAATAATTTAAAAGAGACTACAAGGACCAAAATAAAAAATTGATAATCTAAGTACTTAAATTCTTGAACATAATTTATCAATATCAAATTTATAGAGTTTTAGTTCTAGCATCTAAAGGAGCCAGAGAGGGACACAACACAAGCGAAAATGGTTGAAAAGTCTATTATTTGAAATAGAGTAAAACAATGTGAAATCCTAGGAGCTAATTCACCCCAACATTCTCCACTTGTCCGACTGTTGTTGAGCAGTTTTTAGATATCAAACGAACCTCCCTGAAAAGTAATTTTAATGTGGCCGATTTTCC
Source organism: Ilex aquifolium (assembly GCA_951799425.1). Classification (NCBI taxonomy): domain Eukaryota; kingdom Viridiplantae; phylum Streptophyta; class Magnoliopsida; order Aquifoliales; family Aquifoliaceae; genus Ilex; species Ilex aquifolium. The sequence continues at coordinate 44,906,778 of OX637391.1, read as the reverse complement.
TTCTTTTGCAATCAGTTTCTCTACAGCAACTGTTGCTCTAGCTTATTGTCTACCCTTTCCAAGTGTGATTTCTATGTTTAAATATTTAAATTAAGATTTTTCATTACTAATTAATTCCTATCTACCCCCCAATTTTACGGGAATGATGAGTCATAAATCAAAAATGATTCTTTTTTACCGAATACAGAAAGACTATCTTGTCTATGTATAAAGACAAACAAATCTAGATTAAGTATTTGCTCCTATTTTTATTTTACCCTAATCCAACCTTAAAAGACTTAATCCCATTGATTGAATTTCATTAGTATCAATAACTTCCTCTTGTTTAGAATTCAGAAATCAATAAAAATTTAATAATTGGGATACATCATTTAAGGAATAGAGAATATCGATTCTTTCGCATTTCGATTCAAAATCAGAAATATGAATGACATTCTATCCAATAATTAGACCTTAAATAGAACCCGTTAAAAAAAAAAAAAGCAATTTTTATCCTGATAGAATGGATATGCTCTAGGACGGAAGGATTCAAACCTCCGAATAGCGGAACCAAAGCCTGTTGCCTTACCACTTGGCCACACCTCAATTTCTATTAGACACTAATAAAGAAAAATATTGTTCTTGGTAACAGTTAAATCAAAGAATGTGATTGCATTATAAAGTCGCAATTGAACAAATCAAGCAAACTCGAATTGACGTAATATAAAATCTTTTAACAATCAAACTATTTGCTCTTGAGATGAAATAAATAACAAAAAAAAAAAAAAAAGACTTTTATTTTTTAAAACCCTAGATAGTGAAACAGCATCGTTTCACCACCAAGTGTTTACAAAAACTACTTCCATGTTAAAATGCTTCGTTTTCAGGTTAAAATTCAAAAATAATAATAATAATAATTTATGTTGTCATGTATCAGATGACTCATATGTATAGTCTCGAATCGGTTGCATTGTATCTTATATCGCACGATACAGGGCAAAACTGAAATACTTAAGCAATACGTATTATTTTTTTGATATATCGATAAGTATCATATGATACTAATAACTATAACTGGGAAAGTTTACGAGAGGAGGAGGTGACTGGATTGTAGTGAGGGGATGAACCATAAGGTCAGAGAGATGAAAGATGAGCGCTGCTTTACAGCTACTCTGAGGGCATGGCCTATGAGCCCTTAAGGCCGAGACGGAGTGATTGAGTCTGTGAAACATAGATTCGTTAGACAGAGGAAAAGAGAGCAGAGATTCTTCTCAAAATTCAAAGCTGAAGTGGCAGAATCTTACTATAGAAAGATTGTGACCCGTCAAATCTAATAAACCCGTCCGATTCACACCGGGTTCATATAAACCCACCCGTGTTTTTCACTGGTTTTAGCAGAAACGGTCCAACTATTAAACCAGCTGGTCTAATAGTTAACCTGCCAGTCCAGCCGAGTTTTAAAACACTGATTGTAACAGCTACAAATATGCACTTGCCACAAAGTAAATCTCTTAAACTACGTTCAGCAAGGAAATGTAAAAACTAGGCTTTAACAGCAAAATGTTTAGTCCAAAATTAAGCAGCCCCATGGTAAAGCTCTAAGAGATACATTCAGAAACCAGTAGATCTGTATATTTTACTGAATATGTTATTTTATCTGATCAACAACCATTACATGATAAAACCCTACAGCCAATACATTCATAACATCTACTCCAGAGAGAAAAACAAGCAAACAATAACTATGCAATTGATCCAAACACATCTACACATTATTTGACAAGTATAAGTTCCACAAACCACCACAAAAACTACATTATTATTTTCGGGATAACAGCAAATAAAATTTTTAAGTATTTTGCTCATACAGCTTAAACCAAGCTACTAATCGAGAACTTCCAACTCTCGTAATATATTCAACTCCCATGATAACAAAAAAGGTACATAAATCATCATCTCACTTCATTCTTCCCCCTCAACCATTATCTCATTTTTTCCATCATCAATTATCTTTTATCTGACCACAATCTTCTATCACAACAGTTGATGAAGTCGTCCCACTGTCCGAACCCACCTTTTCCATCTCCTTCACCACACTATATCCATCCACTACCTTCCCAAACACCACATGCTTCCCATCAAGCCAAGTTGTCTTCTCAGTAGTAATGAAGAACTGAGATCCATTAGTATTTTGTCCAGAATTTGCCATCGAAAGAATTCCAGGCACTGTATGTTTTAGCTTAAAGTTCTCGTCTTCAAATTTCATACCATAGATCGACTCACCACCTGTCCCATTACCTTTCGTGAAATCTCCTCCTTGGCACATGAAGTTTGGGATGATGCGGTGAAATATAGATCCCTTGTAATGTAAAGGCTTCCCAGACATTCCAATCCCTTTCTCTCCTGTGCATAGGGCACGGAAATTTTCAGCAGTTTTAGGGGTGACATCTGCAAAGAGCTCCATCACAATTCTGCCAGCTTTCATCTTTCCAATCAATACGTCAAAGAAAACCTTTGGGTTGGCCATTTTCTTATCACAATCTGAAAAGTTACACCATATCTTGGATCTTATAAATAGAATTGCATGAAACTTTAAAGTGCTTAAACAAAACATGAAGCTGGTAATAAGATACAACCTTAGTTATTATTGAGACTTGTGGAATGTGCTAGGAAGTTCAAAGAAACAGACTGATTTGTGCAAAATAAACATCAGAACATAATTGCACATTCTTAGTTAAGCTATTCCTTGATCTCATAGGCAAAATAAAGCAAGAAATATCAGTTCAGAACATCAAACACAATGTAACAGGATATTGGTTGAAAATCTTCTCATCTTTGTTCAATATAAGGCCCAAAACAAACAATAATTTTTACTTCAAAAACATCAATTTTTTGAAGTTAGCTATGAAAATGTATGATCAGTAACGCAGACACATGAAGACAAAATATTCCATCAGACTATTAGATACAACAAAATAAAATCAAGGGCAAAAATCATGGACAGCCACCAACATTTCGCAGAAAAAATATGGCCATCCCCTGAAATTTCAATAGGGGCATTTGGCACAATAACTCCCTCGTATCAATGAGACACCCTTCATCACCAGACAAGATGACATCAACAAATAAAACATGGATATCCGATTTTACCACATTATTCATTGAATACAATCAAATCCCCTCTCTAAAACTATTTTTAACAAAATAAAATTGACCCCACCAGTACCCAGACACCCACATCTTCTCTCTCTCTCTCTCTCTCTCTCTCTCTCTCTCTCTCTCTCTCTCAAACACAAACATACATATTGTTAAACACGTGCACACACACACAAACTGGTTCACAGACCCCTCCCTTGTCCTCAATAGTCTCCTCCCTCCACTCCCCAGCCACCCTGTAGGCACCCCTTGGCAATTCCTCAATCGATAAAATAAGGAGCAGAAAAAAAGATTGGCATGGCATCCAGTTCTTTCGTTCAGCAACACAATCTTCTTAGTTAAGTTTTTTAAAAAGGGATGAGAATTTTTACCCTTGCAGTGGTGGTTGTACTACAATTGCAGAAGTGAGTTTTTGGCATGATGATGAGGTCCCTGGCGATGAAGGTTGTAGCGAAAGGGAAGAGAATAACTCTGCTGAAAAAAAAATGGATTTTGTTGTTGAATTTAGATGATTGGAGATGCCATAAGGTGGCACATTTAGGCGACACAGGTTTCAGAGGCTTTGAAGAGAAGTTCTACGAGGTGGTTGCAAGGGCGGGGGAGGGGTTTGCTGGAGACAGTACTGTTGTTGAAAGGGCGCTCCAGTGACAGAGCGTGTTCGGGGTTACGAACATTTCAAGGGGATGATTGATATTCTTTCTCTGTACGTTTAGTTTTTACATTTGATCTCTTTTGACCAAATTTTATATGATAAATAAGTCATTCATGGTTAAAGTCTCCAATAGGAGTCTCCCTATTATTCTTCGAATGTTAGGGTGTCCAGAGAGCATTTCTGTCGGGAAGTGGCACTGAAATTTACCCTAAAAAAAACACTTTGGGCACACATAAATGAGATACTCCTTTATATTACACAATTGAAACTTACACAAATTAGACATATATATTACACAAAGCAGGGTTTCTCATAGACACCAGTTTCTGAGACAAGCAATTCTTAGAAACTTCCCTTGAAAAGTTCATTACTATTTAGTCTTAACTGAAAGTCCTCTTATCTTGACAACAACTAATCCTAATACTAGTAAAGATCTTACATTTCCACCAAAATAAATCCGCCCCAATTTGCATTTAACTATTTACACGAACACACATTAAAAATGCAACTGCTTTAGGTTTCAAATTATCAAAGGGGGGTCATTGCCAAGTGTAGTCGTAAAACTGTTGTAGAGTAGTAAAAACGCAAAAGGCTACAAACCTTGAGTCGAATATTCGGATATGAGATCAACTACGTCGTTTAGATAATGCCAAACACTAGGATAGTACCCAGTTCACTCCTCCTAGAAACCGTGATTAACAAATAATGACCAATTCTCCTTAAAAAAAATTGTGCATATAGGTTCTATTAAAGCAAATGAGAGAGAAAATGTTCATCCCGCAATGAATCCTCTGGAGAAAATGTTCAAACATACATCAAGAGGGCATTAATATAAGGATTTTTTATATGTTGCACAATTTTTGAGCTCCACAGGCGTTCCAAAACCTACCTGCAAAGCCTTCGATATGTGCTTAACCCATTATTACTACACACAAAATTGCGTGAAACACAGCATTTTACAGGGAGACTACATACCTTCGAGCCGGGGAAGGACGTTTTGCTTCAGTGAGAAGAACGATTGGAGGTTCCACTGTGAAGCGTCTTATTATATATGCACAGAGGCAGGGGTAGGTTTTGTGATTTTAGGGGGTTTAGCCGTTTAGGGTTCTGTTTTGTGTTTTTTTTTTTTTACTTGGTACCCTTGTACTTTGGGATATTTTTATATGGTACCCTTTTATATAGTTGTGTTTCCCCTACTTTTGGAAGAAACAAGTCATAGACGATTCTGAACAAATTGGGTCTGTCATATAAGAGAATTCCAAAATTTTTAAACTAAATCTCAATTTTTGGATCTATTAAAAAAATTTTAATGAACCCGCTGATCCAGCAATTTGCATTGACTTACTGAATAAAATTTGGGAATTATTTTGGCAAGTGTAGCAAGATGAGTTCAGGCTTAAGTCGACTTACAAATTTATAAGAACTGGAAAAAAAAGAAAAAAGAAAAAAAAGTCTATGCAAAACTCTGGGCTTAGACTTAAATATAAAACTATCTAACTTTTTTCAAATTAGATTTTTACTATCAAGGATATCAATGATTTTTCTTTTATACCCTTGATCTGACTCTCAATTGTTAGGGAATTGGACAGAAGATTTGTATCGTGTCAAATTATGAAGTTAAGAGGCTATAAAATTTAATTTAAGGGTTTACTTGAAACATGTGGTATAATTTAGGGAATATTACGTAATTTACTCATAAAATATTGATGTTAAGGCTCAAGTAGAAGAGATAAGTTATTGGTGTGTGATAATTTTTTTGTAAAAATTAGGCCAAAACTCCATTCTAGCGGGGTGCATCTATTCAAAAATTTGACACCAATTCTAACTCCATACCGATTTCGCCTCCGTAGGAGTCGAAGTTTGTCGGAGTCGGGGTTAGAATCGAAATTTCCTATCATTTTGATGTGGTGGAAGGTTCATTCCACCAAATTTTCTATCATTTCCCAAATAGCACGAGATGTCTTGGTCATTCCTATAACAACTGTTGCCTAAGAATCAACATTTAGCACGAGAGGTCGTGTATTTGATCCTCATCGGAATTTATTGTTCCCTAAAACTAGAGGTGGCAATTTTCGACTCAATCCGACGACACGACTCGAATTTGACACGAATTTTATGACACGAACTCGAAAATAACTCGACACGAACTCGAAAATGACCCGACACGCGAACGCGAAATATAAACAGGTCATGTTCGAGTTTAACCCGCCAAACCCGAAATTGACACGATCAACCCGTTTATTTAAAAATTTGACACTTTCCTTGTTTTTTCATTTGTATGGTAATACGAACAACACGAAATTAACACGATCAGCATGTTTAATTAGTATTACAGAAATAAAATATTAATTATTTGTAACTGTTTATTAGACACTGATATAATTATTGTATAAAAAATATATATTTACTCATTATTATTATTATTATTGAGTTAATTTTTAGTTTGTAGAAAAAGAATGAGCATGAGTTCAATTAAGTGAAAATATAATTTTAGTGTTAAATTTTTTTTTCAAAGTTTATGTGGGTCAGCACGAATACGAATACGAACACGACACGAAAATAAATAGGTCAACTCGACACGACACAATTAGTTAAATGGGTTGGGTTAGGGTTGACTAATGTTTAATACGAACCCGTAATGACCCGACACGACTCGATTGTCACCCCTATCTAAAGGTGGAGGCTCTTATATGTACATAGAATTGGATGGGGTCTTCATCTATTATTCAAAATGATTTGGATAGTGTTGACGATCTTAAGAGCTATAAGCTAGAATCAGGTAATAATTATAATTTAGTTGATTTGATTTTACCATTTTGTAACATTAATAATAACTATATCATTGTTTGATTTTATTGTAGATATGGCTGCCAACCCCGTGATGCTTGAGGAGGGTTGATTGACTTGTTGCTATGTGTTATGAAATTATAGGTCTCTGTTAAAATTCTTATGAAACTTTGTGTTGTATTACAGTATTAGAATTGTGTTTTTAGACTCGTTGTTTGTTTGGTTATGAACTCTTTATGATTGGTATTATGGTTTTTATGGACAAACTGTTTTTTGAATTTGATGTTTGAATTGTGTGGCTTTTTTTTTTTTTTTTTTTTTTTATGGTTATGGATACTGGACAGGTTGTTTCATGGTGGTTAAGCTGGATTATGATTTTTAGGGTCTGTTTGGTATGTGGGTTTTGGGGGGTTTTAGAACATGGGTTGGAGAATAAAACCCAACAACCCCATGTTTGGTAAATGCATAGTTAATCCAAGGTTTGAAATTAAGCCCGCATTAAGCCTGGGAATTAAACCCAAGTTCATGGGGTTAATGGGTTTAAGCTAGCAAATGACATTTATACCCTCATATATCCCGTATACGTAAACAAACATGAGTTTGGATTAAATTGGTTAAGGGACACAATAGTCATTTATATACAAATATATTATCATAATAGTCATATATCCGTGCGCATACCAAACATGGGTATGGATGACATTGAATGTTGAATCTCATTTTTTAATCCCATCTTTGGGTTTAGAATGGTTTGGACAAGTCAATCTAAATCCCTCCCAAAAAACCAACCAAACAGTCTTTTGTAGTTTTTGGTTTATAGTTTATGGTTTTTATATTATTCCAACATATTGTTGGTATTGTAATTTACAACAGGTTTAAAAAAATTAAGTAAAGAGTTGGGTTTAGACACCAAATGAGGGACCCTAGTCTAATTAACTATTATTTTATTAGAGTTGGCCCAAATATCAGCAAAGAGTGGCCGATTTTTTTTTTTAAAAATGTGAAAATTAGAACTAAGTATAATATGGGGAACTCTTTTGCCAATAAGAATAGACTCAATCTCTTTGGGTTATTAAGGACACATGTTATATATTTTTTTTGTAAATAGGTCCAATAGTCCATTTACTTTTTTTTATTTCATATTTTAACCTTCAATGGATCACGCACATATTTTCAAGAACTCCTCAATGTTCCTTTAATTTATCTCTCATCTCTCCTCCTTTAATTTATCCGTCTAACTATTTCTCTCTCATCTATCTTCCATTTCATTACTTCTCTCTCTTCTCTCTTTCGTCACTAGGGTTTCAGCCACCCACCATGGCTATTTGTTCTCAACAGCAACTCTCGAAACCATCTCGAGTATCCCAAAATCGACAGCAACTCTCTCTCTCTCTCTATATATATACCTATATATATAAGGCATACATAGTGTCATTATGGGTGTGTCATAGTGACAACCACATTGACACCGTGTATTATGAAAATTTTATCTCATTTTTATTTTTTATTTTTTTGTGTACGTTCTTCTTGTGAGATATACATTTGAGTAACTGTTACTGTCATGGACAGTAACAGTGGTATTGTCACTATCCCGGGGGGACAATAACAGTGGAGTATTTTCACTATCTCAGGATAGTAACGCTTTTGTTATTGTCCTAGACTGCATTACAAAAAATTTATCTCATTTTTTTTTCATATTTTTTTATTCGTTCTTCTTGTGGGATAGATGTTTGAGTAACTGTTACTGTCGTGGACAACAATAGTGGAGTATTTTCATTATCCCATAACAGTAACACATCTGTTATTGTCCTAAACTGTATTATAAAATTTTTATCTCAATTTTTTTTTCACTTTTTTGTATTCGCTCGTCTTGTGGGATAGACATTTGAGTAATTGTTACTGTCATGGATAGTAACAGTGAAATTGTCATTGTTACTGTCATGGACAGTAATAGTGGAATATTTTTACTATCCCAGGACAGTAACAAATCTGTTACTATCCTAGACTGTATTATGAAAATCTTATCTTATTTTTTTTTATTTTTTTGTGTTTGTTATTCTTGTGGGATAAACATTTGAGTAACTATTACTGTTGTGGACAGTAAAAGTGGAGTATTTTCACTATCTCAGGACAATAACACATTTGTTATAGTCCTAGATTGTATTATGAAAATTTTATCTCAAATTTTTTTTTCACTTTTTTGTATTCGTTCATTTTGTGGGATAGATGTTTGAATAAATGTTACTATTGTGGACAGTAACAGCGTCATTGTCAATGTCTTAGTGACAATAACAGTGGAGTATTTTCACTATCCCAAGACAGTAACACAGGCACTGTTGCAGTCATGTGGATAGTAACAATGACGTTGTCAATGTCCTAGGGTCGTGCAGCGGAGAGTTCAAGTGAAGCTATCCATAATATCAAAAAGGGAGTTTTGGCGGAGATGTTTATTGAAAGAAATGAGCATCTAACCATAGTATTGGTTAAGATATAAGTTTCGAGTACTTGACTTTGGGATAGTGGATTAGACTTTGGTGAACCCAAGAGAGGTTCCCTGCAGTTTTTTCTGAGAAGAATTTATGTGTCAACAAATTAGTTTTGTTCTTTATTGTTCGTACATACACACTTTCAATTTGAGCACACACGAGCACTATATGTTTGATGAATTGATTAATTCAATATCCATGGCATACATAGTTGCTTGATTGGGTTTGTACCCATTGGGTTGGGATCATCGTGAGAGATCGAGTGTTAATCAATTAATTGATAAAATCAATACACTAATTTTTATGGGTTAATGGGTCGTTGTGGTTGAAAAAAGTGTTCTCATGTTAGATTGTCATATCATTGTGAGAAGAGGAAATTGTAATAGAATTAGGTTAAAATTAGTGATTGTAGAAGCTTAATTTTAATTAACATATTCATCCCTCCCCCCCCCCCCCCCCCCCACTAGGTAGTGTCTAGCAACCCACATGTTTCACCGTGAGGGAAGATCCATATTATCTCCCCCTCAACACAATACTTCCCCCACAAGTTCTGAGGTAATCCCGAACTCAAAAACATGACATTCAACATCTATTTCAATGTTCTATTTTTACATTCAGCAAGGTGCAAAAGTTTGGTGAATAATTCCATATTCTTGACAAAACTTGTCAAAAATTGTATCATATTCACCACCTCGATCACTTCTGATTGCCAAGTTGATTCTCAACCTCATTCTTATTATGCATAAATATTTCTGAGGCTTCATCTTTGCTTCTTGGCAATTACATATAATAATATCTTGTGTAATCATCAACAAAAGTAACAAAATATTTCTTTCTTCCTCTTTTTTAAACATATTTAAAATCCCATGCATCATTATAAATTAATTCTAAAGACTTGGTACTTCTTTCAATGGTGTTGAAAGATGCTCTAGTTAATTTTGATTCTACACATGTTTCACATTTATGATTTGAATCAATATGAAACTTATGCAATAATTCTAAATTCATTAATCTACGCCAGGTATGAAAATTAACGTGTCCTAATCTACAATGTCATACATTACAAGACTCAACCATATAAGTAGAAGATGTGTTCTTATTATTAATAGTAGAAGGCACAACAATCATTACATTCATCTTAAATAGTCAATTGCCCAAATAGCCTTTGCCTATATAAATCCACCCTTGGTGAGTACAAATTTTTAGAACTCAAAAACCAACTTAAATCCCTAAGTACTCAACAATGATCTGGACACAAGCTTCTTGTGAATCTCAGGTACATGTAGCACTTCATAGGAAGTAAGTTCCTTCTTGGAAGTCATCTTCAATATAACTTTTCATTTACTTTCAACTTTGGAAGTAGGGGAGTTTCCCATCAGTAGTTGTTCTCCATGATCTTGCTTCATAAGAGGAGAACATTTTCTTATCTGAACAAATGGGTCGAGTAACCCCCGTGGTATTTCCAACCAAATTCACTTCTGATACTACGGCGGAGAAACTCATATTTGAAACGGTTGTAGAGAGTTTTTCCACTTCGGTTATATTGGCTTGTGCGAATTTCTTCTTTGGATTCTCTTTTGCCTTACGGTTTCGACAATTTTTAGCACGAACCCTAGTTTGTTGCAGACAAAACAATTGTCTTTGAACCTCTTTGAATCATCGCCTTTGGCACTTTAATGGCCATTATGCTTCCTTTTTTTATTGTTGGTTTTGTGTCCCTCTTCCACCACATATGCCTTGGAATCCATGGAGTGACTACCAACCTTATCTTTGAAAAATCTGTTATCTTCTTCAATTCTCAATCTCACAATCAAATCTTCAAGTTTTATCTCTTTATGTTTATTCAAATAGTTCTTGAAATCCTTCCACTGTGGTGGTAAACTTTCAATGATTGCAGCCACTTTAAAAGACTCACTCAACACCATTCTTTTGACATGAATCTCATGAAGAATCACTTGAAGATCTTGATCTTATCTAATGATAGTTTTGGAATCCATCATTTTGTAGTCAAAGAATCTGCCTACAATGAATTTTTTCATACTGGCATCTTCTGTTATGTAATTTTTATTAAAATATTCTCAAAGTTCTTTAGTGGTCTTGACTGAGCTATACACATTGTAGAATGTGTTATCCAATATATTAAGAATATAATTCTTGTACATAAAATCAGATCGCTTCCATGCATCCACCATAGCAACCACTTGTCGGTCTGTCTCATTCTCAGGAATAACGGGAGCATCACTACGAAGAAATTTTACAATATTCAACATAGTGAGACTCTTGAAATCGTTCCTAGCGAACTTTTCGGGTTTCTCTCTATGAGACACATGGAAGAGACAGTAATAGGCACCACAAGATTGATTGTAGTAGAGCCATTATTCTCAATTGTTTCCATTTCTGATAAATAAAATTGCAAAATAGAAAATTCAAAAACCAAAAAAGTAGTAACTAGAATACAAAAACTAATAACTAGAACAGTTTTGTTGTAACAACCAATTGTAGTAACTAGTTACTAAGAATAATAAAAATTAGTAAACAACAAAGGTTTTGCAGTAATTGGTTATGAACACAAGAATTCCAAAAACAGTATTTGCAATTTTTTCAACAAGAAGTTCTTGCAACACTATATTTCAGCGTAGAGACAATAATAAGAATACTACAACTTGTGAAAATCACATTCTTAAACTTTGTAGTGTTCAAAAGATTTTGTAATTCTAATTAGAAATACAATAAGTAAGTATATGAAAAATATGTCTTAAGATTATGGGGAGGATGGTTTTATATACGCATAATACTTATTGAATTTTTTGAGATAAATCATGCAATTAAAAACGAAATATTAACATATATAAATTGACCCGATTGTCGAATAGGAACTGCTAAAGAATTTGATCAATGCTAGTATTTGACACTATGTCCTTAAGACAAATTTCACTTCAATTCTAGTACTTATGGATTATTGAGTATCTGCCTCACAAGATACAATAATCAACGCAAACAGAAGAAGTATTGCAATCTGTATACACAGTAAACCAGAAATGTATTTCGTACTCTTTGAAATGAAGACCACAAGACATATGAATGTAATGACAACCTTAATGATGAATTATTGATTACTTTTCATGCAAAATGAATTTGGGTTATTTATAGATGCATAGGTGACTGTTCGGAACAACTACCACTGATCAGATGCAACCTAGAAAGGCACTAGAGATGCCCATTGATGAACAACCGTGAAATAATTTGAATTTGAAATTGATGGGAATTTCAAATCCCAACCAGTGCGGATTTGAATTCCAAAAGACAAAAATTTAATTTTGAGTATTTTACCCAAAAATTAAGGTTGGACCACACCAGAACTCGAGCCCAGCCCGCACGTGTGGTCGAACCCAAGGTCATCTAGGTCCTCTCCCATTCACAAAAGTGGAGTGTCCCTTGGGACCCAACCTTTAAAGTAAACTTGGAGTATATATGCTCTCTTAAGAATTCTTGCCTAACCAATGTGAATTCTTGCCTAACCAATGTGAAATTTATCACCCAAAGGAGAATTTATAATGATATTGTTTTTTAGGTACAGTCACATTTTATTCGTTCGAGAGCATTACAGACGATAATGTCACTAAGCAAATAGTTCGTTAGCCTTTACAGACGATGGAATCTGTTTATCTAAATAGAATCATAAAGAAGAAAATTAAAGTCTATTTCAGTGGCAGAGTATCACATGTCACGACCTAAACAATCTTAGTTTAAATATTATATTATGAATTAATTCGACTACCATTATTTTAAATCTTATTTACTCAAATACCATAATTTTAAACTTATTTACCAAACGATTGTTCATTAAAAAAATATTTTGAAAATAGGTAAAAAAAAATATAAACAACAAGAATACACTTTTAAAGACTTTCAATTGAAAGCGTATTTTCAAAAAACATTTTGGTATTGAAAAACGTATTTTCAGATTAAGTTTATTTTTTAACACTGATATTTTGATAAATAAATATAAAACTATCATATCCTAATAAATGAAATTTAAAATGACGATAGTTGAATAATTAATCATCTTCATGGTATAAATAAGCAAGATTCAAGGTAAAAGATAATATCGTACGTTGAAGTCAATTTTCTTCATTTGTTACACTTGGTCAAAAAAACTATGTGTAGCGTAAACTACATACTTTGAAATTCATACTCCCAAACTCAAGAAGTCAACTTGACAGCTCAAAAATTTGCTAGTATGCTTCCAAGTCGTATCTACTCAATTGATTGGCTTAATCTACACTCGTTCGGTGTAACTTTATTTTCTTTTTCGTCAGTTATAAATTATTAACTGTGTATTAATAGATAACTCACTTATAAACAATAAATTGCTCTTAAATTTATCGTGTGCGTAATACCATGAGGAGAAATCAAACTAGTCTAATGAACAAAGATCCAAATTCTCGTTTGTTGACTAAGTGGTTGTCATATCCTTTATGCTTATGCAAAGATGATAACTTGTGCTTTGGAATAGGTGAAGAGCTTCTCAAACCTTTGATGCATATGCAGCCCTCCATTGTAATTTGCTTGTGAGAAACAAGTTAGATGGGTGAAGTCCAAGGGCCCAATTCACGTTGTGAGTCTAGTTTAAATTAAGAGTCCGACTTAAAGAGATCCAGTAAAATCCAGTCCAAAAGAGTCCACACCCGGTCAAGCTCAATGGGTTTCGAGAAGCTACATCGCTAAGGGAGTAAACAGGGTCATCCAAGAGCCAGGGTCATCCGAGAGCCTCATTCACGCCGCCTTGGAAAGAGTCAACCCCCACGTCATCCTTTGACCGAATCCTATGGAGAGCATCGTAACTACCTCATCAGTTGAGAAGAAGACGTCAGCTCCACCAGATTAGCCACTTAGTTACTAATAACTCGCCCCAAATCTGTTATGAGGCGACTATAAATTGTAAGTCCCGCCAACACTTGGGGGACATCAGACACAATCAAGCACATCTGCTATCACTCTCTCATAGCTTGTATATCTCTGCTCTCCCAACACTCCTCGAAGTAATAAAATACTCAGGCGACCCTAGCCCTTCAAAGTGGACGTAGGTCATATTGACCGAACCACTCTACATCTTTGTCTTGCTTGTGTTGCTCTTTTACTTCTTAATTACTGTATTTATTATCAATCACTTGACAGGTGGTACATAAAATCAATTTGTGCATTATCAGTTTGGCGTCGTCTGTGGGAACGACAAAATTCTCACATAATCACTTTTTTTGCTATGCCAATGACGATCACCACCAGATCCATGAATCAACCTGAAGATAATACATCACGATAGGAGGAGGTGGCTCCCCCACCAACCAATCATGTTCCAAATGCACAACAGATACTAGAGACAATTCAGCAGCTCGTAGCCCAGAATCAACAATTCCTGCAATTGATGCTCGCTGGACAACAAAGAGGAGCACAGCCCGGAGAACCTCAAGCCAGAGGAGCCCCACGCCCTAGGCGTCAAGGAGCTCCCCACTTGGGCGCCCCCTTGGGTGCCCCATACAGGAGAGCCCACCATGAGAGACCTCCACCTCCTCCTCCAGCTCCATCTTCTCATGATGGAGACCATCATGTCTAAGAGGATGAGGGCGAAAATCAAAGTGTGGAGCATGGGAGCCATTTCTACGATAATTCCAAGAGAGCTCCCAACCACTAGAATGAAAAAATCAAAGAAGTGCAGAATCAACTAGGCAACGTCTTCAACGCCATGAAGGCACAAGGACCCGAAATCGTGGATTACCTGGTAAGGCGAACCGACACACCCTTCATACCAGATGTGGCGAACTACCCACTTCCCCAAAAGTTCAAAATACCATCCGTCGAAACCTTTGATGGTACAAAAGACCAACTTGATCACCTCGAAACCTACAAGTCATTAATGCAACTACACAACGTCCCCGACGAAATCATGTGTAGAGCATTCCCAACTACTCTAAAGGGATCAGCCCGACAGTGGTTCGCCAACCTCACCCTAGCCTCCATTGGCTCCTTTGCCGAACTAAGCAGATCCTTCGTGTCGCACTTCATTGGAGGACGCCGCCACCAGAAGCCTGTCACCCACCTGCTCAGCATAAACTAGGATCAAGACGAGAGCCTGAGGAGTTACCTCACTCGTTTTAACGAGGAGGTCCTCTAGCTTGAGGAGCCCGATGACAAGGTCACCATGACCGCTTTCTTGAGAAGCCTACGTTCATCTAACTTTATCTTCTCAATGATGAAGCACCCACCAAAGAGCATTCCAGAATTGTGGGCAAAAGCTCAGAAATACATAAACGCCAAGGATGTCACCAAAGCCAGGCGAGGTGAGTCCTCGCCATCATCACCACCACCTGCGCCCAACTCTAAAAAAAAAGAAGCCACAAAGGCACAGACATTAACATATTTTGTGGCTGAGCTCACACCACTTGATGAGAGAGATTGTCAAGAAGACTCAGCGCCATGCGCTAGAGGCCCATCAGTGCTCCTACTCAGGCGCTCAACTCCTCAGGCGCCCAACTCCTCAGGCGCCAGGCCCTAAGGCGCCCAGCTCCTCAGCACCCTCCTCATCTCCATCTATTGGAATGAACCTCCGGCTTGGTGACCCTTCCATGGGCTAACTCTCAAATTCTACCTCTGCCTCTAGTCTCATGCGGGCAGCCTCATAGTCAGCCTATCTCCAGCTTAGCGGGTCCCCAAAAGTTTGGCCTATCTCTACTCTACTCTCAAATAGGCAGCTTATATCTCCAACTGAGTGGCTCTCTCGCGGGTCGCCAAAAACATGACATATCTCTGCTCTGCTCTGCTCTCAAGCAGGCAGCCTATATCTCCAGCTGAGCGGCTCTCTCGGGGGTCGCCAAAAGTTTGGTCTATCTCTGCTCTGCTCTCAAATAGGTAGCCTATATCTCCAACTTGCGGCTCTCTTGTGGGTCGCCAAAAGTTTGGTCTATCTCTGCTCTGTTCTCAAGCAGGCAGCCTACATCTCCAGCTGAGCGGCTCTCTCGCGGGTCGCCAAAAGCTTGTTCTCTACTCTACTCTCAAGTAGGCAGCCTACCTCCAGTCCAGTTTAGTGACTCTCTCACGGGTCGCCAAAAGCTCGATTTGAAGAGGTGTAGCTCTCTCACGAGTAATCCTCAAACTCTGTCTTTACTCTCACGCAAGCAGTCTGCCTCTCTCTCCAGGTAACCATGTTAGATATTTTAATGTTGGAATAACATTGTTTTTATCATCTCTAGGCACGCTTTTGAAACTCAGGATGTCTACAACTCGTGAGACTACATTAGATTGAATGTCAACAATCGGGCCTCATCCATCCGGGACTGCCGCCTCATTGCCGCAGCACTCCCGTGCCTAACACCTAGCGCAAAAAAGGTCTGCGTCCTCCCAACATTAAGGATTTGACACCTGCTCCTGGCACCAGCGCCATAGGTGCCTCACAATCAGCGCCCAACGCCAATGGCGCCAATGGCGCCCATGGCGCCTCCACTCTGGCGCCCTTCCTTTCAGTCCCAGCGGCTTGGGTCGCTTGGGCCGTCTCGATCTCGAAGCCCAGCCAGTGCAGCAGCCCCTCCTGCGCGCCCAGCCAGCGCAACAGCCCCTCCTGCGCACCCGGCCAACTTTAGAATTGATTGACCCTTTTAATCAAGTCCATTTTTTTTTGCACATCTTCCTTTTGAAAATAAATAACACACGAACACCCCCGACTATGCAAAAAATAACGCCATCAACACTATTCCTCAAAATATCAATATGGTGTTTATTATCCCTTGTTGGAACAAAATAAACATGTTATCCAACTTACTCATCTTTTCAAGTTCAAAAAAAATAAAAATTATTCACCTTTTGAACAAAGGTAATTTCTTATTTTAATGAAAGAGGCTCGTTTCCAAATGATTTTTCCTTAGATATGTAACATTGTCACTAATCAATCACTTAAGTTTTAGCCTTAAATTAAGTAACTCAAGCTCAACAAAGAGTTGGCCTAACTTGTGAAAAATGACTCCTAGTTTGATCCCCATTAAGAAAGATTTAGGAGAATTAAATTGGGTACAAACTTTATTTGTGATATTATTTGAGTAAAGTAACTTGAATCCTCAACCTAAAAGGTATTAGGACTCTGAGTTTTGGTTAAATAATAGAAATATAAGGGGCGCGTTTATGTTAATAGAAAGACTTTTTTACCACCCCTTAGATCAAAACTAGTACAAACTTCTATGAGTCAACCGCGCCTAAATCGGGTCAGTTTGTATATTAGATCGTTCATACATAAAACCCATCACAGCCTCAATAAACTGGGCAATTTTTATAAGAACCCGTTTGAACTGTGCGAATTATAAAAAATCGGGCGGGTTATTTATCTTGGTATAAAGATACTTTTTTCACTTTCTGTACTCTTTGGCCTATGCGATCTCAACCCACCATCTTCTCTTTTCTCTTTGCCACCAAAGATTCAAATGGAAGGCAGCACCTTTACTCTGAAATCTCAGTCCCTCACCATCTGTTTTGTTTGTAATCACCATTGGACGGGTTTAGAATTTTTGACATTATTTGACAATTCGACTCCGACACGTTCTAGTTGGCACGTGCCTGAACCTTTCAGTGAGGTAGGTCGTTTTGCTAGGCATCAAGGGCCGGCCCAGCAGTGTTGAAAATGAAGTTTAGGCTTCAAATCCCAAATTTTTAGAAGATCTCATAATTTTAGGTACATTACTAGTCCACAAAAAATTTAAATTCATTAAATTCTAGTGAAAATTGGGGTTGAGTCCTCCTTAAGGGACTTATAATGAGTTTAGTCCGTCAAGAAAATTTATTTGGGGATAAGTCCGTTTTTAATCTTACTAATAAGTAGTTAAGTCCACTATTTTTTTAAAACTCTAAAATACAATTCCTTGAAAGCAACTTTAAATTAGTTTACTTGTGAATTATTATCCCTTAATTCATTATCAATGAAGATATGTCAATAAATTTTTTTACATAAATTTGAAATTCAAATTCAAAGAACAATTGATACTCTCTCTCTATACCATGTTACTATTTATGTTACTGTTTTTGTTGAGCATGTTACTACTGTTATTTTTTCAAATATTAATACTCAATGCTATTATTTTTTGTTTTCGAATATTATTATTTTTTGTGTTTAAATGTTACTATTTTTTTTGTGTTTAAATGATACTATTTTTTTGTGTTTGAATATTACGAATTTTAATATTAGTCAAACACCTAAAATTTAGGGGTTGTTAGTTTTCAAATTTGTTGTAATTAAATATAACTAATTATGGTATTTTGGACAATGGAGATCAAAATAGACTTAATATTAAACAAGTTTTCTTGATGGACTTATCACCAAATAAGTTCACAAAGGGGACCGGCCACTAAATTTACCTAAATTTTAAGGGAGAAATTGTAAGGAGGCATACGAAATTAGAGTTAATTGTCAAAAAATACATAGCTCTTAATGTTAAGTCATTAAGTCTTTATTTTTAGAATTTAATTGTGTCTAAGTACACAATTTGACTTTTTGTGATTTTCTTTTGACATATTTGTCCTCCCTTAAATTATGCATATTTCTTTTGACATTTAATTAGCTTTTTTATTTTGTTTTATTATATTAAAGATTTCTTAATATAATAGAACAATTATATTATCACAAAATTTGCATATAACGTTAATTGTGTATATCTATGTCATTTTGAATTTTAAATTTTTTTGTCGTTATCGTTGCCAATAAACATCTTCCTCTTCTTCTTCTCCAAATTATCAGTCATTAACGTTCAAAAAAACTCAAATATATCATCCTTATTATTCTCCGATGAACATAGAAAAACTTAAATATATTGTATTATTTCTTCTACAACGTTCATATATTATCAGCTTGAACATATACTTTCTTTCATTTTTTTTTTTTTTGGTTCGTTTCACAGACTGCTAGTTAGTTTCGAGTTTTTTTTCACAGTTTTCGCATTCGTTTCTATTTATTGTGTTGAATGGTAATTTTTTTGGTTAACTTTTCTTCTTTCAAATGATTGTTTGTTAATTTTAATATTTTTGTGTTTTATGAATTTTTTTTTCTTTACAGTTTCATTTTTGAACGCTAAACACTACAATAATGGTTGTTGTTTGAATTCTAAATAGTGATTTCTTCTTTTTCTTCTATATATTATTTTCATGGTGATTCATTCGGAACTAACAGATGCTATGAGTTTGTTCAATTCATAATTACATGGTGTACATAAAATTACCTTATAATTTAAATTCATATGAAGTTATAATTTAAAAGTGTATCAATACAGTGTGACAATAATGAGTTTATGAAATTAAGTATCTAATTTTTTGTACATCCACAATCATAATATCAAATACATGTGATTTACCCCAACAAAAAATCAACTACAATCACCAATAGAAAAAAGTGTTCAAGAATTATATGATATATTTACAAAAATTTAAAGTGTATCAATACAGTGTAGAAGTAATAGAAATTAAACTTCATAGTGTGACTTCGTAGTATTATTTTTCTGTAAAACTCCTAAATTTTAGGTTTTTATTTTATAAGAACTCACACACACACACACACACACACACACATATATATATATATATATATATATTAACACAAATGGACCGAGAGTTATGGAGAAACATATCTCTACCAAAAATTTTAATACATATCCCTAAAAAAAGGAAACAAGGGGATGGGAAAGTGAGAGAGACCAAAAGTTATGGATATGATTTATTATGAGTTTTGGAAAACTGTTATATATTAAAAGGGTATTCTAGTCTTTCTATATCAAAAGTAGATTTTTTTACAAAATATTTTTTACTATGTACTTTTTGACGATTAAGTCTAATTTAGTGTATCAACTTCTAAAAGACATAATTTTAAGCTCTAAAAAAAGCCCCAAAAAATTTAATCCAATCAAATTTTTTATTGTAACAATTTGGGCATATGATCTAATCTATAATATTAGAAACCTCAAAATAGAACTTAATGTTGAAGTATAAATACTTAAGTTACACCCTCTCCAATAGTTTAAAATTTTGGAGTAGATGGTATCAGAGTAGGAGGTCATGTGTTCTTATCTCGCCGCCACTCTAATTATTAAAAAGATTTCCACATGTTAGGCCACAAATCTAGCCTGCATGTGAGGGACTTGTTAAAGTATAAATATTTAAGTTACACCATTTTCAATAGTTTAAACTTTTAGGGCTCGTTTGGTAGACGTATTATGATGGGATTAAATATTGGATTGTACTATTTTTTATTTAATTTGGCATAATACTTTGTTTGGGAAGCAAATTTGATATCGTATTAATTTTAAAAATGTATATTAATCGTATACTTATCCTATATTTTTTATACGATACACCAGTATTATGGAGGTCTTTTAATACCACCAAGAGATATGGTATTATAATCCAACTCAAACGAATTATTCTACACATTTACTATTATAACCCCCAAGTGATAAAATCAAGTTGTCATTAATGTAACAAACACTGATTGAAGGTATTTTTGTTAATTCAATATTAATACGAAGAAATAATTCTCTAACTAAACAACCGATTGAATTAAATAACTATTATCCAATGCTTATATTGTGTATTGTTAAATACTAGATAAAATTACGTATTATTCTAATATCATACTTAATCTTGTCTTTTATCTATTTGTATTGTATTAGACTGTATTACTTTATCCAATCCATCCATTTTTAATACGGCAACCAAACGAGCTCTTAGAGTAGATGGTTGTTCACCAGTTAAAAAAATAAAAGTACTCAAAATTCAACTCATATTTACCCCCTCCCATTCTCTTTCTCTCTCTCTCTCTCTCCCTCTATGGTGAAACCTCTTTTTTGGCAACACTAGCACATCCTCTTTCTGTCTCTCTCTTACATTAAAAATTAAAAATAAATTATTTTTTTTTAAAATTAATACTAAAAAAAGCGTCATTTAGTGTTTTCGCTTTAGGCCTCAAATTGCATTAAGCCATCCTTGCTAGGTATGAGGGGCGTGAACAAATTTTTGTTGGGTATGAAGGCCCAAGCGCTTCCTTGAGTCAGAGCTTCTTTGCTAGGAGAAAGGGGTCATAATCAAATTTCTTCTAAGTGTGAAGGCCCGAACCCTTCATGGAGGCAAAACCTCTTTGCTAGGGGAAAAGGGCCAATATCAATTTTTTTCTAAGAAAGAAGGCACTAGCCCTTCATTGAAGCAGAGCCCTTTGCTAGGGGAAAGGGTCATAATTAAATTTTTAGTTAAATAGGCTAGGATCCCTTATTTAATTTGTAAACCGATTTTAATCCTACCGCTTTTTTAGTATAAAGAGAGGTCCTTGATTTTTTAAAATAGTTTGTATGCGGTCCCTAACATGTAGGAGTTGGTTAGTAGTGTGTTTTCTTTTCCCTTTTTTACTCCTATCACATGATTTTAGCCTTAAATACAGTTGGTTTCCTTTTTTTGCGCTTGTTTTTTAATATTTCTTAGATTCTATGTATATTTTTTGAATTTCAAATTCGACCAAACAATAGTTTGGAATATAATCGGTCTTATAGTTATCGTTGATTTGGTAGGTACATAAAGTAGAAACACAAGATTTATGTCTTTCTTGGTAGGGGTAGGTACATGTTCAATATGATTTATCTGTGTAATTATGTACTTACAATGGTGTATATGTACATATGTTTTGGTATGTACATAAAGTAGATACATAAGATTTACATCTGTCTTGGTAGGTGTATGTACTGCTCAATATGATTTATCTGTGTAATTGTGTACCTATAATGGTGTTCTCTATAACAATTTTCCAAAGCAATATTCTTTTATTTTTCTTTGCGCTCCAAGTTTACACAATTCCCTATGGTTCGACCTCGGACTTCTGAGTATTATATTACTTCGCAATAACTTGCACTTAAGTGTTTAAAAAAAAAAAAACTTGCACTTGAGTGTTCAATTCTAATGTTGTAGCACCAACCTTTATCTAAAAAGAATGGAGGATCTCCCCCACCGATTGGAACACACCCACATCATGAGCAGAGCTCCAAATAACTCCAAGTCCAATTAATATTCTCTAGCTATTGGGTGTAAACAGGGCAGGGGCAATGTCCAAAAAAGACAAGAAATTATGGATGTAAAGATGAATAGTGAACTTAAGTCTCGTGGTCAATGTCATTTTGTAAAGACAAACATCACCCTCGCGAAAGTCAAATGCTCGTTTTCATTCAAAGGAACCCTCAGATGAAAAGAATCAAGGATAAATAATTGGGCGCGAATGGATCCAACATCTTTCTCAGTAATATTACTACGCACTCCTTTTGAGTAGAATTCGAGGGCAGCAGAGGTTTTCCCTAAAGGGGTTCGTAGAATGGAAAAATTCTCAGCAAGAATTCGCCACAACTATGAATAGTGCAATAGATAGGGAGTTTAAGAAAGAATTCAAGTTCCCCACATAAAGGAAGGGAAATCTGTAGTAAAAAAATTGAAAGGGAATCCAGCCAAGACGTTCCAGGATGTTTCAAAAATTTTAGAAGAAAGGAAAAATCATAGAGGCAGAGGTTTCAAGAACTAAAGGAGTCGAGGGATTCTTGAATCAAAACTTCGGAGGGCTTAAACAGGCCCAATGAATGGTGGCTACAAGAAACCGCCTCATTTAAACTGAAGGGACGTGCACACGTATCGATTGTTGAAGATCAAGGAAATAAAAAAATAAAAAGCTTACGGGAAGCACGACCCACGTCCTAGCCACAATGGGAAAACCTGATTAGGGGCAATGGATGTGGGAGAAAATGAAATAAGGGGCACAAGCTCATATATATAGAGATGGAGACAGATGCTCCTCCCAAGTCCCAACAGCACAGCTGCCATCACTGACGAAAATGGTGCTGCCATAGCTAATCGTTTCTAGCCACCATCGATCTTCTTCCAGCTACAACCCACAATATCTCATTGTTGCTTCTCACACCATAACCATCATATGTAAAACCAACACTAAACTCCAAAAAGAGTAACTCAGTCCACTCCCATAACAGTTCTATGTTCAACATCTGCTAAACACACATAATGTGTCACAATGGAAGCTCCACAACCTTTTATTCAAATTGTCTTTCTTGATTCCTTTCATAGAGAGGGAGAGAGAGAGATAGAGAGAGTTCAACCATAATTGTGTCCCTCATATATGTTCAAAGTATGGATCTTTGGACATTGTTTTGTCAAGGAACTTGTTACAACATTTGTTGGATCGAGAGGAAGAATTGTCTAATAAGTATATGGTGTGAGGAGAAAAAAAGAAAAAAAAAAAGGCAGAGAACAATAAATCAATGTGTGGGTGGGACTAATATGCTTGTGGGTATGTTATTACACAAACAAAGAGGGAGGGGAAGATGGAGAGAGAGTGTGCATATTTAAAATGAAAAAATATTCATTGCTACGGTATCATTGCCACGTGGTATCACCAACTAATAATATAAAGACAAATAAGAAAGTGGACCCCATATAAGCCAATAATTACTTGTCTATGTAAGTAGATAACTACCCACTCATTTTCCATATAAACCAATAACTATGCAAGTGGGATTCACTTTAGGGTGAGGCTATTCCCACCCCAAAAATATCCATTCCCACCCAATTTAAGTTTTTATTATCAAACTACTAAGTCCACTCCTTTTATACCCGCCACATTAGTAACTAAGTTCATCCTATGTTATAGATACCTCTTTAATAAGTAAGAAAATGAAAGAAGAAAGAAAAATTTATCAAAACCCAAAAAAAAAAACAAGAGAGTAAAATAAAAAAAGGACAATATCAAGAAAACAAAGGAAGAAATCTGTCGCCGAAAAAATAAAAAACAAAACATGCTTTTTAATTAACAAGGGCTATATCACAAAGGTTATATTACAAAGGCTAATTTACAAACGACACAAGCATGCTTAAGTTAGGCTCGATTGTGGGTTAGAAAAGCTGGAGTTTGAGGTGAGTTTAGGTATTGAGAACTTTTGCTAAATTTGACTTAGCAAAAACTTGCAAACATTATAATTAGACTTGAACTAAAATCAAATCCAATTTTTTAGCAAGACTTTTACTAATAAAACCCTATAACTTTCTACCCTATCACAAATGATCAATAACCCAATAAAAATCTCTCAAAATATAAAATTAAACTTTAGGATTTGGAATATTTCAATTTGTTTACTTGATTTGAAACACTCGTTATGTGTATTCATAAGGGCGGAGCCATTCAGTGCATTGTGGGGGCAACTGCCCCCATTTAATTCTCTTTTTTTAAACAAATTTCTATACATATTTTGATGTACTCGTTGAAGCACATATGCGTTGCACGCGAATTATTTTTTAGTATAGTTTTAATAGTTATATTCTTTAAAAATGTAGAATTAACATGATTCAAAATATCTAATAGAATGGTGAACTCTCTAGACTAGAAAATATAAGGAGCAAAGAGCCTAATTATAGGTGTAACTGTTGGACCAAAACAGTTTCTTAAGTGTAAAAACTGAATTTTTCGGTCGACTTTGAGCCTAAATTGAAGTTGGACCCGTTCGTTATTTCGAGTAAACTTGCGTGGGTTCGTATTCTACTCCGTGAGGAGAATAATGTAGTATATTCACTTGATCAAATCAAGTAAGAAATGAATGAGAAAATAGGCTCCAAAGTGACCCTCTTGAAATGTGAAAATAGAGGTTGTGCAATGTGGGATTTGACACAAATCCCACATTGGTTGAGGAAAAAGTTCTAGATGGCCATATATAGGCCAAATTTGCTCTATGGGATTGGGTCTCAAGGGGTACCACAATTTTATGAGCGGAGCGAGTGCTACATGCCTTCGGTTCTACCACACACGCGCCCACCCACCTCGCCACTCCACTACCCGACCCGGCCGGGCTTGGGTGTGGGTGTGGTTTAGACCAAGCACTATCTTTTTAGAGAAGATTCGTTTAATTAATTGAGCATGAATTTCATAATCTGGAATTTAATTTCGGTACCTGTTACATGTGAATTCGTACTGGTTCGGAGTGTAACTTCCTTTCGGTCCGAAATTTTGTGTTGTGCTTGTTCATAGAGAACAGTTACATAAGTGGTGTCTTATGGTTGCTGTATTTGTCTTTTGGGTTGTGTCCTTTCGTATGGTTGCTGTCTGGAACAATCACCAGACTGTCTATAAATACCTAGGCTCTCATTACCATTCCACATTCATTTCATCAGTCAATTTTCAGAGTTAAGACAAGCATTAGTGCATTACATTTCGACATTAAGACAGTCTACATTTGGAGAGTACACAACATAATTTTTGGTTCGCTATACGAGTAGATTGGAGTGCTACTTCTACTTGTGTGAAGATCGTTGTATCCTAGGAGGCAGACACTTTGTATTTCATAAGCACCGTGTGTGGAGGTGAAATCTGTCTTAAGGACATAGTATCAAACACTAGTCTTGATCTACTTAAAGTTCAATAATAGTTCCTATTTTGCAAACGGTCAGTATTTATATTAGTTAAACAAACAGTTACGTGTAACTGTTTCGTTAAGACTACTATAATTGTTTTAGTATTCTGTATTACTGTTTGGCACTTGGCTGTCACTGTTTTATTCTAAGTTACACAATATTAGAAATTTCAATAAGTGATTTTATTATATTTGGAATACCACGGACAACAATCTTAAGACAAATTTTGATTTGTATAATTACTTGTTGTGTTTCTGATACATGTTTTAGTATTTTAAACTGTTCTAAAATATTGTAAATTATTAAAACTTGCTTTTTACAATCTGTGATATTTTGAAGAGGCTTGAAAATTTTTGTGAGCATGTTCTGCTTATGTGTTTAATTCAAACGGTTACACTAAACAATTACAAAAAACTATTATAGTTACACCAAACAGTGACTCTATTCATGCATATGATTTAAACAGTTACACCAAACTGTTACAGTTATACCAAACAGTGACTTTGTTTAAGCGTATGATTTGAACAGTTACACCTAACAGTGACAGCATACAGTAACGTTGAAATAGTAACTTCAAACAGTGACATAGATTGTCTATGTTTTAGTAACGTGTTTTGAAAAGTGTTAGTATTTTCCTAATTTTGAATATTTTGTAATCTTTGTTTAACAGAAATGGCTGCAAATGATAATAATGTTCATACTACTATAAATCATGTTGTGTCTATTTATGTACCTACTCATGTGTCTCATGGGAAAAAGCCCAAAAAGTTCAATGGGAATTATTTCAAGAGATGACAACAGAAAATGTTGTTCTATCTCACTACGTTGAATCTTGTAAAGTTTCTTTGTGATGATGCACCTGTTTGTAGTGAGAATGAGACCGACCACCAAGTTATTGTTGCGATGGATGCATGGAAGTACTCTGATTTTCTATGCAAAAAATATATCCTCAATGGATTGGATAACACATTATATAATGTGTATAGTCCAATCAAGGCGGCTAAAAGAGTTGTGAGAGTCCTTGGATAAAAAGTACAAGACGGAGGATGCCGGAATGAAGAAATTTGTTGTGGACAAATTCATTGAATACAAAATGGTGGATTTCAAGACTATCATAAGTCAAGTTGAAGAACTTCAAGTGATCCTACATGAGATTCATGTCGAAGGGATAATGCTTAATGAATCTTTCCAAGTGACTGCAATTATTGAGAAATTACTGTCAAGTTGGATAGGACTTCAAAAATTATTTGAAGCACAAACGCAAATAAATGAAACTTGAAGACTTGATCGTGAGAATGAGGATTGAGGAAGACAATAGAGTCTCCGAAAAGAAAGTTGGTAATCATTTCATGGAGTCAAAGGCACATGTGATTGAAGAGGAACATAAAATCAACAAGAAAAAGAAGTATGTTGGTCAACAAGGGGCCAAGGGTTGTGATTCCAAAAGGTTCAAAGACAACTAGTTTGTGTGCAATAAACCGGGACATCGTGCAATTGATTGTTGAAGCCGTAAAGCACAAGAGACCCACAAGAGGAAGACCGCCCAAGCCAATATAACCAAGGTAGAAAAATTTTCTGAAAATGTTTCTAACATGATTTTTTCTATTGTAGTATCCGAAGTGAACTTGGTGGGAAATACCAAGGAATGGTGGGTGGACACCAGGGCCACTAGACACATATGTTCGGATAAGAAGATGTTCTCTTCATATGAAACAATTAATGATGGAGAACAACTATTCATGAAAAATTCTTCTACTTCCAAAATTGAAGGCAAATGAAAGGTTATATTGAAGATGACTTCCGGAAAAGAACTTACTCTCAATGATGTGTTACATGTTTCAGAAATTCGAAAGAATCTTGTGTCTGGATCGTTGTTGAGTAAGAAAGATTTTAGGTCGGTTTTTGAGTCCGACAAATTTGTACTCACCAAGAGTGAGATTTATGTAGGCAAGATATATATGAGCGATGTGCTCTTTAAGATGAATGTAATGACAATTGAATCTGATTTTAATAATAAGAACACATCTTCTACTTATATGCTTGAGTCTATGTATGACATGGTAGATTAGAACATGTTAATTTTGATACTTTGCGTAAATTAATGAATTTAAAGTTGTTGCCTAAATTCAATATTGATGCAAATCATAAATGTGAGACATGTGTTAAATCAAAATTAACTAGAGCATCATTTCATAATATTGAAAGAAGTACTGAACCTCTAGAGTTAATTCATAGTGATACATGTGATTTGAAATATGTTCAAAGTAGATGTAGAAAGAGGTACTTTGTTACGTTTATTGATGATTGCACAAGATATTGCTATGTATATTTGCTAAGGAGTAAAGATGAAGTATTGGAAAAATTTATGCATTATAAGAATGAGGTTGAGAATTAACTTGACAAAAAGATTAAGACAATAAGAAGTGATCGAGGTGGTGACTATGACGCACATTTCAATAGGTTCTGTCATGAACATGAAATTATTCACCAAATTTCTGTTCCTTATACACCTCAGCAAAATGAGATTACTGAACGTAAAAATAAAACATTGAAAGAGATGATAAATTCCATGTTGATTAGTTCGTAATTACCTCAGAACTTGTGGGGGGAAGCTTTTCTTTCAGCAAACTATATTTTAAATAAATTACCCCACAAGAAGTTAGACAAAATCCCTTATGAATTATGGAAAGGTCGGAGTTCTTCCTACAAATATTTAAAAGTGTGGGGGGTGTTTCGCTAAGGTGATAGTTCTTATTCTCAAAATGATTAAAATAGGACCTAAAACTATTGATTGTATATTTATTGGTTATGCAATAAACACCAGTGCATAACGTTTTCTCGTGCATAAATCTGATATTGCTGATACACATGTCAATACAATTATTGAATCAAGAAATGCATCATTCTTTGAAAATGTCTTTCCTAGTAAAAATGCATGTGATAGGAGTTCTCTTAAAAGAACTCATGATACTGCGACTAGTAATATAGACCATGCATCTATAGATGAAGAAAGTGAAGAGACACTTAGACGTAGTAAGAGGGCAAGGATTTCCAAGTCCTATGACCTTGATTTTCTAACATATTTGTTAGAAAATGAGCCTCAAAACTTCAATGAAGCGATGTCTACTCCTGAAGCACCTATGTGGAAAGAAGCTGTAAACAGTGAAAGTGAATCCATCATGCAAAATCACACCTGAGAATTGGTAGTTCTTCCTCTAGGGAGTAAACCATTGGGGTGTAAATGAATTTTCAAGAGGAAAATGAAAACTAATGGATCAATTGATAAGTACAAGGCTAGACTTGTAGCTAAAGGTTACAAACAAAATGAAGGTTTTGATTACTTTGATACATATTCTTCTGTCACGAGAATAACATGTATTTGTATGCTCATAGGTATTACATCGTTGTATAATATTGAGATACACCAAATGGATGTGAAAACAGCTTTCCTAAATAGTGACTTAAATGAGAAAATTTATATGGACCAACCCAAAGGGTTCGTTTATCCGGGACAAGAGAAGAAGGTGTCTAGACTTGTTAAATCACTTTATAATTTAAAGCAAGCATCAAAACAATGGCATGGGAAATTTGACAAGGTAATGATGTCAAATGATTTCACAATTAATGAATGTGATAAATATGTCTATGTCAAAGACACAAATAATGGATATGTCATTATTTGTCTATATGTGGATGATATGCTTATTTTAGGTAGTAATAATAATATTATTACAGCTACCAAGAAAATGTTGTCCAGTAAGTTTGACATGAAGGATTTGGGTGTTGCAGATGTTATACTAGGAATTAAAATTTCTAGAACATCTGGTGGACTTATATTATCTCAATCACATTATATTGAGAAAATACTTGAAATGTTCGACAAAGATGAAAACAATATTGTTAGAACACCAGTTGATATAAATCTTCATTTGTTTAAAAATATTGGTCAAAGCATATCACAATTGGAATACTCTTATATCATTGACAGTCTAATGTATGTCATGAACTGCACTAGACCGGATATAGCATACTCAGTTAGTAAAATGAGTAGATATACGAGCAATCCGGGAGTAGACCATTGGAAGACAATTATAAGGGTTCTTAAATACTTAAGATATACCCTGAATTTTGGATTGCACTATACAAGATATCCAACTGTACTTGAAAGGTATAGTGATGCTAACTAGATATCTGATATGCATGGTACAAAATCCACAAGTGGTTATGTTTTTACACTTGGTGGTGCAGCTATATCTTGGAAATCCTCTAAGCAAACGTGTATTGCCAGATCCACAATGGAATTTGAATTTATTGCTTTAGATAAAGCAGGAGAGGAAACCGAGTGGTTTCGCCAATTTCTAGAGGATATTCCAATATGGTATAAACCTGTCCCAGCAATTTGTATACATTGCGATAGCCAATCTGCAATTGGTTGGGCATAGAGTGACATGTACAATGGTAAGTCTAGATATTTATGTCGTAGACATAATATCGTTAGGCAATTGTTCTCAAATGTGATTATTTTTATTGATTATATAAAATCAAAGGATAATCTAGAGGATCCACTTACTAAATGTTTGACAAGAGAGCAAGTAAATTGCACATCGAGGGGAACGAGGCTAAAGCCTAGTTGACTAGACATAATATCGTTAGGAAACCCAACCTAGTTGACTAGAGATCCCCAAGATCTAGGTTCAAAGGGACAACAGAATTATGCGTGATTCAAAAGAAGCACTAAGAAAATAATCTCTCCTACCTATTCCTATGATAAATTAGTGTTGTCTGCAGAGTTTATTAAGGTAAGCTATACTTTTAATGAATTTTATACCTTGAGAAATCTAAGTGGGATATTGTAGGATATTCCTTATAGAAGTCACATATATGGGTGTGAATGGGCCGCTTCTGTGAGAATTTATAAAGGCTGAATTTTCTAAAACACTCATGAAAATTAGGAGTTGTTTAGGGCTAAAATGAACACAATCATGAGAATCAATTGTATTAGGAAAGAGACTGTGTGAAGTCTATTCAATCTGATCTATCAAACATCTGAATAGTTCAAGACATCACATTTATTATTTAGTCGGTAAGTTCGATGGACTTTCACTAGGAAAGGTTCAAAGCCAAAAGTTACATATCTCGATGCACGATCGTTTCAAAGATGTACTCTCTATAGTTTGTCAGCATTATCATTTGTATACTAACAGCCAATTTTCCATTCATGTGGGGGATTGTTGGACCAAAACAGTTTCTTAAATGTAAAAACTGAATTTTTTGGTCGACTTTGAGCCTAAATTGAAGTGGGACTCGTTCGTTGTTTCGAGTAAACTTTCGTGGGTTCGTATTCTACTCCGTGAGAAGGATAATGTAGTATATTCACTTGCTCAAATCGAGTAAGAAATGAATGAGAAAATAGGCTTCAAAGTGACCCTCTTGAAATGTGAAAATAAAGGTTGTACAATGTGGAATTTGACACCAATCTCACATTGAAGTTCTAGATGGGCATATATAGACCAAATTTGTTCTATGAGATTGTGCCCCAAGGGGTACCACAATTTTATGAGCGGAGCGAGCGCTTACGTACCTTCGGTTCTACCACACACGCGCCACCTACCCGTCTTGCCACGCCATGACCCGACCCGGGCGGACCCGGCTCGGGTGTGGGTGTAGTTTAGACCAAGTCCTATCTTTTTGGAGAAAATTTGTTTAATTAATTGAGTGTGAATTTCTTAATCTAGAATTTAATTTCGGTACCTGTTACGTTTGAATTCGTACTAGTTCGGAGTGTATCATAGAGAACAGTTACACAAGTGGTGTATTTTGGCTGCTACATTTGTCTTTTGGGTTGTGTCCGGAACAGTCACCAGACTGTCTATAAATACCCAGGCTCTCATTAATATTTCGCATTCATTTCATTAGTCCATTTTCAGAGTTAAGACAGACATTAGTGCATTACATTTCGGCATTAAGGCAGTCTGCATTTGGAGAATACACAACATAATTTCTGGTTCACTGAAAGAGTAGATTGGAGTGCTACTTCTACTTGTGTGAAGATCATTGTATCCTGGTAGGCAGACGTTTTGTATTCTATAAGCACCATGTGTGGAAGTAAAATCTGTTTTAAGGACATAGTGTCAAACACTAGCCTTGATCTACTTAAAGTTCAATAACAGTTCCTGTTCTGCAAACGAATTAGTATTTATATTGGTTAAACAAACAGTTATATGTAACTGTTTTGTTAAGACTACTGTAACTGTTTCGTTAATTCTTCTGTAACTGTTTCAGTATTCTGTGTTACTATTTCGCACTTAACTGTTACTGTTTTATTCTAAGTTACACAATATCAGAAACTTCAATAAGTGATTTTATTATATTTGAAATACCACATACAATAGTAACAAGATATTGCATTAACAAACAATGATTCATAATCTGTTAGAAACATATACAAATTGATGGTACAACAAAAAACTTCGAAAAAGTTCAATTCCAAATATAGGTTGCGCTTTAGCCACTTATGGGATTGTTCAATATGAAGACTTTTGTAATCATTGTTGATATGATCTGACTATAAAGGATACCATACACATAACACTTTGAATGAATTTCACTATAAAACCAAAATTTTAACTGAGAATTAAAAAAGAAAAAACCTAATTTCAATATTAGATCAACTAATGAAAGCATAATCAACCTTGATATGAATACAAAACTAATAAAAGCCATATGTATATAAAAATTCAGAAAATATAACATACAAATTAATAGATGTACTCCCTTTCAATGTCTTTAACTGTCAAACACATGAAACTCTAGTCGCAAAGAAGAAAAATATGTTAAATAAAACTCTAGATCAACCTAGCAAACCGAGATCAGCGATAAATTCACACCCACAATACATAAATAGTAAATTTGAATTGAGGCAATAAATAAGGTAATTGCATACCTCCGCAAGAGAGCGAAGCAAAATACCAAATAAAAATATTTTCTTATTGGAGAGAGATGAGTTGGTTTGTTTTGTCGGAAGGTAAGAAAGATGTATGCACTACCTGATGGGTCAAGCCCAAGGGCTTAGCCCATGATGTAAGCCCAGTTTAAATTAAGAGCCCAACTCCAAGAGATTCAACGCCCAAAGTGGTCCACGCCCAGTCAAGCTCATCAGGTTCGAGGAGCTATATCAGCAGGGGACTATACAAGGGTCATCCAAGAACCTCCTCCTAGCCACCTTGGAGTAAGGGTCATCCAAGAGCCTCCTCCTAGCCACCTTAGAGTAAGGGTCATCCTTAGAGTAAGGGTCATCCAAAAGCCTCCTCCTAGCCACCTTGGAATAAGGGTCATCCAAGAGTCTCCTCCTAACCACCTTGGAGTAAGGGTCATCCAAGAGTCTCCTCCTAGCCACCTTGGAGTAAAGGTCATCCAAGAGTCTCATCCTCGCCACTTTGGAGTAAGGGTCATCCAAGAGCCTCATCCTCGCCACCTTGGAGTAAGGGTCATCCCAAGAACCTCATCCAAGCCACCCTGGAGTAAGGGTCATCCTAAGAGCCTCATCCATGCAGCTTTGGAAGAAATCAACCACCACCTCATCCTTTGACCGAGTCCTACGGAGAGCACCATAACTGTCTCGCCTGTTAAGAAGATGTCACCAGCTCCGCCAGACTAGCTATTTAATTACTATTAAATCGCCCTAATCCGTTATGACTATTAAATCGCCCCAATCCGTTATGATCGCCAGATTAGCTATTAAATTACTATTAAGTCGTCTCAATCCGTTATGAAGCGACTATAAATTGCAAGCCCCGCCAACACTTGGGGGGCATGACACTCAACTGAGCAGATCTCCCCTCTCCCTCTCATAGCTTGTAACTCTCTGTTCTCCCTCCACACTTGAGTTAATAAAATACTCGGCGACCCTAGTCATTCAAAGTGGACGTAGATCACATTGACCGAACCACTATAAACCTTATCTTGCTTTTGTCTCTATCTCTCACCTATCACTTACTGCATTTTTTACTGTTCAATTGACAGGTGGTGTACAAACCTAATTTGTGCATCATCACTACCCATTTAGAATTACCCAAGAATTTATAGGGTCTAAACATTAAATTGGTAAATATGTCATGTGAAAGAGGCGAGAATGACGAAGGCATAACAATTCGACTTCTAACTCCTTAATAATTTATAATTGACATATTTATTGCAGATTGAATATTTTTGTGTTCAATGTCTATGAACAAGCCATATCATAGAATATGAAATGGTTGTGATACTTATTTTCCAAGATTTTTTTACGTGTAAGAAATATTTATCAGTCACAGTTATCGGATGAAGAATTTCAAGCAGTGTAGATATAGAATAGCGGACCAACAATCAATAATCCACACAAAAGTTACAATTATAGCAAATATATTATTATAACTCAAAAAGATAGTATTGGTATTACTTATTTTAGCAAGGTTATTATAGTCAATCAAAAGTTGTTGACATTTTATAGTAGTATATATATATATATATATATATAGAGAGAGAGAGAGAGAGAGAGAGAGAGAGAGAGAGAGAGAGATTTATAAATTTGTGCCCTCACAAAAAAAAAAAAAAAACTCATGCATCTTGATCCACTTAATTATGTCTTACATTTGGATTAAATTTCTACTCTTAATTTCGTAAACTGTTATAGTTGGTCTCTCGCTTTCTCTCACCGTTGTTAATTTGGATGTATTAGGAAAACATCATTAATTATATTGATAATGAAATTATTATGTAATATATTCAATATATAAAAAGCAAGTCAAAAACCATGTAAATGTGTTGGATATAATTATTACTAATCACTATTTAAGGTTTTCTATTTAGTATTAGTTCAATCTTTTTATCGTGTTATTGTTTAAATTTATCCGCACTATGATAAATTTTTGACTCTGCCCCCTACGTATTCAACTTGTTATAAAACAAACTTTGAAGTGTAATTAGATCTAATTTATTTTGAAAATTTAATCCAATTAAAATGTATCGAAGCTAAATTGGGCCCAATATGTTCGAATACTTTGAAAACTCTACATACAAGTGGACACCATGTAAGTGTAATAGCCCATGCCTAGACTCTAGAGTGAGGGTAGAAATTGCAACAAAGTTCACTCTATTCCCCACTGTCCAAGATCATAGTCCACTCTGGATGGTGCTTGAACATGAAACTTCACTCACAATCTATATCCTTGGCTCAGAGGAACTTTCTATATCGCAAAGGGACGTTTCAAATTTTTTTTCCAAAACGACACCTCCTATAGCATAAAACGATAACACCCATATCTTATCTCCAAGTCCCGTCAAATAAACAAATTATTCATTAATCAAAGTTCTTCAACACTTCTTCACGCGAAGAACCTCAAACGCAAACCACTCTAATCTTTTACTCGCCTCCTTCTTCTTAAAAAATTTCCCAAATACGATCATAAATACGCTTATATTTATAGAGAGGAGCGGAAAGAGTGAGGGAGTGATTTTGAAATGGACCAAAGTGTTCTTGATGATATAATCAATCGGCTTCTTGAAGTTAGAGGGCGACCAGGGAAGCAGGTACAGCTATCGGAGTCTGAGGTCAAGCAGTTGTGTGTAGTCTCCGGAGAGATTTTCTTGCAGCAGCCTAATCTGTTGGAGCTCGAAGCACCCATCAAGATTTGTGGTACTTTATTGATATCAACCTCTCTTCGTTCTTATTATGTATATGTACTTTTCGTTTTGGGGGGTTTCCATTTTTTTGCTTAATTTGAGTTGTTTTTTCTCAGGTTTTTGCATATCCATTTGGTTTCTTAAAGATTATGGCTTCTGGGAATGGATTGAATTGCATTGTTTTCTTCCCATTTGGTTCTTTTTATCTTTTTGGTTGACTTAGCATGATGGGTTGGTATTTATTGCCTCAATTGATGTTTGTTTTTTGGTTTCTTGATGAATAGGGGTTCTGGGTATGGATTAAATTATGTTATTTTGTCAGTGGTTTTGTCCATAGTTTTGGATTTCATGATTTTGTGACGTGGGTTTTGAAAATAGTTTTGTAATTGGTATTCTACTTGGGTAATTACGTTGATTGAGTTGGAAAACTGTGCGTTGGGCATGGATTAAATTGCATTTACTTGTTCGGTCGGGCTCGACCTCTGTAACTTGCTGAGGGGACTTGTGTTCTGTGTTCTGTGTTTGCATATTCTTGTTCTTCTGAAGTGGTTGTAGCTGTAGAAGTTATAACTGGTGTTACTGCTTGATTGGAGTTTTATTGTATTGGTTTTTCAGAGCCACATTTGTATTTTTGATTATTTTGGGTTCTGGGTACAGATTAATTTTCATCTTTTTCTTTATGATTCTAATTTGCATCTTTTTTTTGAGCTCATAATATGTATACGGATGGAATCTTAATCTGGTTTACTTCTTTGGAAGTACTCTGGTATAGATAAAATCTCTTTAGTCCTGTTCTTTGGTTGCTATGTTCTCGATGGCTCATGGGAATGCCTATGAGATGTTAATGATGATTTATGGTTTCAGATGGTTTTTAGCCTGTTGAGCATGTTTTAATCATGTTTTGATGATGCATGAAGTATGGCCTAGTTAAGTAATGCTTAGGTACTTAAAGAGAGTAATACTTGAATTTCTTCTCTCTTTTTTTATTTTATTTTTTACTCCTAATTCTTATAAATGGTGATATACTGTTTGTGGATATCGAAGCACATCCATTCCTGTAGTTGATCTGTAACAAAAGAGCAAAACTTAGGAGCAAGGTTAGCATTAGTTTGGTATATGTTGACTAGTATTCCCATTAATTTTTTTAATCTTTTTAAGACGTCTATATATATAGGGATAAACCCATTTCCAAGGGGAGTATACAAAGCGGCACTCTACTGAATGTCAACTAAGTACCTAAATTGTACACAGAAAATCCACAGAAGAATCTGTGGAGAAGGCATTGTTGTGGTTGGGTAAAACAATAGTGTTCAAGAAACTTCTAATGATAGGAATATTTTGTGCGAGGTGGTCAAGAAGTTCGTTTTATTTATAATAGTAGAGTTTAAATTTAGGATCCTGTACTAACAAGTGTCTTGGTTTGGTAATGGGATGGTAGCTATGATTCTTGCATTTGCAATAGCTTGAGATCTTGCAACAGAAAGCGTATGTGTGGGGAAACAAGGAGGAAATTTAATCATATTTGCTTATTACATGGATCATATAGAGCATATATATTAACTTTTAATCATTAGGATGTGGAATTTGCTCCTACTAATGTAAGGATTTTTCCATACGATTATACACGTAACTATATACTTCATAGTTCGAAACTGAGGATGCAAGATGATGAAACCTTTAGTGAATCTTATGTTAAGTTGAGTGACGCTATCAATTCATCATTTGCCTTCAGTTTCAAGTATAAAAATTACGCGATTAAATTAAAATTATTGAGATCTCTACCGGAGAGGTTTCAAGTTAAGGTAACAGCCTTAGAGATGGGAGTCAACATGGAAGGGGGTGTCCGTGGAAGACCAAGTAGGGTTGATATTGACTTTTGGGATGAATCTTCTACAGCCCAAGAAATCGAGGGGCATAGCTTTGCGCTCAATACGAGAGGAGGGAGGTTTGAATTGTGAGGTGTACCGTTGAGGCCGAGACATCTTCACTAAGGGTGTATCTTCGTGAGAGACTTCTAAGATTTCCCAAGCCTTATAAGCACAGATACTTGTCGGAGGGGTGCTGTGGCAATGTTGGACACGTGTCCGACACGGATACGCGTGAGACATGGTCGGACGCGTTTCCGACACTTTTAAAAGTGTCCCATATCGAAAAAAAGAATTGTTTTGGGGTTGGATATAGCTGGGATACGAGATAGATACATATAGAATATGTGCAAGACACTTATGGGATACGACCGGGTTATTTTTGTTATTTTAAAAAGTTGGGGTGTTGAAACGGGAAAAAAAGGTTGAAGACGTCATTTTAGGGGCTAAAAATGGAAAGAAAAGAAAAGAAAATAAAAGAAGTAAAAGAAGGATGTCATTGTTTTAGCCTTTTAGGTCTGTCTTATTTCTCTCGTTTCCTTCATTCCCTCGTTCGATTGACTGAGATACAGAAAGACTTGACACTTGATAGAGGAGGCGAAGGCAGACGATCGAAGAGGATACGAAGGCTGGTCAAGCTTCAACAACAAAGAGAAGAGAGTGGAGGAGAAGAAGAAGAGATGACCTAATTGCTTTGGCAAATTAGGTTCGCTTTTTCAGCTTTTCTAGGGTGTTGCAACTTTTGCCACTTTTGTGGGTTTGCATGCTTTGGGGTTGATTTTGTGCATTGATTTTTCTATTTATGTTTAGAACCATCTGATTTACGAATTTCATTAGATTAGAGATTTAGGGTTTTGAAATTTTGGAAAACTTCTGGGTTTTTGATGGATGAACAATTTGTTTGGGCCTTTTTGTGTTCACTAAGCTTATTAACCTGATTTGTGTTAGTTGTTGTGCATGAACCCTAGTCTTGTAGTCACCCGTGTCTGATGAAGTTGCATGAAACTTGATTTGTTAGATCTTATTAGTTATTAGTAATATTGTTATTATATATAAAAAATATAAAAAATTATTTTAATTAGTCGTATCCTCACTGTAATTGTGTTCTATATTTTTGAACTTTGTCATATCCCTACATCCATGTCGTGTTGGATACGACACCTGTGTCCGTATCCGTGCTTCTTAGCCCAAGCCTATTTGGAGGTCTCGCAATTGGAGATCCTCCAGAATTCATTGGGTGAGACGATATTGAATATCGTATTTAAGTCTTTTGAGTTCCACCTTGCTAATTCATTAGAAGATTTGGCCTTTGGATCTTTTAGGGATCTAGGGTTAGTCTTGGCTCTCTAAAGATGTATGTGGCTGAATTTTACCTTCTAAGAGAGTTACACACTATTGCCGTATTACTAAGGCGTCTGCTAACTCTTTTTTTTTTTGAAGATCTTCTTAATCGGTAAAGTCACTGTCTATGGCTTTCTTTAGTATCCAAATCTGATATGGTTGAAATAATTTTTCTCTTTTACACCACTTGGTAGAACTATAGATCCGGAATGTATAGAAAGTACTTGAATACCATCGGGGTTGAATGATATAAGATAACATAGTCTTGATCATCATAGGGAACTGTTGAAACCTTTCCATATAGCTTATGTCAAAGATAATGACAAGTCCCCAATCAACCACATCATAATCCCAATAATCGGATTCCAAGAATATGACTAATTTTGGAAGTCCATGAAATAAATTCAATCCGGGGAGTTATCGCTTGAATATATCTCTAATTATTTTCTTGTGATCCTCAATTCAAGTGAAAATTTCATTTCTAAAAATTTCTTTTGATAAAATCTGTTTGGCTTCTTCAAAGAGACAAATCCTCTTATTTTTTTCAAAACTTGAATCCTAATATTTGTATGATACTAGATCTCCAATTTGTAAAAATAAGGTTATTTTTTCACAAGAAAATTCCTCATTCCAATCCATTTGTTTAATAAGACTGAAGCAAAGAGTTTGAAAATCATTAAGTTGACTCTTGGATTTCCATTTGTTTAATAAGACTGAAACAATGAGTTTGAAAATCATCAAGTTGACTCTTAGATTTATTGAGGTTCGCTGTTTGCTCAGCTATCTTATTGGCTAATTCACCCATATATTTTCGAAAATCTCTTTTTCGCTCAAGGATATGATTTTTCCATATTCCATTGAGGTTTTCATAAATGAAATGGGGTAAATTTGGATTACAAAAATCTAGAACTTCAGATGGAATAATAACTTTTTTGTTCCTGTTTAGAATCAGAAGTATTTCTTTGGCTATATGAATCCAAGGTTTTTTGTTGATCGTAATCCAAGGGTTTTTCCCTTTATCCATGCCCAACAAAAATATATATGGGAAATGTTATAAAGCAAGAGGTCTTACAAGAGGACAAAAAGTCATTTATTTCTTCTTTATCCGTCTTTTTGACTTAGTTGACAGCCTTGTACTTTGACTAGTATATAGGTGTCAAAAGTTCATTACGTATGACTATTTTGTTATAACCATAACTTGACAGTTGTTATCATTTCGGACAGTGGTTTCTTCGAAAGTACTTTCAGATCGTTTTTGCTGACCGCAAACTATGAGTTTACTTCGTTTCTGCAATAATGTTGGTGTTGACATCACAACTTACGCTCTGGTATAGTAATTTAGCTTCTAATGTTAGGCTTGCATCATGGTTCCATTTCGTCTCCCAAATTATGGTAGTATACACTATCCTCACTGGCTGTGGAGACATTATCCTCATACGGATTTTGGTTGAATGCATATTTTCTCATTTCTTCAACTTCATCGGCGTACATCTGTATACTAAACGATAAATCAAGCTGATCCCATTTAATCATGTCTTGTAGCAGCTTTTCTCTGGAGTCATATTTATTCTCGACTCTGTTGGTAGACAATAAGATGGCCCGAGACAAAAATTCTCCATCGATCAGTTATTTTAAAAGAGTTTTTCTCTTTTTCAATATTTGCACTCTGACTTAATTCTAAAAGATTGTCCACACATTAGTGCTATATTGCTAATGTGTTTGCCAATTCTTCTTTATTTTGAAGATTTTCTTCATGGGTAAAGTCGCTATCAACGGCTTTCTTTAGTATCCAAATCTGATATGATAGAAATAATTTTTTTCTTTCATGTCACCCAGTAGAACTATAGATTTGGAATGTATAGAAAGTATTTGAATACCATCGAGGCTGAATGACATAAGATAACGTAGTCTTGATCATCATAAGGAACTGTTGAAACCTTTCCATATGGCTTATGTCAAAGGTTATCTGGTTGACAAGTTCCCAATTAGCCGCATCATAATCCCAATAATCGGATTCCTAGAATATGACTAATTTTGGTAATCCATGAAATAAATTCAACCAGGGAAGTTCCCGTTTGAATATATCTCTAATTATTTTCTTGTGATCCTCAATTCGGGTGAAAATTTTATTTCTAAAAATTTCCTTTGGTAAAACTACTTTTTCAAAGAGAGAAATCCTCTTATTTTTTTCAAAAAACGCAGCGGAATTTTAAAAATAAATAAATTGATTCTTCATTCCAAGATCTATTCATGTTTAATACAAATTGATGAACCCTAGATCTATAGTGACGATTAGGGGTTATCTCTTGAAGCGTACTTTAAACAATCTTCAAGTTTTCTCAAAAATTTTGAATCTTCAAATATGAATTTGATCTTTACCCCAAGTCTCGCAAACGTTTGGCCTCTATCGGTATCCACACGAATTGACAAACTTGAAAGATTTACCTCAACCATTGATAAACTAGTAGAGAGAGAGAATGAGGGGGTGATAAATCCTCTTTATTTTTTTTAAAACTTGAATCCTAATATCTGTTTGATGCCAGATCTACAATTTGTAAAAACAAGGTTATTTTTTCACAGGAAAATTTCTTGTTCTAGTCCATTTGTTTATTAAGACTGAAGCAAAGAGTTTGAAAATCATCAAGTTGACTCTTGAATTTATTGAGGTTAGCTGTTTGCTTAGCTATTTCATTGGCTAATTTACCCATATATTTTCAAAAACTCTTTTTCGCTCAAGGAAATGACTTTTTCATACTCCATTGAGGTTTTCATAAATGGAATGGGGTAAATTTGGATTATAAAAATTTGGAACTTCAGATGGAATAATAACTTTTCTGTTCTTGTTTAGAATCAGAATTGTTTTTTGGCTATCTGAATCCAAGGTTTTTTTGTTAACCGTAATCCTAGGATTTTTCCCTTTATCCATGCCCAACAAAAATATATATGGGAAATGCTGTAAAGCAAGAGGTCTTAGAAGAGGACAAAAAGTCCTTTATTTCTTCTTTATCTGTCTTTTTGACTTAGTTGATAGCTTTGTACTCTGGCTAATACATAGGTTTCACAAGTTCCTTACGCATGACCATTTTGTTATAACCATAATCTGACAATTGTCATCACTTTGGATAGTGGTTTTTTCCAAAGTACTTTCAGATCGTTTTTGTTGATTGCAAACTATATGGGTCTACTTCGTTTCTCCAATAATGTTGGTGTTGACATCACAACTTTCGCTATGGTATAATAATTTAGCTTCTGATGTTAACGCTTGCGTCATGATTCCATTGCGTCTCCCAAATTATGGTAGTAGACACTATCCTCACTGGCGGTGGAGACATTATCCTCATACGAATTTTGGCTGAATGCATATTTTTTCATTTCTTCAACTTCATCGGTGTACATCTGAATACTAAACGGTAAATCAAGCTGATCCCGTTTAATCATGTCTTGTAGCAGCTTTTCTCCGGAGTTATATTGTTCTTGACTCTGTTGATAGGCAATAGGATGGTCGGAGACAAAACTCTCCTTCCATAAGTTATTTTAAAAGAGTTTTTCTCTTTTTCAATCTTTGCAATCCAGCTTAATTCTAAAAGATTGTCCACACAGAATTGCTGTATTGCTAAGGCGTCTGCCAATTCTTATTTATTTGTAAGATCTGCTTCATAGGTGAAGTTGCTGTTTGCGACTTTCTTTAATATCCAAATCTAATATGGTTGAAAGAATTTTTCTCTTTCACGCCACCTGATAGAACTACAAATTCAGAATTTTTAGAAAGTACTTGAATAGCATCGGGGCTGGATGACATAAGATTGAAAAAGAGAAAAACTCTTCCAAAATAACTGATGGAATGAGAGTTTTTGTCTCAGACCATCCTATTGCCTATCAATAGAGTCGAGAACAATATAACTCCGCAGAAAAACTGCTACAATACATGATTAAATGGGATCAGCTTGATTTATCGTTTAGTATACAGATGTGCGCTAATGAAGTTGAAGAAATGAGAAAATATGCATTCAGCTAAAATCCGTATGAGGATAATGTCTCCACAGCCAGTGAGGATAGTGTTCACTATCATAATTTATAGAGCCATGACGCAAGCCATGACGTCAGAAGCTAAATTATTATACCAGAGTGTAAGTAGTGATATTAACACCAACATTATTGCAGAAGTGAAGTGGACCCATATAGTTTGCAGTAAGCAAAAATGATCTGAAAATACTTCGGAAGAAACTACTGACCGAAGTGATGATAACTGTCAGGTTATGGTCATAACAAAATGGCCATACATAAGGAACTTTTGACACCTATGTACTATCCAAAGTACGAGGCTGTCAACTAAGTCAAAAAGACAGATAAAGAAGAAATAAATGACTTTTTGTCCTTTTGCTACAAAGCAAGTCTCTTCGTAGCCATGGAAAAACACCTACACCTACATGCCATAACTCCTTACTTATCTACTTAACTTTTCTTGTAAACCTTCCCCATCATCTTCCACTCTTGTGAAAAAAGTCTTTTAAGTCTTGTAGAAAGTTGGTTTTGTTTGTAATTAGTATCAGAGCAAGGCTACTCATT
This sequence comes from Ilex aquifolium, assembly GCA_951799425.1. Lineage (NCBI taxonomy): Eukaryota > Viridiplantae > Streptophyta > Magnoliopsida > Aquifoliales > Aquifoliaceae > Ilex > Ilex aquifolium. The sequence goes on along the minus strand of OX637391.1, from coordinate 44,863,822 downwards.
GTCTAACAATATCCTTTGTAAGTTTTATCCTTCTGTAAAATATCATTATAATAAATTTTAGCTTTCATATATTTGAATCTTTATATTTTTATGTATGGTTATTTTGCTTGTTTCATTGATAGCTGTTGAAAAATCCATATACCTGTTATTGTTGCGAATCCCATGTCCCGTCTTTGACCTTTAAGGCTAGACTTTGCCATTGTTGGTCTTTTATGGAATTGCAAATGTTATATTTGCAATAGGTAAGACCATATAGCACCCAATTGCCACATAAAAGGACAAAGTGCTAAAAAAATGATTAAAATGCTTGAAGAACAAGAATTAGAAGTTCTGTATGGAGAAGAAATCTTTGATATAAAAGATATTTAGTGATGAAGATTTAGATTAAATCTTTATGCTACAAGAGGAACATACATCAGAAATACCAGAAGAAGAAATAAATTCAGTTAGGTTAGGAGATGTAGTTGGTGAGAAAATCAACTTTACTGAGTAACAATTGGAAAAATTGAGAAAAATCATGAAGATGAAATATATAAAATTTCTAGGTTCAACTCATTCTCAGCCAGAGTATTTGAATAATTTAGTGGAAATATAGTCGCTAAATGTTCTGTAAAAGGCACTATAGAATTAGCACTTTTTGATAAAAAGACGGTTGCTAGATGGAAAAAACAATTTCCAGATATAAAATATATCCATATAGGGATGATGTAAATAACTATTACCTGTCTATTTAGACAAGGAATAGACACCCTTATCTTGGCAGTAGTGTTAGACAAACATTTTAGTAATCCATTAAAAGCAATAATAGGTGGAATTCAATCAAATTTGGTCTTGGGAGTAGTTTGGTTTAACATCAAACCCAACTATTTTATTTTGATTGATGATCTAAATCTCGAAGATTCAGTAAGGATTAGAATTCTTACCCAAAACATGGAAATGAAATCTAGTTCTTTATTATGCAATTTTCACTAGAATGAGAAAATGATTCAATCTAGTCTAATGGAGACCGCTCGAGCTGTCCGTCCAACTAGTCAGTCTTTCTCCATTTTTCAGGTAGAACTTTATTAATGGTTTGATCTAGACAGATTCCTAATTGTGTTGGATTTTTGTTTTAAACGTTACACATGAGTTGATCAAATATAGATGAAATTTGCAGACGTGAGTGAAATTAGACTGAGTGGAAATTACTCTAGGTACATAAAAATTGAGTTTTAAATTCTTTAATATGCCTCACAGTAATGTGTGAAAATGATGAAATAGGGATGCATCTGCAATTTGATGAATAAGTGTGATTTTCATGATTAATGACATTGGACATTTAACTTTCAAATTGAAAATTGGATCATATTTTATATCCCTATTTCATCTATGCTTGTGCATTTAGTTGCATTTAATATTGTACATACATTCATGCATGTTAAGGAGGTTCATTGAGTTGATAGAAGAAGTAGAGGAGGAGTTGTAGTGATCTGGAGGAGAGTTGATAGCTGATCCGTTAATTGGACGAACAAGCTTTAGGGACCGTTTGAGCAGCCTCCCATAAAGTTCAGGTGATAGGACTTACGACTCCAATTTTTATTTGGTGCCTCAGTGCATTATTGTGAGCCATATCAGGGGATAGAGTATTTATTGATTATAATTCTTAGTGCTTGATCCTTAAACCAAGGATGGTTAGGTATTTATGTCATTATCTTGTGCTAGGCTTTTGAAGGTGCAATGAAGATCCCTTAATTCGGTTTTGAAGCTTGAACTCGTCCCTTCCTCGAAGTTTTTGGAACTTAATCTTTGAAGCATAATGACCATAGACTTAGGTTAAGATTTACATCAAGATTTCACAAATTAACTAATTGCAATCAATTTCCTGACATGATGGACAATCTCCATGAAAGGATTCATGTTGTGGTTGGAGAAAAATGGGGTTTTCAAACATCAACTATTGCTTGTTGTTTGCATAGTTGAAGTAGAAGGATTTAAAAACGAATGGGTGAAAGAATGAGGTAGTGGAAATAACAAGGGGACACCACAGATTTATGGAGGTGTAATTTGAAAATTTACCATGCATTGTGTGGAACTTTGAAAATTGGTGTTTGATGCTTGTACCAAGGAGTGATAATAAATGTCTTTTGGGATTTTGACTGAAAATCTTCGTTATGGTACCACCTTGAAGGTTTTACGTGGCAATAAGGGTCTGATTAAAGTTACAATGTAGATGAGAGAATGTTGAACATATGTTGAAAATGTTGTAAGGATGGAACATAGGAAGTGAGCGTGAGGTCAAGCACAAGTCATATTGTTTGATAAAGTACATGCAGTTGCAAAGTCACTCAATTCTTTACAAATAGTGATCTCCTGTTTGTGGTATCCAAGCACATCCATTCCTGTAGTTGATTGTGTTGCAATAGAGAAAGATTTGGAGGGAGGGTTAGCATTAGGACTTCTATATAAATATATGTATATATATTCATAAATATATGTATATATATTCATAAATATATATGTTGGGATAAGCCTGGATCCCCTAAAAATGCAAAATAGTGAGAAAGAACGCATTTTCAGGGGATGTACATAACAGCGTTACTCTACAACTAGAACTAAGTGCCTAAATTCCACCCGAAAAAGCCATAGAGGAATCCGTGGACTAGAGATTGGCTTGGTTGGATAAAACAGTAGTGTTCAAGGAACTTTTGATCGAAAAAATATTTTGTTTCAGGTGGTCGAGAAGTTTGTGTTATTTATAATCGTAGAGGTTAAATTTTGGTTGCTTTGCAGACAGGTGCCTTGGTTTGGCAATCGGAGGGAAGCTGCGATCCTTGCATTTGCAATAGCTTGAGATCTTGCAATAGAAAACAAGATGGAATGGATCATATAGTTGGGGGAACAAGGAGAAAATTCAATCATGGTTGCTTGTTATATGGATCGTATATTAACTTTTAATCATTCGAAAGGGTAATTTAAATCCATGGATTGATGTTGTGGTCAGGAAGAAAATGAGGGTTGGCAACATCAACTATTGCTTGTTGTTTGCATAGTTGGAGTTAATAGATTTAGAACGAAATGGGTGAAAGAATGAGGTAGCAGAAATAACAAGGGGACCCAACAGGTTTCTGGAGATGCAATCTGAAAATTTACCTTTCAGTGTGTGGAACTTTGAAAATTGGTATCTGATGTTTGTACCAATGAGTGATATTCTAATATCTTTGGTGATTGTGACTGAAAATCTCCATTATGTTACAATCTTGAAGGTTTTATGTGGTGAACAGGGTCTGATTAACGTCATGATGTACATGAGAGAAAGTTCATCATTTTTGAAAATGCAGTTAGTGATGGAAAATAGGAAGTGGGTCAAAAAAAATAAATGATTGATCAAAAATTAATCAAAAAATTAGGGGTGATGTGATAGAAATGAGCGGGAAAATATATGGGGATAAGATTCAAACTTCTAACTCCTTATTATATAGATTAGGGGGAATTTGACATTGATTAGCGTAAAAAGGTATGGGCTGAGTGGGATTTTCAAGTTTTGGGTGAAAAATTTTTGGTGATGATTTTGAGCCATTGAATTAAATGAATCTTAGTCACTCTTGTGTTAAACTAAGTTAAGGGATTCAAATTAGGTCCTGTTTTATTATATAGATTATCTGGGTATATGTAAATAATTCATTACTTCTATTTGAATCATTGAATTGCATGCCCTTTGTAGAAGGGTTGCATTTATTGTAATGAAGTTCTTTTATGATTGGAGGAATTTATCATTACGCATGGTTGGCATTGTTTTCAATTTTCATTTTCTAGCTAGTGTTTCAGTATTAATTTTTTTGATTTTTCTCCGGGGATATTGGTTATGGTTTTGCATTTAATTAGTTGTTCTTCTCTAGGTAGCAAAAATTACAAATCTAATGCAGCCTTGGAGATAGGATGTCAATCGTGTGACCCACATGTCGTGTTATTCGTGTCGTGTCCATTGTTATTCGTGTCGTGTTCGTGTCAAGACCCACGAAAAAAAAATTTATTTAGTGTGTTCTGAGTATTAAACATTATTCTAGACTATTTATTATGCGTATTTAATAATCGTGTCAATTTTATAATCGTTTGTGTCGGGTTCGTATCAACGGGTCAGAGTTGACACCCCTACTTGTAGGCATCTGATTGATGTTAATTCTACACGACAAATATATGTTGAAGCTTTACTTTTAACATATAATTTAATATTTGGTTAGTTAGCAAAGAAATGGTTCCTAATATCTCTTACATTATGCCCTGTTTGTGACACTTTGTGACACTCAGGTGATATTCATGGTCAATATTCTGATCTTCTACGGCTTTTTGAATATGGTGGATTACCTCCACATGCCAATTACCTATTTCTGGGGGACTACGTTGATCGAGGCAAGCAAAGCCTAGAGACAATATGCCTCCTTCTTGCATATAAAATAAAATATCCAGAAAACTTTTTCTTGTTGAGAGGAAACCATGAGTGTGCTTCTATAAACCGTATATATGGATTCTATGATGAATGTAAGAGAAGGTTTAATGTAAAGCTATGGAAAGTCTTCACAGATTGCTTTAACTGCCTCCCGGTGGCAGCCCTAATTGACGAGAAGATTCTCTGCATGCATGGAGGCCTTTCTCCTGATTTGCAAAGTTTGGATCAGATTAGAAACTTACTACGCCCAACTGATGTACCAGATGCTGGTCTGCTCTGTGATCTCCTCTGGTCAGATCCTAGTAAAGATGTTCAAGGTTGGGGGATGAATGACCGGGGTGTTTCATATACTTTTGGCTCTGACAAGGTGACAGAATTCCTTCAGAAGCATGATTTGGATCTTATATGCCGTGCTCACCAGGTTTGATCTGCTACAATAATTTATTCCGATTTCTGTGTAATTAAAGTTTATGTCCTCTGCTTTACTAGGCAGGCACATTATCTCTTTGGGGTATTTAATACATGATGTGGGAAATATGGTGTTTATATACGTATATATGTGTATAATTTATTTGTATGTTTATATGAATTGAAACTCCATATGGCATATTGGAGTTTTTTTTGTGCCCGGGGGGCACCCTCTGAATTCAAAGAGTTGAGTGTGGGGGATATGAGCTCTAGTAAAATTAGTCTTTACAAATTGCAGGTTGTAGAGGATGGGTACGAGTTCTTTGCAAACCGACAACTTGTAACTGTATTTTCGGCACCGAATTACTGTGGGGAGTTTGACAATGCTGGTGCCATGATGAGTGTAGATGAGACTTTGATGTGCTCCTTCCAAATATTGAAACCTGCGGAGAAAAAGTCTAAGTTTAACTTTGGGGGTACGAATACTGCTAAGCTTGGAAATTCTGTCGCAGGGGTCAATCTGTTTGGGAGTACAGCCACAGCTAAACCTGGAAACCTACCAGCTGGTGTTAAGGTAAATAAACCGGAATAATTTATGAATAAATGATTAGTGTTCAGTTAATATTAAAAGGTCATACTATAAATTTTCTAATATCTCCTAGATGTGTTGTGATATGTGTGCTGCTTCATCCGTTACACCAACTGCCTAAATGATATTGTTTGGTTTGAGTGTAGGATGGTACATTCGTGTTAACCATCTTGTGCGTGGATCTATTAATGCTGACAGGATCGTAGATCTCTCCTTATGAGTAGTTCTTATTCTGTAGCAGTGCTATTTAAGCGAAAGGCATACCTGGGCACAAAGTTCTCCTGGGACCTAGGTGCGAGGCGAGGCGTGAACTTCATTGAAGCGAGGAACATGGTGGATATAATATGTAAAAACTATAAAGTATGTCATAAATATCACATAATGCAATAAGTTTTAGAAAATTTCAAGAAAATCCATTATATTTTCTTAAAACAAAGGCTAAATTAGCAGTATTAAGAGCTTATTGAAACCAAAAAAGTAAAAGTTGATTTTTCTAAATTTGGACTAGATTCACTAAAACAAAAGAAAAGAAAATATATATATATATATATATATAGAGAGAGAGAGAGAGAGAGAGAGAGAGAGAGAGAGAGAGAGAGAGGATAATGAAGAAGAAAAAGGAAAAAAAACAGAGATCAAGTGCCAAGAAAGATATTTATACGTGGAGTTAGATTAGAGTGTACCTTTAAAATTCACAGTTGGAGTTTAGGATTAGTAGTAGATATTTATACATGGAGCTATAAACTAGTGTTGCTAATAAAATTCTATAGATAAACAGCCCAAAATATATCACCGAAGTGAATAAAATGCCCGCACAGCATAAGCCATGGGCCTAAGTTTGTGGCACACACTTTGTGTGCCTCAACTGTGCCTCAGAGAAGTTGCCTCACCAAGCTCATTGAGCTGCTTTGGGTGCCCCTCATCTCGCCACGGGTCTGGGCATGCTTTTATAACACTCTTCTGTAGTGCATGCAAAGAAGAACTTGATAATGTTGATGGTGTGGTGTGGAACCTAATAGGAAATGCTTGTTGATTGTCAGTATCAAGTAGATAGTCAGCATTATTTATATGACATTTTATTCATATATTCTTGGATAATTATTTTGAAGGATGGAATGATTTCTGTGATAGATGGATAAATTTCTCCTTTGTTGTATTTGTGTTGTTAACCATCATTTGTGTGGATCTATTAATTCTGACAGAACAGCGAATCTGTCCAATATGAGTAGTTCTTAGTCTCTGGTGCATGCAACAAAGAACCTGATTATGTTGATAGTGCAGAACGTTATACAAAAGGCCTGTTGATTCAGTACCATGTAGATAGTGTTTATTTACAGTATGTCTTTTTTTCTTAGATTATCAAATTTCAAGGATGAAATTATCTTTGTAAAAGATGGTTAAATTTCTCTATTTGAGAGAGGAACATGACCTAAAATAATCGTATCATGTGGGGTTTTTCTAGTTTTTAGTTAGCTAAATGCTATTCGTCACAATGATATATTACTGTTCCTGCTGAACAAGATTACAGTAGAAAGACCTTGTCGATAGGCTTGAGATAAGAAGCTGTTTTATTAACTTATATATACTCCAAAGATGAAAGATATGTTTTACCAGGTGGCTGGCCAATGGGCAACTTTGGGATACAAGAATAGTTTGTATAAGCTGTTTATTTTATGAATATTCCGACCAGATGCAGATGTTATCTTGAAAAATGAGAAGCTAGTGTTTACTTTGCTAAATATCTTGTTCTGTGCTCAATGATCCCAAAACACCATTGATGGATTAACCATGCAGCACATGGAGATGGCATACTAACTTGCCATATCTCCCATTACAAAAGTTTTAGATGCATTGCAAAAGATAAAGGTAAGCACTATTCCACTAAGCAGTTATTTTTCTCATTCACCAAGTCTCTAGATAAGACATATCAAATACCTCAATAGCAAGTTGTTTCCTTTTATATCGTCAATTTAATCTTCCTCACCGACACATTAGGAATTTAAATTTTTTGGAAACTCCTTGCTTCTAGCTCGACGACTGGGTTGTGTTGGATAAGTTTATATTAAATTCAATCAGAACTCCCAATGTTAGACTAGGGTAGAGAAAAGTAAAGGCTAATTTACAAAGCAGAATAATAATAGGTTTAATCTGAGTTAGAGTAGCTGTTGTATAACTAAGGTGATCTGCTTGGAGTGTTCTGAATTAGGGGATGCAATCTTTACTTCTTTCTTTTGACTTTAGATTGTTCTAAATTTTAATTTCACATGTGAAAGTTTAAGCGAAGCAAAGTATAGGGATTTTCGCACTTTGCACCTTGAAAGATTTCAAGATTTTTATTTTGCACCCTCAAAGATGAAATTTCCCACATTTCTTAGGGGCTGTTAGGTAAGGTTTTCAGTTTTTAGAAAAAATATAGACAAAAAGTTTTTGTTTTTTTTATACAAAGTTAAAAACAAAAAACTTGTTTAGGTGTTGTTTCGGTTGTGAGAAATTATGAAAACTAAAACACAAAACTCGTTTGGCCACCACTTCTATTTATGCTATAAATAGTTCCTTTATATTCTTTTCTTGTTATAAACAAGCAAGAAGAGAAAAATCAAGACCAACAATCTCACATTTCATTAAAATATGAATACATCCCACAATTTATACTACGACAAAATCATCCCACAACTTATAAACATCTAATAACCAATTCTAATTGATCATTGTACATATTTTCATGCCCATTCAGTTGATGTTAGGATAGTCTGCGACACGGTCTTGTGTGACTGCTTCAATTGGCTAGGCTTGGACACTGTTTGTTGGACGACATTAGCTTGGCTCACATTGGTTGATAGTAATAAGTCCATTGAGGCTTCGATCTATTAGACACACGTACCCGCACCCACTGTCAGATGAACACCCACACAGGTACATAAGTACACACTTCTACCAACAGAATTGAGCATACCCACAAATATTATACCCATAAAACAAAAACTCACACAGAACAGGTAAAACAGAAGTTTCACAACAATATATCATGTCAAATATATGTGTGTGTGTGTATGTAAAGATAGATATAGAATGACACAGAGCTTGAATCGAATAGATAAACATAATTTGACCTTTGAATTGTTAAATCGAATAGAGTGGCAGTTAAGATGGATTGAGTTCGCAACAATTACAGAAATCTTGATTCGAGCTTTGCAACAATTACAAAAATCGTTAGTGATTGAGAGATCAACAGAGGAAGAGAGCCACTTTTTATAATCGCAGAGAGATGAGGGATTAGGGTTTCGCAGAGAGAACAGAGACGGTGGGGGAAGACGGAGAGATGTCCGGAGCAAGAGACATGCATATATATATTTGGACAAAAAAAGGATCGATTTTGCCTCTAACAAAATTCAAAGCCCGGACCTCATTAAACTCGGTGTGCATTTTCTTTTTTGCTTGTTTTTGAAAACATTTTTTTAAAAAAAAAAAAACACCCGTTGTTTTCAAAACAATTTTACGAAAACAAAAATGGAAATAAACAAATGCGATGTCGTATGTAATTTTACAAAAAACTGAGAACAAAAACAAAAAACTGAAAACAAAAACAATTTCTAAATGCACTTTAGATTTTTCGGTTACTTGTAAAGCGTAGGCTTCAGCTTGAAAGGTTTGGGTAAAGATCAAAATTTTGTTTCGAAATAGTATAAATGGCGGAAAGAATTTTTTTTCTAAGTAGACCGAAATGAATTAGTTATTGGATCGAAATTTCAATGATTTGAGTTTGAAGCATGGTTACCAGAATTCACTAAACTCATGACGACCCACGAGCTAGGTACATCGATCCCAAACGGGGTGAGTTCGCGATCCAGATCACCAAATTGTACGATCCCAAATTATAATACTAACCCTAAATCAATTCGCATTCGAATATGTAGCACAAATATAAAATATATATTAATTAACTACATGCATATAAATTTATAATTATATAATAGAAAATCAAGCAAAATTTCAGATAAATGGTAACTGACTCGGTATTTATAGATGTTTTATAACATATAATGTTGTATAGTAGTGAAAACAATCTAAACAAGAGTCCTAAAATGAATTGCGACCCAAAATAATGTACTAACTAAGCCTACTCCCATCGTATCGTGTACCTAAGAAAGTGTCGTACCGCGTACCGCGTACCACGTATCCAAGCGACCCACGATTCAGGTAACCTTGGTTTGAAGTGTTTCAGAATCTTTCGAGATATTTCGATATGTTTTCATCTTTATTTCGAAATGTTTCAAGGTGTTTATGTATATTTCCACCATGTTTCAAAATATTTTGAAAGAAGTACCCAAATTTTTATTCATTTTTATTCTGTTTTCGAAACATTTTTAAAATGTTTCCATTTCTTTTGTGACTGAAACAATGCACCAAAATGAAATAAGAGTGCTTTGAGGTTAAATTGCTTCAGCGCAATTTAGCAGTCAAAGTACTTGGATTGGATGCGAAGTTTACTTGGTTACCATGCGCTTCTTGGTCCCCAAGCCTTAGCCTTTATATATTGTTTTCAGTTTCTTTTGAGTGAAGGAGATATCTTTGTGACATTTTACTTGAGTTGTGCGACACATCTTCTCTTAGTGTCATGTTCAGGACCCATGGGTGTGGGGCCTAGGTTTTCCTTCTCTCCTAGATGTGGGCCCTAAGAACCTTTCTTCTTATTATTCTTTGCTCATACCTGCACTTTTAAAGCCCTTTGAAATCCCAAAATCAGTAACTTTTGCTCTTCAAAAAGCCAAACAAGAGCAAACTATCACCCTTCCTTTTATTGAACACCAGCCCACAGGAAGCTCTCAAAATAGCGTCAAACACCAGCTATTGTAACTGTTTACTGCACTAGATCTGGCCCTGATCCTTCATTTTACCTGTCCGTTGGAAGCCATACATTTGCTCGTGTATATTCTACGTTAGAAACCGCCCTCCAAATTTTTTGATAAGTTCGATTTTGATAGATAATGCTTCCTGGGCAATCCTGCTCATTTTGGTATGCATGGTTTGAAGTCACGTTATTGGACATCGACTCGGAATACACATAAATGTATGTTTGCAGCATATCTATACGATGCTGGACGCTACACGCAAAATTTTATATAGTACAAGAAGTTTAACATCACTAGATATCCAGGTCAAATTGTAGTGTCCTGGAATGGACACTGCAATGGTATGTGTCAATTCGGTTACGATGAGTCAGCCGGCTCGATAGTGACTCGAAGACGACTAATGACTCGATCGAGTTGCGTGAGACTCATGGTTTATTTGAAATGTAGAACGCTATCAGATCTCAAGGTATTGAGTTGGATACGACTTGGCCGAGTCACATCAGTTGATACTTTGAACCATGTTGCCATAGATTGTTTCTTGAGGCCTTTGGGCGAAGATTGTTCTCTCAAAAATTCCCAAACTGGAAATTCAGGTGATGCGGGTAAAGCGGATCCAATCAGCCATCTTAAAGGTCTTAATTTTATGTTCAGTGGTGGCTTGGGCGATTTTTTGGGGGAGGATGATTTAAAAGTTATCATTGGATGTGCTAATAATGCGGCTAATATGACATATTTGGACTTGGCTTGCTCTTTGCATCTAAATTATTGGTATCTTGGATTGATTTAATGGTTAGGTTTATGTTTCACTTAAGGAGGGGTTAGTCGGAGTGAGTTTCTGGATGAGATCATTATCCTCAGGCATGTATGTTCTTGGGGTTCTGTTTACGATACAGAGTGTGAAGGGTCATGGGTCTTTTGGATGTGCTTTAGCTGCTTGTTATTCCTCAATTACGGTAATGAAATTTTTGTTCCGCGTCTGAGAAGATAGGAACCAGATTCCTTATTTTGTTCTCTGATAGGAAATGAAAATTCCACTGAAGACAGGAGAAGGTACAATGAAGTGGAGTAGAGGTCCATCCATATACCAAAAAAGGAAAAAGCAAAGCATCAAACTACAATAAAGAGCCTTCCTCTTAACCACAAGCTGCATTCCAATTTTGCTGAATTAAGAAAAATGGAATATGCCAAACTCATTAGAAGAAGCAGGTCCAAAGAGAAGCCAAAAACCTAACTCTTTCCCACAAATACTCCTAAAACTAAAGTCTTTCTTCAGAAATTCTGTTGCTAGGCACAGAATTCTTAGTAACTAGTTAGGATATGCGTGGATACTATTAAGATATAATGGAATGGTTTAATTGGTTGTTTCTTTCGTAAAGTTTTGTTCGAATATTCATCAATTTATTATGGGAAATTGGGTAAATTTTTTTGTTTTTCTTTACCACTGGGTGGCAACACTTGTATTTCTGTAATAATTGAAATTTGAGAACTGACATACTGGATATCGTTGAGAGGTGCATTAGAGAGACCAGGAATCCCCTTCAGTGTACTAGCGATTCAGAAATTGAAGAGGATTATATTGTGAAATTTTAAACTATGATTTTTGGGTTATGCTGGAGATTGTGACTCAAATGTCTTGCAGCTTACAAAAAAAATGTGGAGGGGCTTGGGAGGAGTTTTAAAGGTGACAGTGAGATGAGGAGATCGTGCATGCTACTTTTATCTTTTTGATTCTCTGATGCAAGGAGTAGAAGTTGGTATCATGCTATTTTTTCTACTTATAATCTCTTTACTGTTGTTACTGCTTGCTAGTAGGTTAAGGCAAATTAAACATATACATAGTGTTATCTCCCATGTAATGTTTATGAGTTGTTAAGTATCAGAATTTGTGTGCAAGCTAACGTGACGTGTATTATGATCCGTGAATTTGAAGTTTCTTGTTTAATTCCCCTTGGATTATGGTCTTTTTGGGTACAAATTAAGAGTGGCAAAAAGGCAATAGAAGCTTTTTGTGCGGGTATGTCTTCAATTTGAAATGAACTTGCTTTTAATATGGTTGCAATTAAGGATGTGCAGTAGCGAATGTGGGAGCAGAAAGTAGGAAACTCCTACAAAAATTGAAGGTTTAGATTGGGATAGGAATATATTTATGAATTAATGGGTTCATACAACCTGGCAATTAAGTATGAGCAAAAATTGAGGAAACTTTGCAGTGCACTTAAACACTATTGAGAAACTTTGCAGAAGATGCATCTAGAATCAGACTCTTGACAGATTGTTTAATTCATATTTGTAGTGCATGAAACCTATTTTGATTTTGTAGACCCTAAGGTTTCTGTATGCTAAATTTTGCAGCATGAGTTTAACTTTAAACTGCTGCCATTATAAATTTGTTGAGGTATAAACGACTGGGTCGTACAAATTATGGGCTAGTTTCCAATCAATTTTGAGTTTCTAACCCAACAAGCTTGTAATGGTATATCCTTGAGTTGTTTATTGTTGTAAGTTTCTTTACAATATGCATGGAAGCACCTTTTTGTAGTCGGATTATCACTAGCTGTAGAAGATTCTTAAGTTTTGATGTGGATTTGGTGCTTACCAGCATTGTTCTGTTCAAATTCCAATGGTAGATGATGCCTACTAACTGTCCTCTTGAACGAAGGCATATACATAACGGGGAGATAAAATAAAGAAAATTTTCAAACTTGGTTCATTGTTTTTGTGGTGATTATGAAAGGGCTTGTGTCATGGAACAAAAAATTGGGTTGCTTGAATATATTGTTATTAGCCTGCGTGATGTTTATTTTACAAAAAGAGTGGAGATTAAGGTATCAACCCTTATTGGACATGTATGAAGCTTTTTTCAGGAGATGATTGGAAGATGTGAAGAAGAGCATGATTCTTTTTGGGCATCTATGATTTGAAGTATCTCATTCTTAGGGTTTCTGAAAGAAAATTCCTTATTTGGGAAGGCTCTAACATTGAGGACGGCAAATGCAACTGTGAAGGGAGGTATCCCAAATCGAAAAAATTAAGTAGACTCGAGCTTGGTTTATGTACTTGAGGGGCCACTTCACTCATTCTCAATTGTTATTGGGTTGGATACTCTATTTAGCATGGTATCAGAACTAGCCTTTGGGTTGTTAGTGGACCAAGTCTCTCACCTAGTTGAATTCCATGTTCTATTTATATGTATGTTTTGGTTCAGCTTTAGTGTGTTGGATTGATTTTTTCAGATCGGTTTGTTTGCCCACGAGTGAGTTAGGATAGTACGTGAGGGAGGGTGTTAAGAGAGTTATCCCACATCAAAAAATTAAGTAAATCTAAGGTTTGCTTATATACTTGAGAGCCACTCATTGCCAATTAGTTTTCGTTTGAATGCTCTAAAAGCAACTGTGGGCTGTTCTTAAGAGACCACTTCATCCATTGTCAATTGGTTTTTGTTGGATGCTCTAAAAGCAACTGTGAGCTTTTGGTGGATCTTTTTTTCTTGGTGAATAGTGGGGATTCTAAACAACTCTTCTTTACATCTCAAAGTTGCAATTGATTATTGCAATCAGTTCGTAATTAAATGTAGTGACATGAAGGGTCTGTTTTGTGTTCTCAAAGAGGTTTCCTCAAATGTTGGATATGATTGAGCAACTTGCCTCTTTATGGTTTCAAGTGTTTAATTCGAAAGGGTAGAGAATGCAGTGCAGAAAGATACTTTCAGTTGGTTTTTCCCCTTTTTTTCTAGTTCGCTTCCTGTAATAGCTGTTGAGTATAGCGACTTTGAATATGGAACTATATAAATTCTATCCATGAGTTGCTAGCAACCAGGGTCTGCAAGCAATCAAATATCTTTGCGTCCAACCATTGTCTATTCACTTACTTCACGGCCATCCTAATTTTAGATTCATCCTCTTCAAGATTTGGCTGCAGTGACGTTTTTGTTGCAGTAGTCCCTCCCAAAGCCTTCCAATTTCATCTCAACTTCACATATTATAGCCCAAAATTTTCAGAACACAGTTGCTACCTCGGTTATTTGTTTGTTTTTACTAATATAATGAACCTCATATTCGGTCCCTTATGTTATTTTTGCTGTTAATGCTATATTGCTATCATGTTATCAGCTAAGACACCCTGTGGTCCATTTAAGTGGCATATTTACACAGATGCGTGACTGCTTGCATTGTTGTATTATCCACAACTGCTAACTTTCCCTCATTTCATGTCATAGCAGTCTTTCCTTGGTGCGAAAGGATGAGAATTGATTTGATGAGAATGCCACAGCCCAATGGTATCATGACCATGCTAAACTGGCCATCAAAGGAAATTGAGGGCCATTTTATCTTTGTATTATGATGATGATGTAAAAATTGGAAAGGTTCTCCGACATAAAAGAAAAACTTTCTTTTTCCCTTGGTATAACGTTGGGTTTGAAGGAAGATGACATATTCTCTTCGACGTACCTACACACTAATATCTCGTGATATCTGCCTTGATACTATGAACTATGAATAATGTGGCCCATTCTTGACAATCTGCAACGGCAACAGGAGATGGAAACCTTTTTTTCTTATGTATGTATTTGCTGAAGCAACTCTTTTTGTTGGCAGTATCATAGTTGGATTACTAATCGTTACTTGCTAGGCGGCTTATGAATTTGCTTTAGTTTCAAATTTGAAATTTCGCTTTCATCAAATTTGTATCCAAAACTTTAGCCGGCAACTTGGTTTTGTATATTTGGAATAGCAGGGTGCCGGCTAACGTTTTGGATACAACTCCCTGATGACCCCCCTTCAAGCTTTTCTATTTTAATTGGTCTCACGCCTAAAGAGTTTGTTGAGAGAATTCGCTTCCCTAAACTATATCTTGGATCTGTACCTGATTGTGTCTATGAATTCTTTTTGATGGTTTCTATCAGTGACAATGGAGAAATGCCATATTTTTCCTTTGCCTTTAGAGCAATAATGTTATTGGAATTTAATTTACTGACATAATTTGCTGACCTAATTCATTGTGACCTTTGAATTGACTGTATGCTCTATCAAACATTGGAACTTGGTGTTAATCTAATGATTCCTATAAAATCACATCATTATGTCAGTAAATTAGGTCAGATTTTTAGGTCCAAATAGTATTATTCTTGCCTTTAATGGAGTGGTTGTAGTTTTTTTATGACTGAAAGAGAAGATGATCCTATACTAGGGGTTATTCAAAACTGTGATTAAAATTGTGTTTTTCCAGGCATAAATTTTCTGATTTAGTGGTTGAGATGCATAAATTTTCCCTATATCACTCCTTTACCATCATGCATACGGATAGCCGTGTGCCCGATCATCTACAGCATGTTTGGATGGAATTTGGCTGAGGGATTGGATTGGCTTTATCAAACCAGTCCAAACTCTTCCAAACCTAATCCCTATCATTGAGTAAATGGGATTAAAAGATGAATCCAGTCCATAACCGTGTTTAATAAGTAACATATATATATGTGGGACCATTAAATTTATCACTATTATCATCATACATTGATCATATAAATGATTATTTTACCTATTGACCAATCTAATTCAAACTTACGTTTGTTTGAGTCCTTTTTTTTTAGTTGACTTATGAACTTCATATTTTGGGATTTTTTCTTCTTCCCAACTTATGATGTCAAACATAAGTAAAAATTTATGTACTTTGCATAACCATAATAAAACAATCTTTTTTGTGAAATCTTATCATAGTCTAAAACTTAGTCGTACGAAACGTTTTTATAAAATAACATTCAACATATCGGAATATACAAAAAATTGTACATCCAAAAATAAATTGTATCTTTAATTATCCTATGGAAATTAATGCTTGAAGTTGCTTTTGTTAAATGACAAAGCATAATGATGCACCAAAATGGGATCATCACAAAACTCAAATGCTTGTGCTAATAAACCAACAAGTTCTGGTATGTTCATTGGGTGGACAAGAAATGGGTTTAAGTGGGTACAAATGTAATTCCAAACCCACACCCACACCCACTTGGGATTGTTGAAACCCACTTTCATGTGTTTAAGAAGCCGGGCCAGGTCCAGGCCAATACTTTAGTCCAATCTTCAATTTTTACATCCAAACAAGGGTTTGGGTAAGGGATTGAACTATTTGTTTAAACCCACCTTCTATAGACCAGCCCAAACCCCCGTAACAAACAGCTTGCTTGTGTATATAAGAAAAGGAGAAATTTGGAATTGTATGGCCCGAGTTAAAAATAATAAAAAACAATCAACTAACAAATGGGAACAACTATGAGATTTAACTTAATTTTGGTTGATATTCCCTAGAAGGGATGCTACGAGACAAACTCAAGGATTTTAGTATCATCTCTTAAAACATGAAAGTGATTCCTATAATTTTTTTACAAAAGCTCAAGGAATATGAATACAAATTAGAAGAAAAATTATCTAATAAAGTGGATTGGTCATGTTGATTTCTCCTGCATCTACTTCATCCACGATGCCAATTCTTGGCTGTCCCATTAAAACACAAAACCATACAAATTTATGCATAAAAATACATGATAAGAATAACCCAATGTCTCAAGCCCATTTTTAGTGCTTGCAAGTAATAAAAGAGTTTTTTGGGGCGTGGGTACATTTTTTTTAGACTTATTTGAGATAAGTATTTTCTATATTAAGTTCAATTTTAATAAAACATCTTATGATTATGTACAAAATTCAAATGACATTTGAATTTTTTTACTTAGTTACCCTTCCTTAAATTATGCATAATTTTGATTCTCTTCATCTCTCTCTCCTCTCTCCATTACTCTCTCTCTCTCTCTCTCTCTCTCTCTCTCTCTCTTCATATCTTTCCCCTATTTTTTCTCTCTATCTCCAATTTATAATTTATTTTCTTTTCAAATATGTAAAAATTTGATTTGATTTTTTTATTCCACTCCCCTATTTTCTCTCTCTCACTCTTTCCCCCTATTTTCTCTCACAATTACTCGCTCCTTATTTTTTTTTTCTCTCTCTCTCTATATATATATTATATAACAACACAATTACACTAATTAGTTACACTTATCAGTTACAAATTGCCCTATAATATACTAAATAGTTACTCATGTGTTCTAATAAACTAAACAGTTACACCAAATAATTACACAAAATTATGACACAAACCCAATTTGTCATGATAAACCCAATTTGGTGTATATAATTGGTGTAACTATGTTGTGATACTATGTAACTCTTTGGTTTATGTAAATAACTGAATGACAAATTGGGTTGATGTTGTAATTTCGTGTAATTGTTTAGTGTAACTGTTTAGTTTATTTGAACACATGAGTAACTGTTTGGTGTATTATAGGGGTAATTGTAACTAATTGGTGTAATTGTGTTATTGTAATGTTGATATAAAAAAAGAGAGAGAGAGAATAAGGAGATAATGAGTAATGGTGAGAGAAGAAAATAGGGGGAGAGGGAGAGGGAGAGAAAAAATAAGGAAGAGAGAGATAGAAAAATTAAATCAAATCTTTACATGTGGAAAAAAATTATCAATGCGTGAGAGAGAGAGAGAGAGAGAGAGAGAGAGAGAGAGAGAGTTATGAAGTACTAAATGACCTTTTAGTCTTTTTTCAAAAAAGTGGACTTAGGATCAAATAAGTTTTTTTAATATAGTTTAACTCAATTAAGTCCAAATTTTTATACCGACTTCTAAATTCCCCATAATAAAAACATCATAATGGTTGGGTTAAACCTGACCTTTTATTTAAAAAAGAACTTGGGTACCACATGGGTCGGTGATCGAACCCAAGATTTATTGAAAAGAAAATGTTTTTCCTAAATATATAGGGAACAATAAAAAAGGAAACAAAGGTGAAACCTATTTCAGAAACTTAAAAAAAAAAAAAAAACCCCCATGTCTTTCCTAATCATCGTAGCAACTTTCTTTATTATTATATATATATATTTTGGTTTTTTTTATTGGGGCAAAATCTTGGCAACTTGAGTAGGCCATTTTGAAGACCATTTCAAACTTTTCAAATAATACAAAGCATGCGTGCATGTAAGAAAACAACTAGTATCTTACAGTTTAGCCTCGTTTTGAAGACCACATATTCCAATATGAAATTTTTTCTTGTAAATGACCTAACATTTGGCAGAAAATTTTAATTCATTAGACGTGACAGCTGACTTGTATATGTACATTACGTTTCATGAATCTTACCAGGTTATACGAAATATAATTTTTTATTTTAGAAAAACTTAGTATTAAAAATGGGACCCACATGCTGTGTGTGTGTGTGTGAGAGAGAGAGAGGTCTGTTAAGTATAATTTTTTTATGATTTTTTGAGACATTCATATATTAAGTCGTATTCATATTGCCATGCCCATCTCTACATGTGTAAAAGGAGTGTGATACGTGTGAAGTAATGCCATTTGGACATAATTATTTGATCTAATAATCTTAATCAAGCGATAACATATGTTAGATTAACAACGAGCCTTTATATTGGAGGGTTCTATTTTAAATCAACGATAATAGCGGGTTTAATTAATAAATTAACTCTAAGTAACATTATTATTATTTTTTGTTTATTTAGCATCAGTATGCAGTTTATAATGTATTCTTTCAAGTCTTAACTATGTAACTGCTATGTGGCCTTATTAACTTGTGCCTTCTAGATGGTCTCCATATATACGTAATCTAGAGTGAGAAGCAAATTAAAATAATTTGCTGATGAAAGAGAGCATGGCTTGAGCTCCAAGTTAGGCAGGTCAAATCATACCGTATGGGCATACGTGAAATAATATGGGTAAGGCTACTCTACCACTCCGGTAACACATCGAAATTTATAAATAAATAAGTTCTAGTTATAATTCATTTGAGAGAACTCATTTGAAATTTATAAATACTTTATGATTTTTGTATATTTTGTCGTGACCTTATCAAATAAGTCATAACCTCACCTTTATTGAGTAGTTTTTTTTTTGGATAAGAAACCTTTATTGAGTAGTTATTACTCTTATTTTGTAATAACCCTATTACTGGTTATTAAAGAAATCGTTCGATACCGTAATCTTAACTTGTAATATGTAGACCAATGAAAGGGAAAGATGTAGAGAAACACCACGCCACACCACATGGATACCAAGACCAAACGCATCATCCCCCCCCTGTTTAATTTGATGGTCAGGAGTTACATGCACTTGAACTAATTTATTCGATATTAAGACTAGGGTATTCATGCGGGATAAATTATTCATGGCCTGACCCTAAGAAATTGCCAAAATTTGAGTTCAAGACGTTTGTATTTATAGTTTGTCTCTGTTATCACTTTAACTATTCTTGGGGTTGTGCATCCTTTTTTCACTTATGAAGTACTTGTAATACTTATATTTTCTTCTCAATTTAACCATCCATAACCCTTGTAATGCCAAAATATATGACCCTAATTTGTGCTCTAATGAAGTAGATAAATATCTCTACTTGGGGTCCCAATGGTCCTCCTAGATTCTATGATGAGCATCCATTGTTTTTTGCATATTTGTATGCCCACAATACTACTATTAAACAAACCACCCCCCCCCCCCCAAAAAAAAAAAAAAAAAGAGATCTTTTATATATATATAGATTTTGGGGTAATTTGTGTTGATATTCTATCATGAGCATCACTATTCGATATTATAATGTATTCGTACACGTCTTAACTATGTAAGTAATGTAGCTACTCAGGCAAGCCAGTAGGTGCTAACAATGGTAGATCATGTTGACAATTGTTACCAAACCAGCAACTGCCTTCGCGATAGTCAACATATATACGTAATCTTAATTGTGAAAGCTAATTAAAAATAATTTGTTGATGAAAGAAAGCACGGCTCGAGTAAAACATATCAATTTAAAAAGCAATAATTTTGCAATGGTTTTGATTTACTAGTAAAGTTTTTAAACAAAGGCACATGATCATTAGAATGTCAAAATTGATTTCTTATTCTTACAAAAATATCCTAAAAGCGTGTTTAGTTCCGAGATAAGAGGGTGCGACTCTATTTTTCAATATGATGCTAAAATTTGATTCGAATCTGATCCTAACAACAATCATTTAAGAACACAATTTCTTCTTGATTAGCATCACTTTTAAGAGTTATATAACTAAAACTACTACTACTTTTCCTGGGCTGTAGTCAAAGGCAGATAGGGAGGAGTTTATGTGGATTTTTTAGTAGTTCACTTAAAAAAATAAAACTACTTTTTACTTTGTTTATTTACTTTACTCGGTTTCCAAGATCAAGTGCATGCATCTTTCAATCTAATTTACATGCGTATTTTCTAAGTACTATAATCACGCTTTGAAATATTTTCTAGTTTTGTTAAACAATAATAACTTATAAAGTCATCAACATAATAATAATAATAATAGCAACAACAATAACAGTAATAAAACAGACAACTTACAGTTCACTAGAATGAGAAAAATGTTGGGATAAACCATTTCTTCGCATGGCTTGTTCCCTTTCTACTTGGTTGGGAAAATTTGGCCGATAGAGGATCAAATTTTATTTTCAAGAGTGTGAGCGTTGATGCAGCAGTAAAATTACTCCATAGATGGGGTGTTCAAGATTTGAGTCAAGGAAACAATCTCTCCACATGCGGGTGGTAAGGCTGAATGAATCTGACTCTCCCCAGACTCTACATTGACGAGAGTCTTATACATTGCGTCAGCCTTTTTTTTTAGGATCAATATTGTTTTTGAGGCATTATTTATGGACAAAGCCAAGGGTTAGAATTATAATATGATTATAATACAATGGAGAATCTTGTGTTCTCTCTCTCTCTCTCTCTCACACACACACACACACATGTTAAGCAAGAGGAAGCAGCTGTTTGTGTTTTAGTGTGCTAGTGTCCACTTATTTACGGAAAGTACCCCTCATATTTTAGCAATGACAGAGACTTGCTCTGAGTTTGTGTTTTGTTACATGAGCAACCATCTTTTAACAACACGGAAACTTCCTAATATTGAGTAATGACATAAAAACATCATGCGGGGAAATCATTTAGTCAAATTAACATAAGCTAAGGAGACTCCTAATTTGCCGACAAAAAACGTTACTTTTAAAAAAAACCTCCTAATGCAAAATAGGAGACAATTTCCTAAAAGGTGTTGATTTGCCATCTCAGAGAGAATGATTAAAAAGCGTAGGATAAAATGAGTATGGAAAATGAGAATTTGGAAAGAATTTTACAATTACAATTGCCAAAGGTACCTGCAAAAATACCAAGACTCTCTCAGAACAAGGTACATCTCTTGTATACTTCCTCCTCCATATGTAGTTCTATGCTGCACAGTCTCAGTTCTTGTACTAACTTAAGTATTGGAGGGTCAAGTGCAGCTTAAAGCAATTTGAAGTCTAAAGTGACAATACTAAATTAGATTTTATTTTTAATTTTTATGTCAGAGAAAGACAAAAAATGAATGTGCTAGTGTTTGTTGAGAAAGAGGTTTCAACTTTTACTTTTGTTTTTTACCGGGGAGAGAGGGAGGGTTTAATTCCAACTTTTGTTTATGTTTTTTACTTTTTCTTACAAGAGAGAGAGAGAGAGAGAGAGAGAGAGAGAGAGAATGTGTGACGATAAATATGAGTTGATTTCTAAGTACTTTTTTTTTTTTTTTTTTAACTTCTGACTTTTAGGTTTTTAATGTTATGGAGTGGATTATGCATGAGCCCAAATTATTGGAATAAAAATTTGTATTTTTTGTAAGAAGGTACTTAATTTATCACTTAATTGTAGAAAAGTAACCAATACAAAATGTTTTGTATAGAAGTACTTTTTTTTTATGACAGAAATGTCCACAATATAAAATTTACTTGGTGCAAAGAGTGGATAAGGAAACTGGCATAAATAATGCAACAATCCCATTAAATTCGGCAACTGCTATATCCTTTAAAACATGGGTATTCAATTTTTTTTTTTAAAAAAAATCTACTATAAAATCCTTCAATTTTCAAAAAAAAAAAAAAAAAAAAACACAAACATTAAAGCACAATTACAGACCGATCTTCCTTCTGTTTCAATTCAAATTGCCGATAATGTGATATTACAGTTATACATGACAGTGTAACACATTCATTAACACTTTAATCACTGACAAAAAAAGTTAAGAAATTACGTTCACTGATTCATACACAATCTAAATAGTATGCATCGCATAATATGACATCACAAATGTGACATCCATATATATTATTTTTAATAAATTATAGTGTTACATCACAGTGTAACATTGCAAAGTGACATTGTTGTTAGATTTGAGAACAACCATAGCCGCTTAACATTAAAAAATAATATAAAATAAATAAATTTCAAAATCTGGGCTAAACCGTTAAGGTATGTTCCATGTGGTATAATTTTGAATTTCAAATATGTTCAATCCTTTAAAATATGAAACTATTAATATAATAAATCAAATCCCATTAAAAATGAGACTGCTACACTAACAAGCCTTCAAATAAAAAAAATGGTATTTTAGTGAAGAAAATATTTGAAAATCTGCCAATGAGTACCCAACTATAATACATTTCAAGTTAAAGATACTTATCTACAAAAGATTTTAGTTAAGATATTTTCTTACAATTAAGTAATTTAAAATATAGATGCTCACAATTTTACGTAAAAAATTTGATTGAACTTAATTTTTTGGGACTTTTATTTTATTTTTTGTGAGCTAATAATGTACCTAAAATTATTAGGCCTACTAAAAATTTGAGGCCTTAAAAACTGACTTTATTTTCAACGCCGTTGGGCCGGCCCTGGGAGGGTTATCTATCGACACTACGTTGGCCCGCTTGATCTATTTTGGTGTCTTTGTGAGTTAACGATGGGTGGAAGTCGAACAACTCTTACTGATCATTTTTGCATTAATGTAGTCCTCTGAACTTTGTGTATCAATAAAAAGCTCTTCGCAACCCCTAAATGCGTGTGTCGCGAGTTTTCGTATGTATATAATCGTGGGATATAAATTTTGAGATTTTATATCCCCTTGAAAATTTCTCATAGTCAATCCATGGTGGATATGATTTTTTAAACACAGGCCTCTCAGTGTTTCTAAGGCCTGGGCCTTACAAGTCTTAAATCATCTCTACTAGTTGATTCCTATTAAAAACCATGTTTTGATGGTCTTTTGTGTTTTCAAACTGGTCAAAGGGTTGCCTCCCTGCCCTTGGGTTAAATTCCTCTATGGGTTCCATTGGAGGCATGGCATGCCTCTTACAACCTCTTTTATGAAATTTAGAGGCAATTCTTGGCCCATTTGTTCCCCTAGGATTCCTCCCTGGGAAAAAATTATGGACCATTTTGACAGGTTCCCCATCGAACACCATGTTCATATGATTTTGGTGTGGCAGACTTGGTCTTTCATGGGTAACCATCGGTGGTGGTCTCTGGTTTTCTACAAGAAGCACCACAAGATGGGTGTTTCCTTCTTCTATTGTTTGATTTCTAACCACAGTGGTCGATCTTTGATTAATTGGCCCTGACATTGGTGTCTGGACACTCATTAACTAAGTCTTGCCTAATGCCAGAATTAGGATTGTCCAATACCTATTTCAGATTGTCCACAAATTCTTGCATCTGCAAATTATCCTAGCCACTGGTCTGGCCATTTCTTTGATTTTCAATTTCCACAGGATTGGTACTTGCAACTTGCTTCATGATTTCCATTGATTGGCATTGTTTCCATATTTTTAGTAGTACCAAACAGAATCTCGTCTTGTTTCCTTATTTGAACCATTTTCTTAATCCAAGTTAGCAATGTTGTTCCACGGGGAGTGCCAAAAGGTTGTTGCTTTAAAATCTGTTGTAATCGACAGAATAAACTCAATCGACTAATAGTTCTTACGCGATTTTTTTTAGGGGTTCAAATGTCTTGTTTCAAGACTTTATTGGATGAATATTTATGGACAAATACACAGTACAGGGAACTAATAAAAGATGATTCCTTTATAATTCAACCAAAGGAACTTCGATTATAGAAAAGACTGGATTAACAGACTTGATTGCAACAGTAACTGTCACCTAAAACTACTCAAACACTACTACTAAAAATGCTTAGATCGTGGGTCTTGTGGGGGTCTGAATGTATCCTTTTATCTTCTTCACTACATGCCTTTTATAACCATTGTCCTCGACATTTTTTCCTCCATCGATAGTTATTTGACTGGTAACTTCCAATTATTTATTATTTTCTTTTCAAATGTGGCTGTGATTGATCATCTCCCGCCTTTCTTCGGATTTTGCCACATGACATCTTCTTAATACATTCAGTTTTGCCAGATGTCAATACATTAAACATTCCTGAGATTTTATATTTTAAGTCCAAATAATAGGTAATGCCAGATTATAGAAATTGGGGCGGATGTTACACTCTAGCACTAGAAATTTATCAAATGGCCCTCAAAGATGAGTTCGGTCCCCTAAAAGAGGAATATGAACAAGTATTGCAACTTCCATAGAGACCATGGTCATGACACAGATGAGTGTATCTACTTGAAATGAGAAATTGAGTTCCTCATGCAGAGAGGACACAACTGTTTTGTTGCCCAAGATGGAGATAACTGAGCCGGATATCACCAAGAACAACCCCAGGGACAGGCAGTAGCACCATCAGCCTATTAGGGGAGATGGGAGTCATAGTAGGAAGATTTTCTGGGGAAGGAGAGTCCAGCTCGACCCAAAAAGCACACATCCGAAAAACGTAGTCAAATAACTTTTCTAAAATATGCACAGTTCAAAAACCTCTCGCCTCAACTTTAAGATCACTTTCTTAGACATCGATCTGATGGGTGCTAATTTCTAATCAAAAGTATCATTTATTTATCTTTTATTGTAAGACCCCATATAAAATTTAAAGATGGATAATATGATATTAAGAATACTTCCAAAAGGATAATAAAAACTTCGAATCGTTGTTGAAGGATTGATTATAAAGTTTGAGTTTCACATGCATTGACTTTTATGTTAAATTTAGTGTCAAAGACATCTAAGCTTGAGAATGGTAGATAGGTAAGTTTCTAAATATTTTTAGGTCAAAATAATATCACCATTGAATCCGAAAGGTCAAAAAACCTTGGGAGAGATTATATGA
Organism: Ilex aquifolium; assembly: GCA_951799425.1. Lineage (NCBI taxonomy): Eukaryota > Viridiplantae > Streptophyta > Magnoliopsida > Aquifoliales > Aquifoliaceae > Ilex > Ilex aquifolium. Next base: position 44,838,439 of record OX637391.1, on the reverse strand, counting down.
GGTGTATTTGAAGTTTAAAAGTATTCCGGAGTTTAACGCATTTTGAGGAGAATTCGGGTAGAAAGGAATTTGACACTACCTTAGTATTTTGGCTATAAATTTTTAGTCCAATGTTCAATTAATCTTATTTTTGAATAGTAGAAAGTAAACTTCAAGTATTACAAAAGTATATTTCATGAAAATTTCCTGAATCGACTTCTATCTGGGTCAAAATCGAGCCGGAAGTCTAGACAGAAAGTTTCAAGCGTTCGGATGCCTGTTCAAAATATGAAATCTTATTTTTCATTAGAATTAAGGAGAAACAGAGAGTTGGCACTCTCTGGATGCTCCAAAACCATCCGGATGCCCCAGAACAGTCCGGACACCTCGCTAAAAACAATCCCAATCAGTTTTTAGGGTTTTCTCTACTTTTCACCCTATAAATACCCAAGGGCCGCGATCTAAAGTATCTTTACCTATTTTTCATCCTAGAAAATCCTAGAGAGCTTGAGAGGGAGTAAAAGAGGAGGAACGGGAATGATTCTCGTGTAAGGATTGATTCAAACATGCTAGGGTTATCTTCAAATATCAGATTGAAGTAACGGTTTCTTCCTAAACTTGTTCATTGAGGCTAGAGTTAATATATATGCATGTTTTAACTCTAAATTATAGATGTATGGCAGATAATCATTTTATCTTGGTTTTCTTACAAATTATAGGATGTTTTTGAATGAAATATATTTTTTATATTCAAGAAACTATCATTCTTATTTTTAAAACCCTAGTTTATAAGAAATATAGGTTTTACACATCATATTTCCTTGTTCTTGATTTTAAAAACGTTAGTGTTGGGTTTTGAACAACAAAATTATGTTCTTGATGATCTCTTGCATATTTTCTTAAATTTCTCCATTAGAAAAATACTTGTGAGAATATGATGCTTGGTTTACATGTGATTTGGTGAATTAGTTTGGTATAGTATCTCTTGTACAGGTGGTTTGATGAACATGGGTGACCGTTGACTGGGTATCGTAGAATGGGTAGATGTGTTTCTTACTCCGAGCGGGTTTGAATGTTCCCTACCACTCGTAGTGAGGTTGGTGCTAGGACTAAACCACTATTTGCTCACGGACATCGAGGTTGATGGCTAGTATACTATTTTTGGGTTGGATTCATCACTACCGATGCGTCAATATACGCCCTTGCTAAAGTTGTGTATTCTTACGATGATTAGATATGCGTGTGTGAGACAGGATATTCTCAATGTGTATATTTTGATAAACTAAAATACAATGTTGGCCATGCTAAGTCTTACTACATACCTAAAATACAGTGTTGGCAATGGTTTATTGTTTGAAAGTTAGTTTTACTTCTTCATTTATTTTATTGCACTCACGTAAACTTGAGATCTGATAAACTATTACCGTTTTATTTCAAAAGCTATATGTGATATTTTGTAAAGTGAGACTGACATGTTTTATATGTTTTCAAAACCTTGTTTGATCTTAGGAAGATTTCCTATAGAGCTTAGTGCTCACCCCTATAACAATATCTTTTTCATATTAGGGGTTAGAGGAGGAGTTTGAGTTGGATGAGCAGGTAAATTGGGAAGCTCAGAATGATGGGGACGTGGATCCTGAGGCAGGTATCTAGAGATGCTATCATAGATGATGACTTTTAATTATTTTGGTTTGAATGATGTACTAAACAATTTTTCAGGTAAAACAGGTAAAATGAGCTGAATTGGTGTATTTGGTAAATTGACCAGTCGATTGGAGATTAAAGTGAACTCAAGGGGACCAAAGTGTAATTGAGAAGATTGATTCGGTATTGATAATGGCAAAATAAAGATGAAGTCTATATCAACTTTGGAGAAGTTGGAATGTGGGTCAAGGTCTTTCATATAAATAGGTCCATTCGAATGTGTCTTGGCTGTTCGGAGCAATGACTGGAAAGTAATTGACCAAGTTGACTTATTGAAGACTTGGAAATTTCGGGGACGAGAACATTGTTGGAAGGCGTGGCTTTCCATTCGAACGCTCCTTTGATGATACGGATTCTCTCCATTTGGACTCTTCTTCTCCATCCGAACGTTGTTATGAAGTTGTGAATTCTAGTGAATTAAAGAATGCATCATGTCTATTTGGACAGTCATTGACGATACGAGGGGTCCGTTCGAACGCGAGTTATCCATTCAATCGCTTGCGTTAATCGTCCGGACGCGCATTTTGGATTTCCTCCATTACACCTTGACCTAGTAGGATTTTTATTGTAAAACAAATCCCGAAATATCCGGTGTATCCTCTCCTTATAAATACGGAGAGGAGGGCTTTATTCTGTAACCTAGTCCTTGGTTTTACTTTTTCAGCTTTTGAGAAGAATACCCATATCATGTGAGTAGTTTTCTCTTTACAATTTAGTTAGGGTTAGGTTTTGGGATTGTTCATCAAATATTATTATTTATGGAATTATTATTTATTATTCTTTAACGATTTATCTTTTATTGTTTAAAGATTGAATGGATGATTTTTAGCAAAGTATTGTACTCTGTATACTTATTTGATTCCTCATTAACTTGATTGATTTGTTGGCATGGGAAATTCTTATAATTCCTGCGAGTTTATAATATTAGTTTTTAAATTCTTACATTTATATCAATCAACTCTTGGTTTTCACATCTTTATCCTCCGGTTGATTACACTGACGTTGGAAGTCAACCGAGATAAAATAGAATTGCATAAATATAATATTTGATGTGCATGAACAATCCCTGATCTCGAAACTAAAAAGTAGTTTTTCCCAATCAGAAATTTCCTTTAAATTATAACTATTCCCTGTTTCAATCGATCCACATACTATTCTTCCTTTTAACTTTTCTGTCGTCTATTCAATCCCTGATGTTCGACCTCCAATTACCGAGTTATTAGTACACTTGACCACCTGTACTTAGGTGCACCGATTCGAAATCAAGCAGGTGTCAACATCCTCATGATGCCTTTTGGTTGTTAAAGTTATCATCGCCAACAAAAACATCCACATTCTAGTCGACAATGGCAACTCAATCGATATTATCTTCGCCAACGCCTTTAATTAGCTTGGCATTGGTCGGGACAAGCTCTAGCCTATCAAATCCCCTCTCATTGGCTTGTGAGGAGAGAAAGTGTACCCACTTGGGTCCTTTCAATTGGTTGTCACCATTGGTGACCCACCTTGTTAAGCCACCATCACTTCCAAATTCCTCATATTTGAAGCTCCATTAGCTTACAATGTATATTGGGAATACCTTCCCTCAACGACCTCAAGGTCATTCCCTTGTCTTATCACTTAGTAATGAAAATTTCGACTGATAATGGGGTTAGAGTGGTTCAGGGAGACCAGAGAATCAGGAGGAAATGTTACTTAACCTCAATGAAACAAAAGGAAGTTGATGTAGTTCAAGTAGACGACCTGGACATGAGAGATGAGGTGGACACGAGACCTTCACCTTCGGAGGAATTGGAACCAGTTCAGATCGACAATGATCCTAGGCATTTGCTCATCTCCTTCCTAAGGAACAACTTGGATGTCTTCACCTGGAAGCAAGAGGACATGCAAGGGATAAACCCAAAGGTCATAGTCCACAAGCTAAGTGTTGACCTGAGTTGTAAGCTTGTCAAATAGAAGAGAAGAAGTTTTGCCCAAAAAAGACAGAAATCAATTAACGAGGAGTTCGCTAAGCTTTTCAAAACAAAAGCTATTAGAGAGGTCGATTATGCGACGCCGGGTCATGAAATGCTCAGCTTCATGGATGTCTTCTTAGACTACAATCAAATATGCATGGATCTTTCAGACCAGGAGAAGACCTTCTTTAAATAATAAATATATGTACATTCAAAAAGAAGGAAAAACAAGATCGTATCATATTCTTTTACAAAAAAAATACAATACTCTATTCTCTCATTTTATCTGAATTCTCAATAACTCTAGTCTATTTATTCAGTTTTATTTGTTTGAACTATAATTTTTGAGTTAATTTTGATCTTAATATAATCATTTACACAATGTGTTTATTTTACAAGTTATTTTACACCTTAAATATACCTACTAAAAGATATGAATTTAAATATTTAAAGTTTTAAAACAAAAATAAATAAATTATGCATCTAAAAAAAATTAGGGCTCCATCTAAAATTTTTCCCTAGGGCCTCAAGTGTTCATTAGCTGGCCCTGATCTTGATCTTGCCTCCCATTTATAGACTTGGCAGCCTTGGGCTCCAAGTATCTCACATCAGCACAAACACACACATTACAAGCTTGCGCTTGCATCATTGCACAAATAGACTCTAGTCCAATTTTTCCTTTATTTTAGTTTAGTTATTTTTTTTAAATTCCTTATCTTACTGTCACATCTCTTTTTTTTTTATTAAAAAAACACTTGTCACCTTATCTATCTATATATTATATATTTATTTACATGTGACACATTGGATGTTAAACATAACATTAAACATTATCAACATGATAGTAGTTTGACTCGTTTTCCCATAATAAATTTATTTAGTGATTAATTTTTATACATGTCGTTACAGTAGTTAAAAAAGGAGGAAAGAAAGGAATGAAGAAAAAAAGAGAAAGAAGAAAGGAAAAATATAAGAGAAAAAAATAACAAGGCTTTGGATTTAAAATTAGATGATGGTTTTAGTCTCGAATTCTATGGAATTTGTGTTAATGGTTCTTAAAACGGTGGTGATGAAATTAATCGGTATCAATTAGTAATTTGAGGTACGGGGTTATACAATATACTTCTCTCTTTCAATCTATTAGCAAAGAGTATCCTTTAATTATCTGAAATTTGTATTCTTATTGATTATTTTATGTTTATATGAAATTCTTAAACCTTTGTTGAGTTGACATGTATTTTGGGCTAAATACTGTGAGATTGATTGGTACATGTATGGAGTATACTATGTGTATAGATTTATATGCTCAAGTGTCACTTGTCATGTCATCAAGATGAACCAAGTGTGAAACTATGTTTGATAGTAGTTGAGCTATGTGACATGTCGAATTTGATACTTAATTTCATTATCCATGTGCTTACACCCATAAATAGCAAAATCTGAGGGTGAAACATGGAAGGAATTCGATGGTCATAAGGGATTCTGTGAGAGTCCACAGTCGACAGGATGGTTAGAGAAATAGGACTCTTGGAATCATGAAAAAGGAGAAAACGTGACATTATGAGTCGCCAATTGGAAATGGTTCAACACATGCTCACGTATCTCAAAGGACAGGGTCATGATCATAGGTCCTTGCCGAAAAAGATGGATGAACGGTTTAGAGTCATCTCTATAAATAACATAGGCTAGGATAACGGAAAGAGATCCCACAATCAAATCACAAATACTCTTCATAGAGCCAGCCTATCTTTTTACTCAATCCTTGTTTCCGAGCAATCTTTACTTTTCCTGTAATACATCACTCCAATTATCTTTTATTGCTTTCATTTAATACTAAGTTCAGTGTTTGATTTACTTGTTACTTTGCATTTTCACTATTTACTTTTAGTAGTGTTCACATGTCTCTGACTAGTAAAATTATTTAAAGTTCTTGAAGCTCCAAGGCATAAAAAAGAACCTAGGGAACCATACGCCTCACAACAATCGCTTGAGCAGTCACAATTTTTAGAACCCCATGTCAATTCAAGTAGGTAAGATCGTACGTGTTTGAATTTTAAGTCCACATGGACTTTGGCACACTCGCAATCCCAAAATACACCAAACATATTTTTTGGCACGCCTAATGGGACCATCAGAGTGACACATGGCAAACACTAGAGGTAAGGCCAAAATTGGCTCATTTGAAGTACCTCCAACGCACGAACTTGTGGAAGAAAGCATGCATGACATCCCCAACCTGCAGAAAGAATTGCCTCCACTTGAGGGGCAATAGAATCACGTGTCCAATTCAGAGCTGGAAGTCTCCATCAAGGCTATTTCAGCGGAAGTCTCGCAGCAAGTCTCTAGTTTTATTCAGGGTCTGGGGACTTGATCAGAGAAGAATTCGGCTGCACCAGACAAGCACTAGAGCGACTAGTAGAAAGTTTGAACCGTCCAGGGGACGAGAGAGCACCATTGTTTCCCCCTTGTGTAGGTGGGTCCAGTTGAAGCACCTTAACCAGTGCTTTCATTGTACGTGCCAATTTAGAGGGCAAAATAGGCCAGGAGTGGACTTAGGCGTAACAACAATCCTCTTTTTTAGGAGGAGATAGTCCTCAATCATGGGGTTGGGGGCCAAAGAAGGCATTCGTCGGTCGTTGTTCCAGTGGCACCCCAGGTGGTCATGAATAGGGACCAACTAGATGAAATCATTTAAGAACATGTCGGCCTCGCAATGAGAACGGTGGTCTGGCCGACATATCACAAACCTTATCCCGACTAGGTGGACAAGGAATATGAGTATTTGCGTGGGTACAAAGTTCTAGTGTTTGCTACATTTTTAGGTGAAAACGGTTAGTCAACCGTGGAACATATTGGCCACTTCACCATTCATTGTGGTGAGGTCGGGGCTAACGAATTCATGAAGCTGAGGCTGTTTTCCAATTTCTTGATAAGATCGACCTTTAGGTGGTACATTGATTTGCTGGCCAATTCTATGTTGGGTTGGAAACAACTCGAAAATAAGTTTTACACTTAGTTTTGCTGCACTAAGCCAGAAGTTGCCATGGCTGATTTGGCCAGGTTGTACCAGATGACTGGGGAAACAGCAGAGTAGTACATTGCGCTGTTCAAAAAGGCTAGGAACTGGTGTAGATTGGTGCTGCTCGAGATGGAGAATGTGTGGATTGCGCATAATGGCTTAGGATTTGAGCTCCATAAGAAGTTCAAAGGAATGAAGTTCAACGAATTTTTTGAGTTGGCCATGCAGACTACACGATATGAGCATATCTTACGTGAAGAGATGGACTGAAGAAACGCGTCTAAAGGAATATACTATAGATATCCTAACGTTGAGATCTTTATGGTCGAGCTAGATCAGGAGTTAGAGGTGAACATAGTTGAAATTGTGGCAAGGCGGCTGTACATGTGTAAAGCTTTAACCAAGCCTCTAGAGAATCAAGCACAAGTTGCATTGAGTGTTGATGAAGGCACTAGCGAGGGAAGGGGTCGGAAGTTCGACTTTGACATTTCAAAGGCTGATCAAATTTTTGAGCATTTGCTTGCTGATGGAATTATCAGGCTGTCGTTCGGCCATAAGATCCCATAGGCCTCAGAACTGAAGAACAAGACATAATGTAAATGGAAACATTTGTGGAGTCATTCTACGACCAACTTTGTGGTGTTTTGGAATGCCATTCTGGAGAATTTGACCAAGGGCCACCTGATCTTCGGAGACAAGGGAAAGCCGAAGATAGGGGTTGATAAGGACCATTTTCAGAAGATAGTCGCCATTAACATGGTTGAAATAGGACAATCAAAAAACCCTAGGTAGAAGGTTGACATAGGAAAAGATAGGTCAACGGATGATGAAATGCTAAGGGGGGAGAAGGATGATACACCCTTGGAGGAGCCATCAGAGAAGTACTCTAAAGCAGAGCCACATATATCGACAGGACTCTAGGAGCAGCGCGATATGGTCAAGAACGGTCTATGTCCCAGATGTAGATCTTTTTACGAGATCATTCCGAAACATGAAGTTATCAAGGAGGAGTGAGATGAGTTGTCCAAAAGGCTACGAAAGAAATGACACTACAAGGGAACCCACTGGGAACGACCAGGTGAGTGACAGCCACCTAGGCAAGGCCATGAGGGTTGCCCGGGGAAGTTTATGAGGTCTAGCTATAGAGGGCATGGTAAAGACATATCAGAGCCTTCGAAGGGTTGGCCAGGACATAAGTATGAGGAGTACGCCACAAGGTTGGAGCCCGGTCAACCTATCAAAGTTGAGGGTTATCTGGATCGTCCAAGGATGATGAAACCAATTGAGCCACAAGAGGGCCGTTGGTACGTAGCCCAACACCCAAAATTCCCACAATACCATCATCCTCGGCTGCTATCAAGATCACAAAAGCATAGGAAGCAACGTATATAGGAGGAGTTGCGTAGGTGGGAAAAAGAAGAGAAAGTTTAGGCTCGGGAGACATTCCAGTGACTACAGCCTGAGATTGGGAAGATTAGATCTCAATACAAGGTGTCCCCGCCTCCGTAGCGTTCAGTGGCCTCAAAGAGGGCCACGACTGAGGAGAAACAAAAAAAAGAAGGTAGAGTCTGAGCCATCACCCGAGGAGAGCTTCGAGGAACGAATGGTAAAAAGGGTGGCAGAATGAATGTGGATCATGCTCAACATCTCTCTGAAAAATTGTAAGGGAGGAAATAAGTAGCATATTATAGACCCCACCGATTGAGACGATAATGACGGAGGCAACTCCATCCAATTTGGCACTCTAGGGTCAGCCGTGTCTATCAATGCTCTTTGTTTGTTGTCAATGTCATTTAGGAGCTAGGGACCCCAGGCCGAGTCCGTGGAAAGAGATGTTGAAGACAAGGGGATGCCAGGGTCAACTTTCTTGGACAAAGATGAAACATCTAGGAGCCAGGAAGAGTGTTCTCCTGAGAGAGGTCTGAGCCACAAAGAAAGGGCAGACATAGTGACATTTCCCAACAGCATAAAGGGTTGGCCATTTAGCAGGCCTACGCGGCCCATGATGCAACATTTGAAGCCACTGTACATCCGAGCACATCTAGAGGGAAATTTTTTTAACGGGGTCCTGGTGGATAATGGTGCAACCGTCAACATTCTTCCCATTGTGAAAATGAAGAAGCTTGAGAGGAAAGAAAAGGACCTAGTCCACACCGATTTAATGGTAAGTGGGTTCACAGAAGGAGTCAACAAGACTGTGGGAGTCCTACCCGTTGAGTTGGCTGTCGGTAGCAAAACTAACATTACGCTGTTCTTTGTGGTTAACACGATGGCATCCGATAATGCTCCCTTGGGATGAGACTGGATCCACCTGAGCGAGTGCATTCCATCAACTCTCCATCAACAGTTGGTGTTGTGGAGTCTGGGAGATTTTGAGGTGGTATAAGTAGATCAAATGCCTTTTGTGGCAGATGTTCACATGGTCGATGCTTGGCTCTACGAAGAAGGGATAGGGCCGATAAAGTTTCAAGGCCAGGATAAGTATAGGAAACCAAGAAAAGTCATGTTGCAGACTGACTTGAGATCCAGTGAGACTAGTCAGATGGAGGAAGAGGTCCATCGACTCACTAACGTGCAAAGGCTGAACGACACGAAAGAACCTGAAAGACTGGTTGATGATGGAGCACGAAAATAGTAAGCAAAGGAGGCAGACCATAAGGGTCTGCGTCGCCAGGATAAGAGCCTACTTGGCTGAAAAAAGGGCCACCGCACTACATGCAGCTAGCAAACAACAAAGCGCTATTAACATGGTGGAGTGTAAGGATGAGGAATCTAAACGGATCACCTCACGAGAGTTCATCAAACTAGATGAAATCGATGCAGTCCCCGCTAAGCTTGATGACTTGGTGGAGGTTCCCTTGCTAGAAGTTAAACTTGGTGGGCTGGGGCAACATTGACCAACCTTTGTTAGCAAGTTGTTAGAGCTGAATTTCCAAGCACGGCTTAGACAGCTGCAAAGAGAATATCGCGATTGCTTTGCCTGGAGTTATGAAGAAATACCATGGCCAGATCCGACATTGGTAGAACATCGATGCTTGCCCTTTAAAGGGTTGAATTTTCATGAGTGCTCCCAATCGTTAGAGAATAGTATCATGTAGTAACTTGAATAGAAATCCAAGGTCATCTGTTCAGGGAAATAATTGGAATCCAAGGTGATGGGAAATAAAAGGAAAAATTCTTTGAAATTTGAGAGTTTGGAAAATAACTACAAATGAAAATGAAATTCAATAATTGGAAAAGCTAGATAATCTTAAGAATTCATCCCACCTATGAACGAGAATTTCTACTCTAAATCTATAACTCATCAGCTTTCATATTCAAACTAGTACAGACTGATGATTTTCAACTTAAAGCCTTGGAACGAATGAAAAGCAGCGATTGAAAGACAATTTATGATGGAAGAATCAACATCCTAAAGGTGGCAAAAAACAACACTAACTATCTATACCAAAGCCAATTGCATATAGATAATTGGGAAGTATGCAAACCAAATAGGTTTTCGAAAGCATAACTCATTCAACAATCACATAAACATTAAAACCCTAGTTTAGAGCATAACCCTAGTACATAGGTTGGGACTTCTTCTGATAATCTAGAGAAAGACTACTCACTCATAATAACCTAAACAACACAAGACATTAAAGAAGACATAATTAAATTTATAAAAGTAAAGATTGAATTGAAAATAATTGCATGTATTGAAAAACTGAATTGAAATAACAATGCTTTGAGTATTAAAGACAAACTAATGTTATGATTTCTAGAACAATTGAAAGAACATAACTTAAAAGAAAGAACAACACCAAAGCTTTGAAGAATAACCCTAACACTTTCAAAACGTAGAAAAACAGAGAAAAGCTAAAAGAAGACTCTCCAAAAAGTAATATATGTATTCCCCCATAGGATCTTCTATTTATTTTGGTAGGAAGGAGAATCTTCAGATCTTTGACATATATCCATCCCAAAATTATCTCCTCCTCTAGTTGGTAGAGAATCTCCAAAAGATTTGGAATTGAGCTTCTCATGAAAATTTGCCTTTACCTACCGGTAGCAATTAATTCTACAACATGACCTAGTGGTAGAACAGTGAAACCTACTAGTAAAACTTTGTTCTGATAAAATCTTTGAAACATCTATGGATTTTCCTACCTGTAGAACATCCTCACCTACCTGTAGGACTTCTTCTGATAAAGTACTGGGACATTTCCTACCGGTATAATATGTACCATCTATTGGTAGGACTTCTCTGATGACAAAAAGTAGAAACTTCTGTAAGATTTCCTACCGGTAGAATATGTACCACCTATCAGTAAGACTTCTGCACTAATCTTCTGTAGCTCTAGCTACCTGTAGAACTGACTTACTACTGGTAGAACCTTCATTTTCTGCCTTCCTACCGGTGCAACACCTATTGGTAGAACTTCTCTTTTCTTCCAAAGTGACTTCCAAGGCCTACGTCTTCATCTTCTCTCGAGTAAAATCAATCCCAATTTGTCCCTTGTCATCCTATCAATGCTTAATCTCCACCTTTACACCTAAACTACCTGCAAACACAAAAATCAAAGCATAAGACACAATATGCACTAAGTGAAGCAAGTTAGTTTGTTAGCAAGCCTAAAGCGAATATATTAAGCTATAAAATAATGCAACATTGAACGCTCAACACAACCCTCAACTTAAGCTGTGCTAGTCCCCTAGCAAACATCAAAACTAAGAAACAAGTAAAACAAACTTTCAAACATCCAAGGCAAGAATAACATAGCCAAGGAATCAAATCACAAGGCATAAATTGAAAAGAACACAAGGCACATAAGATCCAAAAGATATATTCATTCATAATGTCATCATCTTTTAAGTACAGACTGACTCCAAAAAGAAGTAAAGCATAACCTCCTAAAGATTCTTCTACCTAGGCTTTAATCAAAACAACTACTGCAAAGAACACACCTAGGGTTCTACTAGACCCTATTTACTAACTATCATAAAAAAAAAAAAAAAAAAAAGGTAACTTCTAAATTCTATCACTTTGATTCAAATATAAGGACATCCCTCAGATTAAGCTTTGTTCCATCTGATCCAGAACCATCATTCTCCCCCTCAGAATCAGAGATTATTACTGGCGTTGCGAAACTTCTTCCCACATCCAAATCTTCCCCTTCAAAAGTAGTAGCTTTAGCCCTATTACCCATTGCTTCTTTCATCCTTTCCATCACCTTTGAGTGTATGGAGGCAAAGAGAAGCCAAAACAGAAGACTTGTAGCCCAAGGATTTGAAGATGAAGTCTTCCTGAGCACAATAGGTATGTCCTTCTTCTCTTAATCATCTGACTCTGTCCTTTTCCTTTTGCCCTTCTCCCTAGCAGACGCCCGCCTTGATGAGGTAGCTTCAAAGGTGGTTACTTAACCCGACCTTGTTCTTTCCATCTTTGCCACAACCATAGAAACTATGGCAACCACAAGGACCCAAGCTACTAGGATAGACCCATAGTTTTTGTAAGAAAAATCAGTTTGGGACATAATTTTCCTGGGAGACATTCTTGAAATTTAAGATCAAGAAGAGAATCAAAGTGAAATTAGAGATCTTTGAGGCAACTAAGGACTTGGAAAAGTTTTTCTAAGGTTTTCTAGACAGAAATAGGAGTATTTATAGTGAAGAAGTAAATAAAATCATTGGAATTCTCGAAAAAACCCTTATTTACCCCCTTGGATTCAAAACCTATCAGTAGGTGATACACGACCTACCAGTAGAATGACTCTCTGTTCAGTACCCACCAGTAGTAACTATACATTCTACCGGTAGAACTCCAAAACTCCTAGTAAAATTCCTATTTTCTATTTCTTTTTAAATTCTTGTCTTTTTATTTTAACAATTACAACAAAACTAATCCTAGACTTAACTAATACCTAACCTAAGACATTAAAAATAAAAACCAATGATCTAATTTCATGCCCAATTCCTAAAAATTTATGCACTAAAACCTGATCTAATTAAAGCCCAAAATTTCATGCCTTGGAATTTAAAAGAGCAACCTAAAAACTAAGTAAAAACCATTTTCGTAGGCAACCATGATTCCATTTAGCCTATGCAATAAGCCTTTAAACCCTTAGGTGATCCCTAGTGAACGAGTTTTGTCTTTGAAGATTACTTCTCTACTTTAGCTATTTCGATTGCATCACTTTCTTCAAATTTAACAAAAACCACAACACGCCAATAGAATTTAAGCTCATTCACACATAGCTATTTTTAGGCCTAAACGATATGCAAAAGTATTTATATAGATTATCATCAGAAACTCGTGTGTGTGTGTCACATCATCTAGTTCAAGAAATTTATCAAACATAATTCTCATCTCTTTTACCTATGCAAAATTAGTTTTGACACCAATTCTTCTAGATTTCACTCGGAATAGATCTCTCTAACTATTATGACTATTTCACTCGAGGTATATGTGATCAGAATTTATGTTAACAAGACAAGTATATTCCACATATTTCCGACAATGAAAAACATTATGAAATGAATCAATCTTGACATAATCTCATGAAAGAATGTTAAAGTAATAAGAATAGCGCCATTGATGTATCTCTTTATCCAATCAAGTAGTTTAATTCACTATTATGCTCAGAATCAATTAGGACTTTATCAAGGTTATAATGGGGCTAAAGGTAAAGGTAAAAGAAACGAAGGATTAGGAAATTCAAAAAGAGTTATCCCAAGTAACACTTGACTCTTCCTTTCAAACTTTTTTCTCTTCTTCTTTTTTTCTCTTTTTTTTTCTTTATTCCTTTTTTTTCATGTTTACAACCCCTTTTCTTCCCCAAGCCTTAGGCTTCTCTTTTTTTCAAATCCAGCATTTTTCTGATTATTCATTCCCTTTTTTTTCAAGTTGCCCATGTTTGAGCTTTCACCACAAGTCTCCCAACTTCTCGATACAAACCTAACAGTTCAAGGGATAATCAAGGTAAGGTATATATAATTTTTATTGGCTCGGTTAAACTTTATGACTAAGAATTGAACATTAAAATAGGCTCAATCATGACTGAGAGGGAAAAATTCTAAGAAGGAACATGTTAAGGCTCAAAATTATCCAAAAGATGGCCTAAAATCCTTTTTCAAGAACAATGGCAAATTTTAATTGATAGAAATACAATCAACTAATCATTCCTCATACTCTAACCAAAACAAACATAATGAGACTATTGAAAGAAGTGATGAAAGAACTATTTCTTGAGTACTGGTCATATAACCTCCCAAAATGATAGGCTCTAAACTCCCAAGGTCATATATCTTTATCCACTCCACATGTCAAGCTTTGAAAGATAATAATCCATTTCAACAAATCACAAGAACTAGATGATCATAGTGCACAAAATTTGAGTTTTTAGTGATAATATAAGCATAATATTCAAGCATATAATAAATTTTATCCAATAGTCCATATGCAATCAACTCAAATTACCATCAATATATCAACGTTCTCAAAGAATTCAACTTAAGCATCATACTTTCACAATAGCCAAAGCAAATTTTTTTTTCATTTTTTTTTTTTTCTGAGGAGAAAATGAACAATCAAAACAACACAAAACAAAAAGAAGCACATAAAGAAAACAAACAAAAATAGCAGTGTAAACCCTTACCCTCCCAACTTGGATTATGCATTGTCCTCAATGCAACAAAAATAGCTATATGTAAGAGACTAATGAAATAATAAGGGAACGAGGTCACTTGAAACGAATTGCTCCGAAAGAAAATCAAACTACAAAACTACAAGAGAAGTAAAGAAAAAAAACAACCACTAATATACAAAAAATCATGTAGGAAAAAGATCACTTGGTCGGATGATCCTGATAAACAGGATCAGTAAGCTCCTCCACAGGCTCCTCTAACAGAAAACCCTCCAAGAATGGCTTCACACGCTAACCACTGACTTTAAATGTCTGACCATTCTTCGGGTTCTCAAGCTTTACCGCTCCATCAGAAAAAAATTGTACGCACTATGAAGGGAGATGTCTATCTTGAGCGTAGCTTACATGGGAAAAGATGAAGTCGAGAATTATACAAAAGTACTTTATGTCCTTGCTCAAAGGTCTTCCTAAGAATAGATTTATCATGAAAATTTTTTATCTTCTCCTTGTAAATCTGAGTACTTTCATACGCATCTCTTTAAGTTCATTCAAGTCCAATTTCCTATTGCTACCAGCAAGTTGCAAATTGAAGTTCAAAGTTTTTATGGTCCAATAAGCTTTGCATTCCATTTCTACCAGTAGATGACAAGTTTTTCCATAAACTAGCTATAGGGAGACATACCTAATGGTGTCTTAAAAGCAGTCATATAATTCCATAGAACATCAATCAATCTAAGTGATCAATCCTTTCTATAAGGATTGATTGTCTTTTCCAAAATGTGTTTGATCTCCCTATTGGCGAATTTAGCTTAGCCATTAGTCTGTGGGTGGTAACCTATGGACACTTTGTCTATAATACCATATTTGTGCATGAGATTAGCAAATGACCAATTACAAAAATGTAAACCACCATCACTGATTATTGCCCTAGGCATCCCAAATCTAGATAAGATATTTTCTTTTAAAAACTTGATCAAAACCTTGTGATCATTGGTCTTATTTGGGATAACGTCGATCCACTTAGATACGCAGTCAACTACCAAAAGAATGTAAGCATATCCAAAAGATATAGGAAAAGGACCCATAAAGTCAATACCCCAACAATAAAAAGATTATATCACAAGTATGAGGGCAAGAGACATCATATTCCTACAGATCACACCACCTAATCATTGGCATTTATCCCAATGCTTGCAGAACATAAAACAATCTTTGAATATAGTAGGCCAATAAAAACCACATTGTAAGATCTAAGATGATGTCTTCTTTGATGAGAAGTGGCCACCACAAGCTTCTGAATGGCAAAAAAAAAAAAAAAATCACGTTCTTCTTCTCTTCATCCGACACACATCTCCTCATCACTTGGTTGGGGCAGTATTTGAACAGATATGAATTGTCAAAATAGAACTGTTTCACCTCAACCAAGAATCTCTTCTTGTCCTTTGGATTCCAATGACTTGGTAGCTACCCTTTAACAAGATAATTCACAACGTCAGCATACCATGGCACAGTTGTATTTAAAGTAAATAGATGTTCATCAGGAAAAAATTCAGGGATAGCGATGTGATCATCTATGTCTTCAATTATAAGCCTCGATAAATGATTGGCCACCACGTTCTCCACTCATTTCTTGTCTTTGACAATGATGTGAAACTCTTGAAGAAGAAGGATCCTTCTAATCAACCTTGGCTTTGTGTCCTGCGTATTCATCAAATACTTCAAAGTAGCATGGTCAGTATAAACAACAATAGGTGACCCTATAATGTATGACCTAAATTTATCAAGTGCAAAAACTACTGCTCGTAATTCCTTTTCAGTGGTAGTGTAATTCATCTGAGCTTCATTCAAGGTCTTACTAACATAGTAGATGACATGGGATTTCTTGTCTTGTTGTTGGCCTTGCACTGCGCCAATTCAATCAATATAAATAATTTTTTTGTTAATTTAGTTTTTCATACCAACTTCATGTAATTGATGTCTTTTCATAATTTTTATATAAAAAAAATAAATTTTTCGATGTCTTTCGTATTTTTTTGCATAAAAAAGTAGTTTTTTTTAATAAAAAAGCCCGTTTCAGGCCTAATGAATGGCCCATAAGACCTGGCTTGTATTTAGCCCCTGTTTTTTGCCCAATAGGCTGCCCCACGGGCGGGCCATGGGCCTTAAAAATTCCTAACAGGCAGGCCCGACTCGGCCCATTGACTAGTCAAAGCCTGAGGCCCCGCCCACGGGCAGGCAATGGGTTGAAAAATCCCGGCTCAGCCCGTTGCCGAGGCCTAATTTACCATAAAGTGTTATCCTTACTCCAAAAAACAATGCTACTACACATTTTTTTCACCCAAAAAAATAGTAACTTACCAAAAAAGTGTTATCCTTGCGCCTTCTAAGTGCTAACTACACCCAAAAAAATAGAAGATGCTTATTGACTTTACTCATAACACCAATTAAAATTAGCTTTAAAAATGATAATTATTTATCTGAAAATATTATTTAAAAAGTGGATATGAAATACATAGAAATAAAGAAAAACTTACAATATTTGGATTGGGTCAATTTATGAATAACAAAATTTACCATTTTTTTGGGTGATATTAGCACAGTGATATTATTACTTTTTCTGGATGAGATTACCAATTATTAGGTTACCATTTGTTGGATAAGGTTGGCAATTTTTAGGGTAATTAAGGATAAGTTACCACCTTTTGGTGCGAAGTTACCACTTTTGGGCTAAGTTAGTTTCGGTAAGGTTAGTACTTTTCGGGGAAAGTACTTTTTTGGAGTATGTTATCACTTTTTGAGGGTACGTTACCACTTTTTTGGAGTGTGTTACTACATTTTGGGGTACGTTCCATTTTTTTGGGTAAGAAATCACTTAGGTAAATTACAACTTTTGGGATAATTTCACCACCTTTTTGGTGAGGTACTACCTTTTAGGTGTTAAGTTAACTACTAAAGAGATTATTATTTTTGGGGTAAAGTTAGCACTTTTTAGGGTAAGGTTAGCACTTTTGGGGGTAAGATTAGCACTTTTTGGGTGTAAGTTAATACTTTTTTGGGTAATTTTAACATTTTTTGGGTGTAAGATTAGTATTTTTTGGGTGTAAGATTAACACTTTTTGGGGGTAAGTTACCACTTTTTAGGATAGGGTTAACACTTTATGGGATAAAGAATTGATATACCTTACCACCAAAAATATGATAACTTACCCCCAAAAGGTGGTGAAATTATCCCAAAAGATATAATTTACCCTACAACAGTGGTTCTTTACCCTTAAAAGTGATAACATTACCCCTAAAAAGTGGTAACGTACCCCCAAACATACACACTGGATTTTAGTGTTTTTTCCTCACATAAGTGAATAACAGATTTATTGGATTACCAGTAAAACAGAAAATATCTGATCAATGGTTTAAAATCATTTGAAATTGATCAATGGTCCTTGTTGATTTAAGGGTACCGTACCAAAAAATCATTTTCGATACTGTAGACGGACCCAATTCAAGAAAATCATATGTTCCTGCACACAAAAATTACGGAATCTTAATAAGTTTCATAAGTCATCTGACAACCTATTTAAATTAAAAAAAATTAATATAACTTTTTTGAATATAAATTAAAGGAAAATGCTTTATTATACTTCAAATTGACTCATATTTCAAAAACGTAAATATGATATATGATAAAAATAATTAAATGTATAGACCGAAACCATGGCATTGAAAGTGCAGTTGTCACGCATATATACGAGCAATTTTTGTAAATTTGTATCATAGTGCAAATATAGGAATAAAAACAAACGTGTCCCCAAAACTTTGATTCCAAAGCTTACTCCCCAAGTTGCCTCTTTTTAAGAGGTGATTTGGTGTTGACTCTCGTTTCACTATCAAAAAAAAAAAAGCTTACTCCCCAAGTAAAAAAACAAAAAAGTGATGTACTCAGTGACATAGTACGATTACTTAAACAATGAAAAAGTAAGGGGACACATAACATCATTCAATCAAAATTCTTTAAGGTGGCCTTTCTTTTTCTCTCTGATTGTATATATATCCAACCATTTGGCAGATTTGCCTGCACAATCACATAGGTCAAATAACAAAGGATAAACTTAGACGCACCAAATTTATTATAGGAAATGACGTGCAATGATTATAATTATTGAAAAAGATAGCGATGAACACCAAGGTCCACTAATCCAAACATATACATTAATTTCATAGCCATATTTTAGTGAAAAAAATATAAGGGAGTGTAGCATTGTTTGTAAAACAATACATAGGACGGCTATGAAAGCATATCAAAAGTAAAAAGATGGCAAAAAAAAAAAAAATTCTAAATAGCTTGATAGCTATGATCATTTTAAAGATCATCTCGTATTTTGATTATACTTTGAAGTTGTGAGTCCAAAAAATAAGTGATTGGAACAATACTTAGACGTTAGAAAAAAAAATGTCATATCTAAGTGCAATAGGTGTTTTGTTATATTTCGCACAATGTACTAGGTCTGAAATAACATTTATAATCAACTTGTTACCAAAGTTTAGTTTTGTATTAACTCGACGACATTAGAATGAGATAAACCATGTCATATGTTACCTTTGTGGAACTACAGATTTTGACTTGTTATATTCAAAGGAATTAGACAATGGTTCATATTTAGTCGGATATGAAGATTCTGGATATTTATCAGATCTCCATAAGACTTGTTCACAAAATTTGTATGTTTTCACGTGTGGTGACACATCGATCTTATGGCGATCTACCAAGTTGACTTTGATTGCTACATTTTTCAATCATTTTGAGATACTTGCACACCATGAAGTCAGTCGTGAATGTGTGGCTAAAGTCTGTAGTCTATCACATCTGAGATACTTGCAGACTATCTTTGATTACAGATTCAACAACAATCTTATATGAAGATAACGCTACTTATATTCCACAAATTATAGGGGTTATCAAATGTGATAGAATCAATCATATTTTGCCAAAGTTCTTTTAAACTCGTGAACTTTAGTAAAGTCATAAAATTGAAGTAAGCAAATATGATCAAATGACAATCTTACAGATCTATTCACTAAAACTTTGCCATTATCACTATTCAAGAAATTGGTGTAGGACATTGGAATGTGTCGGATTTGTGACCAATATAGTTGATTTCTTACCATGGGGAGAATTTTATCAGGGAGAGTATTCACATCAAGATATAAGACAATATGCACATTGCACCATTTTTCCTTTATCTAAGTTTTGTCTCATTGGGTTTTCCTAATAAGGTTTTAATGAAACAACATTAGTGCGTCCAACGTTATTCTAAGATTCATTTGATATGTACTATTTTTCCTTCGCTGGATTTTTTCCCACAGGGTTTTCCTAGCAAAGTTTTAACGAGTAATATTATCTTAGCATAGTGATCATTCAAGGGAAAGTGTTGTAAATATTATAATTATATTGTATATACATTGGGCATAAAATGGATGACATCTAACCTACCAATTATTACACCAAGTAAATAGGAATTAGTGAGTATTATTGCATTGGTTTATAACCCCTACCCATTGATATGCCAACTTTAATATTGTTTTTTGGGAAATTTGGAAGCCGGTCCCCCCATATGGACTTGTTTGGAATTAACTCCGTTAAGGAAACTTATTTATTATGAAGTCCGTTTTTTGTCAATTTTATCATACTATCCCTTCCCTTTAGAAGTGAAATAAAATTAAAAATTAAAAACTCTTAAATCTTAAGAGTTTGACTAACATTAAAATCTTTTCTCTCTCATATCTATCTATATCCATATATAGGTTAGGTATA
Organism: Ilex aquifolium; assembly: GCA_951799425.1. Taxonomy (NCBI): domain Eukaryota; kingdom Viridiplantae; phylum Streptophyta; class Magnoliopsida; order Aquifoliales; family Aquifoliaceae; genus Ilex; species Ilex aquifolium. The sequence goes on along the minus strand of OX637391.1, from coordinate 44,818,348 downwards.
TATATATATAGTAACATTAAAAATAAAAAATAGTAACATTCAAATACAAAAAAAAAATTATCATTTGGACACAAAAAATAATACATTTAAACACAAAAAAATAGTAACATTTAAACATTAAAAAAATTGAAACATTCAATATTAATATTTTTAAAAAATAACAACAGTAACATGTTCAACAAAAATAGTAACACGCTTAACAAAAACTGTAACATACTTAACAATAATTATTTCTCGCAAATTCCAACGCAAAAAATAATATCATTCAAACACAAAAAATAGTAATATTCAAAAAAAAAAAAATAGTAACATTGAATATTAATATTTAGTAAAATAATAGTAGTAACATGTTCAACAAAAACAGTAACATGCTCAAAATAATAGTAACATGAACAGTAATATAATAAAAAAAAATAGTAACATGAATTTGAATATATAGGTTAGGTATATATATATATATATATATATCTATATAATAAAGTAGCTTACAATTCAAATCTCAAAAGATAAACAAAATGACTTTTGCTATTCGCGGTTGAGATCGCTTTAAATTTTACTTTAAAATTAATCTAACGGTTAATATTAACACCCTAAATTTAATAGGAAAAATAGGCCCCTAAGGGTGTGTTTGGATTGATTTTTTAAAAGTACTTTTAGAAATTATTTCTCATAAGTATTTTAAAAAAAATAATAGTATTTGAAATCGTTTTACCACTATCTCTATCACCCCTACCCTCACCAACACCACCCCCACCACTACTTTTACCACCACCACCACCACCACCGTCACCATTGCCGCAACCACCACCACCATCGCCGCCGCCCTCGCCGTCACCACCACGGTCATTGCCACCCACCATAACCATCACCGTCTTCTACCACCACTGCCGCCTACCACCTCTCACTCCTACTACAAACCGATGCTTAAATTCTTTTATCTCTTCTTTATGTTTGTGATTTGATTTTGGATATAAATATAAATATGTTTATTATTTACCATTTTTTATTATACTGTGCCTTCAGGCACAGGTAATAACTAGTATATATATATATTCGGCTACCACTTTCCTCATCATAGCACTGCCACCATTGCACCATCGTCACCTCCCGAGCAAACACCAACCATTACGTTGTCATCACCTTCACAACAACGCTCACCACCATCACCACCACACAAAAGTCCATTCAAGTTCCACTCTGATAGCTCTTTTTTACTCCACACCACTGCCACCACTATACTTGCATCATCTCCATATATATATATATATATATATATATATATATATATATATATATATATATATATATAGAGAGAGAGAGAGAGAGAGAGAGAGAGAGAGAGCTTTGAATTTGAATTTTAAATTTATGATGGAGATTTTATTGGTATATTTTAATTGACATTGAATTAAGAGATAACAATTTTCAAAATAGAAAATTAATTTAACTTCCTTTCAAGGAAGGGCATTTTTTAGATAAAAAAAAAAAAGTGGACTTAAGTCATTACATATAATTTTAAACATGGACTTAGCCCCTTATAAGTTTCCTTGCAGGACTTATCTCCAAACAAGTACATCTAGGGAGACTCACTTCCAATTTTCACTGGTTTTTTATGGTCATTATGTTTGTGGGTCTTATAAAAGGAGGCTTTGACTACATTAAGAAATACACAAGTTGAGAAATTATTTCTCTAGGATTTCTATATTCTTTTGTTTCTTTATAATTCTATGTTTTATATATTCTCTTAGTTTTATAGCATAAAAGATATATATATATATATATATATATATATATATATATTCTTTTGTTTCTTTATAATTCTATGTTTTATATATTCTCTTAGTTTTATAGCATAAAAGATATATATATATATATATATGTATGTATGTATGTGTTGATATTGTAATTTTGCTGATAAATGTTGAGTATGTGGCTCAAACTCAACTGTTTTGTCGCAGCAACAACATTTGGTTGGTGCATGAAACTGAAGAATATCATATGTTGTAGCACACAAAAATTACGGGATCTAAATAAGTTTTAAAAGTTTTCTGGCAAACTATTTAAATTAAAAATTATATAACTTTTTTTATTAAAAAGTAAAAGAAAATGTTTTACACACTTTAAATTGACTCATATTTCAAACACATAAATATGATACATGATAAAAATACTTAGATGTATAGACCGAAACCATGGCATTGAGAGTGCAGTTGTCACGCATTTAGACGATCAATTTTAATAAATTTGTATCGGTGCAGAAAATATAATAACAAAAACAAATGTTAGGTCCCCAAAACTTTGATTCCAAAGCTTATTCCCCAAGTAAAAAAGCAAAAAAAAAAAATGATGTAATCAGTGACATAGTAAGATTAGTTTAACAAAGAAAATGTAAGGGGACACATAACATCATCCACTCAAAATTCTTTAAGGTGGCCATTTGTTTTTTCCTCTCTGATTGTATATCCAACCATATAGCAAATTGCCTGCCCATGGTTCAAATAAAAAAGGATAAAGTTAGACCCACCAAGTTTATTATAGGAAATGACGTGCAATGATTATAATTATTGAAAAATATAGTGAGGAACACTAAGATCCACTAATCCAAACATATGCATTAATTTCATAGACATATTTTAGTGGAAATTATAAAGGAGTGTAGCATTGTTGGTAAAACAATACAAAGGATGGGGTATGATATATTAGCAATATGCTTTCATCAAAAGTCTAAAAGATGGCAAAAAAAAAAAAAAAAACCAAATCTAAATAGCTTGATAGCTATGATCATTTTAAAGATCATCTCGTATTCTTATTATATTTTGAAGTCGTGAGTTCAAAAAACAAATGATTGGAATGATTCTTACACAATAGAAGAAAAAAAACGCCATAACCAGTCCTCATGTCATAAAACATTAAGATTTATCTAGATATAATTATGGGTCCGGATTTCTCATAAAATTTATTCATATTTAGGATAAAATAAGAAATAGTCTAAGATTCCATTATTTTTAATCAAATTGACGCTCATAGTTTTTCTATTAAACTAAAAATTAACTGAATAACTATAACAATAAAAATAAGTAAAAATATCCAAACATCCTTTTTTTTTTGTATAAGGATTACGTTAATGCTTGATAATTTAACTAAATTCTGACATTTATTCATATTATATTAGTTAAACGTGTTAATCGTGTCAATTTCGTGTCATTTATGTTTAATGCTAATCTGACTCAATTCATTATTCGTGTTAATAGATCGTGTCATTTACAGATTTATTTCGAGGAATAGTAAATTTTAACCTGCTAATTTCATGACAATATACTATTAAGTAGTGTTTACGTGTCGTGTCAGAAATTATCGCCCTTAATACTAGGATGAAAAATAGGAAAAACATGAACAATTTAATGACAATTCAAAATTTCCCATAGCAGAAGACATAACCCATGCCGGTATGGTAAGCTTCCTTGACTTCTCCACCACCCCTTAGATTCCACAGAATTGAAAAAAAGGATAGAAGAGGGGTTCTCCATTCTCTCTATTAAGAATCATCTTGTTTTATTTATATATCGAGCAAATAATTTATCTTTTCAGGATATACCAGATAACTCTTACACTACATGCTATTTTATATATTTCTCCAAAAATTCTCTAAAAATTCAAAAAGGACCAAAAAAAGAAGGGAGGCATCAGTTCTTGAATGCATGCGCACAGATTCATTGGACTTAGTCACTCCTTTTTCTTCATGTTCATGTACAACAAAGACTTCTTATAAATAGTAATCACCAAGAGAGTGGTTAAGTGGGGATACAGGTCGAATCAGGGGCGGCTCAACAGCATTATCAACAAAAATTTAGATTTTAGGCCCCATTTTTAAAAAATGTCCCAAATTTTTAGATATTATAACTAGTCCATGTAAAAAAATTAAATTCATAAATACTTTAAGCCCTAAAAAAAGGTTTTATAAAAATACAAGTCCAATCAAAAAATATTTAAGGCCTCACTTCAAGAAAGACCCCATAATTTATAGGTGTGCAGTAATAGTCTAACCAAAAAATTTAAATCCATACTCAAACAAAAGATTTCAATTTAAATAGATTGGGTCTATTAATTCAACCGTGAAATTAAAATTTATTTTGTTTAAATAAAGAAAAAAAAATAACTGTAAAAGTAAAGCTATTAAAAAAATTAGTTTTAATTTCCAAAAAAGTCAAGTTTAAATTTACCATCATAATTTTTCAATCATTATTTCTCTCTCTTACCATTAAGTTCAAATATGGTAACCAAATATTGAATATAAAATTTAATTAATATTCAAAATATTGAATATAAAATTTAATTAATATTTTTTTATTTAAAAAATTTTAAAATTAAATTTATTATTAATATTAAAAATAAAAAAGTCTCATTTATCGTTTCCGCTTTAGGCCCCAAAATGTCTTGGGCAACCCCTAGGCCGAACTTCTCACTTTAAGATTGGAGGTTCAAGTCTTGAAATCCACATTGGAGGTTTGGTGGTTGACTGTTATGTCAGTCTACCTAGGTTTGTTTCTGAGAAGAGTAACAGACACAGTCAATGGTCCCATGATCCTACCAACGAGTGTCTTTCATGATGGGCTTTGGATATTCTCCTTTACCCCCACCCATTTTTCAATTGGGATAAAAAAAAAAAGAGACTTATTAGTAGTAGTACTAGTAGTATTTTTCTATAAAAAGGCCAAGACCCTACAAGAAGAAAATAGGCCTCTAATACATCGCTCATCTCCAAATATCTATGTGCTACCCCATCTCATTTCCATTGTGGACAAATCAACGGCTTTCCCTACCAACACCTAATCCGGAATCTATGTCTGATAACTGCCTAATCCATTTCTTTGGCTCCAAAGATATAAACCGGTGGAATCTATGCTGTTTTTACTAATCTATTTTCTTTATATCAATAAAATCCGTTAAAATTGTGATAGTATAGTATAAGTATATATAATCACGGGTACTAATGTTGTTAATTCGGGTGTTGGTAAATATATGCAGTCAAAATAAAAAATTTCTTCCTACGGGTACCTTTTGATTCAGCTGAAGTGAAAAACCGAAAAACCATTCTCCCACTCAAACATGGGTTCTCATCAGTATTGGACAAGGAAACTATTATTATATAGCTTATCAATCTACCTTAGATCTCAATTGTGTGCATGTGCAAAGATTCATTGGACTTAGTCACTCATTTTTCTTCATGGTTCATGTACAACAAAGACTTCTCAGTAGTAGCGGTAGTTTTTCTATAAAAAAAAGCCAAGACCCTGATGCTCGTTTGATAGGAATAATGAAAAGTATGAGTAATACATTTTCTATCATTCAAAGAAAGAAAGTATGAATGATACATTTTCCTTCATTTGTGTCTGGTAGGATGGATGAAAAAAAAAATTTTTTTTTTTTTTTTTTGTTTTGACTAAGAATAGGAGTGACAATCGAGTCGTGTCGTATCAGATTCGTGTTGAGTCATTACGGGTTCGTATCGAACATTAATCAAACATAACTCAACTCATTTAACTAATTATGTCGTGTCGAGTTGACCTGTTTATTTTCGTATCGTGTTCTTGTTCGTATTCGTATTGACTCACATAAACTTTGAATAAAAAATTTAATGCTAATATTTTATTTCATTTAATTGAATCCATGAACATAATTTTTCTACAAACTAAAAATTTACTTAAATAAATATAATAATAATAATGAGTAAAAATATATTTTTTATATAATAATATGTCAGTGTTTAATAAATAATTACAAATAATTAATATTTTATATATATAATACTAGTTAAAATGTTAATTTCGTATTAATTTCGTGTTACCATACAAACGAGAAAATAGAGAAAGTGTTTATTCTTAAATAAACGGATTGATAGTATCAATTTTGGGTCTGACGGGTTGAACTGAATATGAATCGTTTATATTTCGTGTTCGTGTGTCAGGTCATTTTCGAGTTCGTGTTGAGTTATAATCAAGTTCGTGTCATAAAATTCGTGTCGAGTTCCAGTCGTGTCATCGTGTTGAGTCGAAAATTTCCACTCCTAACTAAGATGAAATTTTTTTTTTAATTTTTTTTTTTAATTTTTTTTTTAAAAATATAAAAATATAAATAAAATTAATGTATACATAATATATGTATATATCAAAAGATATATAAACAAATAAAGATACATTTCAATACAAATAATTAACTTTTTATCCACTTTCCTTCCGGTTTTGGAAGGACTGATTTTGGTGAGTTAGTAGGAAAGTTCATTCATCAACTTTTTCATCCTTCCTATTTTCTTTAGTTACCAAACATGATGTTTTATCTATTCCTCTAACTTTTCATCATTCCAACTTTTCAGCCTTCTATTTTTTCATCAAACCAAATGCAACATAATATTATCTCCCTATATCCCTATCCTATCCCATCTCATTTCCATATAAGACTCGTTTGGTAGACGTATTATGAGGGAATTAAATATTGAATTGTACTATTTTTTATTTAATCGGACCTAATACTTTGTTTGATAAGCAAATTTGATACCGTATTAATTTTAAAAAAATATACTAATCGTATACTTATCGTATATTTTTTATACGTTAAACTTGTATTATGGAGGTATTTTAATACCACCAAAAGAGATGGTATTATAATCCAACTCAAACGTATTATTTTACACATTTACCATTATAACTTCTCAACTGATAAAATTAAACTGTCATCAAAGTAACAAACACTGATTGAGAGTATTTTTGTTAATTCAACATTAATACCATAAAATAATTCTTTAATCAAACAACCGATTGGATTAAATAATTACTATACAACGTTTATGTAGTGTATTACTAAACACTAGATAAAATTACGTATTATTCTAATACCCTATTTAGTCTTGTCTTTTGTCTTTCTGTATTATATTAGACCAGATTATTTTATCTAATCCAACCATTTTTAATACGGCAATCAAACGAGCCCATAGGTTATAAATTAACATGTGTCCCTACCAACACCTTGCTGATAACTGCCTAATCCGTTTCTTTGGCTGCAGACACACGTGTCACAAGTTCTAGTATATATAATAGGGTATCAATGCTGTTAATTCGACTGTTGATCAATATATAAAGTCAAAATAAAGCTTCTCTTCCTACAAGTAACTTTTTATTCCGCTCAAGTGAAAAGCCATTATTCCAATCAAACATGGCCATGGGTCCTTATCAGCATTAGACAAGGAAACTATTATATAGCTTATCAATCTACGTTAGATCTCAATTATGTGAGCCCACTTGTCCCATTCCACTGATCCAACTTTCTCCCTCGTAACCCCCACCACTCACCAAACAGCACATGGCTTGGATTGATTTCCTGTTGACAGGTATCCCAAAATAATGGAAGAAGATGCTGACTAATACCTAATTTGTCTGGGGAGTGTTACGGTAATTAAATATATTTTTGGTATTGTACCTTTGCTTTATAATCAATAAAATTGCACTCCGTCGGTAGGTTATTTCATTTATTATTGATGAGTCCAGATTTCACTGGGGCAAGACCGATTCATGGATTAAACTTAATTAGCCAAAAAGGTAGGTAAAGTCCGGTTCATGGTCTCAGCCGAATCCAAGATTCAAGAGACCCAAAAAATCAGTGCACGTGTGGAATAATTATCGGGATAACCACTGCTCGAAGATCACGCATATCTATAGTTGTATCTATCCCTAGTTGAAGTTATCCTCCCTGAAAGACTAGTAGTCTAGCCTTCACGCCAACACCTCAACTAAGACTATGTACTTATAAATTGTAAGTCAAACAACGCACGAGCGACATCTATCTCAAAAACAACTATCTCTCTCATACACTACACCCAAATCTTACTTTTGCTCTCCTTATCTCTCTCACCTACTATTTTATTCTCTCATGTAATAAAATTTTTCGATCACCGTCGTCGCTTTCAGTGGATAAGTCACATAAACTCAATCACCCAATCTTTACCTTTTACTATTATTTATCATATTAATTGTCTTACATCATACACTCAACTGTTTGATTGCGCATAGTCTATTTTGTACATCATCCGTTATTATTTTTATTTTTAATTAATAGTTGTAGTTCATCTAATTTAAAAGTAATGACCCAGATTGTTTTCCGACGTGGTAGGTCTAAGGTAGCCTTAACCAATTTGTTAACTGCATTGTACGACAATTGAACACATCTTGTCCTTTAATTAAGTAGATAAGTTTCTCTATTTTGGGTCCCAATGGGCCTCCACCCATCTTGTTCATAATAAAGGGTTATTGTTTGTTATCCTACAATGCTACTAGTAAACAAAAGAACAAGTGAAAATTGGAAGTGAGTCCCTCTAGATGTACTTGTTTGGAGATGAGTCCGGTAAGGAAACTTATAAGGGGCTAAGTCCATATTTAAAATTATATGCAATGACTTAAGTCCACTTTTTTTTTTTATCTCAAAAATACCCTTCCTTGAAAGGAAGTTAAATTAATTTCCTATTTTGGAAATTGTTATCCCTTAATTCAAGGTCAATTAAAATATGCCAATAAAATCTCCATCATAAATTTAAAATTCAAATTCAAAGATCTCTCTCTCTCTCTCTCTCTCTCTCTCTCTCTCTCTCTCTCTCTCTCTCTCTCTTATATATATATATATCAAATTCAAAGCTCTCTCTCTATATATATATAAAATCTCCATCATAAATTTGAAATTCAAATTCAAAGCTCTCTCTCTATATATATATATATATCAAATTCAAAACTCTCTCTCTCCCCCTCTCTCTCTCTCTCTATATATATATATATATATTTATGTTACTATTTTTTTTTATTATGTTACTGTTCATGTTACTACTTTTGTTGAGTATGTTACTGTTCATGTTCCTATTATTTTGAGCATGTTACTGTTTTTGTTGAGCATGTTACTACTATTATTTTACTAAATATTAATATTCAATGTTACTATTTGTTTTGTTTTTTAATATTACTATTTTTTGTGTTTGAATGGTACTATTTTTTGCGTTTGAATTTGAGAGAAATAATTATTGTTAAGTATGTTACAATTTTTGTTGAACATGTTACTGTTGTTATTTTTTAAAAATATTAATATTGAATGTTTCAATTTTTTTTATGTTTAAATGTTACTATTTTTTTGTGTTTAAATGTATTATTTTTTGTATCCAAATCATAACTTTTTTTGTATTTGAATGTTACTATTTTTTATTTTTAATGTTACTATATATATATATATATGCACCTAACCTATATATGGATATAGATAGATAAGAGAGAGGCAAAATTTTAATGTTAGTCAAACTCTTAACCTATATATGGATATAGATAGATATGAGAGAGAAAAGATTTTAATGTTAGTCAAACTCCTAAGATTTAGGAGTTTTTAATTTTTAGTTTTATTTCACTTCTAAAGGGAATGGATAGTATGGTAAAATTGACAAAAAACGGACTTCATAACAAATAAGTTTCCTTGACGGACTTAAGTCCAAACAAGTCCATATAGGGGGACCGGCCTCCAAATTTCCCAAAGAACAAAAAGCACAAAAGGCTGAGAAATCTTTTCTTTTCTTTTTTTATTGTGTGTGGATAAGTCTTATCAACACCACCTTAATTTTGAATAAAATAATAGAGTCAGATATTGATATTAGAAAATCATACCAATTTGGAGGTTTTGAGTGGAAATCGTAAATAAAACAACAATATATACAATTTCGTTAAATTAAATTATACATAAGAAGTTATATCTACTGCATACAACTCTCAGTATTATTTTTTTCAAACTTGGAAGATATTGATTATATTATCTTTAGGGTTAATAATACTTTTGGTCCTTAAAATATGTATTTTTTGTCAGTTTAGTCTTCATTGTATTAATTTTGTCAATTTGATCGCTAAAATATTCAATTCATATCATTTTGGTCCCTATACAGATGGACCATTAAGTTTTTGACGGAATGATCACTTGTTGGAGAAAGGGCAAAACAAGTCTCAGGTAGAAAGGGAAAGGTATCCATAAGATCTTACAAATTCTTATTCGAAGGGAACTCCGGTCAGGATTCTTTTCACCCCTAAAGGAAGAAAGAGAAGTCAATCTCAGGGAACTTCTAGTTTTTGCCTCGAAGGGAGAAGAGGGAAGAAGGTACTGAAAGTCTTTTTCTCCAAGAGGGAACTAAAGGTTGGCTCGCGAGAGACCCAATCTTGAGTGAAATAAATACCGCGACTTCGATCTTTTTCAATAACATCATCACGCAATAAATCAACAAATCCCAAACTCCCTTTCGCCTTCAAGTTTACCTACTACGGTACCGGAGTGAATATGATCTCCACCAGACATACGTAACGCTTTAGCTACCGTCTAAAAAAATAACACTGGGGTCACTTACGTCAAAAAACTTGTCGGATTGTCTGATTAGGGACCAAAGTGACATGAATTTGAATACTTTAAGGACTAAATTAACAAAATTGATACAATGAGGACTAAACTAACAAAAAATGTATTTATTAAGGACCAAAAATACTATTAATATTTATCTCTATAAAAAACATAAGAAAAATATCCTTCTAATAACATCTTTAACACTGACTCTAATTTGGACTCAAATTTAAATGAGTTTAAATGGTCTAAAAACATTCTCCAATCTTTGACTAAAACCTATATCAAATTAAGAAAAAACTTCTTTTAGACCCAAATTGAGAGGACTCAAATTCTATCAAATTTTTAACAGTAATTTTTTACATTATCCAAAGCCAGAAGACTTCTTGGACGACTTGTTCTCTACCTCTTTTGACCTCTCTCTTCTACGCTGATTACATTGCCGATTACTATCGAAGTATTCACAGATCATTTAAAGACATTTATATAAGCTTCTTCTTTTTTATCTTTCATCTTCTTTATTTTTTGTAATTTTCAAAATCATAATCTCACTTATCTTTCATACTATGTAAACCCTAAGCCTACTCATCAAATTTTGTTTTGATTTTTTTGAGTTAAACAATATCAGTAATGCAATTTCAAGCCACCAGTTCTTATTGAAATTTCAAGTATTCACTACTCACAAATTTATGAAATTCATTATTTTATTTCTTCAATCATCAATTTTTGTTGAAAATGATCCATTTTTTGTGTTCTTTAGATCAAACACATGTCAAAGTAACCGCTTTTTTTCTTTTTTTTTTTATCTGGATTTATAAAAGAAAATAAGAGATTAGAACAATTTGAGAATTCCAGAATAGTTTTTTTTTTTTATATTCCCATGTGGTACTGTTATATCTATATTCAAAACTTTATAAAATTTTTATGATTTAAATGACACAAAAAAATGAGTTTTGGGATAACAAGAGAGTTTTTTAAAAAAATTGAGTAAATATTTGAGTTTGTCCATTAGAATATTGTATATCAAAGCAACCTTTTTACTCAAATTTGAGTTTAAATTTGAGTTATGCTCGGAGATTCTCTAAGTGAGGTGATTTAGCAAAGATCGTGGCTTCCCTCCTGGTTTCTCTTCCGGATCCTAACCTGGAAGCATAATTACTTCCTACGTTATTTTATTTTCTTATTTCTCTTATTCTTTTCCGAAACTATGGAAAAACTTTGTAGTTTTATTTTCCTAATTTGAATTCTAACCCTATATCCCCCTGGCAACCTCTTTCACGCAAAAAAAAAAAAAATTAAATCTATTTTTGATAATAAAAAGAAAAAGTAAAATTATATAGACTCAGAAAATTGACACATATTTTAAACTGATAGATGATTATGCCAAAGCCTTACTTAATGGTTGGAATCAAATAGTGTTTGCCTGAAAGCTACCGGAATGAGACAACTTGAAGAATTAATTTAAGGATAAATTATAAATTATACCTTCAAAGTTTACACTTAACTTCTATTTAGTCCCTAAACTATCAAATAAAACAATCAAGTCCTTAAACTTTTAGTTTTATTTAAATTAAGTCTCTCGGTTCAAATTTGTCAGCAATTCTAAAGGAAAAGAATCACATGAGCATAACGTAATATAATTATATTTGCTAACTTATTTGATATAATTTGAGTACTTCAATTGAATGTATTGGCCTATTTTTTATAGATTTGACTCGTATTTATATCAATAACTAATTATGACAGAGAGTTGCTTGAAACTAATAGTGACGTATAAGGACTTGAGTGTTGCAATTGATTGTTGAGGGACTAAATAGGAATCAAGTATAAACTTTAAGGATATAAAGTCATACCTTGTTGTAGTACTTGTGTAGTTTAACAGAAATTACTTCCAAGAAATCTCAGAATTTTAGACAAACTCAAGACTTTAGTTTTGATCGGAACTTCTATTCAATTTTGTATACCACTCAAATGAGACTCTTTATTCTTATCAATTCATTATTTTATATTTTGTCTTTTTTAGGAATAAATTTGGCTTCCCTCCTTTTTTTTTTCTTTTTCTTTTTTAACATTGAAATATGTTTTAATCTGAATGTCTTGGAAGAAAAGACACATATCTTTTTCCTGTTTCAAAAAAATAGAGTAGAGGGTGAGTTTAACTCTTCAAATGTAGAGAGTCAAATTGGACTCTTTATTTTAAAGAGCCTAAATAAAGAGTCTATTGGAGATAAAATTTTAAGAATTAATTCTCTAAAATAGAAAATTGAGTGACAATAAAGAGTCTATTAGAGACGTTCTAAATGTAGAGAGTTAAATTTGACTCTCTATTTTAGATAGCCTAAATAGAGAATGTATTGTAGATAAAATTTTAAGTATTGACTTTTTAAAATAGAGAATTGAGTGAAAATAGAGAGCCAAAAAGACGAGAGACGTTCTCAGTGACATGAGAAGATTACTTAGACAAGAAAATTGTAAATTACACATAACATTAATAGGATAAGGATACGATAGTGTTGCGACACCGTCTTGAGAAAGTGATCTGTAACTGTTAATTTTAATTTAAATTATTCATAATTATTAATTAAAAAATTATGTAAAAATATTATACGTTTCACGTTTTTATTAGATAAAGAGTAAAATCATGAGATTGAAAAATTATTTTTTAATACTATAATTGAACCACGATATATCCTCTAATAAAAATTTCCTACAAACTCACATCTGTCAAAATGAAAATCGTAAGCCTGCTTATGACATAAGCATATTTTATACTATCAACCACCACATGCAATGGGCAAAATATTTTCCACCGTCACCGTCACCTCCACACCCACCCCCAAGCAATAAAATGTTCTAGAAAGGTGCTCATTTCTAACTCTCTGATATGTATAGATACACAATCAGAGATAATAAATCAGGAATTGTATTGAAAATGGGAGTTTTTAGAAATAATTGATTTACAGTGGAGAGTTATAGGTAGGGATAAAAATAGGAGTGAATTCAAAATGGGAGGGGTGAGAGTCGACGCAGTTGGTTTAACGTGAGTCCTTATCACCATCAATCTAGACAACTATAATCTATGTGCTCAACCTTACCTTGGATCTCAATTATGTGAGTCCACTTGTCCCATTAAATTAATATCACACAAATTGCTACTATAATCCACTGTTCTTTCTTTCTTCCTCGTAACCCCAATCAGCACATGGTTTGTATTTATTTGCTTTTTTTTTTTTGGGTCTTTTGTGGCATTTGAGAAAAATATAGAAAGACGACCAGATGCAGAATCATTTTCAATATGTAATCATAATAGTTTTTACCCGTTCGAGAAGGCCCTTTAGGAGAACGTGCAAGTGCTCGTTAAGGACGACTTGAACCAAAGTTAAATTCCAATCTCACCAAACTATTTGAAGTAATTCAATGGTCTACTCTCAAATCCCCATGAATCAAATCTAGGACATTACTTTTACGGGCCTCAAGAAAGACCCTTAAGGGGGGTTAAACGCCACTAGACCCTTAAGGTCCAGGTGAGATCAACCATTGATTTAGTCTCTTCTCCCCTAATGACCCATGGATGTCCTGCATTAAACAAACAAACATAAGTAAAGAAAGCAAGAAAATGATACATACAAAGGGACCTTAGCACTCTGTTTGGTACAAGTGAAAAAACAGAGTAAAAGGGAACACATTGTTTGATTAAAAATAAGTATGAAAGAATAAACAGTTGGATAAAGTCATACAATTTTAGCTGTTTAAGGTGCTTATAAAAAGTACCAGATCCTACATGAACAAACAAGGTATGCCTCTAATTCTTCTCTCTATCTCCATATATCTTTATGCTATGCAGTCTTAAATTTTTATTCTAGTTTAAGAAACAAAGGGTTTTCCAGCAACACCTCACCCAATGACCCACTGACCCATTTCAATGACCCCTAATTTATAAACAAGTGGAAACTTACGCTCTTTTTATTGATCAATTTTTAAATCGATCAAATCCTTTAAAATTGGCGTGATATAATAAAAATACTCTCGGTTCGATGCGTGTGTCACGAGTTCTAGCATATATATATAGTCATGGGTCAACAATGTTGTTAAAAGAGATGTTGGTCAACAAAGTCAAAATAAAGTTTCTATTCCTTCAGTTTACTTAAATTCCGCTGAAGACCATTTTTGCAAGCAAACGTGGGTTCTTATCACAAGTCCACTAAGAAACTATTTTATTAGCCTATCAACCCACCTTAGATCTCAATTATGTAAGGCCACTTGTCCAATTATACTAAACATCAGACAAAAATTGATATGATATTCCACTCATCTTTCTCCATTCACCAAACAACACATGGGTTGGAATTGATTCCATGTTGACAGGTACCAAAATTAATGGAAGAAGATGCTGACTAATGCCTTATTCATGGAGTTGTAATGTCGTATACGGCACTCAAAAAAAAAATAAAAAAAATTTGGTGCTATATCGTTATTTATATTTTTTATGAGTGATTTTACCTCTTTTATGGTAACTATTTTTACCATTTTTGCGATGAATTGCGTTTGATCCTAGTTATGTAAAAACACCCATAAAAATTATAAATTTTTTTATTATAAAATGATCCATAAAAATTATAATATTTAGTAGTATGATATTAAATTTTTTTTTTTGGGTACCGCAATCATCTCCCTTATTCAATTGACTAAACTTTGTTCTTCAAGTAAGTAGACAGATTACCCTATTTTGGGTCCCATTGGTTCTCCTAGATTGTACATCCTATAGTACAGTGCATCTGTACCATCCTACAATGCTTACCAGTAAACAAAAGAGCAAAAGTGCAAAAGAGCAAAAGGCCAAAAAAGGCTGAGAAATCTTTTCCACTTTTTTTTTGGCTAAATTTTATAAACACCGCCTTATATTTGAGTAAAATAAAACAATCATATCTTGAAACTAGAAAATCATACGAACTTGGAGGTTTTGGGTGGAAATGATAAATAAAAGGAAAAATTTTATTTACATTCCTTCTAGTTTATTATATTTTTAAAGACATCCCTCTATTATAAAAAAAATTATTGACACCCTTTCTAGTTTATATTTAAACATCACTGACACCCCCTGTCATTAAACTATCATTTATAATAAAAATAAATTATCTAAAATGCCAAAATTGCATCTACATAAACTTCAAACAATCTTTTTACATAAAATTCGATTAAAAATTCAAGTCGATTAAAATATATTTTTTTACATATTAAAATTCGAGCTGATTAAAATTTTTTTTTTTACATATTAAAATTTAAGTTGATTAAAATTTGATTCGAGCTGATTAAATTTTATTTTTTTACTCATTAAAATTTGAGCCTATTAAAATTTTTTTATGTATTAAAATTTGAACCAATTTGAGCTCTACTTGAGTTGTTAGCCCTGATTAAAATTCACTTCGAATCGTTAAAATTTTTCATTTTTTATTTATTAAAATTCAATTCAAATTAATCAAATTAAAGTATATGGTCCAATATTATAACATGAAGTGATATCAGCCTGACTTCACAGTAGTAAACGACACCACATACACAATACAAATTAATCCCATGAGATACATGAAATAAAATCAATCATGATTGGTTTTGGATTCGAACGAATGCAAGGGTGGAGAAGGGCAATTGTCTCCTACCTATTTCATTCTCAAACCAAACACAAAGAGGTGGAGAAGGATAAATTGTTAGACTGGTTATTATTAATTGCATGAATTAGATTAAAATTAATTATCTCACCCCATCTCATGCTATATCAGAACCAAACACCTCCATAAAGTTTAGAGAATCTCAATATTATTTTTTTATATATAAAACTTGGGAGGTATTAGTATATTAAAAAAAGCGATAAGATATCGTATTAAAACTCTATTTTTTTAGAGCTTTCTTTATTGACTCCCTCTCTATTTCTCTCTCCCCCCATATATATCCACAACACGTGCATGATGTAGATGAAGATGGCAAGCTAGCGAATGCTTAGTGGTATTTGTGATTCGACCGGTGGTGGTGGTGGTAAAGAAGGAAACCACTGAAAGTAGTGATGGTGCCACAATTATGACCAATGGGTGGACACTTGACACACACAAGTGTGCAATGACAAAGATGGCCAACTCGCAAATACTTGATGGTTCTGCGATTCTAGTCAGTGGTGGTGGTGATGGTGCTATGAATCCACTAGTGAGCTGACCTCCGGAGATGGTGGTGTTGCTTTTATTAGTGAAATTGGCCAGTGAAATATATTTAATTGTTCAATTTCACTGCATAGGCAGTGAACTGAACAATAAAATAAATAATTTATTGTCTAAGTTCAGAAAAATTGGACGTCAAAAAATAAATATAGGGTAAAGTACATGATTGAGATTGCAAAAGGATCCAATTTCAATGTCTAAAACCACTGCCATTGCACAGTGAAATTGAAGTCATTGGAGAGTGAAAGATCAATTTTTTCTGTCTAAATTTCACCATAAAAGGGCCGATCGTGACTACAACAGCGTGACAATGACGATCATATACAATTATTTCGATGCCAACAATAATGATTATGATTTCGACTCAAACAGTAACGACTATTATTTTGATTCAGACGACCATGACTACAGAAAGAGAGAAGAGTTTTGATTTGAGTATCCAACTTACACACAAGATTTTGAATAAAGAGATAGAGAGATGGAGCAGAGAAAGACAAGAGGGAGATGGAGAAAATACAGAGGATAGAGAGATTGAGAAAAAAGAGAAAAAATAGGGAGAGATGGGGAAGAGAGATAGTGCTATGCAATTACATCTATTGAACTACAAATTGAAAAAATTTGTTCTATCAATTTTCACCACTCTGTTTAGAAGAATAACAATTAGAGGCGAAAACTATATAAACAAACAATATACAAGAAAGGTCAAAAGTAAAAACCTACAATAAAATATTCATACATGTCAACATTCAAGACTATTTGAATAAACTATTTTCATAAGATCGAACTCTTTTATGTCTTTTTTACCATCCAATTTTCAAGGATGGTAATTTTTTAAATGAGATCAATACACAACTAATCAGTTGATCTTTTAATTCAAATTTAATAATCAAAACTTTATTATTTGTTATAGCAAAAGAAAATGGACAACAATAATCAAAGCCCTACTAACTATATACTAATAAAAAAGTAACAAAATTTATCAAAATCAAAAAAATAGTTTATACATAATCTCTCACAGCCGCTCCAATAGAATCTCTCACAGCCGCTCCAATAGAATCTCCTAATATCTCATTTCCATTAAAACTATTCACTCAATTGATTGGATAAAACGTCGATGGAATTCCAAAATGAAGTCCAGAAGGCTGAGGAGATAAAAATGGGATACCCAAGAGATAAAAATTCAAAGGAAGTCATATTTATAGCGTATCATCTATAACGTATTTACTAAGTTCGTGTGATATTTATTTAGGGTTAGTGTCGAATTATTTATTTGAAATGTCTAATAAATTCAATTATTTGTCACTCGATTTTGCTAAGCTAAACCTCCACCAATTCTATATCGATTTCGTGGGTCATATTTAGAATTGTGAAGATTAAAAATAGTTTCTCAAATTTATGGTGAAATCGTGAAGAAAGGGCAGACTGGTCGAAGTTCGAAAGAAGAGTTGAAGACCAAGGGAAGGGCGTTAAAAAAAAGGCTGCCAAAGTTATGTTTTGATGATTTTAAAATTACATTAACTAGCTCTATACTTTATAAAAATTTTCAGTGAAGGCAAGATTCAGACATTTTTAAAATTTTCAAAATTTTACCTAAGTCCCAAAATTTTTTAATTTCCAGTGGGGACAGCTGCCCCCACTTCAGGTCCGCCCCCGATCATGAGTTATACCCACTTCAGGACACCTGTCAAAGTTATGTTTTAATTTGACTTTTAAATATTATATAACTTTTAGTATGGTACGAACGATCTGTCTATAAACATGGGATGCCAATGTTGTTGATAAAGGTTTTGAGCAATAAAGTCAAAAAAATTATAATCCTTAACTTTCCTTTTAAGTCGGGCAAAGTGAATAAATCATTGTTTTCCACCTAAACAATGGATCCTTATCACCATTAACCTTAGGAAACTATAGTATAACTTATCAACCCACCTCAGATCTCAATTATGTCAATCAACTTGTCCCCACTAATTTCGGTGGGGGCAAGATTCAGACATTTTTAAAATTTTCGCACAAATTGATACGATATGTCACTAATCTAACTTTCTTCCTCGTAACCTCCACTCACCAAACAGCACATGGTTTGGAATTAATTTGATGTGTTGACAGGTACCTAAAATAATGGAAGGATATGCTGACTATGCCTTGGATTTGGATTGTACGGCAAGCAAATTCAGCCAGATTTTGTCCTATCTGTTGATTTTATGGTATAAAAATTGGCCAAATTTCTTCCTTAATCCGATAAATTTCTCTATTTGGGTCCCCAATGCTCCTCCTTGATACATCTTGTAGTGTTTGTGCCTTTTGTAAATCCTACAATGCAGCCACTAAACAAAAGAACTAATGGAACAAAAGGAGAGGAATCTTTTTCTTGGTTTTTGGGTAAATTTTATTGACTCCAACCTAATTTCTTCTAAAATTATATAGTCATATTTTGATATTATAAAAATTGTTAAAAAAAATATTATAATTGACAAATTCCAAAAAATATTATAATTAACAAATTCCATGATGTTACTGTGTATCTTGTATCTCAATTAAATTCATAGTCAAGTGGTTAATGAAGATTGAAGACCGAAGTAATATATGGTAAAGAAGTTCAAGCTACATTACTACATGGATGAAGACTTCTTGAATCCTATCAAATTTAGGTAAGGTAAGTTTGACATAAAAACCTAGTTGTCTTAGTTTGGCTTAACTTGGGTGTTAAAATTGAATTTAGAGTGTGAGTATTAATCTTTTCATGATTCGGGTGTTTTTTGTTAAAATGATTTTCAAACTTTAGGATATTAGTTTTTGAAATGAGTCATTGGATGAAAACTTTCTATGTAAACCGTTTGATATTTAGAGAGTTATTTAGAGCCTTGGTTTTTCAAGAAAATTCAATGCATAGTGTTCTCTAGCACTCTTCGCACGTTTTCAAGGCTTAGGAAATTAAGCAAGGTTGGAAAAATGAATTCTAGAAACCAACGCTCTCTAGTGCTCGCTTAGTGCTCAAACGTTGCCCCCTTTGAGGTTCTTGTTTGGCTTTCTAATGGCAAGTGCTCTCTAACCGCTCGCTTTGGGCTCGCGCGCTGTGATGCAGACATATTTTCAAATTCAACCAAAACTCTTATTTCCTATTCCTTTTAAAGTGGTCGTCCTCTAAGACTTCTCTACGGAACAAGAGGCTTTTAGAGAGACTCTAAGGTTTAGAGAGATAGCTATCACATGAGAGAATATACCCTTTAATAGATTAAAACGCTCCAAGATCAACAAGAATTCTTACGAAGAATTAAGCTACCATTCTTAAAGATCTTGAACATTAATCAAACCATCAGCACAAATGATCCAAGGAGGAGACTCAAAGATCATGAATCAATTACCAGATGCCAACATATTTACAATACTTTTGAACATATTTACCAAAATTCATGCTATGTATATCAAAATTTTGGTACTAAGCCCCATTCTAATCCAAGTTTAAATCCACCCTAAGCTAACTAGGTCTCTAAGTTACTTACCCTACCTAAATCGTTGGATGGAAATAATAAAACTTAAATATAGCAATATAGATTCGACTTCCTTCTTTCAAACTCAGTTCTCGGTCTTTACTTTTGTAAGCATCAATGTCATTAGACTTGGCAACTCAAAGCTCAAACTAAGGCACTTTTACAATGTGACTCTCAAAACTACGGATTAAATGTAGGAGATTCTTCTTGAATTCTTTTATTCAGACTTAGCATATACATATATGTATTTTTTAAATCTTCTTGTTAGTTATATGATAAATAGTCACAAGTTCTTGGTTTCTTTCCAATTGAAACATGTTTTGAACAAAATACACGTTGATATTCAAGAAACTGTTGTTTTTGGTTTCTAAAACCCTAGTTTTGCTAAATACTGGTTTCAATGTGAAAAATACATAGATTCTTGACTTCTTAATTTCTATTCTTGATTAAATTATGTTTTCATCAAATACTTGTTTTATTCTCAAGAAATTTGGAGTTTTGGTAAAACCCTAGAATTTTGATATCACAATTATGAAGATTTTCTTAATATGATCTCTTATATACTTTAATTCCGTTATTTTTATACATTGAGAATTGTGAAACTTGTGCTACATGAATTTTGATGAAAATCGTGATTGGTTGAGTATACGTTTTGATAAAATTATGGTTTTTCATCTCTATATGATTTCGATGTGACGGACTTGAATTGCCTTCGAGAACTGTCGTAGAGTATTAGAGGTTAATCTATTCTGATGAGTGAGATGGTTATCTAACTTGTAGTAGGTTTTCTTTGAGAGGTTAACCACTATTGTTCACGTAGATTTGAGACTAAGAGATAATATACATTTTCTTTGAAAGATTCGTCAATGCTATGTGAGACAATATATGCCCTTCCTAAAGTGGCTTTTGATTTGACTTTATGGGAAATGATTGAGATTGTTTGTATTATAGTGGGCGAATGAGGTAAGATAGTTGTGTAGATTCTTGAGAAACAACTAACATACATGAAAAACATGAGAAAATTTGATATGTTATTGCATTATTCGTTGATTGCTCTGACCTTTAAATGTTTATTCATGTCATTGATTTACACTTAAAATCATTACAATTGTCATTATTTATTTTCAAAAAAATATGTTATTTTTCAAAAGAGACTTACCTTCTTTAAACTATTTTAAAATCTTGTCTAGATTTGAGAGAGATTTTTAACGGGTTTTTTCTCACCCCTTACAACAACACATTTACAGATTTTGACATAAAAAAAAAAAGAATATCGATGTGGATGAGCAGATTAACTACGAGACGGAGGCGAATCAAAATGTGGAACCCATCTTGGAGGAGTAGTGATAGGTCCCAGATAATATGTGCAGCAGAATACTGATTAATAACTCCTTTTGGGTAGGAGAAAACCACTTACAATTTAATTTCAAAACTGAACTATACTACTGCAACACAAGTTACATAAATAGAACACAGGATTGCTAACCCACGTAGACCACTATCCTACATATGACCCACTACAATTAACACTACCTATTAACAAGGAACAAACTAACAGTTTCCAAATAACAAGGCAACAAATAACAAACCCACTTGCAACAAACTAAAGCTCCTAAAGAATAGCTCCTCGTCGAGCTTTATCAAGTAAATATGTTTTCTTATTGACTAGAATTTAAGAGACTTATGAAATAATGTTTTAGTTCGATTTAAATTATTCTGCTGCTAGATACGTTTTAGTTTTCAGTTGTAGGTTAGAGAAGCTACATTGTTTTATTAATTTTAATATTTATTCTTTATCAAATGGACGAAGGTTTTAATATTTAAATGATTATTTCTAGTTGCTCGCATAATTGAATGATTTGTATATAGTAATATTTTCTAGGATAGATTTTGGGACGTTACAATATAATACTGAAATTTTTTTGACAATACAATAATCAAATCCAACAATTTCGGATCCACAAGTTTTACATGTTGATCGAAGACATAACACATCTAAAAGCATGTCACATAGTCAAGTCCTCTGAAATGATTAATTAAAAATGATCATCACTCGATCCAAAATGGGACTTGACTACGGTTTGGTACCATCCCAAAATTTATAATATTTGTGGTAATTTTTATTATATTTATGGGTATTTTTATCACTGTTGTAGTACTAACAAAATGGTAAAAATAATTATCTCAACAGTAATAAAAATATTCACACATGTGATAAAAATACCCACAAATGTGATAAATCATCCATAAAAATAATAAATTTTTTTGTATTTAAGAAAAGTGGTAAAAATAGTTACTACAAATATGATAAAAATTCCTATAATAATGATAAAAATACTCATAAAAGTGATAAATTAATCACAAAAGGAATAAATTTTGTTATCGTTAAATAACCCATAAAACTTATAAAAATATTTTTTAAAATAATAAATTTGCCAAATATATATTTTTTTTTTTGGTGATACAATAGTCAAGTCCTACAAAATGAGAAGATCGAGGCATAAGGGCAGTTGGCTATGAATTGATAGGCAATTTGACATCAGCCGTCAAGTCAAGCCCGTAGTAGGGACTAATATGTAGAATCACTTGCAAAACGACTCCGAAATTTTGACTCGGAATCTTATTCCCCAAGAAAAAACAAAAGAAGAGTGATGTAATCAGTGACATAATAAAGATTGCTTGAAACAAGAAAACTGTAAGTCGGCACAGACAGAACAAAGGATATTCTCATAATATGCTCTTCTAATCATAATTTCTTTAAGGTGAGTGGGTGGGTGCCCTTTTTTGTTTCACTTGCAATTTCCAAACATGTGCCAAATTTCCTGCAATTTCCAAACATATGGCAAAAAGAAAATCGTAAGGCGGCTTATCACAAAAAGCATATCCCCTATATTTTCTTCCATATTCAAAACTAAATTATCTAAATTATTATTTTTAGATCTCAACACATGAGTCACCACCATGTGTTTGTTGGCCTTAGTTGGGGGCACCCACAAACTATTCATCCAATTCTAGTATAGGGTGTAATTTATTATCATTAAAAAAAAATTAATGAGAATTTTGGTGAAAATAGCATTGTTAATAAAGAAACTATTCTGTCAAATATTACTAGGGATATTCAAATTTCCGATTAGTCATAATTTCTTACTCTACCCGACCGTATTGAACGGTTAGCCGAAAAAATTGGGTAAGAATGCGAAAAAAATTTTGGCCTTTCGATTAAATCGGGTAAGAATGCGGAATAACCATTAATTTTCGCATTCCTACCCCACCCTAGCTGCATTAATTTATTTATTTATATATATATAAACTAAAAACTCTAATTCCTTAACCATATAGTTTAAACTTAAAATAATTATTATTGTATTTGTGTAACAATTATGATGAATTAATATTTATGTTTTCTTGCATTTTATTGTAATTGTTTTAGGTTTTAGTGTTATTAGTTTATTGTGTTGTTAAATTGGTGCATGTTATTTAATTGAATTGTTAAAATGATCCAAAAATTAATAATTACAAAAGTGTTAACCCGATTTCCTACCCGATTAATTTGGCCGAAAATCGAATAAGAATACCACACTTGATCAGGTAGGGTAAACCAAGAAAAAAAAAATTCGCAAAATATCAGATAGAAAGACAAAAGATCATATTTTCTATCCGTAGAGTAAGGTAAACACCCCTAAATATTACATAACATTTGTGTTTGTGTACCAGCAAAAAAAACAAAAAAAAAAAAAAAAAAACAATACCATTTGCATTAGTATAAAAATCCATAAACGAAAATAGAAGCACAGTATTTCCTTGACAAAAGGATTCCAATCCGAAAAAAACAGGAAATTTTTATTGCAGATCCACAATTTCCACAACAGAAGACATTGCACATGATGGGATTGGTATAATTACAACTTCTAGACACAATACAAAGCACTATTGCTTTCTTCACTTCCTCACTCCTTAGACCCAAAAAACACAAGGTATGGATAGAAAGGATTCTCAGCATCTGATTCACACACAAACTTTTATTTATCATTCCGCATCTCATATATTTACAATCTCAAACTCTTCTCCAAAACTTAAAAAAAAAAAAAAAAAAAAAAAAAGGACCAAAAAAGAAAGTCCTCAGTCCTTATGTGCATGAGCAAAAAGATTCATTGGGACTTTCATCTCTCCTCTTTCTTCATGGTTCATGTACACCAAAGCAAGAAGAGAAAAAAAAAAAAAAAAGTACACCAAAGCGTTGTTAGTACTTTGGTAGCAGTAATATTTTCAGGTGAGATCAGCCATTGATCTGGTCTCTCCTCCACTAATGATCCATGGATGCCCTGCATTAAATAAACAGCACAGCATAAGATAAGAATGCAGAAAAAAGATGCCCATAAGTGTGTTTGGCAGATGTGAAAAAACAGAGGAAACAGAATAAAGATGCCAAAGTTTAGAAGCTTGAAAAAAAAAAAATGTATCTGACAAAACCAAAGAAACTACAACCAACTCAACCTAACTATGAATTCATTTTCTCAGTAACCAAACAACAACATAGCAGAAAAAACGTATAACTCAACTCTTTTCCCTCATTTTCTCAGTAACCAAATAGAAAGGCCACAATTCTGGGGGCAAAGTAAACAACTAGAATTAACAAAATTTTGCCTTTACTTTATGAATTCATTTTCTCACAATCAAACTGGGTCTATAATTTTTTGGAAAAAATTGAGTGAAACTTAAAAACAAATAAACCCAAAAATCGAAGAAAATAAAAAAACAGAGAGCAAAACAAAAGATCAACAAATCAAAGGAAAAGAACAAGCCCAGTAAGGTATATAACTTGAATTTAACTAAAAAAATCATACATATAAACAAAAATAAGAAGATTGGTGAAGAGAATAATCACATACTTAGAACTTGATCGGCAGATAACCTCCGGGATACATCCTTACAGATCATCTTCCTCAGCAGATCTTTCGCCTCTGGAGATACTGACCGGAAAATCCTCGTCGGAAACCTCAAATTCCCCCTCAACACCGCCTCAAAAGTCTCCGTCGCCGTCTCACCGTAAAAAGGCGGAACTCCGGCCAACATTATGTACAAAATAACACCAGCACTCCACACGTCAACCTTCTCATTGTACTCTCTCCCCATCAACACCTCCGGCGCCACATAGTACGGTGTACCCACCACCCCTCTCATAGTCCCCTTCTCATTACCGGCGCCGAAATACTCCGCCGATCCAAAATCAGCCAGTTTCAATCTGTTTCTCGAATCAAACAATATGTTATCAGGCTTTATATCTCTATGAGCAACACCCATATGATGGCAAAAACTTATCGCCGAGATCAGAGATTTCAGAATCGTCGCAGATTCGGACTCTGTGAAGGTAGATTTGGTGATTCTCTCGTAAAGATCAGGGGATTCACACAGGTCAGTGACGATGTTGAGATAGTTCTCGTCCTCGTAGAGTTTGTAGATTTGGAGTATGTGGGGGTTTCCACTGAGGAGTTGGAGAATTTTGGGTTCTTTTTCCAAGCACTCGCGATCTGTTGGGTCTGTAAGGAGGCGTTTGTCAATGGTTTTGCAGGCGAAGAACTCGCCGGAAGATGGGCTAAAGCAGCGGTAGACAGTGCCGAATCTACCACGGCCGATCTCTTCAAATAGTTGGTACTCGTTCTTGAGATTCTCACACATGATATGGTAAAATTGTGATCAGGGTTTTTTGATGAATGGTTATGTTTTTGGTTGGGGGTTAGTTGAGAGGTTTTATAGAAGAGAGAGAGACAGAGGGAGAGAGAGAGGATTTGAGAAAGAATATAATGGAATATACCAATACCATCACCATGGTAGTTTTTTTCTATTTGTTTTTCTTTCTTTTTCCAAAGGAAAACTCAATATTGAGATTTACTAATTGGGAGATTTTCTCAATTTTAAATTAATTTTACTATTATGTTTTCTTATTTTATTTATATCATTTAATCCAAATACAACACTCTAATTTTAAATACACATCATCTCTAATCTTCACTTCAATTTTTAATCAAATTTAAGTCATCATGTGAGTAAAAAAAATTGAATCGGTACAAAACACTTCAATGAATAAATTAAAATTTTAAAAAAAATAAACTCAAATTTAAATGAGAATAAATCCTTAAAAATTTGAATTTTCTTTAATTCGAGTAAAAAACTGCATTTGCCTTCATTTGATATTTTAAATTTGTTTTTATTTAAACTTACATTTGAGTAAAAATATTTAGTAAAAGTTAGAGATGGTTATAATTTATAAAACAACACAATTATTTGACCAATTAAGCTATTTACATTTTTTTTTAATTTCAGAATAACTTGAACTTGTTTATCATATTTTATTCTGAATTTCTCTTACAATTTTGTGAATGAAAGTATAATAGATAGGTGTTATACCGGAGAAGAAAAAAAACAATTTGTATAGTACTGTTTTGGATGAATTTGAGTTGGATTTTTGTTCCCATCGCAACCATAGGTCCATATAGCTATAACCCTAAAAAGGATAGCTAGAGGTGGAGAAAATACGATTTGTGTCGTGTAAAAGGGGGAGCCCGTGTACAAAACGTTGTGTGACGCAGGAAAGTGTACAAAACTACAAAACGTTCCCTCTCTTTGTGCGGTGGAATGACAGTTACTTCCGGAAAACGGAAAGACTTTTGTTGAGTTATAGAATTTTAACCTAATAAATAGGAATTATTAAATAATTATTTTTTTTAATATATAATATATTAATATAAATTTTTGGTCTCTGAATATAAATATGATATACTGAAAGAGTATATTATTGTTTTTCTATATTTGAATTTTTATCATTCAATAAGTATTATTTGTATTAATTATTCGTTGTGTAAAACAAAAAATTGTTGTGTAATATTGGGGGTAAATATTCAATGTAATTTCATGTCATTAATGTTACGCGTTTTAACTATTTATATAATAAAGTATAACATCGAAAATAATTTTTATTTTTTGTGGTTAAAATCGTTCTAAATTTGATTTAAAAATTAATCCGACAATAATTTTAACTCCCAAAATTTAATAGCAAAAATAGGTACCCTAAGGTTTGTTGGGATAATTTTTTAAAAGTACTTCTATGACTTATGACTTTGAATAAGTAATTTTAAAAAAAAATAGTGTTTAGAAGAACTTATTTTAATTATTTCTAAATAAGTCAAAATTAGTTTTATCACTTAAATATGTAAATAAATAAAAGTTAAAAAAAAATTAACTTATACGTCTTTAAAATTATTTCTCTACAAAACACTTCACTACCACCACCACCGCACCACCCCTAGCACCCCACCATCGTTGTGGCCTCCCCACCACCACTGCCACCTCTATCACCCCCACCACCACCACCATCGTCACTGTCATCACCACCACCGCCACCTCTACTACCTCCACCACCACCTCCACCACAACCACCACCACCATCGCCACCGTCACCACCACTCACAACCATCGTCGTCATCAACCATCGAGCTACCAACGTCGCCTCCCATTATCATTTCATTCTTATATTTATCACTATTACCATCATAATCCCACCAGCACCGTCGTCCAGCGCCGCCACCCACCACCACCATCGTTGCCCACTACCACCCACAACCATATCCCACCACTACCTGTCGTCCCCCACCACAACCGCCACCTATTGTTACCCACCCCTTATCACACCTACCATCACTACCCATCATAGCCCACCATTACCCGTCGTTGCCCACCACAATCACCACCATTGTTACCCACCCCTATCACACCTACCATCACCACTCATCATAACCCACCATTACCTGTTGTCACCCACCACAATCACCATCCATTGTTACCCATACCTATCACACCTACCATCACCACCCATCATAGCCCACCACCGTTGTCACCCGCTGTCACCCACCTCCACCACACCTACAACCACTGCTACCATTTGCCATTGCCCACCACTACCGTCATCCACAAGCACCTGTTGTCGACCACCACCACTCATACCCACCACCAACGCCGTCGTCCACCGTCACCACTCACTGCCACCATTGTTGCCCATTATCATCCACTACCACATCCCACCACCACCCGTCGTCACCCACCACCACTGCCATTATTGCCCACCTCCTTATCACACCTACCACCACCGCTGCAATCCACTGTCACCCACCCTCACCACACCTACCACCACTATCGTCATTTGCCATCACCCACCACTATCGTCGTCCACAAGCACCCTTCGTCACCCACTACCACCATCACAGTTGTCGCCCCACCACCACCACCGTCGTCACTCATACCTTCCACTACCACTACCATCACTCAAAACCCACCACCACCATCACCGTTGCCGCCTACGACTGTCACAGCTACCACGGTCATCACCGTCCACCACAATCATCACTGTCTCCCACCTCCACCACTATCACCGCTCACCTCCACTACAACTAGTATTTAAATTTATTTTTCTCTCCTTTGTTTTTATGATTTGATTTTGGGTATAAATATAAATATGTTTATGATTTACAAATTTTTATTATTATTTCGTACCTTCAGACACAGATAATAACTAGTTTTTTTATATGAGTGATTATTATCTTACATAGATTTAATAATTATTAAATTTTGTGACTAATATTTTAAGTAGCAAACCACTAACTTATTACTTAATATTGAAAATGTTTATTAGTAAAAATTTTATAAATTTCTCATAATGAACAAATATATTCCCAATGCATTTTACACTCTTAACTTTTTAATACCCACTATTCACCACTACCACCAATGTGTCATTGTTGTCACCACCACCATAACTACAACTACCGTTATCATCAACACCACCATTGTGTCGTCATCACTACAGCCACCATCGTATTGTCGCCACTACCACAATCACCGCCATTATTCCCTCCGTTGCCACCACCATTGTGATGGTGGTAGTAGGAATAAGGTAGTTGCGGTGGATACAAACAATTTACGAATTAAAAAATTCAATATTCACCACATAAAATTCAACATTCAGTTTTTAGTATTCAAACTTTAATTTTATTAAACATCACTTTTATTTGGAGTAAATATTGAATGCAACGGTGATACCATGTCACAATTATTGATTGGTATTACTAATTAATAATAAAACCCCAAGTGGGTAAGGTGAATCTCGCTTGGGTTTATATAGAGAAAGAGTTGAGAGTTGTTTGTTTAGAGCATCTTCAACCCAACTCTCCAAAATAGTTAGCCAAAAATATATTTAAATATTACATTCTCTATTTTAGTTAACCACTTTTACAAATTCACTCCAACAACAATCTCTATTTTAGCTAACTACTTTACTCAACTTTCACTAACTTTCAATAATTTAACGGGAATACAACTATAATATAAAATATGGCAGGCTTCAATAAGTCCATCTGAATGTTTTAAATAGACTCATCGAACGACAAATCAACGTCTCTCTCAAAACCATTCATATTACACCGTGACTTCAGAGGTACGGATTACCCCTAATATGTATATATAGAGAGATAGAGAGAGAAAAATGTAGAAAGAGAATTTATAGAGCCGAAATGACCCTCCACATTTGGAGAGCCATTTAGGTGAAATGAGAAATAAAGAGTGGTATAGAGAGTAGGTTGGAGAATATTTTTAGTGTTTGACTAGCTAAAATAGCTAAATGAGAGAAAATATATAGTGGGTTAGAGATACTCTTACATGACAAATTAATTATTAATTTTTGTAGAGTTCACTTACTTATTTATTTTTATATTATTAATTAATGATATCATATTACATTATCACCGTTGTAATGAATATTTCCTCTTTCATTTGACGCTGAAAAATATTCATTCAATACAGTCTAGTCCAATGGGTTTGATTGAGCGTGTCACGCTTGGACATTGTGTTGTGTTACCTTTAGTACCACGTAAGGTTGTATGTCATCCAGGGGGACATTGTTTCGAAGCTCCACGGGTTCACTTAAGATGGAACTCAAATTAAACAAATTAAATTCGAGTATAATGTATGTTTTTTTTATTGGACTTGACTATGATGTGAAAAAATAAAATTTTGGTGTTATATTGAAATTTATAATATTTTTATAATATTTATAGTTATTTTTATTATTATTATGGTATTTAAAAAAATAATAAAAATAGTTACCACAATAATAATAAAAACACTCACAACAGTGGTAAAAAAAACTCACAAATGTAATTTATAAAAATAATTATCACAACAGTGGTAAAAACACTCATAACAGTGGTAAAAATATCTACAAAAGTGATAAATTTTTTGATTGTAAAATGAGTCACAAAAATTATAAAAATATCATTTGAAATAATAAAATTTGGAGGAATAATATCAAATATTTTTTGAGAGTACCGAAATCAAATCCTTTTTAATTTTATAATGATATATTTAACACTATATAAGGAAGAAGGATATTAGTCGTCAAACGTTGATTTGACTCTATTCCAATTACAAAAAAATTGAAGTTTCTTTTAATTATTTTTTGAATAGTAAATATTTATTTACATAAATAAATTTAGCTTAATTTATATTAGAGTAAATTACACCATAACTTCTTAGGTTTATTAGATCTCTTTATATTTAGAATATTATATTCAGACCCCTTCTTAGTGACAATTAAATAACGAAACTAACGGTACCAATTAAAAGACCAAAATACCCCCAATTAAATATATAAGATATTGGGTTAATTGCACTCGGACCTCGTGAGTTTTGTCACTTAATCAATTAGATCCCTTTCATTTAAAATATTATATTTAAACCCCTAATGTTTGTGCACATGTAACCCATAGTGTCCATTATTATAACCACTAGAATTTCCTGATATCGTTACAATACGGAAACAAGTCAATGTTTGTACTATTTAGAGTATTTATTTTGGAAAAAAATATGTAATTTTTGTTTAATTTTTTAATTTTATTCTAATAGACAGTATAATTGAATACACATGGGTATTAATTTGGGTTCTTTGACATGTTTGTACCGATTACGCATTTTCCTCAAAAATTTGGGATTTCGTTTGGTTTTGTGGTTTAATTTCAATGTGCTAATTATGATTTTATTCTAAAAAAAATTAGGTTTTTGGTTTTACTTTAATAAATGGTATAATAGAACATGAATTTGGCTGTAGAATTTAATACATTTAATATTCTATGCTGATTAGGAGTTTTCTTGCTAGAAAAATTAGTTTATATTTTTTTTAATTTTATTGCAATATATGACGTAACATAAACCAAAATGACTGGTTAAAAGCATACTTGATGTTTTCTGAATGCATGCGTAATACATCATCTTTTGAATGAAATGTAATTAATAAGAATACAAATACTGGCGATTATCAATGCAAGTATCTATTATATTTATCAATAAATAGCAAGACTTAATTTGTAAAAAAAATAAATTAGAAATAGAAAAAAAATAATCACTGTCAATTTCATATGCTAAAAGTGATATTGTATATGCCTATGGACTCCAACAGTCTAACGATGTTTGCAATGGTAGGATAGCTAAGGTAAGCAATTGATATTCAATCCCCAAAAAGAAAGGTAATATGGGATTATGTTTGCATAGTGTGATGACATTATAGAATTCTAACGAATTTACTATCAAACATTGGCGCCATGGGGTCCATACTTATACACACAAATTTTAGTGAGTCTGAATCTTTAATATAAGGAGATCTACGTGATTAAGTGACAAATCTTAAAGAGTTCGAGTGTAATGCATTTGTAAAGAATTGACATTGGGCCCATAGATGAAAGGATGTATTGAAATTATATTTTCATCCTAGTCATTATTCGTGTTTGAAAACACGATACAACATAAAATTCGAGTGCCTAAAAAATCAATCTCAGTATATCAAATACAAATTTTTCTTTCCTTCCACTTTTTAATTACATAATTAAAAATTAATTTCTAATTATTTTTTTAAAAAAAATTAATAAAATTTTGTCAAAATACATAGCCTCAAAAAAAATATCAACACGTGTACAATATCTTATATAAACAATGTCTAAAATAAAAATTGTACTGAATTACAAATTAATTAAAAATTAAATGATTCAACTTGTGATAAAAATGAGTGATGTTATAAAAACGAATGAAAAAAATATGTGGGAATAAAATTTAAAGTACTAGATATCTTATTAGATAGATTATAATGACATCATAAAATTCTAAGAGATATAATAATGGACATTGACAACAGGGATTTAGGTGTTATACGTATACAAATCTTAGGGGTCAATGTATAATATTTCAAATGATAGGGAGTTTATATGATTAAGTGACAAACTTTAGAAGGTTTAAGTATAATTCACCCTTATAAAAATTTAAATTGCTATTTAAATAAAATAAAATGTATTGATGTAAACAAATAATTACCATTCAAAAAGAGTAGATTTGCATTTCCCCCACAATAGTCTTTAGCTCTACAAGACTTTTTTTTTGGTCAGGAGGTCTAGAAGGCTTGAATTACTAGCGTTTCGGTGGGTTTTAACTTCCAAGAATTGAAGTCGGGTTCGTTTAAGTCCAAAAAAATAGTACTAAAATTCTCCTAGTTCCATAATCAGAAAGTAATGCTATTATTTAGAAAGAAACTCTTTATTGAAATTCCCAAATAAAAAATGATCATTTTCTGGTTGACCCACCCGCCCTGTTTATTTGACGAAAGATCTTTATTGCAATTATCAGAAAATATAGAATACAAAAGCTCAAGCGATAACAGTGACGAGCTGTAAAATTAGATGTCTTGAAATGAAATATTGACAACTCTTAGGGACCAGACCATGATGAATTTATTTATCGCTCATAAATATTATAGAACACAATGAGAGGAATTCAATATTTAATATTGTTAGGCATTACATGTATGAAAATCTCATATCAGATAAAAAAAATAAATTGAAGTGTCAAAAAAATTATTGATAGGCTTATTGTCTACAAATTTAAGCTTTTAGGTGAGACGAGTTTCATGTACGTGTATATTGGGCCTTAGATCACTAGACTCCCAATCCCAACAAATAGTATCAGGGTTGATTGCTGACGATATTAGGTGAACTCTCGAAGAAGCAGTGCAACGTTCCGATATTAATGATGACTCTTAAGAAAAATGATAGACTTTTGGTATTAAAGTCATACAAACGCAATTCAAAAAAAGAAAGAAAGAGTAGGGCGTTAGTTTGGCCACAAGGACTCTTGAAAAAGTGGTAATACGGTTACTCATAAATACAAGTAAAAGCTTGATTATTGGAAGAGTGGGCTCTGGTAAAAATTGGTTGGACGAAGCGGTTGTAGAGATTGGTGGATCAAACTTGAGGAGGAGTTAAATTCGATATGATTTGCACAGGAAAGGGTTATTGTTGGGTATTGCATGTGTGAGAATCCCGTTTTAGTTAAAAAAATAAGTTAAAGTGCCCTAATATACTGTTGATGGGCTCACTGCTTATAGACTTAAACTTTTAGGTATTAGTTTCAGACATGTATATTAGACCTTGAATCACTGAGTTCCAAGTCTCCCAACAAATATCACTTTACTTTGTTTTATTTAGGAGCAATAAAAAACTATAAGTTTGACTAATAATTAACGAACACGTTCGAAATTCACTCAAATTAATACAAATTGAACAATGAATTGTTTTATGCTAGCACAAAGCGAAATATTCTTTTACTTCCTATAGTCAATTATTTTAAGACGTTGAGATTTTCCTTCCAAATGCATGTTTACATGTTATATGCCCCAACACTCAACAGAAAGTGTCACTTCATTGTGTTCAATGCATGTTTCTCATATTTATAAAGGTCGCTGCTAAAGTGGTCCACTCTTGTTTGTGTCTGTTGTTAATGTCAAGGCTTTCGCATACTTGGAACAATGGATGTCTAGGGCGGGTTCTAACTCACAGGCTAAGGGTTACTTGCTTGATCGTCTCATGCTTGCGCTTGCTTGAATCTTAGTAAATTAGGTTAGATATTTACCAAGTGATTCTTCCATCTAAATCGAGTTTTCCATCAAACTTTCCACTTTCACCGATGAAATTGTGGGTCAATAGTTCGAGTCGTGAAAATAAAATTTTTGTATACGAGTGTAAGACTATACATATTTTTTTCCTCTTGAGATCATGCAATAATAAAAATCTTATGTATTTGACTTATTTTTTTATAATTTCTGTATCGGTCGATGCGTACTTGGTCATCAGAATCGAATTAAACAAGAGTCGGAGCGAGACTAAAGAGCTATGCCTTGCCAAGCTGCCATAATTAGGGCCATGGGTTTTTTGCTGCCCTTGCCCTTGGAGATGTTTTTATTGTTTTGGAGGTGTTAGGCGTTCTTTTTGGAAAATGAGATCCGAACAATTCAAGGACCAAGAAATGAGATAGAAACACGAAAAGAATGTGCAAGCTTTGTGGGATAATTTTATTTAAGAATATGTGAATAATGAATTTGATTGAAATTTACGAAATTGAAATCGGAATGATTTAGTTCAAAAAAAAAAAAAACCTATAATAATCTGAAATGATTTGTATTGCCCATCTTTCTTTTTCGTCGTAAGTCTTGGTATCTATTTTTATCATCTTTTTTTCTTTTTTCTTTTTTGGGTTTTGATCTATGCCTAATAATTCACAAATCTTGACCCTTTGATACTTTTTCAGAAGTTTTTTTTTGGGTGCAACGGAAGTGTGTTCACTTGGCAAAAAGGAAAAGAAAATCAGTGGTATCACCGGATGAAGCCAAACTTTAAGTACATGGTCTTTGGAGTAGTTTAAATCAGTGGTATTCTTTTGGCATAAGGTGGTTCAAGTTAGGTTGATTTTAAGGGCAGTGAGTAGTGTATTGTCAAGCACTCAAGCTGGTACATTCAAGGTACAAAGGAAAGACACTTAGGGTGGGCCTTTAGTTAGGCAAAATATATGTTAATACCTACTAAGAACTTTTGGATAAGGCTTCACTACCCCCAGAGATAACACGTCGAAATTGATGTCCAAACACTGACTTTAGTTTAAATGATTTGTAACTATTAATTTATAAAAAAACTTTTATACGTATTATGTTTTTATTGAATCGAAAATAAAAATATGTTTAGTACTATAGTTAATTAGACCCAAGAATTTTATCCCCGCACACATACAATGTGCATGATGATGACACGTTGGCCGATACCATGCACCATGACTTTACCAAGGTGATTTGTTATATGAACCTTTAAATCACAATTCAACGTTTGTGTAGTGAAAATGGCAAATTCCACAACTTAAATCTTGCAATATATATGTTAATATCCGTAATGAACATATATGAAAAATCAAGGGAGAGTGAAAACCTAAGGGGCATTTTTTCTCATCTTAACTCCACCGTGGTCTTTGTTTATTTTGTTTTTGGTCTTTGGTCTCCTCTCAAATAGATGTGGGGTCTCGCATTTCTCAACCCACTTTAAAATATTATGGTTATATCACATTATTAATGATAAATGATCTCATCTTCGAATAACAAAATTACATTTGTCGTAAGTTTTTGTCACATATATAGGTTATCAATAGGTGCATATACAACACAACATTCTAGTTTGTTCTCGAGGTACCCCACCAATTAGCCAAGGCTAGGCATGTCTCTTTTTTGTTTGAGAAAAACGGAAGTTGATACAAAAATTTAGACTTATTTGAAATAAAATATATTAAGGAAACTTATTTGACTCTAGATACATTTTTGTGAAAAAAGCCAAAAGGTCATTCAACACAATCTTCTACTTCTAAAGTGGGTTTTGAATTTCAAAATCAACATCCACTATAACTAAAAATTCAGGATTTACCTCCCATTGAAGAAGAACAAACCCCAAACCAAATCGTTCCAAAACCAATGAAATTGTGGGTTTTGGAGGAGAAAACTGAAGCAAAATCGCCGGCGATAGACCCTATCACCAATAAACGCCGGCGATTATGGGTTCTGTTATTATAGCTATCACCAGATTATTATTGTCTTTTGTCGTCCACTGAGTTTTATCTCTGACGACTGACGATAAGAATTTTTTTTTTTTTTAATTTCTACTTCATAAAACCCAAAATCATAACTTAAAAGCCATAATTTTTAATAGTATCACAAAATCGCCATTGACGGTGAACTAGTTTGTAACTTAAAAGGCCTAATTTGTAATAGTTGACAGTGAAACTATTTGGTATATATCGTTGTAGCTCTTTGATGTCAATGGATGGTGCAACTATCAAGTGTAATAGTTTGGCTTAATATTATTTTATATGTATAGGTCATTAATTTATCTGTTTGATTTCCCTGTATGATATACCTCTTTGATGTGTTTTTTTGGTTCAACCATTTTGATGTTTATAATTGGTATAACAATATGATGATATTGAATGATGTAACTCTTTGATTTAAAACAACTGAATGATGCATTGACTATGGTTTCTTCATTTCGTGTTCCTGTTTGGTCTATCAGAACACATGTGTAACTTTATGGTGTATCATAGCACAAGTGTAACTGATTGGTGTAAGCATTTGGTGTAACATTGATATCCGATTATGTCGAAGTAACTGTTTAGTGTAACGTTGATATCCGATTATATCAAATTTTTACATATTTGAAAATAAAAAAAATATCAATCAATTATGATCTCTTCAGTGTATCTCTTTTGGAATATCAATACAACGACGTTTAAGAATGCTGACTTCGTATTGAGAGAGAGAGAGAGAGAGAGAGAGAGAGAGAGAGAGAGAGAGAGAGAAATTGTGTCTTGAATATGCCATGAAGAGAGAAAATAGGGGAGAGAGAGTGAGGGAGAGAGAAAATAAGGGAGACATAGTGAGAGAGAGTAACGGAGAGGGGAGAGAGAGAGAAAGAGAAAAAATAGGGAGGGAGAGGGAGAGCAAGAGAAAAAAATAGGGAGAGAGAGAGAGAATGAGTAAGAGAATAAAAATAAATGTTCAAAATTCAAATGAATGATAAAATCTAATCAAATCTTTACATATTTGATTAGAATATAAATTGTCAATCAATTATACATTATTTAAGGAAGGGTAAATAAGTTATATAAATAAAAAATAAATTGAATTGTGTACCTAATAACAAGAAATTTAAGTAAAAGTAAACTTAATAGAGTGAAAAACTTATCAATACACTTTCTCTCAAATAAGTTTTAAAAAATGTATCAACACTCAAAAAACTTTTTTTGTTTTTAAGTTCTTGTACCTAAGTTCTTAAGCGTTACTGACGAGCCCAAATTCAACTGGGCCAAGCCCGATAAGAATAAGTCGAGGAAGGCCCAAATACTAATGGGCCCCGGAAGTAGTCCAAGTCGCCAAAGCCCATCGAGCCAGGTCAACCCACCTAAAAGGAGCGGAGAAGAGGTGAAAGGACCAATGGAGACCAAGGGGCGCCACATGAGAGGTACCCAAGCCATATGGGCGCCGCCCAATGGTTGAGCTCCTCACTCCTCCTCAACCTCTCACTTGTTTCTCCTCATGCAATGATGCTTCAAGTCCAAGAAGGAAGACACCAGAAGCCAACACCTAAGCACAAGGGAGACACCAAAGGGGATGGCCACCCTTGGGCGCCAGCCATGGGGCGCCAACCATGGGGCGCCGCCCATTGGGCGCCTACCCCTTGGTGCCCTCTTACCTTGGGACTCCGACTCCTACTCCAACTCAAGGTCTAGCCTAAAGTCCAATCCAATCAGGACTCTCCTCCGACTAAATAGGAGCACGAGGGAGAGAATGACGGGATACGGAGATCAACTCCTACCTTAATTGTGCTTGCCAAAGAGGTTCACTCTTACCATGATTGTACTTACCAAAATAGTGGAAGACCTCTTCCTCACGGCACCGCCTCACCGCCTCACCATAGCTATATAATGTAAGCCATCTCAAGGGTAAAGACACGCTTACAACATCTCCAACATCTCAGACGCCTCCAAGACCTCACTACACACTTGCTCTCTCTCTCTCTCTCTCAAAGCTCTGTAACACTCCGGTGACTCTTATTCATCAATAAAGAACACCAGGCCACTGCTGCCATTCCCGAAAGTGGAGTAGGTCATCCGAGACCGAACCACTATAATTTCTTGTGTTGATCTGTTGTTTATTGCTTTAAGTTCCATTGATTGCTTGTTAATTACTCATTAATTACACCCTTATATATATTCTTGACTATTGATCTTGCGCAAGACGATTTTGTGCATAATCAGTTTGGCGCCGTCTGTGGGAACGACAAAGTTTCTATTGCTCTACTTCTTTGCTCATCGAATCCATGGCAATCACCACGAGATCGAGGTCTCAACAACCCGGGGACAACAACCTGGCTCACCGGGAGGAGGTTCCGCCTCCCCCCGCACCTTCGGGACCTTCTACCACGGTGACTCCCGCCGTCGGACAGCAACAACTCTGGCAAACCATGCAGCTGCTGGTGGAACAGAACCAACAAATCATCCAACTTATGCTCACTCAAGGGGGCGTCGCCCCTCACCCTGCAGGAGAAACACCACTCCCTCCAACAGGGGAGGAGCAGCAATCCCTTCCTTCTGGGCACCAGACAGCCCATCACCATGGGGTCCTCCGCCAGAACGCCCCAAGGCCACAGGGCGCCCCTCGCCCAGCAGTCCCTCCTCAACGCGCAGGCAGCTTGCGTGTTCCCCCTCTCTCACAGGTACATGCGCAAGAGGGTGAAGACGCTAAGAGTCAGTACGGTGACCATCAAAGCCAGTACCATCATTAGACTGAAGATGTCCCCAACCAGTGGAACGAGAAGATTAGAGAGGTGCAGAACCAGCTTGGTGACGCCCTCAACGCCATCAAGGCACAGGCACCTGAAGCCATAGACTACCTGGTAAGACGTACTGATACGCCTTTTACTGCTGATATTGTCAACTATCATTTGCCTTCGAAGTTCAAGATGCCCAATATCGAGATCTTCGATGGCACCAAAGACCCCCTTGACCACCTGGACACCTACAAATCCCTCATGCAACTCCACAATGTGCCTGAGGAGGTTATGTGCAGAGCCTTCCCTACCACCTTGAAGGGGTCTGCCCGCCAGTGGTTCTCCAAGATCAAGCCTTCCTCCATCCACTCTTTTGCAGAGCTAAGCAGGTCCTTCGTCTCCCACTTCATTGGGGGACGCCGCCACCAGAAATCAGTAACCCATCTGCTTACCATCAAGCAAGACAGGGACGAGAGCCTCAGGGGCTACCTTGCCCGCTTCAACAAGGAGGTCCTACAGGTTGAGGAGTTGGATGATAAGGTGGCCTTAGCCGCTTTTATCGCTGGACTCCGCTCCTCTAGTTTTATGTTCTCTGTACTCAAGAAGCCGCCCTCCAGTATGCCCGAGCTGCTATCCAGGGCTCAGAAGTACATGAACGCGGAGGACATCACCAAGGCCCGCCGAGGAGAGCCCTCTCGAGGTGGTGAGAAGAGAAAAGAAAGTCGTGAAGACAGGAGGGAGACCGAGAACAAGAGAAAGAAAGCTGACAGGGTGTCTGTGAAGGACCGTCTCGGTCCACTACCCCCGAGAGACCGGCAGCCTTTCACACCACTCAACGCCTCAGTAGAGCACATCTTGTTCCAAATACAGGATGACTCCGCCATCCGTTGGCCCGGGAAGATGAAATCCGACCCCAAACGCCGAAATACCAGTAAGTACTGTCGCTTCCACCGCGACCACGACCATGATACCAATGACTGTTTCCAGCTGAAGAAGCAAATTGAGGAGCTTATTCAACGGGGCCATCTGAGGCAGTACATAGCTGGTCGAGGACCAGCCCCACCGCATAAAGAGCGTGAGCACCAGTAACCCCTTGGTGAGATTCAGACCATCACAGGAGGGTTAGGAGGGGGAGGTGATTCCAACTCCGCCAGGAAGGCACACGCCCGAAGGGCCAAACAGGAAGAGTCACACGACTCTCGCCCGAAGAAAACACCACGACATGGAGAGGAGGAGGTTATCACCTTCTCAGATAAAGACCTTGTGGGGGTTCAGGTCCCACATGATGACCCCTTAGTTTTGACCTTGATGGTAGCCAACTACCAGGTCAGGAGAGTCCTAGTCGACAGTGTAGCTCAGCCGACATCTTGTTCGCCTCAGCCTACGACAGCCTTCATCTCGGCAGAGAACGACTACAGCCAGTCAGGACTCCCTTGGTTGGTTTCTCAGGAGAAAGAGTCCATCCCTTGGGATCCATCACCCTACCTGTCACAGCAGGGACTGCACCAAAGAGCTCTACTATAATGGTAAATTTTCTAGTACTAGATTGCCCTTCTGCTTATAATATAATCTTTGGACTACCTGCCCTCAACACACTAAGGGCAGTACCGTCAACCTACCACCATCTCCTCTGTTTCCCAACATCCACTGGGGTTGGGGAGATAAGAGGAGATCAGGTCTCGGCCAGAGAGTGCTATGTGGCCTCTACGAGGGCTAAGAGACCACACGAGACTCTCCAAGTTGAAGTGTGTGACCCCAGGGAGGAAGTGCCATGGAAAGGGGTGAACCAGCAGAAGAGCTCCAACCCGTTGTGATCAATGATAATCTTCCAGAAAGGAAGGTCTACATAGGCTCCTCACTTTCCCAGGAGCAGGCTTCCGCCTTGGTAGACTTCCTCAGACGGAACACAGACGTCTTCGCTTGGTCTCACGAAGACCTGGAGGGCATCAACCCAGAGGTGGCCTCCCATCGACTTAATGTTGACCCCAGATATAAGCCTATTCGACAGAAGCTGAGGAATGTAAACACTGAAAGGGGGCAAGCCATGGAAGCAGAGGTAGACAAATTGTTAACTAATGGATCAGTAAGGGAGGTAGCCTACCCAGATTGGCTATCCAATGTGGTGATGGTAACCAAAACCAATGGGAAGTGGCGCCTCTGCGTAGACTTCACGAAACTCAACAAAGCCTGTCCAAAAGACAGCTATCCACTCCCACGCATCGACCTCCTTATTGATGCCACTGCTGGACATGAACTCTTGAGTTTCCTAGATGCCTACTCCGGTTACAATCAGATCAGCATGTTCCCCCCGGATCAGGAGAATACCTCTTTCATTACTTCAAAAGGCACTTACTGTTACAAGGTGATGCCTTTCGGACTCAAGAACGCCGGTGCCACATACCAGCGTCTCGTCAACAAGATGTTCGAGGCTCAGATTGGGAAGACTATGGAGGTCTATGTAGATGACATGTTGGTGAAGAGTGCAGATGCAGATGATCATGTATCACACCTACAGGAGACCTTTGATGTGTTGAGAGCCTACAAGATGAAGTGGAACCCTGAAAAGTGCGCATTCGGCGTCGGCTCAGGAAATTTCTAGGCTTTATGGTCCACAAGAGGGGCATAGAAGCCAACCCCGACAAGATCAGAGCCATCATGGAGATGAAGTCCCCGGCCTCGACAAAGGAGGTCCAGCGCCTCAACGGAAGGGTAGTAGCCCTCAATAGGTTTGTCTCTAAGTCAGCCGATAAATGCCTACCTTTCTTTAAAATCCTACGCAGGTCATTCCAATGGGGACCAGAGGCTGAGAAAGCCTTTCAGAAGCTTAAAGCCTACCTCGTCGCACCACCTCTGCTCTCTCATGCACTGCCAGGAGAGAAACTGTACCTCTACCTCTCTTCTTCACCGTCTGTCGTAAGCTCCATCCTCATCAGAGAGGATGAGGGCACCCAAAAGCCCGTTTACTATGTGAGTAGAGCCTACCGAGGGGCAGAGGTAAGGTACACGGAGTTAGAAAAATTGTTCCTTGCCCTTGTCACTGCAGTCAGACGCCTGCGCCCCTACTTTCAGGGCCACACCATCGTGGTAGTCACGGATCAACCACTTAAAAGAATTTTGGGGAAGCCTGACATCTCTGGTAGGTTGCTTAAATGGGCGGTGGAGTTGAGTGAATTCGACATACAGTACCAGCCAAGGGCTGCCATCAAAGCCCAAGCCCTTGCAGATTTCATGGCGGAGTCCACGCCCTTACAGGAGTCCCAAGAAGAGATATCAGGCGCTCATGCGCCCACCTACTCAGTGCACACTGACTCCACCCACCAGGAGTCTAGTCCAGATGTTGCCCAAGGGAAGAACCACTACCCAGAGAAGGAAGAGGAGTCAGCTACGCTGACTGGGCAACCTTGGGTGCCGCCCACCTCGCCTGAGGTGCCACCCACTAGGCCTCGGGCGCCGCCCAGCATCCCCAGGGCTCCACCCTCTCAGCCCTCATCACATTCTCCTCCATCACCCCCTACACCATCCTGGAAGCTTTACGTAGATGGGTCTTCCACTAGCGAAGGGGGTGGAGCTGGACTAGTACTGATCAGCCCACATGGCACACCCTTGAAGTATGCTGTCTCCTTACACTTCGCCACATCAAATAACCAAGCAGAGTATGAAGCTCTCATATCAGGCCTAAGGCTAGCCTTGGAGATGGAAGCACTCAATCTCATGGCCTATAGTGACTCTCAGCTCATAGTCAACCAAGTGAGGGGAGATTTTGAAGCCAAGGAAGAAAAGATGCAAGAGTACCTCTCGGTGGTCCAAGCCTTGCTCACAAAGTTTGCCCGTTTCGACATCCACCATGTACCCCGAGAAGAGAATGCTATGGCAGACGCCCTTGCAAAGTTCGCCTCTGTCAATATACTCATGGGTCCAGCACTAACAGGTCACCAGTTCGAGCCCAGCACCACCAAACCAGAAGAGGAGGTCCACTGTGCATCCTCATAATCCAACTGGATGACTCATATCCGAGCTTACCTGCAGGAGGGCACTAGTCCAGACGACCCAGTAGAGGCCAGAAAAGTAAGGATGAGAGCATCCATGTATGTCATCATACAGAGCACTCTTTACAAGAAAAGTCACTCTCTCCCTCTACTCCGCTGGCTCACCCCCAAAGAGGTCAACTATGCCATGAGGGAGATCCATGAAGGGGTATGTGGAAACCATTTAGGAGGGCGTGCATTGGCCCATAAAGCAGTTAGGCAGGGATACTATTGGCCTACTATGATCCGAGATACCAAAGACTTCGTCAAGAGATGTGATAAGTGCCAGCGGTTTGCAACGGTACCCAGACAGCCACCCGAAGAGCTCACCACCATCCAGAGCCCATGGCCCTTCTCCATGTGGGGGATTGACATCCTAGGTCCCCTACCTGTAAGTCGAGGCCAGTGCAAGTTTGTAGTCATAGCCATCGACTACTTCACCAAGTGGGCAGAAGTAGAAGCCTTAGCCAAAATCACATATCAAAAGATAAAGGATTTCATATGGATGAATCTAGTCTGCAGGTTTGGAATACCACATGCCATTGTGAGCGACAACGCCAAGCAGTTTGACAACAAACTCCTCAACGGTTTCTGTGCAGACCTCCAGATCAAGCAACCCCACTCTAGCCCCGCCCATCCCTAGACAAATGGCCAAGCAGAGGTCACTGTCAGAACCATACTTCGCAACCTGAAAGCTAGATTGGAGACTGCCAAGGGGAGATGGGTAAACGAACTCCCAGGAGTACTATGGGCATATCGGACCACACCAAGGAGTCCAACGGGTGAAACTCCTTTCTCTCTAGCATATGTAACAGAGGCAGTGATACCCGTTGAAATCGGGGTACACTCCCTTAGGGTCCAACACCATGACCCTACCAGTAATGAAAAAGGCCTCCGCATCAACCTCGACTTGGTAGAGGAGGAGAGGGAGATAGCCATGCTCCGGAATACAGAGTACAAGCGTCGCATGACCAAGTACTACAACTCGAGGGTGAAGCCTCGGTCTTTCTTACCCGGGGACCTGGTCTTAAAAAAGGTCATCATGTCTACCAAAGACTCCCGAGAAGGAAAACTGGGACCAAACTGGGAAGGTCCCTACACCGTCATAGAGGTAGTAAGGCCAGGAACTTACAGAATCCAAAACCCCGAAGGAAAGATCCTAGCCCATCCATGGAATGCGGAGCACTTAAATAAATACTACCAGTAGCTGGGGGCAGTGAGTCATGAATCGAGGGCCATTACTTGTACTATTTACCTTTTAGTCGTTTTGCTATTTTCTACTTTCTTAAGTATTTACTTGGAATTGCGAAATAAAATTTCAAAGTACTTTCTCAAAAAGTTGTGTTTCATTAAGACCCATGAGCTTTTTACAAAAGGAAGACATAGTCTGTCAACAAAAAAGTACAAATGCATCACTCCTAATGATCCTCACTGCTCCCACTCACATAATCTCCTCCATCACCATCATCATCGGTGTCAGGGGCCTCATCAGGCCGAAAGGTAGTAAAGTCATTGTAAGGGTATGCTGTTGTGACCTTCCTCCTGAGCTCCTCGTAGCCGTCAACGAAGGCACCGGCCCTGCCCATCTCAGCAGCATCCCTTTGAGCCTCGGCCCGAGTAGCTCTCTCGAGTGCTACACAAAGGTCGGCCTCAAGCTGGGCAGTCCTCTCCTGTGCCCGCCTCAGCTCCTCAGCGGCATTCTCTCGTGTTTGCCGCTCGAGCCTCAACTGCTTCTCGGCATCCTCTCATGCCTGCCGTGAAAGCTCCGCAGCATCCTCTCATGCCTGCTGCTCCAGTCTAAGCTGCTCCTCGGCACTCTCACGTGCCTGCCTCTCCCTCGCCTGGCCGTCGACTGCCTCCTTGATCTTCAGAGTGTTGTTAAACAGACAGGGTAAGGCTGCAACCACCTATATACATCCAAAGATGAAATACAAGAAGAATTAGGGACAAAGCTAGTATATTACAGAAAAGCCACATGCAAAGAGAGGAGTGCAGAACTTACCAATGCAAGGCCCTCCACAGCAGCATCAACTACGCCCTCAGGACCTTGAGAAGCAACCTCTTGAATCTCGACGCCAGTCACATAATTGCAAAGTCTCCCCCTCGCCAATCTCACATCCCGCAACATGGACACTGGGGGAGAACCTGAAGTGGGAAAGC
Source organism: Ilex aquifolium (assembly GCA_951799425.1). Taxonomy (NCBI): domain Eukaryota; kingdom Viridiplantae; phylum Streptophyta; class Magnoliopsida; order Aquifoliales; family Aquifoliaceae; genus Ilex; species Ilex aquifolium. The sequence goes on along the minus strand of OX637391.1, from coordinate 44,773,352 downwards.
TGGGCAGACCCTCCATCCTGACGGGAGACGACATCAGAGCCTCAGGCCCCCGCAGCAGTATAAGAGTGCTATCTCAGGGGCGAGGAGATGTCAATCAAAGAAGGAGGATGAGCATCACTGGGGTCAGCCTCAGAGATGGACTCTGGTCGTGAAGAGCTGGGTGCACTGGTCTTAGCCCTCTTGGGAGGGTGAGCGGGAGAAGGCATCACCCTGGAATCAAAAACTCCCCCCACCAGTGACCTATCAATAGGAAGGCCTAAAGAACCAGTGTAAGTCAAGAATCATATCACGCTGTGTCTTTTAAGGGACAACGAAAGGAGTTAAGTACCTTTTCTCCTCGGCCTCGTGAGAATCGTAGGAATGCCGGACGCTGACATAATCTCGGAAAACTTTTTGGTCGGATTGCTACGAACCATGTCAAGCAGCCTCTCTTGAATCGGAGTCAGAGTTGGTGGACCTGCAGAAAGATGGTGACACCATAAGAACAAATAGGCAATAATTAAGGCAGAAGTAAAAGGTGAAATATTTACCTTTTGTGTTCCGGGGGACTGTATCCCATCGTGTGGGCACCATGTCGCGGTCGGACTCAGAAGCCCACTCTCCCCCGACGAAGAAAAACCTTTTCTTCCAATTGTGAAGGTTGGACGTAAGCCCGTCGATAATCTTGCCAAGTCTGGGGGCAAAACGATACCACCCCTGATGAGGAACGGGGTTCACTCGAAGCGCGTGAGTAGCCAGGAACTCCTCAAATGGCGGGGGAACAGGAGCAGGGTGGACCAGTCGCCATAGTGCAAAGAATGCCATAATCACCCTCCAACCATTGGGAGCCAACCTCCCTGGAGTAAGGGACAGGTGCCCCAGAACCCGACATATGGGCCCGGGGATAGGAAACCGCAAGCCAGCCTCCAACATACCCTCGTAAACGACAATCTCGCCTAAAGAATCACAGCATGCAGACTCATCGGTCTCAGGACGGCGGCACGTCGCAGAGGGTGGAATACGGTACCAAGCAACCATGTCGGAGATGTCATCATCATATTTAAAGGAACTAAGTATAGAGGCTACCTGAGAAACATTGTCCCCCTCTGCACTTGGACCTTCGTCAAGGTCTCCGGCGGGTTCCCCCTCATCTGAAAGGGTACCCCAGAAGCAGGCTCAGGCCATTGGTAAGAAAAATTTATCATGATTGACAGAAGAATAAAAAGAACATTGGAGCATACCTCGGGAGCCAGACCTATCCAAGTCAGCGATTGGTCGTTTTCTAGACTCGCGAAGGGGAAGCTGCACCATACTTGGGGTGTCACCCGAAGACCCCTGGGCGCCACCCACACCACCTGAAGAGCCCAGGGTGCCGTCTGGACCATGGGTATTGCCCTCAGTTGAAGATTTACTCCGTTGCCCACCTATGCCTTGAGCCTTTGTCGATATACTGAAGGGATTGACTGGAGCCTTATTGCTTGAACCCAACCTGGAACTAATAATTCCAAATGGTTTCTCTCCACCCGTAGACATCCCCACCATGCTGCGACTGCCAACGGGGCGACTGAGGCCAACACCCGCAGGAGGACAGGACCCCTGGGCGCCGCCTGGGCAGGACCCATGGGCGCCGCCTACGGCAGGCCCTTGGGCGCAGACCATGGGAGCCCCATGGACGCCGACCACGGCAGCCCCTTGGGCGCTGACCATGGGAGCCCCATGGGCGCCGACCATGGGAGCCCCTTGGGCGCTGGCCATGGCAGTCCCCTGGGCGCCGACCATGGCAGCCCCTTGGGTGCCTCCCTCTCTTCCATGCTCCTCTCTTCCACCATCCCTTGAGCTCCTAGTCTTCATTTGTTTGCTTTGGGTGAATAAGGAGAAGGCTAAAGAAAAATATGGTGAGGAGCTATGAAGTGTGGATGAACATTAAACTCAAGGCTTTAAATAGAGAAGAGAAAGCTTCTTGGGGAAGCTTGGCAAGGCTTCTTGAGGAAGCTTGGTAAAGCTTCTTGGGGAAGCTTGGTGAAACTTCTCATGAAAGCTTAGTGGTTTTGAAGAATACCCACACGAAAGGCCTTCAGAAATGAGGAACTACGAGGAGGAAGATGAAACAGTGGCCTCGACTCGTAGACAAAAAAAAAAATTTATTATTTCCCGGTAACTCAGCGAACGACCCGACGAAGGGGTGCCGTGAAGAGCAAGGAAAAGTCATTACGAAGCCGAAACACATGCCCTCGACCTCTTTCCTTTCGAGAAAATCAGAGCTCGGAGCATGGGGGGCAAATGACGAGCCCAAATTCAACTGGGCCAAGCCCGATAAGAATAAGTCGAGGAAGGCCCAAATACTAATGGGCCCCGGAAGTAGTCCAAGTCGCCAAAGCCCATTGAGCCGGGTCAACCCACCTACAAGGAGCGGAGAAGAGGTGAAAGGACCAAGGGAGACCAAGGGGCGCCACATGAGAGGTACCTAAGCCATATGGGCGCTGCCCACTAGGCGCCACCATTGGGCGCCGCCCAATGGTTGAGCTCCTCACTCCTCCTCAACCTCTCACTTGTTTCTCCTCATGCAATGATGCTTCAAGTCCAAGAAGGAAGACACCAGAAGCCAACACCTAAGCCCAAGGGAGACACCAAAGGGGATGGCCACCCTTGGGCGCCAGCCATGGGGCGCCAACTATGGGGCGCCGCCCATTGGGCGCCTACCCCTTGGTTCCCTCTTGCCTTGGGACTCCGATACTCCTACTCCAACTCAAGGTCCAGCCTAAAGTCTAATCCAATCAGGACTCTCCTCCGACTAAATAGGAGCACGAGGGAGAGAATGACGGGATACAGAGATCAACTCCTACTTTAATTGTGCTTGCCAAAGAGGTCCACTCTTACCATGATTGTACTTACCAAATTAGTGGAAGACCTCTTCCTCACGGCACCGCCTCACCGCCTCACCATAGCTATATAATGTAAGCCCTCTCAAGGGTAAAGACACGCTTACAACATCTCCAACATCTCAGACGCCTCCAAGACCTCACTACACACTTGCTCTCTCTCTCTCTCTCTCAAAGCTCTGTAACACTCCGGTGACTCTTATTCATCAATAAAGAACACCAGGCCACCGCTGCCATTCCCGAAAGTGGAGTAAGTCATCCGAGACCGAACCACTATAATTTCCTGTATTGATCTGTTGTTTATTGCTTTAAGTTCCATTGATTGCCATTGATTGCTTGTTAATTACTCATTAATTACACCCTTATATATATTCTTGACTGTTGATCTTGCGCAAGACGATTTTGTGCATCATCAGTTACCATTAAAAGTAGGATAAAAATCTAGGGCCGGCCTAAAGAAAATAAAGCTTGGTTTTTAGGCTCCAAATTTTTAGAAGGCCCCATGGGTTTTTTTGGGTGTGGATATATTTTTTAAGACTTATTTGAGAGAAAGTGTCTTGATAAATTTTTACTCCATTAAGCTTACTTTTACTTAAATTTCTTGTTGTTAGGTATAAAATTGATTCACGTTACTTTTTATTCATATTATTTAGTTACCTTTCCTTAAATAATGTATAATTGATAGACAATTTATTTGCTAATCAAATATATAAAGATTTGATTAGATTTTATCTTTCATTTAAATTATGAACAACAACATCTTCTTCAACTGTTGCCTTCTACCAATTCTTTTCCCAGTATTTCTCCTCCAGCTGTGGACTTTCCAAAACAACATAGAACAATTGATCGTCGGCGTTTTTTGGTCTTCATTATCAACTATTCTTCTAATTTGTGTTGATTGGGAGTCGGTTGCTTCTTCAATTGAGGATTCCTCCAAAATACATATCAAAATTCTGATCATTATCACCAACCAACAAGTAAATATTTAGTTATTATGAGGTTTTTTTTTAAACGCCCATTTTTTTTTATTGTTTCGAACCAAAAAAAATTCGAGTTTAATGTTAAAATTCTTTTGGAATTTTGTGTAATTTACAATCTGGGTTGTAGATAATCAATTCAACCCCTACGAATTTTTTATGTCACTGGGGATGTGTTTGAGGATTATCATCGGATGAAGTTAATTTTTTGTATTGATGTTTTCTTATCGAAATCTTTTTTTTTTTTATTCAGCCATGGTTTGCATTTATGGAAACACAAAAATCCCAACTCTTGGTCGTCCTTACTTCCCGGTGGACGAAACTGAGATTTTGCCGTCATTATCTAAAAAGCAGCCCGGCCGACCGAAAAAATATAGAATAAGGTCAAGGAGGAAAATTATTAGGCGAATTTGATGTAGTCGTTGTAGACGGTTAGGGAGTCACAACAAGAAAATTTGTAACGAGCCTATGTGATTGAATTACGTTTGTAAATTAATAAAATTTCATTACCTTTTTTTTTTAAACTCATGTTAGATATTTGTCATTAGAATATTATTTTTAGTCATTCTATGCGGACATGTTACTGTGGAAACTTATAAATAAGAGAATTAGTAAATGTATTTTGTAACTTTTCATATTGAAGCATATTGGTTGTGGGAACATTAGAGGAAAACAAAAATAGAAAGATTTTTTTTTTTTTTTTTACCATCAGGTAGAAAAACAGAGTTGTAATGGTAATCTCTTTGTGTACTTGTAATTCTTGCAGAATGCCATGTTAATGCCACAAGCCAATACAACAAAGAGTTACACTAAATAGCAACGTTACACCAATCAGTTACACTTGCACTATGATACACCAAATAGTTACTCATGTGTTCTAATAAACCAAACAGTTATATCAAATAATTATACAAAATTATGACACCAACTCAATTTATCATTTAGTTATTTACATAAACCAAAAAGTTACACTATTTATTAAGACGACACGGTTACACCAATTATATATACCAAATTGGGTGAACCAAGAAATTACGCCAAAGAGGTACATCATACAGGGACACCAAATAGAGAAATAAATGACTTGTAGTATTAAACCAAAATATTACACTTGACAGTTGCACCACCCAGTGACAACAAAGAGCTACAACAATGACATATACTAAACAGTTTCACCAAATAGTGACACCGATGAAATACAACATACATTTTGTTGTTATTAACCAGCAACATACGTGATACACAACGAGATATACTAAACAGTTTCACCATATATTTACACTAACGAGATACACAAAAGATAGATACACCAAAGAGTTGCACAAATTTTTATGTTGGTCCCAAACGTAATACGAACGGTGGCAAGATGTCTTTACACTGTTGATCACGTACACTGGGAGAGAAAAAAAATATGGCAACTCAATGATTTGACCGAAAGTTTTTACGAGTATTCGAGATGAAGTCTTCTGTGATCAAAGATGTATTTATAAACTTCCAATGGTGACCAATGCAACCATTCAAATAGGAGACACAACATTTGACAAAGATTGTGTCCGTTGCCAATCCAAACCACCACCAACGATTGTAGTTGTTGCCTATCGTATCCGTTGTCAGACGCTTCCTCTCCTACCCTTGCACAGGAAAGCACTTGTAAGACCCCATGTTAAAATTAAAGAAGGATAATATTATCTTAAGAGTTCTCCAAAGATGAATAAAAAGATGGTAGAAACTTAGAATCATTGTTGAAAAATTGATTATAAAGCTTGAGTTTTGTGCGTATTTACGTTTGAGATAAATTGAGTTTTGGAGATGTTTAAATTTGTGAAAGGTGATTAAGTAATTTTATAAATATTTTTAAGTCAAAATAAAGTTTCCACTGAATCCGGAAGGTCGAAAAACATTGGAAGAGGTTATATGAGTTGTATTAGAAGTTTAGAAGTATTCTAGAGTTAAAACCAATTTTGGAGAGGATTTGGGTAGAAAGGAATTTGACACTACCTTAGTATTTTAGCTATAAATTTTTACTCTAATGTCCAATTTATTTGATTTTTGGATATCAGAAAATATACTTCAAGGGCTACAAAAGTGTATTTAATGAAACTTTTCTGAATCAGCTTGTAAATAGGTCAAAATCAAGCTGAAAGTCAGGGGTATGCTGTCAGACGCGTTCGAACGGGAGAAACACTAGTCCGGACGCACCGGGCAGAACTTGAACAATCTTTGTTGAGTGTTTTCTCCACTTTTGGAATTATAAATACCTAGGGAATGACACTTAGGCATATGTTCAGCAACTTTTCATTCGAGAAAACCCTAGAAAGCTTGAGAAGAAGAAAGAGAGGAGATATGAAGAGGATTTTCGCTTCGGGATTGATTCAAACACTCTATGGTTATCTTCAATTATCGGATTAAAGGTAGGGGTTTCTTCCTAAACTTGTTCATTGATGTTAGGGTTAATATATATGTATGTTTTGATTCTAAATCGTATGTATATATTATGAAATTATTGTTTCTTGATTTTCTTGTAAATCATATCATGTCTTGAATAAGGTTATCGTTTGATAGCCATAAAAAATCTTGCTCTTGTTATCAAAACCCTAGTTTTCAAGAAATATAGATTTTACCTTGATATTCCATTGTTCTTGATTTAAAAATTCTAATGTTTTGTTTGAACAATAAAGTTATATTTTTGGATGATCTCTTGCATATTTTCTTGAGTTGTTCTGTTGAAAAAATACATGTGGAATTATGGTTCTTGGTTTACCTGTGATTTGGTGAATTGGTTTAATATTGTATCTCTTGTGTGGATGTTTTAATGAACATGGGTGACTGTTGACCGGGGTACCGTAGAGTTGATAGAGGCATTTCTTACTCCGAGTGGATTTGAAGGCTCTCTACCACTTGTAATGAGGTTGGTGTCTTGCGATGACCAAACCACTATTCGTTCACGGGTATCAAGACTGAGTCCTAGTATACTATTATTGGGTTAGATTCGTCACTGCCTAGTATGAATATAAATATGTTTATGATTTACAATTTTTTTTTTATTATTTCGTACCTTCAGGCACATACAATAACTAGTTTTTTTATATGAGTGATTATTATCTTACATAGATTTAATAATTATTAAATTTTGTGACTAATATTTTAAGTAGCAAACCACTAACTTATTACTTAATATTGAAAATGTTTATTAGTAAAAATTTTATAAATTTCTCATAATGAACAAATATATTCTCAATGCATTTTACAATCTTAACTTTTTAATACCCACTATTCACCACTACCACCATTGTGTCATTGTTGTCACCACCACCACAACTACAACTACCGTCATCATCAACACCACCATTGTGTCGTCATCACTACAACCATCATTGTATCGTCGCCACTACCACCATCACCGCCATTATTGCCTCCGTCGCCACCACCATTGTGATGGTGGTAGTAGGAATAAGGTAGTTGTGGTGGATACTAAACAATTTATGAATTAAAAAATTCAATATTCACCACTTAAAATTCAACATTCAGTTTTTAGTATTCAAACTTTAATTTTATTAAACATCACTTTTATGTGGAGTAAATATTGAATGCAACGGTGATACCATGTCACAATTGTTGATTGGTATTACCAATTAATAATAAAACCCCAAGTGGGTAAGGTGAATCTCGCTTGGGTTTACATAGAGAAAGAGTTGAGAGTTGTTTGTTTAGAGCATCTCCAACCCAACTCTCCAAAATAGTTAGCCAAAAATATATTTAAATATTACATTCTCTATTTTAGTTAACTACTTTTACAAATTCACTCCAACAACACTCTCTATTTTAGCTAACTACTTTACTCAACTTTCACTAACTTTCAATAATTTAAAGGGAATACAATTATAATATAAAATATGGCAGACTTCAATAAGTCCATTTGACGGTTTCAAATAGATTCATCCAACGACAATCAACATCCCTCTCAAAACCATTCACATTACACCGTGACTTCAGAGGTACGGATTACCCCTAATATGTATATATAGAGAGATAGAGAGAGAAAAATGTAGAAAGAGAATTTAGAGAGCCTAAATGACCCTCCACATTTGGAGAGCCATTTAGGTGAAATGAGAAATAAAGAGTGGTATAGAGAGTAGGTTGGAGAATATTTTTTGTGTTGGCCAGCTAAAATAGCTAAATGAGAGAAAATGTAGAGTGCTTTGGAGATGCTCTTACATGACAAATAGATTATTAATTTTTGTAGGGTTCATTTACTTATTTATTTTAATATTATTAATTAGTGATATCATATTACATTATCATCGTTGTAATGAATATTTCTTCCTTCATTTGACGCTGAAAAATATTCATTCAATACAGTCTAGTCCAATGGGTTTGATTAAGCGTGTCACGCTTGGACATTGTGTTGTGTTACCTTTAGTACCACGTAAGGTTGTATGTCATCCAGGGGGACATTGTTTCGAAGCTCCACGGGTTCACTTAAGATGGAACTCAAATTAAACAAATTAAATTCGAGTATAATGTATGTTTTTTTTATTGGACTTGACTATGATGTGAAAAAATAAAATTTTGGTGTTATATTGAAATTTATAATATTTTTATAATATTTGTAGTTATTTTTATTATTATTATGGTATTTAAAAAAATAATAAAAATAGTTACCACAATAATAATAAAAACACTCACAACAGTGGTAAAAAAAACTCACAAATGTAATAATTTTTTTGTACTAAAGAAAATTTATAAAAATAATTATCACAACAGTGGTAAAAACACTCATAACAGTGGTAAAAATATTCACAAAAGTAATAAATTTTTTGATTGTAAAATGAGTCACAAAAATTATAAAAATATCATTTGAATAATAAAATTTGGAGGAATAATACCAAATTTTTTTTTACAGTACCGAAATCAAATCATTTTTAATTTTATAATGATATATTTAACACTATATAAGGAAGAAGGATATGAGTCGTCAAACGTTGATTTGACTCTATTCCAATTACAAAAAAATTGAAGTTTCTTTTAATTATTTTTTGAATAGTAAATTTTTATTTACATAAATAAATTTAGTTTAATTTATATTAGGGTAAATTACACCATAACTTCTTCGGTTTATTAGATCCCTTTATATTTAGAATATTATATTCAGACCCCTTCTTAGTGACAATTAAATAACGAAACTAACGGTACCAAATAAAAGACCAAAATGCCCCCAATTAAATATAGAAGATATTGGGTTAATTGCACTCGGACCTCGTGAGTTTTGTCACTTAATCAGTTAAATCCCTTTCATTTAGAATATTATATTTAAACCCCTAATATTTGTGCACATGTAACCCATAGACCCTTGTGGTTAGTGTCCATTATTATAACCACTAGAATTTCATGATATCGTTACAATACGGAAACAAGTCAATTTTTGTACTATTTAGAGTATTTATTTTGGAAAAAAATATGTAATTTTTGTTTTATTTTTTAATTTTATTCTAATAGGCAGTATAATAGAATACACATGGGCATTAATTTGGGTTCTTTGACATGTTTGTACCGATTACGCATTTTCCTCAAAATTTTGGGATTTCGTTTGGTTTTGTGGTTTAATTTCAATGTGCTAATTATGATTTTATTCTAAGAAAAATTAGGTTTTTGGTTTTACTTTAATAAATAGTATAATAGAACATGAATTTGGTTGTAGAATTTAATACATTTAATATTCTATGCTGATTAGGAGTTTTCTTGCTAGAAAAATTAGTTTATATTTTTTTTGATTTTATTGCAATATATGACGTAACGTAACCAAAATGACTGGTTAAAAGCAAACTTGATGTTTTCTGAATGCATGCGTAATAAATCATCTTTTGAATGAAATGTAATTAATAAGAATACAAACACTGGCGACTATCAATGCAAGTATCTATTATATTTATCAATAAATAGCAAGACTTAATTTGTAAAAAAAATAAATTAGAAATAGAAAGAAAATAATCACTGTCAATTTCATATGCTAAAAGTGGTATTGTACATGCCCATTCACTCCAACAGTCTAATGATGTTTGCAATGGTAGGATAGCTAAGGTAAGCAATAGATATTCCATCCCCAAAAAGAAAGGTAATATGGGATTATGTTTGCATAGTGTGATGACATTATAGGATTCTAACGAATTTACTATCAAACATTGGCACCATGGGGTCTATGTCTACGTGATTAAGTGATAAATCTCAAAGGGTCCGAGTGTAATTCACTTGTAAAGAATTGACATTGGGCCCACAGATGAAATGGTGTATTGAAATTATATTTCCATCCTAGTCATTACTCGTGTTTGAAAACATGATACACCATAAAATTTGAGTGCCAAAAAAACTAATCTCACTATATGAAATAAATTTTTTTCTTTCCTACCCCTTTTTAATTACATAATTAAAAATTAATTTCTACCAATTATTTTTTTTTTTAAAAATTAATAAAATTTTCTCAAAATACATAGCCTCAAAAAAAATATCAACACGTGTACAATATCTTATATAAACAATGTCTAAAATAAAAATTGTACTGAAGTACAAATTAATTAAAAATTAAATGATTCAACTTGTGATAAAAATGAGTGATGTTATAGAAATGAATGAGAAAAATATGTGGGAATAAAATTTAAAGTACTAGATATCTTATTAGATAGATTATAATGACATCATAAATTCTAAGAGATAATAATGGACAATGACAACAGGGTTCTAGGTGTTATACGTATACAAATCTTAGGGGTCAATGTATAATATTTCAAATGATAGGGAGTGGTCTAAGTATAATTTACCCTTATAAAAATTTAAATTGCTATTTAAATAAAATAAAATGCATTGATGTAAACAAATAATTACCATTCAAAAAGAGTAGATTTGCATTTCCCCAACAATAGTCTTTAGGTCTACAAGACTTTTTTTTTGGTCAGGAGGTCTACAGGGCTTGAATTACTAGCGTTTCGGTGGGTTTTAACTTTTAAGAATTGAAGTCGGGTTCGTTTTAAGTCCAAAAAAATAGTACTAAAATTCTCCCAGTTCCATAATCAGAAAGTAATGCTATTATTTAGAAAGAAACTCTTTATTGAAATTCCCAATTAAAAAATGATCATTTTCTGGTTGACCCACCCGCCCTGTTTATTTGACGAATGATCTTTATTGCAATTATCAGAAAATATAGAATACAAAAACTCAAGTGATAGCAGTGACGAGCTGTAAAATTAGATGTCCTGTAATGAAATATTAACAACTCTTAGGGACTAGATCATGATGAATTTATTTATTCCTCATAAATATTATAGATTACAATGAGAGGAATTCAATATTTAATATTGTTCGGCATTACATGTATGAAAATCTCATATCAGATAAAAAAATAAATTGAAGTGTCAAAAAAATTATTGATAGGCTTATTGTCTACAAATTTAAGCTTTTAGGTGAGACGGGTTTCAGGTACGTGTATATTGGGCCTTAGATCACTAGACTCCCAATCCCAACAAATCGGATTAGAGTCGATTGCTGACGATATTAGGTGAACTCTCAAAGAAGCAATGCAACGTTCTGATATTAATTAATGATGTCTCTTAAGAAAAATAATAGACTTTTGGTATTAAAGTCATACAAACGCAATTCAAAAAAAAAAGAGTCGGGCATGAGTTTGGCCACGAGGACTCTTGAAAAAGTGGTAATACGGTGACTCATAAATAGAAGTAAAAGCTTGATTATTGGAAGAGTGGGCTCTTGTAAAAATTGGTTGGACGAAGTGTTTGTAGAGATTGGTGGATCAAACTTAAGGGGGAGTTAAATTCGATATGATTTGCACATGAAATGGTTATTGTTGGGTATTGCATGTGTGAGAATCCCGTTTCAGTTAAAAAAATAAGTTAAAGTGCCCTAATATATTGTTGATGAGCTCACCGCTTACAGACTTAAACTTTTAGGTGGGTATGAGTTTCAGACATGTATATTAGACCTTGAATCACTGGGTTCCAAGTCTCCCAACAAATATCTCTTTACTTTGTTTTATTTAAGAGCAATAATAAAAAACTATAAGTTTGACTAATAATTAACGAACACGTTCGAAATTCACTCAAATTAATACAAATTGAACAATGAATTGTTTTATGCTAGCACAAAGCGAAATATTCTTTTACTTCCTGAAGTCAATTGAACAATGAATTGTTTGTCTGTTGTTAATGTCAAGGCTTTCGCATACTTGGAACAATGGATGTCTAGGGTGGGTTCTAACTCACATGCTAAGGGTTACTTGCTTCATTGTCTCATGCTTGCGCTTGCTTGAATCTTAGTAAATTAGGTTAGATATTTACCAAGTGATTCTTGCATCTAAATGGAGTTTTCCATCAAACTTTCCACTTTCACCAATGAAATTGTGGGTCAATAATTCGAGTAGCGAAAATAAAATTTTTGTATGCGAGTGTAAGATTGCACATATTCTTTCCTCCTCAAATCCCGGAATAATAAAAATCTTATGTATTGCCCATCTTTCTTTTTCGTTCTAAGTCTTGGTATCTGTTTTTATCATCTTTTTGTCTTTTTCTTTTTTGGGTTTTGATTTATGCCTAATATTTCACAAATCTTGACCCTTTGATACTTTTTCAAGAGTTTGTTTTTTTGGTGCAACGGAAGTATGTTCACCTAGCAAAAAGGAAAAGAGAACGCATAATGGAAGCAGGTGGTTCTTTAGGGATAAAGCCAAACTTTAAGTACAGGGTCTTTGCATTAGTTTAAATCAGTGGTATTCTTTTGGCAAAAGGTGGTTCAAGTTAGGTTGATTTTAAGGGCAGTGAGTAGTGTATTGTCAAGCACTCAAGCTGGTACATTCAAGGTACAAAGGAAAGACACTTAGGGTGGGCCTTTAGTTAGGCAAAATATATGTTAATACCTACTAAGAACTTTTGGATAAGGCTTCACTACCCCCAGAGATAACACGTCGAAATTGATGTCCAAACACTGACTTTCGTTTAAATGATTTGTAACTATAAATTTTTTTATAAAAAAACATTTATACGTATTATGTTTTTATTGGATCGAAAATAAAAATATGTTTAGTACTATAATTAATTAGACCCAAGACTTTTGTCCCCCGCACACATACAATGTGCATGATGATGACACGTTGGTGGATACTATGCACCCATGACCTTACCAAGGTGATTTGTTATATGAACCTTTAAATCACAATTCAACGTTTGTGTAGTGAAAATGGCAAATTCCACAACTTAAATCTTGCAATATATATGTAAATATCCGGAAAGAACATATATGAAAAATCAAGAGAGAGTGAAAACCTGAGGGGCATTTTTTCTCATCTTAACACCACCGTGGTCTTTGTTTATTTTGTTTTTGGTCTTTGGTCTCCTCTCAAATAGACGTGGGGTCTCGCATTTCTCAACCTACTTTAAAATATAATGGTTATACCACGTTATTAATGATAAATGATCTCATCTTCGAATAACAAAATTACATTTGTCGGAAGTTGTTGTCACATATATAGGTTATCAATAGGTGCATATACAACACAACATTCTAGTTTGTTCTCGAGGTACCCCACCAATTAGCCAAGGCTAGGCATGTCTCTTTTTTGTTTGAGAAAAACGGAAGTTGATACAAAAATTTAGGCTTATTTGAAATAAAATATATTAAGGAAACTTATTTGACTCTAGATACATTTTTGTGAAAAAAGCCAAAAGGTCATTCAACACAATCTTCTACTTCTAAAGTGGGTTTTGAATTTCAAAATCAACATCCACTATAACTAAAAATTCAGGATTTACCTCCCATTGAAGAAGAACAAACCCCAAACCAAATCATTCCAAAACCAATGAAATTGTGGGTTTTGGAAGAGAAAACTGAAGCAAAATCGTCGGCGATAGACCCTATCACCAATAAACGCCGGCGATTATGGGTTCTCTTATTATAGATGTCACCAGATTATTATTGTCTTTCGTCGTCCACTGGGTTTTATCTCCGACGATTGACGATAAGAATTCCTTTTTTTTTTTTTTAATTTCTACTTCATAAAACCCAAAATCATAACTTAAAAGCCATAATTTTTAATAGTATCACAAAATTGCCATCGACGATGAACTAGTTTGTAACTTAAAAGGCCTAATTTGTAATAGTTGACAGTGAAACTATTTGGTATATATCGTTGTAGCTCTTTGATGTCAATGGATGGTGCAACTATCAAGTGTAATAGTTTGGCTTAATATTATTTTATATGTATAGGTCATTAATTTATCTGTTTGATTTCCCTGTATGATATACCTCTTTGATGTGTTTTTTTGGTTCACCCATTTTGATGTATATAATTGGTATAACAATATGATGATATTGAATGATGTAACTAAACAACTGAATGATGCATTGACTATGGTTTCTTCATTTCGTGTTCCTATTTGGTCTATCAGAACACACGTGTAACTTTATGATGTATCATAGCACAAGTGTAACTGGTTGGTGTAAGCATTTGGTGTAACGTTGATATCCGATTATGTCGAAGTAACTGTTTAGTGTAACGTTGATATCCGATTATATCAAATTTTTACTTATTTGAAAATAAAAATAATATCAATCAATTATGATCTTTTCAGTGTATCTCTTTTGGAATATCAATACAACGACGTTTAAGAATGCTGACTTCGTATTGAGAGAGAGAGAGAGAGAGAGAGAGAGAGAGAGAGAGAGAGAGAGAGAGAGAGAATTGTGTCTTGAATATGCCATGAAGAGAAAAAATAGGGGACAGAGAGAGAGAGAGAGAGAGAGAGAGAGAAAAAAAATAAGGGAGACATAGTGAGAGAGAGAGAGAGAGTAACGGAGAGGGGAGAGAGAGAAAGAGAAAAAATAGGGAGGGAGAGGGAGAGAAAAAAATAGGGAGGGAGAGAGAGAATGAGTGAGAGAATAAGAATAAATGTTCAAAATTCAAATGAATGATAAAATCTAATCAAATTTTTACATATTTGATTAGAATATAAATTGTCAATGAATTATGCATTATTTAAGGAAGGGTAAATAAGTTATATAAATAAAAAATAAATTGAATTGTGTACCTAATAACAAGAAATTTAAGTAAAAGTAAACTTAATAGAGTAAAAAATTTATCAATACACTTTCTCTGAAATAAGTTTTAAAAAATGTATCAATACTCAAAAAACTTTTTTTGTTTTTAAGTTCTTGTACTTGAGTTCTTAAGCGTTGCCATTAAAAATAGAATAAAAATCTAGGGCCGGCCCAAAGAAAATAAAGCTTGATTTTTTGGCTCCAAATTTTTAGAAGGCCCAATGGGTTTTTTTGGGTGTGGATATATTTTTTAAGACTTATTTGAGAGAAAATGAATTGATAATTTTTTACTCCATTAAGTTTACTTTTACTTAAATTTCTTGTTGTTAGGTATAAAATTGATTCACTTTACTTTTTATTCATATTATTTATTTACCTTTCCTTAAATAATGCATAATTGATAGGCAATTTATTTGCTAATCAAATATGTAAAGATTTGATTAGATTTTATCATTCATTTGAATTTTCAACAGCTACATCTTCTTCAACCGTTGCCTTCTACCAATTCTTTTCCCAGTATTTCTCCTCCAGCTGTGGACTTTCCAAAACAACATAGAACAATTGATCGTCGGCGTTTTTTGGTCTTCATTATCAACTATTCTTCTAATTTGTGTTGATTGGGAGCCGGTTGCTTCATCAATTGAGGATTCCTCCAAAATACATATCAAAATTCTGATCATTATCACCAACCAACAAGTAAATATTTAGTTATTAAGAGGTTTTTTTTTTAAACGCCCATTGTTTTTATTGTTTCGAACCAAAAAAAATTCAAGTTTAATGTTAAAATTCTTTTGGAATTTTGGGTAATTTACAATCTGGGTTATAGATAATCAATTCAACCCCTACGAATTTTTTATGTCACTGGGGATGTGTTTGAGGATTATCACCGGATGAAGTTAATTTTTTGTATTGATGTTTTCTTATCGAAATCTTTTTTTTTTATTCAACCATGGTTTGCATTTATGGAAACACAAAAATCCCGACTCTTGGTCGTCCTTACTTCCCAGTGGACGAAACTGAAATTTTGCCGTCATTATCTAAGAAGCAGCCCGGCCGACTGAAAAAATATAGAATAAGGTCAAGGAGGAAACTTATTAGGCGAATTCGATGTTGTCGTTGTAGACGGTTAGAGAGTCACAACAAGAAAATTTGTAACGAGCCTAAGTGATTGAATTACGTTTGTAAATTAATAAAATTTCATTACCTTTTTTTTTTTTTAAACTCATAGTCACATTTTTTTAAACTCGTGTGTTCTAATAAACCAAACAGTTACATCAAATAATTATACAAAATTATGACACCAACTCAATTTATCATTTAGTTATTTACATAAACCAAAGAGTTACACTATTTATTAATACGACATGGTTACACCAATTATATATACCAAATTGGGTGAATCAAGAAATTACGCCAAAGAGGTACATCATACAGGGACACCAAACAGAGAAATAAATGACCTGTAGTATTAAACCAAAATATTATACCTGACAATTGCACCACCCAGTGACAACAAAGAGCTACAACAATGACATATACTAAACAGTTTCACCAAATAGTGACACCAATGAAATACAACATACATTTTGTTGTTATTAACCAGCAACATACGTGATACATGTGTACCATATATTTACACTAACGAGATACACAAAAGATAGATACACCAAAGAGTTGCACAAATTTTTATGTTGGTCCCAAACGTAATATGAACGGTGACAAGATGTCTTTAGACTGTTGATCACGTACACTGGGAGAGAAAAAAAATATGGCAACTCAATGATTTGACCGAAAGTTTTTACGAGTATTCGAGATGAAGTCTTCTGTGATCAAAGATGTATTTATAAACTTCCAATGGTTACCAATGCAACCATTCAAACAGGAGACACAACCTTTGACAAAGATTGTGTCCATTGCCAATCCAAACCACCACCAACGATTGTAGATGTTGCCTATCGTAACCGTTGTCAGACGTTTCCTCTCTTACCCTTACACGGGAAAACACCTATAAGACCCCATGTTAAAATTAAAGAAGGATAATATTATATTAAGAGTTCTCCTAAGATGAATAAAATGATGGTGGAAACTTAGAATTATTGTTGAAAGATTGATTATAAAGCTTGAGTTTCGTGCGTATTTACGTTCGAGATAAATTGAGTTTAGGAGATGTTTAAGTTTGAGAAGGGTGATTAAGTAATTTTATAAATATTTTTAGGTTAAAATAAAGTTTCCACTGAATCCGGAAGGTCGAAAAACATTGGAAGAGGTTATATGAGTTGTATTAGAAGTTTAGAAGTATTCTAGAGTTAAAACCAATTTTGGAGATGATTTGGGTAGAAAGAAATTTGACACTACCTTAGTATTTTAGCTATAACTTTTTACGCTAATGTCCAATTTATCTGATTTTTGGAGATCAGAAAAAATACTTCAAGGGCTACAATAGTGTTTTTCATGAAGATTTTCTGAATCAGCTTGTAAATAGGTCAAAATCAAGCTGAAAGTCGGGGGTATGCTGTCAGACGAGTCCGGACAGGAGAAACACTCGTCCGGACGCACCGGGCAGAACTTGAACAATCTTTGTTGAGTGTTTTCTCCACTTTTGACATTATAAATACATAGGGAATGAAACTTAGGCATATGTTCAGAAACTGTTCATCCGAGAAAACCCTAGAAAGCTTGAGAGGAAGAAAGAGAGGAGATATGAAGAGGATTCTCGCTTCGGGATTGATTCAAACACGCTAGTGTTATCTTTAATTATCGGATTAAAGATAGGGGTTTCTTCCTAAACTTGTTCATTGAGGTTAGTGTTAATATATATGTATGTTTTGATTCTAAATCGTATGTATATATTATGAAATTATTGTTTCTTGATTTTCTTGTAAATCATATCATGTCTTGAATAAGGTTATCGTTTGATAGCCATAAAAAATCTCGCTCCTGTTATCAAAACCCTAGTTTTCAAGAAATATAGATTTTACCTTGATATTCCATTGTTCTTGATTTAAAAATTCTAGTGCTTTGTTTGAACAATAAAATTATATTTTTTGATGATCTCTTGCATATTTTCTTGAGTTGTTTTGTTGAAAAAATATATGTGGAATTATGGTTCTTGGTTTACCTGTGATTTGGTGAATTGGTTTGATATTGTATCTCTTGTGTGGATGTTTTGATGAACATGGGTGACTGTTGACCGAGTACCGTAGAGTGGGTAGATGCGTTTCTTACTCCGAGTGGGTTTGAAGGTGCCCTATCACTTGTAGTGGGGTTGGTGCCTTGCGAGAACTAAACCACTATTCGCTCACGGGTATCAAGACTAAGGCCTAGTATACTATTCTTTGATTAGATTCGTCACTGCCGATGCGTCGGTATACGCCCTTCTTAAAGTTGTGTATTCTTGTGAGGATTGGGTGTGTGTGTGGGCCAAGATATTTTCAATGTGTGTATTCATGCAAAGTCTTACTACATACTTGAGATACAGTGTTGATAATGGTTTGTTGTCTAAAAGTTGATTTTACTTCTTCATTTAATTTATTGTTACTACGTAAACTTGAGATCTGATAAACTGTCATTGTTTTATTTCAAAAGTTATATATGAGCTTAGTGCTTACCCCCTACAAACAACATTTTTTTTAGATTACGATGTAGAGGAAGAGCTCGGATTGGATGAGAAATTGAGTTTGGAAGCTCAGATTGATGGGAATGTGGATCCCGAGATGGACGTTTAGAGTTATTTCTTTTATATTCTAGACTGTGAGGTTAATTATGAGAAAATTTTAAGGATAATTTTTATTTATTCCGTTGCAAGATAATATTTAGTTTTTGGATGTAATTGCCATGCTTTGGGTATATTTATTTTTGAATGATGAATGAAATTTCGTTTATTTATGAATTTTGTTAGTTGCTCTGATAATATGAATGGTTATAGATAGTAATGTCTTCCAAGGTGGATTTTAGAGCTTTACAAGTTTGGTATCAGAGCTTAGAAATTAGGTCTTACATGGAAGCTGTAGGTTATGGACTATCACTGGAGTATTAGGTTAGGTTGGAGAAAATCTAGGCTTGAATTTGTTTGAAGTTATATGTTTATGAAATAAGTGTGATTTATTTTTTAGTTAGGTTAGGGATTAATTATTTGTTTAAATTCATGGATTAGCTAGCTTAGAGGAGTTGAAGAAAATTTTGGGATGGATATGCTAGTTTTATATCATGTTATTATGGACTATTCTAAGGGATGGATGATAATTTGTCTTTTGGTTTGTAAATGATGCTAGGAATGGATATCTATGCAAGTGATATTATCAATATTGGAGATGAGTAATAGGATTTGTGACAAAAGACATCCAAACTCGAATTGGACAACTGTAGCAGAACCATCAGTCAAGTAGATCACCTTTCACTAATTGGAGCATAACTCTTTGTTGAAAATTTCAAATTGTGCACCATTTTTTTTGTTAGAAGCTTAACTCGTATATCTTTCCAACCATATAGGTCACACATGCTAGAAATACCCGAGTTAAATCAGTTTATTCTCCGAAGTTGATCAAAAATCTATACTGTGCTATTCTTTGGATAGTAAAGTGTCGTGCTTTTCTTCTTAGATTCTGAAGGACTTATCCTTAAGCAAGCTTCCACACTATTTAGACTTTGATTTAGAGACATTACTATGTTGATTGAAGTGTTTTTATGGATAACAATATAAAATGTGACTATGATTTGGTGCCTTGTTGACTCTAAGAATTCGATTCTACTATTAGTGTTGCTTATATTTTTGGAAGTGAAGGAGATATGATAACTCAATTTGGATGTGTAGAGGTAAGGACAACTTAAAATGTTTTTTAAGATGGACTAAGTTTTGAATAATAAGGTTAGAGGAAGTTATGTGTGTTACTCAAAAGTTATAGAAATTGAAAGGATATAGGGAATTAACCTCAAATGAGAGCCTATTTTTGGAATAATTATTGAAATTGTGGTTATAGATCTTAAATGGATAGGAGGTTGTTTCATAACTATGTACTTGGGGTTACCAATATTAGTTTGAAAATATTACGGAGGGTTGATTAAATTTACTTGGAAGTATTAATGGTTTAGAAGAGTTATACATAGGATACTCATTGAGGATGTTATACTTAGATAATCGTATTTCGTTGTGGGTTTAGTTCACTACACTTGGACACCCTAAAACATCAACAATCGAGAATCTATTGGTTATGTTGAGTTAATAGTTGACTTGTATTGCAAATATTGATTGGAAATTGAGGTCAATTTATAAAAACGAACTTATAGACATGTAAAACGGAAATCTAGGAAGCCTAACAAAGTTGTAGTAGTTACCTTTGACCCTAGATATTGTAGGATTAAAGATTATAGAAGTTTAAAAGTTCGAGGTCAGATATAGCAGACAATTATTGAAATAAAGATGATATCTAAAGTTTGATATGAACTTCTATTGTTCCGTGGGATCTTATAATGTTATTGGAGTTGTGTTGGGGGAATATGAAATTCGTTTTCCTATCTCTCTTAATACATTATTAAGATAGGGTTGACGATTCGAACTTTACAGTTAGTGGTGATAATTGGAAAGAAGTAATTTGAGGAATTCATGATGATACCCATGCAGATTGGCTTTGACATGGTTGTAAAAACTTTATGTAATTTTTTTTATAAATGACTATGGTTATCCTACTAATTAGCAGATCGTTATTATAATGGGGATTATGAATAATTACTAAGGCTATGATGACTAATATAATTAAATTGAAGAACATTAAGTAAATCATTGGGAGTCTTGTTTTAGTTTTGATTATATCACAAGAAATTTGGTAGTAATTAATTGAGAGATATTTTGGGATCCTTGACAGTCTATCTTCACATTTTGATAAATTACTAGATATATATTGTACTGAATTGTATCATAGGGATTCGAAAGTATAGGTATTATGAAAAGAGTTGTCATGTTAATGAAAAGCCACGAAGAATTGAATACATGGTTATTAATTCTAGCTCAAGATTAGAGATTGAGAATGAATACTTGGGAGATAGAAAAAATAATTGGCCTTAATCAAGTTGGTGAACATATAGAGATATTAAGATTGATCTAAAAGTATGAATCCAGATACAAGTGAGTTATGAATAGGATTGTAAGGCTTATTGATTTGAGCTCAAGATTGGGGATCGAGAGCAATATCATGGAGATATAACTTGACCCTTAACCTAAGTAGTATAGTTGGTTAATTACTAAAATTCACTTTGAATGGATTAGATAGATCGTTAGTGTACTCATTTTAGAAGCTATAATTGGAGGACAAGTGTGGTTAGGTTTCAATTGTACACTTTGCTGAAATCTAACATATCTTCTCAAAACTTTCAAACCCATGAGAATTTTTATCTTGTGGCTAGTTTTGATTTGTGAATTGGTGGATTAGAATTTATATCAGAGTGCGCAGCGAACTATTTGAGTAATGACTATAATGGTGAAGGTAAGGAGTATCATAAGAAATTACAAATGGATGTGCAACCTAAGAGTTGATCCTAGAATATTGACTTATGTGAGAGTGTGTAGTTGTGCATTGAAATTATTGTTAGATTTCAAAGATTGTAGATTCCTCTGGGCTACTGAGAGACAAAGTCATTAAAAATGTTGTATCTATTTCAGGAATCAAAATAAATCTTACCGTAATGTTTCTACTAAGTTTTTGTGTTATACCATGATGTTAGTATAGGAAATATGAGTAACCCTATTAGCATAATTGTATTTGAGTTGTTTTGATATACTTAAGGATAAGCTAAAGGTAAAAAGCAAACATGATGTTTATTGAAAGGATTGGTGAAATTCAAAAGAGAGGTGATATTTGATGATTAGATAATTAAGTATTATGATCTAGTAGTTATGCATGATAAGAAATTAGTTGAAGCAATCGTATATAATTATTGAGAATAAATGTGATAAATGAATTATAGTGAATGAAGGTAATCTTGAGGACTTTAAGTAACTGCAATGATGTTATAAGTGGAAGGGATGAAATTAAAATTTAGAATATGATATTATATTATGATCTTGGATTTGATGCTTAAAGGAATAATATGCATTGAAACATTTATGTCAATTCGAATTAGATATACTAACTCACTGATTAAGTTTCGAGGGCGAAACTTTCTTTTAAGGGGTGGATTGTAAGACCCCATGTTAAAATTAAAGAAGGATAATATTATCTTAAAAGTTCTCCTAAGATGAATAAAATGATGGTAGAAACTTAGATTAATTGTTGAAAGATTGATTATAAAGCTTGAGTTTTGTGTATATATATTTACGCTCGGGGTAAATTGAGTTTTGGAGATGTTTGAATTTGAGAATGGTGATTAAGTAATTTTATAAATATTTTTAAGTCAAAATAAAGTTTCCACTGAATCCGAAAGGTTGAAAAACATTGGAAAAAGTTATATGAGTTATATTAGAAGTTTAGAAGTATTCTAGAGTTAAAACCTATTTTGGAGAGGATTTAGGTAGAAATGAATTTGAAACTACCTTAGTATTTTAGCTATAAATATTTCCTCTAATGTCCAATTCATCTTATTTTTGGAGATCAGAAACTATACTTCGAGGGCTATAAAAGTGTATTTCATGAGATTTTCTGAATGAGCTTGTAAATAGGTCAAAATCAAGCTGAAAGTCGGGGGTATGTTGTCAGACGCGTCCGAACGGGAGAAACATGCGTCCGGACGCATCGGGCAGAACTTGAACAATCTTTGTTGAGTGTTTTCTCCACTTTTGGCATTATAAAAACCTTGATAATGACACTGAGACATATGTTCAACAACTATTCATCCGAGAAAACCCTATAAAGCTTGAGAGGAAGAAAGAGAGGAGACATGAGGAGGATTCTCGCTTCGGGATTGATTCAAACACGCTAGGATTATCTTCAATTATCGGATTAAAGGTAGGGGTTTCTTCCTAAACCATTGAGGTTAGGGTTAATATATATGTATGTTTTGATTCTAAATCGTATGTATATGTTATGAAATCATTGTTTCTTGATTTTCTTGCAAATCATATCATGTCTTGAATAAGGTTATCGTTTTATAGCCATAAAAACTCTTGTTCTTGTTATCAAAACCCTAGTTTTCAAGAAATATAGATTTTACCTTGATATTCCATTGTTCTTGATTTAAAAACTCTAGTGTTTTGTTTGAACAATAAAATTATATTTCTTGATGATCTCTTCCATATTTTCTTGAGTTGTTCTGTTGGAAAAATACTTGTGAAATTATGGTTCTTGGTTTACCTGTGATTTGGTGAATTGGTTTAGTATTGTATCTCTTGTGTGGATGTTTTGATGAACATAGGTGACTGTTTACCGGGTATCGTAGAGTGGGTAGATGCGTTTCTTACTCCGAGTGGGTTTGAAGGTTCCCTACCACTCGTAGTGGGGTTGGTGTCTTGCAAGGATCAAACAACTATTCGCTCACAGGTATCGAGGTTGAGGGCTAGTATACTATTATTGGATTGGATTCGTCACTGCAGATGCGTCGGTATACGCCCTTCCTAAAGTTGTGTATCCTTGCGAGGATTGGGTGTGTGTGTGGGCCAGGATATTCTCAATGTGTATTCATGCGAAATCTTACCACATACTTGAGATACAGTGTAGGTAATTGTTTGTTGTTTGAAAGTTGATTTTACTTCTTCATTTAATTTATTGTTACTACGTAAACTTGAGATCTGATAAACTGTCACTGTTTTATTTCAAAAGTTATATATATATGATATTTTGGTAAAATGAGACCGACCTGTTTTATATGTTTTCAAAGCCTTGTTCAAGCTTGGGAGGATTTTCCTATAGAGCTTAGTGCTCAACCCCTACAAACATCTTTTTCAGATTACGATCTAGAGGAAGAGCTCGGATTGGATGGGAAATTGATTAGGGAAGCTTAGGTTGATGGAAATGTGGATCCCGAGATGGACGTTTAGAGTTATTTCTTTTATATTCTTGACTGGGAGGTTAATTATGAGACAATGTTAAGGATAATTTTTATTTATTCCACTGCAAGATAATATTTAGTTTTTGGATGTAATTGTCATGCTTTGAGCATATTTATTTTGGATGTTGCTTAGTTATTATGGATGATGAATGTAAATTCGTTTATTTATGAATTTTGTTAATTGCTCTCGTGATATGAATGGTTATAGATAGTAATGCCTTCCAAGGTGGATTTTGGGGCGTTACAGCACCACTGGTTAATGTCCATGAGTTCACCGACTTACAGCTCCCACTTGAATGTACATGGACGTGACTCAAGAGTTTTCCAAGGTGGTGTTTACGTTTGGTAGCAAAACTTTTGTTTTCACCAACTTTTTATCTGTAACCATTTACAGATTGACATCAGAACATGGCAATAGACTTACGTTCGCACGCTTTTACCGTTGAGTCTGATTGCACCCTTCCACATATGTTATCCTTACCGATAACATACTCTAGATGACTTCGATTCACTCTATAACCAAGTGATCGGCATCAACGCTCCATACTAGGGATCATAAGGTCCACACCCTCAGTATCATTGATGACTTCAACCAAACACAAATATAACCATTGTGTTGACATGCGCCCAAAATTTTGATCGAGTATTTCCTCTGATGCCCATACAAAGGTTTTCCTCGATACACCTTATCGACGACTTAATAAACCATGCACCTCAGGTGACTATTCAGAGATCTCATGGTGCATAGTCAACCCCTTGATCATTGCAGTTACATGCTCTCTGAATTTTTCCATAGTCAACCCCTTGGTCATTGGGTCAGCCACCATCTCTTCTAAGGGTATATAGTCGACTTTTATTTCACCCCTCTCCACTATATCTTGAATATAGTGGTAATTTATATCAATGTGTTTTCCTTTAGAGCTATTAGCTCCACTTTTTATTAAAGAGATAGTGGACTTATTGTCACAAAACAAACTGACTGGCCTACTAGCTATACCTAATTTTAAACTATCAACAAAATGTTTAATCCAAATAGCATTACTTATCGCTGTACTGCATGCTATGTATTCGGCCTCCATTGTGTACTTTGCAGCACAACCTTGCTTCTTACTTAACCAAGAAACAGTTGTTTTGCCAAATAATTGCCACTTGTAGATTTTCTATCATCTACGTCACCTGCAAAGTCTACATCCGTATAGTCAATAATTTCTAGATTATTTAATCCAAAGCATAATTTCATATCTGTCATGCCTCTCAAGTATCTAAATATTCTCTTCACTGCCTGCCAATGTGCCCTTCCTGGATTAGATTGATATCTACTTACCGATCCTACTACATGACAAATGTCGGACAGTGTACTTGTCATAGCATATATGAGGGTACCCACAGCTTGAAACCTTACTCATTTCAAATATTTGTTCATCTGAACTAGGGCACATACATTTACTTAGACTTTGACCCATGCAGACTGGAGTGCTCAACGACTTACTACTATTCATATCGAATTTCTTGAGAACCTTTTCCAGATACTTTTCTTGATCCAAATATAAGAGTCTAGAATTTCTATCTCTAGAGATTCTAATTCCCAAGACATAATTAGGCTCACCCATGTCCTTCATTTCGAATTTGGATCCCAAGTACGCTTTGGTTTCTTTGATCATATTTAGACAATTCCTTGCCAATAAAATATCATCTACTTAGAGTGACAAAATTGTTTGTTTATCAAGGCGTGTCCAAATATATACACAATGGTCTAAAACACTAACTTCAAATCCTATTTCAAGGATTACCTGGTGAAACTTTAAATACCATTGTCTAGAGGATTGTTTGAGTCCATACAGGGACCTTTTCAATTTATAAACTGTGTTCATGTCCTTTAACCTGAAAACCATCAGGTTGAACCATATAGATGTCTTCTTTTAATTCTCCATTAAAGAAGGTTGTTTTCACATCTAACAGATGTAGCTCAAGATCCAACTTAGCTACAACTGACATGAGTATCCTGATTGAAGTAAACTTAGCAACAAGAGAATATGTATCCACAAAGTCTATTCCAGATTGTTGAGTAAATTTTTTAGCAACCAATCTTGCTTTATACTTATCTAGCGATCCATCTACTTTCAATTTATTTTTATGGACCCACTTGCAACCAATGGTTGTCATCTCTTTGGGAAGATCTACTAAATCCCATACATCATTTTTGTTAATTGAATCAAGCTTTTCTTTCATAGCTTGAAGCCATTGATCTGCATCACTGCTATTGACTGCCTCCGTAAAGTCCTTAGGATCATCTTCTAACATTATGTTTTCATCTAGATTAAGAATGAAATGATCATTTAATTTTTGAGATGGTACCCTCTTCCTTTTACTCCCACTATTCTCCGCCTGTGAACCTTGTTCACGTTGGTCATTTATCATTTCCTAATCAATAATGTTATCAATAGGACTCGTAACATCATCATGAACATCATCTAACAATTTGACCTGATCAGTGGGAGTTATTTGATAAGTAGACTCAATAAAAATAGCATCCCTGCTTTCAATGAATCCTCTATCTAGATGGAAGAATCTATATCCACTTCCATTCTCAATATATCCAATGAACTTGCATTCCCACGTCTTTGTTCTCAACTTATTCCTGAGAGGCTTCGGAATAAGTACATGTACCTTGCAACCCCAAACCTTAAAATTAGATTTGTCAGGTTTTGTTCCAGTCCAATATTCATAAAGGGTTTGAGTTTTGGCCTTTGTCTTGACTCTATTTAAAATATAAGCTGCAGTAGATAAGGCTTCTCCCCAAAAATGGACGGGGAGATCAATACAAACCATCATCGACCTTGTCATATCCAATAGAGTCCTATTCCGTCTTTCTGTAATACCATTTTGTTCAAGTGTGTATGGCATGGTATATAAATGTCGTATGCCATTCTCTTTGCAGAATTCGTCAAAAGCTTCATATTCACCACCCCTATCATTATTCAAGACTTTAATTGGTCTACCCAACTGTGTTTCTACTTACCTTTTATATTCTTTGAATTTATCAAGTGCATCAGACTTATGTTTAAAAATGTAGATATGACCAAACCTTGAATAATCATCAGTAAAGGTTACAAAATATTCTATTCACCTATGAGTTTTTGTTCTTAAAGGTCCACATATGTCCGAATGGACAACCTCCAATAAATCCAAAGACTTCCAATGTTTTTTAAAAGATTTTCTAGTCATTTTGCTTTTAACGCATGACTCACAAATATCAAAATCTATTATATTCATTTGAGGTATAAGGCCTAATCTACTCATTCTGAGCATCTTATCCTTATTGATGTGACCTAATCTTAAATGTCATAGATAGGAATTATTTTCAATAGTTGAAACATTCATGTACTAAGAATAAGAAATTTTTTTACTATGGATAAGGTATATATCATTAACCCTTGAACCCTTCATAATGACATCATCATCCTTTCGGATGTAAACAAATCCTGACTTGAACCTTACATCACAATCCCTTTTATCCAATACAAAAACTGATATAATGTTCCTTCTAACATTGGGTGCATACAACACATCCTTAAGAATCAAGACTGACATCTCACACTTCACGTTGCTAGTTCCTTCTCCTAGGACATCACAATGTATATTGTCTCCCATGTAAATGCGATGCTCACCTGATGCCTTTTCATTGATCTCTGAGAAGCTCCCTTTGTCCCTTGCAATGTGTCTAGTTGCACCAGAGTTGATCTACCATTTTTCATTTGAATCTTCAAGTAGCATCGCTTCAAAAATAGTCATAACCGCCTCCTTTTGTTTGCCCTTTTGCTTGTTCGGGCACTTTGCTTTAAAATGCCCTTTTTGTTTACAAGTGAAACACATCTCTTTGCGTTTATTTGACTTTCTGAATTTAAACTATTGCTTTCCATTTTTCTTTCAATTCCTTTGTCTCTTGTGTTGCACTTCCGATTTTGATCTAGATGCCTCGGCGATCAACAATTTTCCACTATCAGCCTCTTTTGTCTTTCTATTCTTTCGTTCTTCCTCAAGTGCCAATAATACTGGTACTGTGATCATAGTCAAGTTTTTTCCTCCATAGTTCAAATAAGTAACCACATGATCCTATGAGTCTGGTAGGACATTAAGAATAGTGGTCACTTGCATCTTATCAGTAAGTGAATGTCTAGCAGTTGATAAATACTTTGCAAGTAATTCCATTTGAAGTATAAAATCTACCACTTTATCGTCCTCAGATATATGCATCCCATTAAACTTGTCTAATAGCAATTGTATATGCGTATCAGACATATGACCATATTTGGTCTCAGTGCATCCATAATTTCCTTAGCAGTTTTGAAATTTTCATAAAGGGGGATTAAATCATCTTGCATGCTAAAAAGAATTGAGGCTTGGGCTAGATCATTATCTTCTTCCCACCAACTTATTTGTTTAGCAATTGTGGGATCTATAACATTTTCTTTGGGCTTGTCTGTATTGACTATGTAATAGGTTTTCTCATGTGTGAGCACGTAAGTGATTTTATGCTTCTAAGTAGGATAATTTATACCGTTCAATTTTTCTACCTTAAAAATATACACACCTCCTTTACTAGCCATGAGAAAATTTAATAATACTAATAACTACTATAACTATGAGGAATGTTTAATGTAACACCATATATTAGTAACACAAATAATACTAAACACCGCTCTACTTTTTTTGAAAGTAAAATATTGAAAATATTACTTATCTCTCTAGAAACCGACTAGAGTAATATTTATTCAAATAACCATGTCGATAAGCCTTCTTGTTGTCAGGAGAAATATGTTTTTCTTTTGGATTGGCAAAAATAATCTGACTCCCAAAACTGTTAAAGAATTGTGCAGTAGGACCTCTCTTTACAAGTTCTTTAGCGATCCTTAGAGGTCGTGGCCCCTTAAATTACAGTTGGAATTTATCTCTAAAGTGATTAAATCTGGAATTGTGAAATTAACGCACTTGTTGAAAGAATGGCACCAATAACAAGGTATCCGAGGATTTAATAGTGGCTTCTCTAACACATGAGCGTTTTGAATCGAAGACTCGCATTCTTCAAAATTACCAAAACTCGATTCTCAAATTGTAATTTGATAGAACTCATAAAATGGAGTTCGTCGATTTTTGAATGGACTAAATCAGAGTCCGATTAAAGAAGATATGACCTTTCAAAATATATTGAATTGGTTCGAACCGGTTCAAAAATAAACCGGTTTGGAAAAGGGTCCAAAGGGGCTGGATTGGGCTTGGATAGCAGTTGGGCCTGAATTAAGTCAGGAGGTTGAAATGGGCAAGAGGCTGGATTGGGTTTGGACAACGGTTGGGCTTGAATTAAATCAGGAGAGACTCCTTAGGCCTGAATTAAATCAGGATAGACTCCTTTGTAACAAAACAATGTAGCCTTAAAATGACTACATTCATCTTCTTCGATGAACCCAGTGGCTGGCGAAAAGAAATTCCGGCAACTTACAAAATTTGGCGAAGAGCTTTTTATCTTTAATCGTTGGGCATTTTCACCCAAAATTTTACCAGAATGATCCTTGTGCAATCCCCTTCAACATAATCTCAACCAATATCGAAGATATTTAAATTTTGAACTGCACAATTTTTTCGAAAAACCAGTATTTGTCTTAAAAACCAATGCTATGATACAACTATTGGTCCCAGACGTAATACAAACGGTGGCAAGATGTCGTTAGACTATTGATCACGTGCACTCGGAGAGAAAACAAATATGGCAACTCAACGATTTGACCTGAATTTCCTACGAGTATTCGAGATGAAGTCTTTTATGATCAAAGATTTATAGACTTCCAATAGTTACCTAGCCAACCATTCAAACAGGAGACACAACCTTTGACAAAGATTGTGTCTGTTGCCGATCAAAGCCACCACCAACGGTTGTAGCTGTTGTCTATCATAACAGCTATCAACCGCTTCCTCTCCTACCCGTACACGGGAAAACACCACCGGTTAATGTCTACAAGTTCACCGACTTACATTTTAAATCTGAAATAATGAAAGTAATCGAATTGAAATTCGAATTCATAAATAACATCCTATATTTACACGGGGAAAAAATGTTCACTTAAAATTACAAATATATGCAATAAAATCTCAATCATTTGTCTTCATATTTTGCCTTCAATTTCATCCTTTCATTGAAATTGTCTACAGTTTGAGAATTGTGATGGTCTAAGAATATTGCCATCATTTCTGACAAAAAAAATTTCACTTGTGCAGCTGTCAACTTTTCTTGTATTTCTTCGTCAAGTGCAATCTATCTCATTATGTAGCAAACGAAAAGACCACAGTTGACCCTACATTACATGTTTTTGTTAACACTATTCTATGCATTTTTGTTTTGATACAGTCAGGGGCGGAGCCAGAATTTTTTGTTTTTGAGTGGGCACACTAGCATGTTTTAGTTTTTTAATAGGTTTGGATGGATTGTGATAGGTCAAAGATTTGATTTTTTAATAAGTTTGAGTAGATAGTAATGGGCTCAATTTTTTTTATTTTAAATGGGCTTAATTTTTTAATTCTTTTGAATAAATAATGTGGACCTAACATTTTTATCTTGGGTTTAGGGTGGGCACAAATAATATATTATACAAATATATAATATATATACATAACTAATAAAAAAAAATATTTTGAGGGGGGGCACTTGCCCACCCTGGCCATGCCTCCCTCCGCCCCTAGATACAGTAAAGAGTTACACCAAATAGTTACTTAGACATAATGTGATATCAACGTTACAACAAATAATTACACCAATCAGTTACATCAATTAGTTACACTTGCCATATGATACACCAAATAGTTACTCATGTGTAACTGTTTAATATTTTTTTTTTTAGGAATTTTAATTTTACATACATGCAGTCATCATAAACGTTTTCAATTTTCTTATTTTCTTGTTACAAAACATGGATTTTTCAGTTAGCTCGTTTGGACTTTATCCAGATGAAAAAGAGAACCAAAAAATAAGTAATTCGTACCGTTAGATGATTCTGGCAGTTGGGAAGACGTTCATAAGATGACAATCGGACGAGAAACCCAAAATTGTCATCGATTTTGCTTCAATTTTCCTCCTTCAAAACCCACATTTTCGGTATAGTGGAACCATCTTTGGTTTGATCTTCTTCAATGGGAGGTAAATCCCAAAATTTTAGTTACAGTGGAACAATGGATGTTGCTTTTGAAATTCAAAACCCCTTTGGAAGGTAGAAGATTGTGCACCGATTTCCACGTCCGCCTTTGCCGCTTCGTGGTTACTGTTACCACGAAACCGATTGGTTTCCAAACCAGTTTTGCACAAATATTTACTTTTACTGAATGGCCTCTTGGACTTTTTCCAAAAAAAAATCTACTTAGGGACAAATAAGTTTCCTTAATGCATTTTACCTCAACATAAATGATGAAATAGGTAGACCATGGTATTATTAAAAAATATTTTTTTACAATTGTAAGTAAGATATATAATTTTGGTTTTTATGACCCAAACCAATTTTAACAATTGTACTGTAAAAATATTATTATTGATAGGTTGTTTGCAACTAAATACTTGATATCAATGATAACATGTTGAATAATCTCACTTACTAGATTTCCTAATTGTGTAATTGCTTTTATTTGGCCCGCTCACAATAAAATTTTAGTTATGTTCCTGCCTAGATCTATCTTTCCCTTCAAGAAGGTTACATCATCCACCCTTACTTAGCTCTTTCGTCTCTGATGAGTGATTTTCTTTCTTACCCTAATGTTACCCTTATACTAGAATTATCCTAACCAATAAGAGCGAGCCTATGACTTGTAAATTTCATTTTATTCTATCGAAGCTAATGGCGTAAGTCACTGAGTGAGCTTATGAGCTACGTATGTGAGCTGTAAATTAAAGCAGATATGAATTCATAAATTTAGAGTGGTTCATCCTACTGAAGAGTAGGAGTAGTCCACTATTAAGGGAGACTCTTGCTCCTTGGGGGTGTGTATTGCTTGGGAAAAAAAAGATACAGTAGGATTTCTTCTTTTGCTGGTGTCATCAGTTTCCCCCTAGCCATGGGTTGGGTCTGACTTTTTTCCTCTTATTTTATTCTACGAGATTCTGCCTTTACTGCTCGCTCCAGAACCATCGAATAGATTCAATGCAGTGATCAGGCCCTTGGTTGGGGCTGAGTATCGTGCTTGTCTAGTCATGCTCCTAGGATTTCATATAACTATACTTATGGTTCTGGCCATTGTCCATATTTGCGCAGTTAAGGCAACGTGTCATTAGCTTGGCACCTCGATTTTCAGGATATGTCTCTCACAAGCCACCACGAGTACCATGCATGTTGAAGCATTAAATGCGATGTCATAGGTTGTAACCACCAAAAGTTTCCAATTTAAATCTTTGCCCTTCCTCAGCAGCCTTCATCTTCATCATTTTCCTCGAACTAAAGAGAGATAAATAACTAAATAGGCGTGTTTTTAGTTCTTTATCACTCCTTTTTTTATGTTCACATCCCTCGTCGTCTTTCAAGCTTAGTTGTCCCTTCCCGTAGGTATGCCTTATCTTCGTCTTCATTCTATATTCTTTCAACCCTCGATGATGGTCTGAGAGCTTCCACTTCTTCGTTCTTAGGATTTTTTATCATAGGTGTCTTGGGAGAACTAGGCCCCCTCCCCTGCTTTGTCAGGCAATCAATTATAGTGAGGATCTTCCTTGCTTATGGTACTTATCTCGAGTCTCAAGTTCTTGAGGACTATTCCTTAAATCTTCCTGATTTCTACTTTAGGCTGAATGACCACCAACAAATTACCATCATTAAATATTCTTTTCCAATAGTATAGTAAAAGTGACTCGTGGATCAATGCTTTGTTGATGATATACGTCATATTTGTAACACAATTTGTACAAACATTTTTTTTTAAGTTATCAACCTCATCCTAACAATTGTTTTCATCTATAAGAATAATACTCATCCTTGTGAGCAATATTCACCGGTGGTTATTAAATTTCAGACCATTAAATTTTTTACTACACTAAATGAAATATCTATATTTACCAAAATTTTTAAAAACATAAGACAAGGTATAGAAATTTGAAAATTTGAAGGGAGTATAGGGTATTTTTGAAAATATGTGGTGGCCATGAGGATGGATGGGATGACCTTCTCTAATAGATTGAAAATTTCTTTTGAACTACCTTGTATCTATTTAATAAAGAATTCATTTCCCCATTTTTTTTTTCATTTTCACAACTATTTTTGCGGAATGTTTTTGCGCTTGGATTTGATTTCTAAATCTATCCCTACTTGTGTGCATTTCAAAAAAAAAAAAAAGGTTCAAATTGTCTTGAATACATTTTTTTTTTCATTTTCTTTCTCCACGGTAGATTACATAACCTAAATATAAAAATGAATTATTTACCTAAAAAGTCTCTAACCAATATAGAGTGAGCGATATACAATTGAAAAGAATTTGAAGAAATGTGCATTAGAGAAAATCCAAACCTTTGAGAAATGAAACGTGCAACATATCGTTGCCCAAAAAAAAAAAAAAGAGGGGGCAAATTCTATTTTACCGCCTTGTGGTTTGAGGCATTTGCACTCTACCCCCTTGTGATTTTTTAATAAGTACTTTTACCCCTTTATGTTTTTGGACTTATTCGAACAGACGACACCATCAACTGAGAATATAAAATGATCGTGATACCCTTGTATATATACAATGAATGCTAAACATTTCAATCATTCTTCCTTATCATAAAGAGCAAACCATCGGTGTGCAATATAGAAGAGAAATTTGGGGGAAAAAGCTAGGGCTTTCAAATATGGCTTCAATGTGGACATGTAGAGTGATTAAGTGAAATCCAAGTGTTTAGAAGAGAAAAAGTGGAAGTATCAAACTAAATCCATCTCAGATCAAAGATGCTTTTAATTTTGAAACCCTAGTGTGTAAAGTGACAAGAAGTATTTGAATTGATGGTCCTGCATATTTTTTCTAGAGTGGTCCTGCATGTTTCTTCAAGTGTTGGATGTCTATGTTATTCGCATGTGTTTTTGTATTGATGGTCCCCTGAATATGTGTGATTTTCTATTTTTTTTTCCTATTTTTATGATTTAAGTATTATTTTATGTTGGTTGGTCCAACTAGCATTTGAACAATTTTTTATGAGAATTTATTATTGTTGCTTGAGTAGGATGGGGGACAAGTTGTCCCTATTATCATTGGTGAAGGGGACAATGGGTAATAAAAACATTACCTTTGAGCTATATTATGGGGGTCAGTTCCATTTGGAACCATATGTTTTATACAAAGGTGGTACCATGGTGCTTATGGATGGTGGTAACCCTGATACGATCTCCCTATTTAGGATCCTAAATTTTTGTATCGGCTTCTATTTTTCCCTAATTTTAAGTGTATTATTAGCCCACAAAAATATTTAAATTCATTAAATTTAAGTCCTAAAAAAAGCCCCAAAAAATTAAGTCTCATCAAAAATTTTATTGCAATAATTTGGGCCTTTGATTCACTACATAACATTAAAAACCTAAAAATCAAAAGTTAAAAAAAAATACTCAAAAGTCAACTCATATTTATCTCATCCATTCTCTCTCTCTCTCCAATAAAAAAAGTAAAATACAGAAATAAAAGTTGAAATTAAACTCACTCTTTCTCTCTAATAAAAAAATAAAAGCATAAGTAAAAACTTCTTTCTCGGCAAGCACATCCTTCTTCTGTCTCTCTTTCTCTCGCACAAAAAATTAAAAAAAAATTTAAAAAAAAAATTATTTAATGTTTTCGCTTTAAGTCTCAAATTACCTTAAGCTGCCCTTGTAAAAATCCCTCTGTCGGAGAGGAGTCCTAAAGATTTTAACCACTCGATGATTTAGAAAAAACATGTTTTTGTAAGAAAAAAATGATCCCAAGAATATCGATGTTGGAGGTTGATGTGTAAATTCAAAAGAAAAAGGCTGCCAACGTGGAGTAAATATTGAATGCAACAGTGATACCATGTCACCATTGATGACATGGTATCACCAACCAATAATAAAACTGCAAATGAGAAAGGTGAACCCCACTTGGGCTTACATGGCAAAAGGGGGGATAGTTATTTGCTTACATGACAAGTTAGTTATTGATTTTTGTGAGGTCCATCTGCTTATTTATTTTAGTATTATTGGTTGGTAATACCACATTACTTTGACACGTGATATCACCGTTGTAATGAATATTTTCTCGCCAACCTGAGTCCTTAAACAAGTCTCACCGGTGCACAGAAGCCTCAATTGAATAGGATTTTAACTGTTCGATAGTTCAGACAAACTCATGCTTGTCCTATCCATCTTAGGCATTATCCTATCCATCTTAGTCTTTTCTCTAATTGCATCACCACATTGGTTAGGTATCTCATTGTATTTCCATGATGACAATCCCAAATCATCATGATTCCTAGATTATCTTAAGAATAGAACTAGATAATGTCACAATAACTCTCATTTGGCAGGACAACTCCCTCCTGGTTCCAAGTATCACTCTCTTATAGAGTGATTTTTATCCTTCCACAGTTGTTATAATTGCATTTGCATCAGAAATAGTGAATGGTGTAACAATAATTTTACGTCATCATTGTTATATGATATCAATCACTAATTAATTATGTATAAATATAAAGATTAGTAGATCCTACTAAATTTTGTAACCATCAATAATTTTCACAATCAATAGCTACCATATGGCATTAATGGGGCTTATTTGTCTTACTTGTTTGTTTATTATGGATTGGTGACACTACGTAACGATGATGATATGGTGTAAGTTGTAACCGTTACATTGAATATTTACTAGCTCCGTCTGTAAATTGGGTTAAAACTAAATTTGTAGAATTTCTGAGAAATTAGAGAACTATAGCTTATTTTGACAAGCGAAAAACGAATCATCACCATTACAATATAATGAGTTGTTTTGGTCACTCCCACAACCTAAAAAGAATTTAACTGTGATAGCATTCAACTCACTCTAAAGCCTTGTTTGGATGACAGTAATTCGAATCAGAAATAGGCACCTCATTCCTAGTAAAGTGATATATGGGTTTCAAATTCGTAGTAATCTTTTATTTAATGTTTTGTATTGCTAGTAATATAGTATAGGAATGCATATCTATTTCTTTAATATTTTTAATAATGAACTTTATTTTGGGAAAGAACATGATTATAGGAAGATAGTTAAACTAAATTTTGGGAAGGACTTTAAATTTGATTTTTTTTTTTCCTTTTTTAGAATATACAATTGAGTTGGGTATGAGATTACCACCATTAATGGTGGGTTTAAGATTTCCACTATCATTGAGAATTTGATTCCAACAATAATCTTATTTTCGATATAAATTATCAACTCATTAACCACCCATACATGGTAATTTATGAAATTAGGAATGAGATTACTATTCCCAACTAAGATTATCACCATCCAAATAGAGCCTAAAGGTATATTTGGTTGAAGGAATGAAAAATAGGAATGATGAAAAAGTTGTTGGACCAAAATAGTTTTTTAAGTATAAAAAACTGAATTTTTGATCGACTTTGAGCCTAAATTAAAGTGGGACCCATTCGTTGTTTCGAGTAAACTTTCGTGGGTTCATATTCTATTTTGTAAGAAGAATAATGTAGTATATTCACTTGCTCAAATCGAGTAAAAAATGAATGAGAAAATAGGCTCCAAAGTGACCCTCTTGAACTGTGGAGATAAATGTTGTGCAATGTGGGATTTGACACCAATCCCACATTGGTTGAGGAAGAAGTTCTACATGGGCATATATAAGTCAAGTTTGCTCTATGAGATTGGGCCACATTGGTTGAGCGAGCGCCTGCATACCTTCGGTTCTACCACACACGCGCGTGCTGCCAGCCCGCCACGCCACGACCCGGTGTGGGTGTGTTTTAGACCAAGCCTATCTTTTTAGAGAAAATTTATTTAATTAATTGGGCGATAATTTATGAATCGAAATTTAATTTTCGATATCCATTGGATCGCACTGGTTCGGATTTTCGCTTCCTCCAATCCGAAAATTAAGTTGTGTCTCTTCATAGAGAACAGTTACATAAAGTGGTGTCTTCTAACTTGCATATGTCTACTAGTTTGCATATGTCTGGAAAGTCACCAGAATGTCTATAAATACCCAGACTTTCATTACCATTTTGTATTCATTCATTCATCAGTCCATTAGAGTTAAGCCAGATATTAGTGCATTGCATTTTCGGCATTAAGACAGTCTGCATTTGGAGAGTACATAACACAATTTATGGTTCGCTGGACGGGTAGATTAGAGTGTTACTTCTATTCGTGTAAAGATCATTGTATCCTAGGAGGCAGACGCTTGATATTCCATAAGCACCGTGTGTGGGAGCGAAATCTGTCTTAAGGACATAGTGTCAAACACTAGCCTTGATCTACATAAAATTCAATAACAGTTCCTGTTCTGCAACCGGGTTAGTATTTATATTACGTATACAAACAATTACGTGTAACTCTTTCGTGTAACTGTTTACTGTTACTGTTTCGTTCAGACTATAGTAACTATTTCTATATTCTGTGTAACTATTTCGCATTTGATTGTTACTGTTTTATTATACATTATATGTTTCAAATCAGAAATTTCAATAAGTGATTTTACTAAATCTGGAATACCACAAACAACAAAAGTAAGAGGGATAGACTTTCTATTCATAGATGAAGAAAATATATTTTTCTTCCTTTTTGTTTGTTGCGATGAATGGAAAGTAGGAAGAATGAATTTTTCATTGTTTGGTATTTGAGAAAAAAAATGAGAAAAAAGAAAACACATAAAAGACTAATTTACTATTATACCCTCACAATAACTTGTGAATAAGTTGAGCATTTCAATTAAATATTGATTTTTAACCAAAAAAAAAATTAAATACTGATTAGAACATGTTAAAATGAACGTGTTGACATATGAGAAAATAATAATATTTGCCTCAAATTAATTTGGAGACTTATACTTCACTGACAATTCAATTACTACAATCATTAAATCTCCAAATTATGTCTAAATAACATTGCTCATAATTGGATTGATAATTGATTCTATTTAATATTGAGGTATAATATTAATATGATGATAATAGTAGGTTAATTCTTTAACTTAGATCACTAAATTACCTATTATTAATTCAAAATAACATGGTAGTAGATTTTCAAATTAGATGTTTAATATGTATTGATAATATTGCTCATAAAGAAAGCAAAAAAAAAAAAACTTATATATTCACATGGGGCATGTGGCATCTTGTCTCACCAAATGGAACAAGTGTGCAACAAGACAAGCCGTTCAAGTTTGAAAGTCTTTAAGAACATAGCATGGACAAATTAGTAATTATTGACGAGCCCGAAATAGACCAGGCTGAGCCCAACTTATACGGACCAAAAAAGCCCAAAGAAAAGCCCAAATTACGGCCCCAAATCGATACGGAGTCCAAAGAACCCAAGCCCATGGACCAAGGGGCGCCGCCCATGGGAGGCACCTTGGCCACGCCCAAGTGGGCGCCTGCCCTTGGCCTCCTCCTCCTTCGCCTGCCTGGGGCTCCTCCTCCCTTGCCTCCTGACTCCATGAAGGCCTCCTCCGACTCAAGCCTAGTCTAGCTCAAGACCTCCTCTGATTCAAGCCTAGTCTAGCTCAGGACCTCCTCCGACTCAAGCCTAGACCAGCTCAGGACCTCCTCCGATTCAAGCCTAGTCCAGCTCAGGACCTCCTCCGACTCAAGCCTAGTCCAGCTCAGGACCACCTCCGACGGAATAGGGGGACGAGGGAGAAAATATCGGGATACGCACCGGAGATCTAGTTCTACCATAACTGTACCTACCAAAGTGGTAAAATCCTACCATAACTACACTTACCAAAATAGTAGTGACCGCCTCAACTCACCGCCTGAGTGAACCTATATAATGTAAGCTTTCTCCACTTGGAGAGGCATCTGATAATCTACACATTGCTCTCTCTCTCCCTCAAAGCTCTGTAACACTCCGGTGACCCTCATTCATCAATAAAGAACACCGGCCATCATTGCCATTCCAGAGAGTGGACGTAGGTCATCTGAGACCGAACCACTATAAATCCCTGTGTTGATTCTCTGTTTATTGTTTTGATTCATTGATTGTCATTGATTGCTCGTTAATTACTCGTTAATTGCATCACTATTCATACTTGACTGTTGATCTTGCCAAAGACAATTTTGTGCATCATCAATTATAACATTCTAATCGGAGGCTGCCATTTTTCACTCAGGTTTTCGCCCAAAATCGGACGAATTTTTTTTTTTTTTGGTGGGCGGGATGACCTTTCCATCCATTTTTATTTTGATACCAAAATGAGAAAAATTATTCTTTTCTTTTCATTTTCCACTCTCCATTTTCTTTCCTTTCTATTGTTAGAGTTTGGCCCATACTTTCCAAGTGATTTATTTCTTATTTATTTGGTATTAATTTACGATTAAAATTTTAATGGATTTAAGAGTTTTGACCCGTAGAATATTCTAGTTTATTTTGATATGTTTTATTAAAAGTAGAATAGGATTAGTATTAGATTATGTGCTTGTTTTAAAAAGTCTTGTGGCCGTGAACCTTGAAATAGAATAATAGAATTTGTTTTGGTTTTGACGTTGGCTTCAACATTTTCTTCCATCTTTCTTGTTTCATCTTCTTCTACTTAGTTATTTTTTGAAATGGTTGTTTATTTATATCTTGATTAATTTTTGGTATAAGATTATTTTGAGTGCTTGATTATTTTATTTTATTTGAGATCTTACATCTAGTATCAGAGTCATATTTCAGAGATGGCAAACAAGAACGAATTCATTCAATGTCCGGTTGAAAATTTTGATGGGAGGTTAAATTTTTAATATTGAAGAACATAGATTGAGTTGTTATCCAAGGTCGTGGAGTTTTTAGATATTGTGACAAACGGTTTCATAGATCCCAGAGATCAAGAAACTCATGCAAAAGTTTAAAATGATGAATTAGGAAGTAATTGAAAGAAAGATAACAGAGCGTTGATGTACATCTATGAAGCAATTGATTCATCAATTTATGACAAGATTACTCATGTTTCAACAGCAAATGCGGTATAAAATGTCTTGATCAATTGTCATATTGGATAAAACAAGGTGAAAAAGGTTCAGTTGCAGACCCTACACAGATAGTTTGAACTTATTCAAATGGAAAAATCAGAGAGTATATCTGATTATTTCTCGTAGACGTTGGTTATTGTCAATCAGATGAGAACTAATGGCGAGGCTGTGAAGGATCTCCAAGTTATAGAGAAAATTCTTCGGACCTTATTAATGAGGTTCGAGTATATTGTCGCAACTATTATGGAGTCAAAGGATCTTGATTCCTTAACAGTTGATGAGTTGATGGGTTCCTTGCGAGCCCATGAACAAAGATTGAATGAGAAAACATAGATTTTAGGAACATAAGCTTTGTAAACTCAGATGATCTTCCAGAAAGAGAAGGATGAATTGCTTGCTGAAAAACCTTGTTGTTTCCTATCCTCTAAAAACCATCCCTTAACAATATATAGTGTATGGATGAAGGGAAGTGTCATTCTCCCTTAGGGATGATGTCAAAAGAAAGGACAAGAAAATGGGGAAATGGAATGTTAAAAATGTGGGATGTGAATGAACGAAAGTGCTTCCCAAGCGCAATAAGACTTTTGCAGGTCGTGTTTTACTTGGTGGTATTCCAAGGTCGTCTCCTCAGGGAAGGAGTTGTATCATCAT
The DNA here is from genome assembly GCA_951799425.1 of Ilex aquifolium. Classification (NCBI taxonomy): domain Eukaryota; kingdom Viridiplantae; phylum Streptophyta; class Magnoliopsida; order Aquifoliales; family Aquifoliaceae; genus Ilex; species Ilex aquifolium. The sequence continues at coordinate 44,732,636 of OX637391.1, read as the reverse complement.
GAAGGTGATTTTGGTGCAAGAAAAGTGTAAAATCATTTGTTGTTGGAGTTGGTTTGTGGTTTGTTTTGTGGTGAAATTTGAATGGGAAATAAGTGTTGGCTAGTCCTAGGGGTCACTCCAATGGAAATACCAATTCAACTCAAATCATTCCTCTAATAGAGCAAAGGTGAACGATTGATTCGTGTGAAGCTAGGGACGAGATTGAGTGAGGATCTAAGCATAAACCGTGACAAGTCTACGGAATATCAAAGACTCACTATCTCATCCACTCTCTACCCAGTCAAACCGAACCACCGTACTCTGAGGGAAGAAGAGAAAAAGAGTTGAAATAGCATTTCCAAATGGAGGTCTCCTTTTGGACTAGCCAACTAAAAAGCTTAGTTACTCATGCTTAAGTTAAAACTAACAATGTAATGGAAAGACATTATGAAGAAATAAAGATTAGAGCTAAGCGTAAAAGAAATGCATCAATATAACTTCGGGATAATTTATACACCACCTCTTCCTAAAGAATGAGTGAATCACGTTCCACCCTTCACGGCTTTAGTAAAGCCCTAGAAAAGTGGAAGAGTTTCACTCCTCTAAGGGAAGAAGGGAGCTCCAACAATGGAAGTAACAGAAAACAATATTTAAATTAAAGAAAGCAATAACTACTTGGAGGGTTTTCCACAACCAAGAGATGATAATACCATAAAAGAAAGCAATAATACAAAGAAAGTAATAACAACTTGGAGGGTTTTCCACAACCAAGAGAGATCTAACAAGCATACAAAGAAAGTAATAACAACTTGGAGGGTTTTTCACAACCAAGAGCTCTAGCCAAAAGTTCTGGTTCACAAGCCAAAAAGGGGTGGTATTTATAGGCAACCAAAAGATGCCATTTACAAACTCCAAGGGATGACATTCACAAGCCCCAAAGATGTCATTCACAAGCTTCCAAAAGTTGTCATTCACAAGCTTCCAAAAGTAGTCATTCACAAGCTTCCAAAAGATGACATTCATAATCTTCCAAAAGATGACATTCATAATCCCCAAAGATGCCATTTGGATTACTTTAATCTCTCTTTGTTTTGAGCTTTAATAATTGTCATCCTAAAGTTTGTAGCTTTGTCACAATTGGCTCCCCGGTAGTTTGTAGTTTTGACGCATAAAACCCTGAAAAGAACAACATTCAATGCATTATCTTTAATTCACATATTAACCCTAATTAGATTTATTTTGACTAGTTTAACTTTATTTAATTACACAATTGACCTATTAACTTAATTACATTTTGCATTAATTAGGGTTAATCATGAATCCCACAAAAAATCTCAATCAAATCAAAAGTATCAAAATTCCAAAAAACATGGGACGTGGCAAAACAGATCTAGTAGAGAAAAAAGTAAAGGTAATAATTGAGATGAACAATGTGATAAATTCAAGATCAAGTGCTACAATTGTGAAGAATTAAGGCACTATAAAAGGGAGTGTCACAAATTGAGGAGACTCGACAATAAGAATTATCATATTAAAATTGCAGAGGTAGTGACGATAATTTAGAGGCTTTGTTCTTGGCTGATAGTGTAGTGGATAATGTTCAAAAGAACAAGTAATATCTGGATTCAGACTGCAGTAATCATAGATGTGGTCATAGAGACATGCTCACCAAATTAGATGAATCTGTTCAGTTAGACATTAAATTTGAGAATGCTTCAAACTATCCCTATTAAAGGAAAATGTAAGGTTTCTATCAAGTTAAAAAATGAGTATTTGAATGTTATTTCAGATGTTTGTTATGTTCCTAGTCTTAGCAAAAATTTATTGAGCATGAGGCAATTGTCAGAAAAGGGTATGATATGAAGATTTTTAATGGTATTTGTACAATCAACGACAACCACAGAGACTAATAGCAAAGGTAAATATGGCTTCCAATCGTTTGTTCCATTTACAAATTAATTATTAGAATTTATCTTACTTTAGTTCTGTGAATTTTGGTGATAATTTGTTATGACATATGCGGTTTGGGAATGTAAATTTTCATAGTTTAAATTTTCTTTCTTGGAAAAAATTCATTTTTGGTTTACTTGCTATTGATATTTGCTTGGTTCGGTTTTCCCTAATCTCCAAACATGATCCCGGTTGTGTGTATATAACTTATACGAATAGGTGAGTGTCACTCTCCCTCGAGTTCGATGCAAGAAATGGAAAAAATCGAGTGTGTGAACAAAAACGTGTGTGTGTGTGCAAAAGTGCTCCCCAAGCGAAGAGAGACTTGCAATGTCATGTTTTACTTGGAATGGGTATTCCAAGGTCATCTCCTCAGGGAAGGTGGGTCAAATTGTTGTGAAGGGTGATTTGTAAAGAAATGAAAATGAGAAAATCTTTTGAGTTGTGTTTTGGTGAGTGGTGTTTTGATAAAAATGCAAGAAAGCAAGGTTGGCTAATCCAAAGAGGTCATTCCAATGGGAATGCCACATCAACTCAATTCATTCAACCAATGGTGTCTAGGTGTTTGATTGATTCGTAGGAAGTGAGGGACTAATGTGGAGGTGTAGGCTCAAGCATACCCCGTGACAAATCTATAGTGTATCAAGAGCTCACAACTACGTCTGCACTCAACCTAGTCAAACCAAACACTTTACACTACGAGGAAGAATGGAGGGGAGTTGATTTCACATACCCAAGAGGAAATTCTCCTTGGATTAGCCAACTAAAAGTCTAGCTACTCATGATCAAAGCAAGAACAAGCATAATGTAATGAGACATGGTAGTGATATAAAGCATAAGACGTGTATTGATGCAAGGAAAAGTTTAGACTACAAGAACAATATCATTCATACCCAACTTACAAGCTTAAAGAGGAAAATACCCATATGTAGAAATTGAAATGCTAAAACACTTGATCAAACTAGATTACAAGTTGAATGGAAGAGTTTAAAGTGAAAGTAAGAAAGATTACAAGTATTTTAAAGCTTGCTAGAATGAAAATGGTGGAGGACTTGTGAAAACCTAACTTTCTCTCTCTAAAACTTCATCTTCTTCCTTGAGTTTCTGTCTCTAAACTTGTGTTGAAAACTGAATAATTGGAGAATAGCTTGGTCCAAAATCGTCCATACCCCTCCCATGGTCTGTGTGAACTGACTTCCTATGATTGGAAGGGGCATAGGTACTACTACAAGTAACCACAGGCCCAACATTGCCTCTTCCATGCTTCCCCCAACCACTCATCTTCTCTCTCCTCCCCCTCCATGCTTTGTCTTCCAAAATCAGGCTTTAGGTGTAAAAGAGCATTATAATGTGGCATAGATGTCAGGGTATGTGTGGGGTGACAAGAGGTGGGCCCCCGAAGTAGGTGGAGTTGAGATTGCAGGCTTTTGACGTTTCTAGGCAAAACCTACCGGTAGAACGATCATAAGACATACCGGTAGATTTTTTCCAGTAGGCAAAACCTACCGGTAGGTTTTGGCAGAGGCTGCAGTAGAAGACATCCAGTGTACTAAACCTACTGGTAGGTTTTGACCAATTTCTACCGGTATATTTTCTCTTGTTTTGGCATTTCTTGGTCTCTTGATGTCCCGAGCCATCCGTTAAGCCTCCCCTTCTTATCCATTGACTTTAAGCACTTGATGGGAGGTTTAATACACGCCCTTACCTGCTCTTTACCTACAATCACACGAATCTCTATTAAAAGTGAGATTAAACGCATTTTCCCCCATTTTCACTACAAAAGCAAGTATAAAATGGGTGCAAAGAGATACATGATGTGCAACATTCTATGCTCATCAATTTTCCTAGTCAAGGCTGTGAACCTTGTGTTCTGGGAAAAAAACATAAGGACCCTTTTTTCGGTTAAACAAGTCTGGCATGCAAAAAAAGTCCATATGAGTTGATTCACTCTGATTTGTGTTGTGTTGAAGTTTCTTCCAATGCTGGGATAGGTATTTTATTATATTTATTGATGATTTTAGCAAAAAGACCTGAGTTTGTATTTTGAAAAATAAATCGGATACCTATGATACGTTTAATTATTTTAAGGCTTATGTTGAAAGGTAGAGTGAAAAAAAATTAAAAGTTTTGAGGACTGATAAAGGTCAGGAATATATGGTTTGTGAAGATTTTTTGAGAAATCATGGTATTAATAATCAATTGACAGTTAGGTATACTTCCCAGCAAAATAGTATGACAGAGAGAAAAAATAGAATTATCATGGATATGGTTAGATGTATGATGAAATCTAAAAATATGCCTAAAGGTTTTTGGCTGAAGTTGTTGTTGTTTATGTTTGAACAGGTCCCCTACCATAAATTTTAAGGGAACCTCTGATATTTGGAGTGGTGGGAAGTCTAGTATTCAACATTTGAGGGTGTTTGGTTGTATTATCTATACCCATGTTTCAGATCCTCTCAGGAAAAAAACTTGAGGACAAGGCTAAAAAGTATATTTTTATTGGGTACAGTAATGGGTACAAGCTTTATAATCCCATCACAGGCAAAATGATTATTAGCAGGGATGTCACTTTTGATGAGCACAGTATTTGGGATTAGTCGTACAAAGAAGACAAGTCAGCTACACTTGCTCTTTTTCATGTTGATGATTCAGTTAGTGATCAACCAGTAAGACAGTCCTCAGTTGTTCAATCCCCATAATCAGAGTCATCCAGGTGTTCACAATGTGAACGACACATGCCAGCTAGATTAGGGGATTATGTGATTGGCACTGAACAGTGATTCTTCAGATAAATTTTGTTTTATATGCAAATTGTGATCCTCTTTCTTTTAGTGATGCATGTAGGGAGAAACATTAGATGAAAACAATTGATTAAGAAATTCAAATCGTTGAGAAGAATATTACATATGAGCTTATTTCTCTTCCCAAGGGAAAGAAGTCCATTAGAGTTAAATGGGTGTACAAGACAAAGTACAAGCCAAATGGAGAGGTAGTTCGCTTCGAAGCGATGTTAGTAGCTAAGGGTTATAAATAAAAACTATATATTCACTATTTTGAAGTTTTTGCTCTTGTTGCTTGGCTCGATACTGTTCGTATGATTATTTCTCTTACTGCTAATAATTTTTGAAAGATATTTCAAATGGATATAAAATCTACTTTCTTGAATGGTGTCTTTGAGGAGGAAGTTTATGTTGAGCAGTCTGCTGGTTATATGAATAAATGGGAGAAAAACAAAGTCTATAAGTTGAAAAATGCTTGTATGGGCTTAAACAAGCCCCTAGAGCTTGGTACACTCAGATTGATTCTTATTTTGTGAAGAATGGTTTTCAGAGATGTTCCTATGAACGAACTATGTATGTCAAAACTAATTCTTAGGAAGATATTATTATTGTGTGTTTATATGTAGATGATCTTATTTTCACAGGGAATAATCTGAAGTTAATTGAGAAATTTAGAGAGGCAATGATTTCTCAGTTTGACTAATATGGGTTTGATGTCTTATTTTCTTAGAATTGAGGTAAATCAGGTAGACCGTGAGATTTTTATTTCCCAACGGAAGTATGCTAAGAATATCCTTAAATGGTTCAAAATGAATTCTTGCAATCCTATTTTGACTCCGATTGAAGAAAGATTGAAATTGGGTAAAGATATGAATGGCGAGTTGGTGAATCCCACATATTTTAACCGATTTGTGGGAAGCTTACGTTATTTGACTTCCACTATACCTAATATTATTTTTGGAGTTGGCCTTATTAGTAGATACATGGAGTCTCCATGTCAATCTCACTTGCAAGCAGCAAAAATGATTTTGAGATATGTCAAAAGGTACCTAGGGTGATGGTATTCTTTATTCTCCTATTGGTTCTTGTGAACTTGTAGGGTATACAGACAGTGATTGGAGAGGTGATGTGGAAAAAGTCAAGAGTACTACAAGGTATTGTTTTCAGATAAGTTCAGGAAGTTTTTCTTGGTCTTTGAAGAAACAACAAGTTGCTGCTCTTTCTACCACTGAAGCAGGCAGTGCAGTTATGTCGTATGCCTGGATTCAAAAAATTCTTTCAAATATTTTCTGTGATAATAAGTCAGCTATTGCATTGTCAAAGAATCTAGTTTTTCGTGGAAATACCAAGCATATTCATGTCAAATACTATTATATTCGTAACTTGGTTATTGATGGCGAGATTAAAATTTTGTCTTGTCAATCCGAGGATCAAATTGCAGATATTTTTACCCAAGCCATTTAAATTTGATGCATTCCTGAAGCTGAAGTTGATGATAGAAATGATCAAAATTGAAGAGTTTGGTTTAAAGGAGGTTGTTAAAGTTTGACTCAAACTCTCCAAGTAATATATTCTTTATTTATTTGGTATTAGTTTGGAATTAAAATTTTAATGGGTTTAGGAGTTTTGACTTATAGAGTGTTCTAGTTATTTTTGATGTATTTTATTAAAAGTAGAATAGGATTAGTATTAGATTATTTGTTTGTTTTTAACTTGTAGCCGTGAACCTTGAGATATAAGAATAGAATTTGTTTTGGTTTTGACGTTCTTTCTTGTTTCGTATTCTTCGACTTGGGTTATTTTCTTGAATGGTTGTTTATTATTTTTTGATTAATTTTTGGTATGAGATTATTTTGAGTGCTTAATCATTTTATTTTATTTGAGATCTTATATCTATTTTCCATCAAAACAAACAAAGGATAAATTTTTCAAAAATGTACATTTCGTAAATAAATGTATAGCACTTTGTGTGTGATGTACACCACTCGACACTCTCTCTTTTTTTCGTGAGCATGACCCATTGTTTAGGATTATAATATGAAAAGATAAAAAATGAACTTTAGGTGGCATCTAATGTCACCATCGAATCTTCTATTTCTATTGAGTAATTCTTACCTTCATACTTCGAAATTGTATATTAAATTTGTGTTAGTCTTTCAGTTCGATTAACACTCCTACCTCAAAGAGATAAATTTAAGCAAGCAATAAAATAATCTTTTATTGGTGCTTGTTGTCATGCTATTTACAGTTGTTTCTTCAAAAAAACAGATTTAAGAGCATCTCTAATAATACTCTTTATTTTGGAGAGAATCTTTTTTAAAATAGAGAGCATATTTGATAAAATTTTGAAATATAGAGAATTATTTTAGGCAACTTCAATTGGCTCTCTATTCTAACAGGAGATTAGTCTTTCGTTTAATGAAAAAAGCATAGATGACATCCTTATCATTCATTAATGATCAAATAGAGAGTGAGTTTAACTCTCCAAATGTAGATAACCAAATTAAACTCTCTATTATAACGAGCCTAAATAGAGAGCTAATTGGAGATAAATTTTTAAGAGTCGACTCTATGAAATAGAGAATTAACTGAGAATAGATAGCTTATTGGAGATGCTCTAACACAATTAAAGAAAGAAGAAAAACCCCATGGTGGAGTGGACTGAGATCCTAAATGAGTTTACTTTCCTTTGTTTGTTAACATTATAGTAGGGTAAATGATATGAGCAATAACCCTTAGAGATGATTTTTTAAGAGCCCAGAGGTCAGATTCAATTCCTTCTCATATCCCATAAAAGCTATCCATTATTGTCGCTTAAGAGACATGCTCTAATCCAACTCAAACCATATTAGTCAGCCGCTAAACTTGAGAGAATAGTCGAGGTACAAGCCTAGACGCCTTATAGCAAAAAAAATTATAAAAAATGATATGAGCAATGTTACTTGTACTCCAAAAGTTGATACCATTTGCTGATTCCATCAATCACTGTCATTAATTTAACTGTGATTCTCAACATTTACTAAGACCTACTACTTATTCAATGTTTATGATCGATAGGGTCAACAAATAGTGTTCCAACTATTGGAGTCCAAATAGCATTTTCCAAATGATATTGGTTACTCCAACCTACCACAGCAAACATTTCATTATAAAAAGAATAAACAATCTCAAGTGTGCATGAACATCTCTTCATTGATCGAAATTTTGGGTACATATACAACAGGAATACAGATTACAATCATTCATCCTGAAAAACAATTAAAGTTCACCCGCTTAAAATGACATTTCTACATTGACAAAATTCCCCTCCAATATTTTGTAAATGAATTATGGTGAAAAATGTCAAATTAAAATACAAATACAAGAAAACATAGCTAGTGCTCAAGCTTACAACATCATTCAAACCCCCTATTATCAGCATAAGAAACATAAGCTCCTGATCCTTTGTGTATCCCGGTCTTCAAGTCCTCTCAAAAATGATCTGATCGCTAGGTGCTCTGAAGCATAAGTCATGAAGGATGCCAAAATTAGGCCCCCAACAACCATCAAACCTAACCTGTTATCCAACCAAAAAATAAAAATGAAATCACAAACTCAGGAAGGAAACAAAATCAAGGCTTTAACATGCCCAATCACGCAGGAAAACAAAACCACAAGAATCAACCAACTTCCCCACCAAACCAGATAGAGGAAATGTAAAAATGGTTGCTGCAAACAATAAGAATTACAAATGCATTTCTGAGATTTTGTAGGGGATTACATATGAGTATGATGCACAGTTGTTCTCTAAGATTGTTTTTGCCCTTTTGGCCATATGCAACATAAACCAACATACAAGATGATGCAGGGTGCAACTCTATCCAAGATAAAGGTGCCGAAAGGGAAAGAGAGGCCAGAGTGTTAAGAGTATTCTTGTATTTTAGTATTAGGAGTAGCAGTTATTTTTATTTATTTTGTTTGGTTCATGGTTATCAAAATCCCAATCTGAATCCAAGCATCTTACGATCCGGTAGAGGCAAATCGATTTGAATCTCTTGTACAGTCCCAAATTCATTGGATCTTAATGGATCGTGATCCGGATCTTATAAGATCGTAGGATCCCGATCCGAATTACTATTTTATCAATCCAAGTTGTTTGGTTTGTTTATTAGGCACATTTATCATTTTAACAGTTAAAGATTTAATCAAAATGTGAATGTCTCTTATAATTGTCAATCTATTAGAGAATTTCAGTGGATGAGATGAGCTACAGAAAGTTCATTTTATTTTTCAAAAAAGTCTATTTTGTTTGTCTTTGTCGTTGAGAAGCTGAGAGCAACAATTTGGTTTGATCTTCTCTCTCAGCGAGTGATCATAGTCAAATGGCTTTCCATTTTCATACTTTTCTGCTTTTTTCAATTGGTTGTCGGAAAGTCAAAGTAGTTACTCAACAACTTTTCAATGTTCCAGTCTCTCATCCATCTGTCTCTCTTTGAAAGTTGAGATTAAAATACTTCAACTTACCCTTTGCAAAATCCCACAATATTAACAGTCCACCTTTGATTTTCAACCCTCTTCAAAGCTCAAATTGCAGTTTATTAAATTTCAATAATATATCTAAGTTCTATGTGTCAGAACATTTCTATTGGCATATATAATAAGTTTTTTTAAATCTTGTTTTTTGAGAATTCTATATTATTATATATGTTTTTTGCTCATTTTTTCAATTGGTAGGCTCTCACGATTATTGCTCCGATCCTATGATTAGGATCCTTTAGCCTCCCTCATTGATCAAAGATAGGATCCTTTTTTAAAAAGCTTGGTTTCGCCCTACTATATAAGGTTTCTATTGTGCATCTTTTCTTTTATTAATGTTAATAATGGACTTGCATAGCCATCAATATTATTTCTCATTTTTTTTTTCCTTTATATACTTTTTAATCAAAGTTTTCATGGCATCAAAGCATGTTTCGATTCTAAATACGATTAGCAATGCAACACTGGCCATCCAAACAAGATTCTAATTCAAACAAATGCTAATGCCACTCACGAATGTGATGATGATGTCATCAACTAGAAGCAATCGGGGGCCACCACTCTACTCGGTTTTCAATGATCGTCAACATGGTGTGGCTCGTTTTAGATTTCGAGGTCTTTTGCTGGGTTTTGTGATGTTTTGAGGATTTTCCAAATTTTGAGTCGAAATTTTTGGATCTGGGGATTTTGTTTACTTTCCTTGAAATTTTTGGTTCTAATCACTGCTTTGCCATTCTTGGTTCAGCCAAACCAAGTGGTACGACAAACAAGCCTGCTTGTTGCACAAACCATCTTGTTTGGGTTGCTTCTTGATGCCTACATATCTTTTGTCTGATTATTTGCTAGTTTTGGTCGGACTGCTTGCATCTGGCTTGGGTTGACTGATCTAGACATGTGACTAATGACTAGTGATAATTATGCCTACTGGGCATATGTTATGAAGGATTTCTAGTTGGGTAAAAATAAGCAGAGCCACATTGTTAGTGTTGTGAAGCCCCAACAGATACCCAGACAAAAAAAAATATGTTGAATCGAAAATGATTGGGACATCAAAATGCAAAAATTATTACCTAGATTAACAACTTAATTGATCACGCTATTGGTGTTGATTTGGCTTATTAAGTTTAAAAGAACCAAATAAATTTGGGAATATTTCGCCACTTTGTTTGTTCAATCCAACTTTACCAATAGGTATCAACTTGAGCATGAGATTCAAGCTACACATTAAGATGATAGCAACAAGCATGAGTTCTACTCAATTATAACTTAGGGATCAGTTAGCGCTTACTAAGCCTACTGAATTGAATAACAATGAGATATGTTGTAAGAGCAATGCTACATGGACTTAAAAACTAGACTTGATAATTACAACCATTGATTTCACTGTGGGTCCCAGCATTTATTGGGACCCACTACCTATTCAATGGTTGGGTTTATCAAATCTAATTTTTAAGTCCATCTAGCATTACTCATGTTGTAAATATAGAGATGAGTAGAGGTTGTCATATTCTTAATGACACTCAAAGAGGGACTTCATGGTTCCATTCTCCATTATCACCCATTTTTTTAATTTGATCCTGTAGTTAATGAGCTCTTGGTCGAGAAGGTACATCTTAAAGACTCTTTGAAAATGGTTTTCCATTACCCATTCATATTCGTTTTGTTGCTCCACCCAAAGTGACTTTTAATTCACAGAACAAGTACTGTAATTGAGCAATTTCGGATGTGTAATTTTTATTGTGAGAAAGGCCACTAGAAGCCTCAATGCCCTAACCTAAAGATCTTCCTACAATAGAGGTCGCACCACCCGTGGATGAGTCACTCTCATCCACTCCCAATTTAACTATGATTGTTGCTCAGTTGCGAAAGCTTCTCTCTATCTAGCAACTTAATGCTCTCATGATGTTCCCATCAATAGGTTCATTTACTTTGGGTCCTACAAGTATATCTCGAATTGTCTGGGTCTTTAACTTAAGTGCTACACATCAAATGATCAATAATTCTTCCTTACTTGCATATATATGTGTGTGTGTGTGTGTGTGTGTGTGTGTGTGTGTGTGCACGCGTGTGTGCACGTGTGCGTTTGCAAACACCAACACATTATATAGAAGATCTATTCTCATTCGCTATCAGCAAATGTCCCAAGTTTTTTTTAGGGAAAAAGCAGTAGTCCTTCCAGAAGTTGACTTGACTAATTACATTCACACGCCACCTAATTATTTCTTCCTATGGTTATCTTCTCTATCAGTTGAAGTATGCATTGGTATATCTTAAAGTTACACACCTAGACATCTTTTATAATGTTCATGTTGTTAGTAAGTTTAATGCTTTACCCACCACTATTCATTGAGCTGTTATTCGCTGCATTCTTCAATATTTTCGAGGTGCTCTATACCATAGTTTATTATTTCCTTCTTTTTCTTCTTTGGAATTCGGAGCTTATTTAGATGCTAACTGAACTGTTGACTCTATGATCACAAGTCCACCACTCATTTATGTCTCTTTCTTGGTGATTCTTTTATTTTTTAGAAAAACAAAAAACAAACTGTAGTTTGTTCTTCTCCTGAAGCTGAGTATCGTGCTATGACTTTTACCACAAATAACCTAGTTACGCTGGTTGCCCATCCTAACCTTATGTATTGTGACAACACGAGTGTTATTCAAATTGCCCACAACTCGATGGAACATGGTATGCATGATTTTTTTTTAGCCCCACGTGAGAGCTCAAGTCCCACATAAGAGAGTGTAAATAGAGCTTGTATCCCACGTCAAATGATTAATACCACCCAAGGTTGGTTAATATGCTTAAGGGACTTCTCCACTTATAGCCAATTAGTTTTAGGTTAGACGCTCTAACATGACTAAATTACCCCTAATACTAAAATACGATAAATCTATACTACTAATAAAAATACCTTAATATGAAAAAATTTTGATTCTTAAATATGCCCTTGATTATTATTGCACAGTCCATTTAATCCCTAATCCAATAATTACCGTAATTATAATCAATTTAAGTTTTTGACCCTACGTATTTGGGGACTAAATTTCTAACTGATGTATGGATTACTTATCAATTAAGCTTGGATCACTTTATAATCTACTCAAATTCTAAGAATTAATTTCCAACCAATTGGACCTCTTTATATTCTCCATTCTTTCACATCACAAACCGATAGACTCTATAAATTCTTTTCCATCAATGATCAATATATTATATATTAACTGGAGACCTTCCATTCAAGCATTAATATTTGGCTTCCTCTACGCGATGGTAGACAAGGTGAACAGGTCTTTCTTCTAAAATCCTATGGTTTAGTCTGCACAATATGATCTATCTTATATGTATGCATTCTTATTTTTTTTTGTTTATATACATATATATAACTAAGTTACTTTTTTATTTCAAATGTGACTAACTTCATCTATGCAGGCGCTAAGAGCATTATCTAATATAGAGTACAAATGAAATCAAAGATTATAGTAGCAATAACAAAAGTATGTACCCTAAATCATTATCTAATACACTTCGTTATTTTTTTTTTATTCTAAGAATAATTTTCTATGTTTGTATGTGCGTTGCGTGTTGAGTTTAGGGTTAAGAATTAATCTGCTTCATTTGATATTTTATGTGTGGTTTTGTTCTTTTAATGTAAAGATTTTGATATAAAAAGGCTTTGATTGAATATTTTGCTTCGATCGCATCGAGTGTTCTATAGGTGCAATCAATGGATATCTTCAAGTCAAAAACAATCTTAAAGTGGTATTATTATCTCATATTCAACTACAAAACTCATCTCTATTTCTTTAACTTTTTTTGCGTAAGTGTTAAGCTTCGTTTGGGGAAGCTGATCAGAGTATTTTCTCTCAAACATTGAACAACCAGAGACACAACTCATTGATTTTACTTTGCACATTATTTTGATCATACATAGGAGTAAGGAATGCATTAGTTGATATTCATGTTAATACTGATCATGCATATAAACAAAGGGACTCTACCTTTTATATATGCATGTTGATTAATTTTCAATTTTATCTTTAATTAATAATATAAAATTAACCATAAGTTTTTCTATATCTTTTGAATGATTAAATATAATAGGTTAATAGTTACTGCTATATGTTCAACAAAAAGAACATAAAAATTTCTTATACAATAGGAGGCTTTCCTTAGTCTTTTCATATAGAAATAGATTACACATATAAAACCAATAGTTTTGCCTCTAATTAGCCCATATGTTGTAATGGTGGTAGTTAGTTTCTGATCCTAATATTTTATTAAGACCGTGAAGTATTGTCCGTAATAACTATAAATAGATATTGGTTATATTTTATATTTTATCATATTGTTTGCCTTTTAAGTCCATTTTATTATCTTAGCATTTTTTTTTTTTTTTTGTTTAAGGGAAGGAGCGAATATGAATCTTGGTCATTCCACTGTTTATGTTTATTAAAGTTATGGATTTCGCAAGAAGAAAAGTGCTCAAAACTTTAATATATAATATTTTATACGCAAAATGGTATACGTGCAACACATGTTGGCAACGACTAGTACTCTAAAACACATACTGAGGCCATTAGAAAGGACATTTGCTGTAGATTTAAACAAGCATGACTCAACGAAGAGAAAACAGGAGAAAGACAAATCCAACTAGACAAAACCAGGAAGTTGGGACTAGGCAACCTAAAAATTTGGAAGAACAAACTTTCAAACATCACAGACACAGAACCTTGTTCCACCGATCATGAAATTGAACTTCCACAAAAAGCCAACAAGCATGAACCTGACGTTTGTATGAAAGACAAGATATGAAAGGAATAGGTCTCCTGAATGCTATCTAAAAAAGACCACCAGATCCATGCATCTTTGAAGAGAAACCATAGAAGCCTGGAGCCCTTCAGAGCTGAAGTACAACTTTAAATGGTGGAATGTCAAGAGCAAGGTCACAGTTTGAAGAATTTCAGTTCAACTTGCCACTGGTATATTTGCGCTAATATTCCAGCTACTTGAATTAAACAATGTTACCAAGGAAAGGAGTTTTCGTTAGTTCAACTAATCTTAATCAGTAAGATGGTCCATTTGGCAGTCTGAATTATCCACTGTCTGGCATCCTTTAATTTTGAAATGTATTGGCTAAAAGGAATTTCATGACCTTTCTAGAGATTTGTTCTTATAACTGGACTCTATGTGCGGCAGTGCAGAATAATTTCCCATTTGACAATCAATGGGCTATAAAAATAGCACCCAGTTTAGTCCTGTTAATGAGAATTAAGAAATTGCATAACTGAAAAACAAGTTGAGAGATGAAACATGCACTACTAAAAACTTATGAAGGGGATCCTGCAAAAGATTTGAATACGGTGGATGAGTGTGTGGATGAGTCCGGAACCAGAGTAAATAATTTGCACCAATGATATTTAGAAAACCTATTCGATGTTTCCACTAGAGCTGAAATATTAATCATGACTATAAGTCAAGTAACTAATAATGCAGACTGCAGCTCTTTATTCTTACTAGCACACTGAAAACCACCACAAATTCAGCACTCACTTCCAAATAAAAGATCTAGTATGGAAAATACCTCAAAAACAGAGCAGTGATGCCAAAAACACAGGGCAATGAAGGGGCAGCAATAGCCAGAAATGCCATTCCGATCCCATAATACCATGTAGCAACGTCGCAAGACAGATGACGCTGATGACCTACAATGTCAATATGAAATATTATTTCCTGTCACTGCAAAAATAATTTATTTTGGTGCCATTAAGAGATGACATGCACATCAAACTTTTTATGTGCTTCAAGAAAACAAACCTTTTCCGGAATCATAATCCAAAGTTCCAGGGCGAGAAGAAGATGATCCTACTTGATTTGCCACCAGCTTTCCCCATTTATAGATCAAATGCAGGTAACACCCAAACAATAGGAAGAAAATGGTGAATGTCCACTCGTACATCAAGAGCATACCAGTCCATGGCATTACTTGCCGAGGGACAACTGAGAGTGCAAGTGCAAGGGACACCACAGCAGCCATAAAACAGACAAAGATGGATATCCCTCCCAGAAAAACAGGCACCTTGGATTGCGCACTATTTGAAAACTGTTAAATACCACGACAAATGAGGCAGAGGTACAACTATATTACTGCGCATAAAAAAGCATCATGAGTAGTTCTAACGGTTGCTATTGGCCAAACTTGCAGATGGACGCACCCTATGGTTTTAGCATGGATTGAAAAAAAAAAAAACTGACCATTCAATCTAATAGAAGCAAAGGAAAATAGGCAATAATAACATACTGTTTACACGAAAAAAGATGAGAAAATTAACCTGCTGATTAGAATTATTGGTAGCAGAAGAAACTGCTGAGTATGCAATAGCACCACCAGATCTGAATTTGTAGTAAAGGTGTCTAATATGGTCGCACATAGAACGTGTCTGCAACAACAATGAAAATGCTTTCATATCCAAAAAATACAGGTATCTGGTGTTAAATGAATGACCTGATGTTATAAACGCTAACCTGAAGAAAAGTCCGATAGTAACAGAAAAGCAGAACAAACAAGGGGAGCACAAAAAGAAATTTAACTAAAAGTTCGTCATTAGGATTTCTGCCCCCTCCAGTTCCAGGGAGAGAGTCCGAAAGCTGTACCCGAACATTCTGCAACATCAACAAGCATTTATTAAGTCATATAATTGTGGTAGACTTATTCAGTTAAGCCTCCACAACTGTAAAAATCAATTTGGAGCATAAATCCAAATGTCAAACAAGAAAAATGCAAAAAGAGAAGAAAAACAAAAAAAAAAAGGAGGGTTGAAGAAAAGGAAGTAAAATAAATATGATAATTCAGTCAGGATGGCAGCAAATTGCATTTACAACATGGTTATGGATTTAAAAACAGATACCTGCCAGACATCAACGGGTTTCAAAAGCCAAGATGTCCACCAATCCCACGGTTTAAGGGGGCCAAGGGTATAATGAATAACACGGAGTTGTTCCTCATCCACCATCCACTGCATATATAATACATGATAAAATCAGAAAAATGGAAAAAAAAATTAAGGGCGTGTTTAGATTACATCTCAAAAAAATTATTTGAAAACAATTTTTAGGAAGAGCTTTAAGAAAGTGCTTTTTGATATTTTTATATTGCAGAATCTGTTTGGTTTGTTTTTTAAAATAGTTTTAAAGAACAGAATATAGTAAAACCTGTTTAGACAATAATCCACAAAACTCCCACCCCAATTTTTATCTTATCACTTTTGTTCCTCTCTCCAGTCCCGTCTCTCTGTCTTTCCCGTCTCTCTCTCTCTCTCTCTTTCTCCATTATCTTCTCACACAGCAAACACACCCACACACACAAAGCAAACACACAACCATCGCACACAGCAAACACACATCGCACATATACACACCCACACACTCACATAGTTCACACACATCGCACAATACACACACATACATATATATATATATACACACAAATCTATGTTCAGATCTATATATATACACAGACCTATGCATATATAGATCTACCGGAGAGAGAGAGAGAGATGAGTTGCAAGATAGATGGTGTCTACTGAGTTGTGGTGTTTCCCGTCGCTGGAGCTAAAGCTTTGACTTGAAGGAGGTGCTTCTTCAGTTTTGTGTGTGTGTGCGTGTGTGTGTGTGTGAGAGAGGGATAGAGGGGGGGCTGAAGGAGACAATAACGTCTAGCGTGGAGAAAAAAAAAGGCCTTTTATATGAGGGGATTTAATAAACAGTGCTTTGGTCTCCGTGTTTTCACATTGAAAACAAGCCCAGCTTGTTTTCAATTTTTTTGCTCTCGGCGTCCCTGTTTTTCCAAAAACTGGAGAACCAAAAAAAAAACCAATCAGCTTTCTCCTTGATTTGATTTTAGAATTTTGAGAACAAAAAACTATTTTGTAAAACCAAACTAAACAGGCCCTAAGATTCTAGTTGTATATCGTTTTGAGTGAACTGTTTTGCTGCAAAACAACGGTGCATGCAGCTATCATTTTACTTCCAGCTTATATTCCAAAACACATCACAAAAAAAACATGTGCATTTCCAATGATTGATTGTACCCACATTACCAAACATGAGCTTCTTTCAATTGAGACATTTTTAGTTCAAGACAGATTGAGGTCAGTATTGTAACTTACAGAAAGGGAAAAGTGTAACGTCAAAAATTCACCAATACAATAGATGAATAAACTTACCTACCCCAACAGCTTCCCCAGTTTCATGGTTCAATCTTCTGCCCCTTTTTTTAGACAAAAAAAATCTTCTGCCCCTTTTTTTAGACGAAAAAAATCTTCTGCCCCTTTATTTACACAAAAAAATTCTGTTGCCCCTAATTCTTCACAAGCATCCTTGTTGAATACACCTAACTATTTTTGTCAATCTCTCTACTTGCTCCTTATCAACCTGTTTTTCAATCATCATGTAGGTTTTTTATTTTATTAAAACTGTTAAACAACCATCTACTCCAAAAGCTTAAGTTGTTGGAAAAGGTGTAACTTAAGTATTTATACTTCAACATGCCCTTTCACATACAGTCTAGATTTTTGGGCTTAGCACATGGAAATCTTTTAATCTTTTGGAGTAGATAGTTGTTTAGGATGGAATCAGAGCAGGAGATCAGGTGTTCGAATCTCGCCTTTATCTATTGGAGTGGGTGTAACTTAAGTATTTATATTTTAACAAAAACATTACTACATTGGGCTAATTTACTTATCTAGTAGGTTTTCTTTTCACAAATCATGGATAGCATATGTCGACGTACATTCAAGCATCACACTTTTGAGCACACGCAAAGCAACACACAAAACACAACCTTAAAAGTCTAAACCCACACCCATTCTCCCAATGGCCCAACTATCGGCGGGAGATGAAGATTTATATGGCTCTTTGTTATGCAACAACCCATCGATGTGGCCCTAATTTGTTTTTTTGTTTTTTTTTTAAACATGCATAGCAGCATGGGCATGGCTTAAGAAGTCTAAGACCCATACTCATTCACATCGCACACATAAGCATGCATGAATCAAAGATAACATACATACTTACAGAATTTCAAATAGAAAAAGTAAAAGTATAGTAATAAACCCAAAACAGAACACGTGATGCTTTTGTAACCATACATAAAGTTCCACTAATAAAGAAAATTTGTTAAAAAAGGAATACCAACTGCAATGGAGTTACCACATATCAGATAAAAATAAATACACAGCCACTTTCCAATTTCATACGTTGCATCTTTATGAAACAAAATTCATAATGGCACACATCTCCATCTATGGGAAATTTAATCCATTAAGTTATGGTTCAATCTTGACCACTAAGGAACTAATGTAAGAGTTGTGCCTAGGTACTAATAGTTAAGGTGGGAATAAGATGCAAGTAAAGACTATCCAACATTTTTAAGGAAACACAAATTTAAATCAGTCAAATTCTGCACTGATTAGGAAAAGCAAAGAACTATTACACAGCCATAAAGAAGCACAGGTAAATTTCCTAAATGGAACCAGAAAGTGTCATACAGCATCATAGATGCAACATGAATCATTATCATTGATTAAGAAGAATCATAAAGTGAGTGGAAGTAACAGATGTGGTCGGACAAGTGCACAACCCCAACCTCCGTTTTCAAGCAAGGCAGAGAGATTGCATCCATAAATGAGTTTCAAGTGTTGAGGAATATGATTACTATTCAATCCTGCAGTCTACATGTTTAATTCACTTAGCACCAACAATTACTTTACTATCCTGACATTTCCACAAAAGCACCGACTCTATAACTGAACATCATACAACTATCATAATCTTTTCTTATTGACATAGTTAGATAAAGTGCAAAAGTAGGATTTAGAATTATTATCAAATTTTGAATCTTTACATAAAATGGTCTTTCAGTTGACATCATATTGTCACTTATTATACATAAGAAATTTTGGTCAGAACTTTCATATGTAACTGCCAAACCAGAACCTTTTCCAGTCTGACAAAGTTATTTTGTTCTTTTGGTGAGCGCATTGGGAAGATGGACACCCAACGCACTCCAGAAGATTTCCTGGAACTAATATATCATCAATATTTCAATATCTAAGCATTCCCATGCATAAGATCTGGAAAATTTATTTAGCCAGTCGATAACTCTTTAAAACAAAAATCTTATCTTTAGGGATAGAAAAAGGAACTCTGGGACCAAGGCTTTCGTAAATGAAGACTATAAACTAACATTGGGGATATCTGAAAATGCGGGCAGCAGAGGATTCACTGAGTGGTTCTTTTTCTTGTTCTTTTTTTCCTCAAAATCATTACTGTTAAGTTTGACAAGAAGAACGGCTAAATTTTTCCATCTCCAATAATAACAAGCGGTTGTAACCGTTACCAAATGTATTAGATAAGCTAATAATAAAAATAAAGAATTTCAAAAGTTGATATTTAGTGGTGACACTGCATGATGTTGCGAATAATAGCTCAGGACTCGGGCACAATCCTGACCTCTGCCACTATATACACAAATTGCTATCTCAGCCTTGAGACACATTTTCACCCTTACAGCCCAATTTTCTATAGTTGCACTAGCCCATTGCTCCAACTAAACATAGTTAACCAGTTATTTCCCAAGATATCCAAGAAGCCTTCCATCCGAAAACCAGTCTAAATCTTTTAATTTATCGTAGACTACAAGCTTAAATTTTGCTTAACATGAAAATGCACTGCCGCAAATTGCATGCATGAGAAATTACCCTCAATTGTATATTCTGTGCAAGGTTCATCTTTCAACCGCATGTGACTTCTCAATCTCACTTTTACCAATTTTGCATTCATCCACCAATGTATCTTTATGGTCTCTTTGTTTGTTGAAAGGAGAAAAAGCAATGGGAATTAAGCTATTTGACTTATTTCACTAATCATAGTGTCGACCAACTCTCCACAGAAGTAATTTGTTCCAAAGACGATGCGGATAACAAAGAAAGCAAATTCGGCACAAAAATAATTACATTAAGCCCATTCTTTAATAACCTCCATCCCATGGTTCTAGGGGAGTTAAAATGCTAAATAGTAGACTCGGATGATAAAGTAGTCTTATCAGTTTACTATCTCATATGTAGGCCATTGGCCTATATTTGGAAGCTGATTAAAAAAATAAGTGCTCAATTGGTATTAATGCCAAAAAAGGCTTATGAGAGTGTTTTCGGAATTTTTTTTGTCCCCCTCCCCCCCCCCCCCCCCCCCCATCCTTTTCTTCCAAAAAAACAAATCCCCACCTCAAAATGGGAAAAAAAAAAAAAAGAAGGGACTTGTAAATGTAGACATTGCAGGGGCTTCCAACAGAAAATTTTCCATTACAAAGTCATCAAAAGGATCAGGATAAGGAAAAGAAAAAAAACTGAAGACAATGAGAAAAATATACACCCTTCAAAAGAAAGAAAAAGGTGGAAAACAGTTGTTTGGTTTGTCTATATTTTTTGTAAACTCTTTTTCTTTCACTACGTAGCGCTTCGCTTTTCATCAATTTCGTTGTTTTGCCTCTTATCTATCTATTTATTTGTGGCCATTCTCTTATCTTTTCTCTTTCTCTCGTACTCTTTCATGCAAATAGATTGGATCTTAGCCTAAACAATTGAACTTTAAAAAATATCAAAGTCCAAACACTAAATACATTTAGAGGGGAAAAATTCACAATGATACACAAATGTTAAGTATCCATGCCATATTACAGAAAAAGGGGCCAGAAATTATGTAAGTGGTACAAGCATAGTTGAAAACCTATTAGAACCCCAGGAATTGGTACCTTGTTTGCGAGCATGTAAAGGCCAACATCTGCATTATAAAGAGTCGAAAGTCTCTCCATTTCGGGAACTGGTCTAGAATGTAAAGTGTCAGGTGACAAGTCTGGTTCAAAAACATGCGCATTGGCAAACCCTGTATAATAGGAGTTCAGAAACCCTTGATCACCTGTTGAGAAAAAGAAAAATCAAGCTGAGAGAGAGAGATACTGTTGTTATGAATAAGAAAGCTTGGCTATTGAAAGTTTAATTTTTCCAAAGGAAACCAGTATATAACACTTAAAAAATAGGAATGAAAACAGGGAGGAACCTATACAACAAGAACACCATTCAGTACATTTTTCCATGCAGACAAATAGATACATAAAGGCATATCAACACTGTCTCGCATCCCATTTTATATTACACGATAAGTTTTCTTTAAAACTTCATTTCCTTTAATGTTTTGGTTAAATAATAACCCGTAACACTTGGTGCAGCAGTGTATTCTGTCCTTTGAACAATGAAAGTCCATAACAAACTTGCAAAAAGAAAGCCTTATTTCACGAGTTTTGACAGGTTTTTCTTTTTACTCAACTAAAAAAGACAAATAGACATAGATCGAGATGAGATCATTCACTCCTCACTTTTAAATGCTCAATGAAATGGATTTCAAGATCTTCTCCGGAAGCCTGAAAGCAGACGAGCAATAGGTGTGAAGGCTTGCAAGCCCAGAGGAGATGAGCTTCATTCTTCCAGCATATGACAGCAGCACTAAAGAATAAACTGGAATAACTCAGAAAGAGAGTGGCGGAGCCTAGCCGTTGAGAGCATTTGTTGTCTTTGTAGAGGAAACGTACAATCTTGGACTGGTCCACTTCGCATGACCTAGAAAGAAAACGAAGTTCGTGCTAGAGGCAAAGGGTGTCCTAGAATTTTTTTTCCTTCTAAAATAAGATTTTTTGCTTATTTATTAAGAGATATTTGACTTTCCCATATAGTAATATTCTTCCTTTACTGAATTTCAGGTGTCTCCCATTGCCTATTTTAAAAAGAAATGCAGGCCGCGCAAATCCCGTCTTCGATCATGCATATAAATAATCAATCTTTCTATATATATATATCTTTATCAACCAGGTCAACTGCCACCGGTACCTCGAAATGAGGAAGAAAAAGATATCGTGATGTAAGTATATTATTTCGTGCATCATAGGTGTTGTTGCAAGGAGCAATTGGGAGGAATAGCAATTCTAGAACAATCATTTGTTTTGGTTCATTCTTTGACTACTCTGCTCTCCCCAAAAAAAGAGAGATTTGTTCTTGAAATTGCTGGTTGGGTAAGTCCGGAAAGTCATGGAAGAGTCGGGCTAAGTGAAATAATATATACTGGTGCTATTATAGAATCTTATGAATCACGCATGGCATGCTTTCTATATCTTCGCCGTCTACAAGGTGAACACCTTAGCTTACAGCATAACGTGTTTGGCACCACCTAATCTGTGTAGGTGTAAAATAGTGACCCAAAGAGAAAATACCCAATAAAATCAAACATTCGTAAGTAGTTGCTAGTGTAAGAAAACAGTAGGCAGTATATAAATTATAATCAATTATTAAAAAGCAAAAACTATATACCTCCAGTATAAGAATGCAAAGTCTTCACTTTACTCATCATATCATTGAAAACTTTTTCAGAAGGTTCCACTACCATGACTCCCGAATTCAATTTTTCTGAATGCTTTAAGTTAGCACAAAACTTTCCACATTTGAATAGATCTTCAATGCTCTTAACTACAATTGTATCAGCATCAAGATATACCACTGCAAGAATTTTGATGAAACAGAAATTTTAGTTCAAATCGTCATACCATGCACCACAACATTTTAAACCTCCATAACTAACTTGGGACAAAATAGAAGTGACAAGTGCAGTTGACTGAGAATGTAATAAGTAGTTTACTAAGCAACCGATCCCAAACAAAGAATAAGGCAATGACCTTTCTTGTACTGAGTCATGTTAAATATTTTCAGCTTTGTGTAGACACCCCAAAATCTTTTAGGTCTGACTTGATTAGGGTTTGCCAACAGACTAATATGCTCCACTAGCCAACCATCAGCCTGCACGAACAATAACCAAGACCAATAAGATACCAATTGGTTAAAAAATAGCACTAAAAAGTAAAACTCGACTCATTTTAAGTAATAATAACTTTTTCTAAGTTACAGATAGCTAGCTGTTTAGTTCTTGCTTTTGAAAGCAAAGCAAATTGCCAAAATATTTATCAGCTGTTTACATACACAGTACATGAAAGACCATAACTTGAATAAAGAAAACCTCAGGCATTCACAGGAAAATAAAACTTTCACTTAACTCATTCAGGTAAATTTCACACTCTTTTCTCTAAAGAGAAGATGCAATAAATAATTTTGGCTGCTAAGCGAATAAACAGAGTATCAGCAAATAACTTTCGGCCAAAGAAATTCCAAATATACTGGGATTAAAATTCGCTTAATGATCTGACATCCAAAGTCATAAAATTTCTCCCTCCCTCCCTCTCACACACACAAACGTTAACTGGGGCACAAAGACAGAAGGTCATATTCCTAAATCCATGTCATTACTAAGAATATATAAATTTAAATTACAATCTCAAGATAACAATTTTCTAACCTTTTTTTCTTCCCAGTTGATACTTTATAACTAACCAAAAACTTCTTAATCTTAGAAATCTAGAACACAACGTTTGAAATTCTATTTCCCATCATTTTCTTCTGTTCCCCAGTTCTTCCGCGCAACTGCAGTGCTAAGGGTAGCGAGCTAAAAAGAATCAGATCGTGGATTGGAATACGAGGCCAACTAACCCTTTTAGCTTTTCTCAGAAACCAAACAGAGAGAGAGAGAGAGAGAGCATGAATACCTCGAGCAGCTTCTTGGCGTAGTGTGAGACACCGTCAGAAACCAAAACCACCATGTCCTTGGTGGCCTGGGTGTCGCGAATCGACTTTCCGAGAACGCGAACGCCGAGTAAGAACTCGTCGCCGTACAAAAGGGTCACGTATGCTTGGTCAGAGGACTGAGATCCCAAAGCTCCATCACAAGTTGTGCTCTGAAACAATACAAATAGAATACAAAAAACAAACCTTTTTTTCAAAAAACCCAATTTCATCGTATTCCCACACAATTCACCAGATCAGGGCGGTGTAGGATCGAAATTTAGAGACAGACAGAGAGAATCAGAGAGAATTGGAATTTCGTAAGGAAAACAAATTTCAGAGCGAAAATTGAAAAAGAAAGAGATGAGATTTAGAGTTATATATGTTTGGGATGATTAAAAGGGTTTAGAAGAGAGGAAGATTTGGGAGAGAGAGGAAAGGATTGACGGGGTTTGAAAAAGCTTTTGAATATTCTTCTTCTTCCACTACAATGCTATCTTGGTCTTTGTTGTAGTCTGTGTTGGCTTATGAACTTGTCGAACGTCGGACGCGTCAGCCGTTGTTCAAATGTTAACCTGGATCAGGATCTGGATCCGTGACCCATCATCGTTAAACATATCAATGCCACATCTAGGAGTGATTTGGTGTACTCTCCTATTATTAATCGGTATTAGTAATAGGAGAGCATTAAGGGAGAATTACACCCTTAGGGTCCGTTTGCTTGAGTATAAGGGGTACAAGAGGGTAGTGTTAGGGAAATAGTACGTGGGATCCACCTTATAACTTGTTTGTTTAGCATTTTACAGTTAGTACTATTTTTCGGGTCGTAATACCGACCCGGTATAAACAGTAGTCATAATGCCTTGTAGATGATATTATTGAATACCACCTCCCCTATGGTATTATTTTCATGGGTTAAGTACAAACATGCAAATTGACACAAATGCCCTCATGTTCAATTATTTTTTTAAGGTTACAATTGTCTTTTTACAGGTCATAGCCGCAATTGTTGACTTTTTTAAGTAGGTATTACACAGATAATGTTTGTGACAAACAAACAAACAAGGGGAAGGATAGGATAAAAGTTTAAGACCGGGTATAGTATACTATTGAATAGGAGTGGAATGAAAATAATGTCTAATACCACCCAAATTTAATACTCGAAACGAACAGGCTCTTAAGGTTTATTACTTAATCATTCAGATTTCTTGACATTTGAAATATTAGACACAGATCTCTTATAATTTGTACATGCGTAATAATTAGACTCTTGCCGTCAAATGTTTGTTAGTATATCCGTTATTAAATTACACCCAAATTCCCTGAAATTTATAAGTATATAATACTTAGACACCTCAAGTTTAAAATATTATACTTAGATAAAAAAATACTCCAATCAAAGATAGAATATTTGATATTTTAATTTTACAATCAAAATTCATGTTCTATTATATCATTTATTAAAATAAAATCAAAAATAAAAAACCAATTTTTTTCTTAAAAAATTATAATTAGTATACAATTAAACTATCTATTGGAATAAAACTAAAAAATCAAACAAGGGGTCTAGTCATTCATAATAGAACATGAATTTTACAACCAAAATGCATGTTCTATTATGTCATTTATTGAAATAAAATCAAAAATAAAAACCTCATTTTTTCTTAAAAAATTATAATTAGCATAAAATTATACTATCTATTAGAATAAAATTAAAAAATCAAACAAGTGATCAAACTGTAATAGACACAATATATTCTAACTTTAATTGAGGTAATTTGGTTGTTTAATTTGGTTGTTTAAATGACCAAATTAAATTTCAATAGATAGTATAATTGTACACTAATTATGATTTTTTTTTTAAAATAGATTTTTAATTTTAATTTTAATTTTAATTTTATTTCAATAAATGTTATAATATAACATGAATTTTGGTTGTAAAATTTAAAATATTTGATATTATATTTATTGAAATATTTTTTGTCTAAGTATAATATTTTAAACTTGAGGGGTCTAAGTATTACACGTCTACAAACTTCAGTGGATCTGAATATAATTTATTAGCGGATATACTAATGGACATTGACGATAGGAGTCTAAGTGTTACGCACATGTAAACCTTAGAGGATTTATGTGTAATATTTTAAATGTCAGGGGTCTGACTGTTTAAATAACAAACCTTAGAGAGTCTGAGTGTAATGCTCCCTTAATTAAAAGTTTATTACTAATGTTCTATTCCATGTCTTCTTTTATTTAACCAATTATAACTTTTATTTTAGGGTAAATTCTACTGACATCCTTCGAAATTGACCTAATTGTAGGGATGGTCCTTATAGTTTTTAAAATATCACTACACTCCCTTATAGTTTATCATGAGTTTCACATAGTATCCATATAGTCATTGTTGTTACTGACATCTAAAAGAATTAGTGATGTAATGGGATATATTACAATGAACTACCAATTTTACTCTTAAGTTGACTCTTCAATTTTATTAATCAATCAAAATTTAATTTCATTTATTCAAATATTAATTTCATAACACTAACATTAATTTCATCAATTTAAATCTAAATTAATATTTAATTTCATCAAATTAACATTTAAAATTTAATTTTGTCAAATTAATATTCAATTTATTTAATTTAAAATTTAGTTTCATCAAATTAACATCAAATTGAACTTTAATTCCATCAAATTGACATTTAATTTCATTAATTTAAATACTAATTTTATCACACTAACACTAATTTCATCAATTTAACGTCAAATTAATATTTAATTTCATCAAATTAACATTTTAAAATTTAATTTTGCCAAATTAAAGTCAAATTAATATGAGAGTCGTCTATTTATTTAATTTAATTACAACATAAGACTGTGGAATAAAGGAACGGATATGAAAAAGAGAATTTCATTTCTAGTCGTTTATTTATTTAATTTAATATTGTATTGAGAATTGAATTTAATGAAAAAATTATGAGTCTTTCTTTTTTCTAAGAGATAAAAATAATTCGACCTGTGAAAAGATAGACGCTAAAATTTTTAACTTTTTTGAAGGAAAAGGAGATATAACAAAGAAGGCACTAAAATAAAATAAAAAGGTAAATATAAGTACGCAAATTGATAAACTTTGGAGCTAAGATGATTCAAATTTATTTTACAAATTTTGTTGGGTTTGTTACATCAAGCTTTTCAGGTGTTTAAATTCCCAAAAAAAATCAAAAAATGGTGTAATTTTTGTACATATTGTAGCAATCAAATTAGAGGGCGATGACCGAGGAAGTCTTTCATCTTCATTTTCTTAATTCTCATATTTGTTTATTATTAATAGAAATAATATTTGTTTTCTCTAATTAAATCTTCCCATTTGGCCTATATGTAAGATGTCTACTCCCTAATATTTTATTAATGATATAACGACCCCTTAACATTTGTAAAATAGGACCAGGAACCCGTTTTACCTAACAGATGTTAGTAAAGGGAATGATAAATGTCTCAGTGTCATTCAAAGAATTCAAATATCCTAGGAATGCCTTTGCAGAACATGTCTAATATTTGTAGAACGATGTTGTCTCAAAATTGTCCCATGCAAATTACTTCAACAATTAAATAAGTTGGCCAACTAATAATTTTCACAAATTCAACTCGGGCTTTCTCTTGAGATTACTCAGCTTCTCAACATTGACCATGTTGACAGTTGCATTCTTCTGGAATGGATTGTTGTCAACACCCATGTCCTCTTTTGGCCTCTCTCTGTAGACCATCGTTTTTTTGTAGACTAGTTGATGTATACGTGCTTTGTACGTGCACAATTTCATTACGAATATTTTGTTCAGCACCAAAATTAGAAAAAGTGATCTCGACATTGCAAATAGTTGAAGTAAGCTCAATAAGATTGTGATTTTAATTTCTTTTTTTGGAAGGTGGGGGATCAAATGTTAGAAAAGTTTTAATCTCTATTTGCTTGACCCAAAACAAATATTTTTTAAATGTATATAAACCAATGTCTTTTCAAATTTTTTAATATAAAGCTCAAGGAACAAACCTCTTACGCAAAAATTCAATCAATTATTGTGATTATTTTAATTCCAACACCTTAATTTGACCTGCATTAAGTAAAAATAATAGGATTAAACTCAATAAAATAGTGTCTATATATTGATCGTTATTTTATAAAATCTAATCATATTTGGCATTGTAAATATACACCCAATGAAGAGATAGACTATCTAATATGTGGTTATGTCAAATACATGGAGAATCACAAAATCTTACTTCTCTAGCTAATAACAGTTCAATGCTTTTGCAAATTTCTTGAAATATTTTTTCGAAGATAGAGTGTAAAAAAAATAATGAAGAGTTGAGGTTGAAAATAATTATCCAACCATCAATATATAAAGACAGGACCACAAGCTCTTTTTATTTTTGGGAAAATTGCAAGCCCCCACACGTAAATAGGGGCAAAGGTAATTACCTAACAATCAAGTTTTACAATATAAAGAGAACACATTCACATTAAACAAATACATCAAGCGATAACATTTTTATAACAATCCTTGAAACTTAGTAGGAAAGAGAGAAAAAGTTTTAAAAGTGTTTGTAGTTACCATAAACTCTTGGCTTTTCCATGTCCATAAAACCCAAATATCAACTTAGGAGAAAATTTTCAAGCTTTCTTGTAGTGGCAAAAAAACTTTTGGCCTACAAACATTAAACCTCAAATAAATTCATGTGGTTAGAATTAGAAGACCAAAAATTGTCGAGTCCATTATATGGAGAAATAAAAAGGTGGTAGTGTACTGTTTTGTTATTTTTCATGATGATATGAATATTATTAGAGTTAAAATCAATAATTAAAGTTGAAATGAATACATAAAATATTATGTATATGTACATAACTAATTTAAGGAGATGAAATATAGTAGAGGATAATTAATTGGAGAAGTGAAATAAAATTGTTCAAGGGAATTATATGCTCTATGAAAGATACTATAGTCAATCAAAAGTTTTTCACTTAACTTCCTTTTTGATAGTGTAAATCTGCGCGAATGAGCTATGGAACAGGATTATTTGATATGAACGATCTGTGTAGAGCTAAGTACGGTGTCTGAGCTATAAGACTCGTGCTTGATAGAGCAGGTTGATGCTTTGGGAACTGGGGAAAGGGGAGGATAACAAGATTATAGTGGTTCACTGGCCTGAGCTCGGCTAGTCCACTCTGCAATGGAGTCTCTGGCTCCTCTCTTTCTTATTGATCAAGTTGAACGTGTTACAATAGGATATTCAGGGTATTAGGGTTTCTCTTCCTCTTCAATGGGGGCTTGCCCTCCTTTTTATAGCCTCATGCTTACCTCTAATTCGAAATCACCTCCTTTATTGAAGGGATCGTGCCCTATCTTCATCTATAATCTCGGGGTTACCTAAACTTCTTATGGCTGGCTCCGAATGGCGAGTTCTTTGCCTTTTATCATGGGATCCTCTCCTTGGTTTTAGGAGAGGATCCTGGTTGACAACGGGTTTCTCGCCTTGGATTGGCTCAATTCCCATTACGAGGGTATATGTTGTCATTTTGCTGCCCTCTTGTTATTTCTCAGTTCGTGTCTTCAGCTGGGAGCTCTAGTACCAGCTGGCAGAGCTCAGACCATTGATGGATGAGCTCTGCTTACTTTACCTGAGCTCCCGAGCTGAGCTTACTATCTAAGCTCATGTCTGGATTTACTTTAGGTATCATCAGTTGCCCCCCAGCCCTTGCCTTAAGTTGGCTTAGGCAGGGGCTGACCTGCTTCCCAAAATCGAGTTAGATATGCATGTGGCTACCCCTGGTTTGGCACGTGACTTGTAGACTTTTGACGGTTTGCAGCAATCATGACTCTCCTCGATTCCCGCGCATGCCTCAGCCCACGTCTTTCAAGCTTTAAATACCCAAAACGGCTACCTGAACCGTTTCTTTGCACTGTTCATCTTCTCCTCTGTTTCTCCGAATTCCTTGCCTCTGTGAATTCTTGAGCCCCAGTCTTGAAGCTCTCTGATTCTTGCCCAAAATCGACCTTTCTGTGTTTGATTTGAAGGCTTAGCAGTGCTTCCCCTCTTGATTCGGTTCCGGATTTGTTGTTCGCTGCTCTTCCCCCTCTAGGTACGTTTTCCCTATCCTTTTTTAGACTTTTCCAAATCTGGACCCTCTGTGTTCTAGGTGGTTGCTGCGTTTTTGGGCCCATAGGTTCTTCTATTTTTGGTCTCGTGATTGTTGCCTGTCTCCCCTTCCCCATTTCGTGGACTGGAGTTCCATCGTGCACGTACTCGCTGTTGGGAGTTACTGTGCTGACCCTAGGGTTATTAGGGAAAGTTTGAGTAGTGTTCCTCCTCTATACCGTTCCTTTAATCTTCTCTTTTCTTGCCCAAATATGTCTGTTTCTTCTGGTGCTACTCGTTCCTCTGTTTCCCTATTAGGGGATCGATCTGAGGACACCGATTTGGGGGATGTTGGCGATGAGATTGATAACTTTCCTGGTGTGGAGACCGGAGAGGCCGAGGCTGGCACCGACGAACCTCCCTCTACCTCTTCTCCCATGCCCCCCAGACCTGATAAAGGCAAGGTTAAGGTGAGTGGAGTCGGGGTTGAAGAAAAGACCTCATATTTGGGGTCTGCCTTCAGGCATGCCGAGTCTGTGGGCTACAGTAGAGAGGCCCATGGGTTAATGAAAGCTTATAAGGTTCGATACGGTTTTCCTCCTGGGGTTGAACCCTGGTGTCCAGATAAATCCGTCTACTATGTAGAGCAAGTACGCAATAGGGTCTGCTTCTTTCTAGCCGCCTTTGAGAACGGTCTTCGCTTTCCTCTGCATCCCTTTATCAAGGCTGTTCTGCAACATTTCCATGTATGCCCTTCCCAAATTTCTCCCAACTTCTATGGCGTCATGGTTGGTCTCCTAGTCATCTTTAAGAATCGTAAACTCGGGGTTCCTAGCATTTCTTTGCTTATGGAGCTCTTCAATGTCAAACTGACCTCCGCTGAAGGTTTTCTGTATATTTCCAAGCGAACTAAAGTTAAGAAAATTATTACTGACCTCCCCTCTTCTCACAAGGCGTGGAAAAAGCATTTCTTTTACATTGGGGGTACCAATTGGGAGTATAATCCTGCTGATAAAACAGATACTCTTGGTATCCCTACGGCTTGGACAGAACCATAAAACTTGGGTGAGTCTTCACTTGAGTCGACTGAGCTCTGATCTGGAACTTATAGGTCTCTTGCCTTTCTCTTATTTGCACACTTTCTTCTTTTCAGGTGATCGTCCTAAGCTCAGCCTTGAAGATAAGAAGGTGCTAGTGAAGTTGGGGAAGATTAAGCCAGAGAGGTACGTCGACCTGATTGAGTCTCGAAATTTGGTGGAGCTAGGCCTGAGTCCTCCTGTGGTGACCCTAGCTATTCCACTATCTGTTTTAGGGGCTGAAGAAGGTAATTTCATTGTCACTTTCTTTCTCTTTCTTTTTCATTGTCTTTCCTTCTCTTCCTCTTCTTTTTACAACTCCTTGTTCTATTCAGACCTTCCAGGTCCTTCTACCATGAAGTCTACTCCAGGGGAGCTTCAGGCTAAGGTTGAGGAACTGTTGAAAGGAGGCAGATCTGGCAAGCGCAAGGCCCGGGTCAGCTCTGGGAGTGGTCCAAACACCCGGGCTAAAATCCCCAGATTGGAGGTGCCTACACCCCCATCTGCTACTGAAGAACTGGTTCCCAATAAGGCACCGCCTTCCTCATCCGGCACCCCTCAAATTGCCGTTACCCCTTCCCCTCCGGTGGCCCATCCTGGGTTGGTGTCTGCTCAAGTGGGAGATCAGGCTTCCCCTTCCTCCTCTGAGGTTGAGAAAGCTTTGGGAGTGATCCCTGATATCCAACCCAGAAAGTTCTCATACACTGCTTCTGGGAAGATGGTTGAAAAAGAGAGAAAATCTGAGGGAGAAGACGAGGATTCTTTTTTCGACAACATGGATCTTGCTGCAGGAGCTCTTTCTTCTATTTTTTCTGAGTCTGATGTCCTGAAGGCTGCTTCTATGCCCCTTGAGGAGTCCATCTCTTCAGCTCTTCAGGGAGCAGCTGCTGTAAGTGCTAGCACTTTCCCCCCTTTACTTGTTTTTATTTCGTGGTTTGGCGCAATTTACTGAACTTTATATTCTCAGGCTGCCCTCCATGCAAAAGGTCTGCTGCACCGAGTTCGGTCTCAAGAGGGCTCCTTTAAGGCTCTGAAGACGTACAAGGCCAGGGCTTCTGAATTATCCCTTGAAAATGAGGACCTCAGGGCTCAGGTGGAAAACCTCGGAGAGCTAATAGCGAAGCAAGCCTCCGACCTCAAACACACATTAACCGTCAGAGTCAGAGCTAAGGAGGGGGAAAAGAAAGCTCGGGATGAGCTAAGGCTAGTTAAGGAGGACCTGCAGCTTAAGGTTGAGGCGTGGTCCAAGGCTAGCCAGGAGGCTTTTGACGCCAAGAAAGAGCTTAGCCAGGCCAATCAAAATTACCTCGCCCTCAACGAGGCAAACGGCAAGCTCTGCGAGGAGCTCGAGGAGCAGAAAAATTTGGTTAATCAGAGGGATAAGGAGATTGCCGAGCTAAGAGATAAGGCCACCACTTTGTGGGCTACTGGATGGCTTGCCTTTAGGCGCAAGGCTATCAAAGCTTTCCCAGATCTTGACTTCAACTTCCCTATCCCCACTGAGGAAGAAATGGAAGAGTCTGGCTCTGATAGTGAGGAGGATGCCTCGGTCCCACCAGCTGCAGCCTTGAGTCAGGACATTCCTGCCTCTGGGACCTCTGGAGCTCTTGTCGTGATTCCTGAGCCCCCAACTGCAGACCCTGCTGTTCCTGTTACTACGCCGTTTCCAGCTAACTTGGTGACTGAGGCCCTTACTCAAGATCCGGAATCAACGGGGGCAGGGACCCCAGGCATTCTTGGGAGCTCCTCCCTTACTTCAGTTGCTGAAGGCCCATCTACCGAGCTGCAAGATCCTTCAATTACTCCCTCTCTAGACACTTAGAGCTTTTTTCTGTGCTTATGTAACTTTTATTTTCCTTTGTACTTCGAACTTGTGTTTTGGAATACAAACTTCATAGAGCAGTTTCTGAATCTCAGTTTGAACTGTGATGTGTGATGTGCTGTGATATAAGCCAGATGGTTTTGTCATAATTTTATTCTTCTGACCTTTCAGAAGCTTCTTGATTCACTTTATAAAGCTCAGCAAGAAAGAGACGAGGTGAAGGAAGAGAATGCTCGACTGAAGGAGGAAGTGGCCGAGCTGAAGTCGCTGCTTAAGAAGAATTAGGAGCTCTACCCTTGTACTTTCTCCTTTCCTTGTACTCTGTACTCCCCCTCTTGCTTTGAGGGGTGCTGTGCACTTCTTGAAGCAAAATTACTAGGTCTGAAGAGTGTGGAAGACTTGGTGTTGGGCTTAATGGCTTCTCCTGAGCAGTTGAGCTCGGTAGTTGGTATCTCAGGGATCCCTTCCCTTTTCTTCTACATTCTGAGCAACAGAGCTTGATATTGTGAACTGGCGAGTTCCTTCTGAGCTACATGGCTCGAGTTTGTAAACTTAGGGATTCTTACTGAGCTATATAGCTCATCTTGTGAACTTAAAAGTTCTTACTGAGCTTCATGGCTCTTTTAATAGACCCTTTCTGAAATAACAAATTTCATTTTTCTGAACTTTCTTCTGCGCTTTGAGAAGTACTTCAGCCCTTCTTCACGCAAGACTATGGACTTCATGAGTCGCTAAGTTCTTTTGATGAACTGAGGAACCCATCAGGAGTTTTATCATTCTGATGTGGGCAAGGCTCTAGGAGCCGCAGGTCTGGGAGATCATTCTGAGGTGCAATATTGCCAACCGGGCTGAGCTCCAATATGAGGAATATTTTGGTGGGGTCAGAACTTTCTTCGGTCGTTTTGAGTGCGATAGGAGGGTTGATCTTGTGCTGATTCCTTTTCCTGCCTTTTTTTTTTTCCAACCGTTTTCCATAACCATAACCGCCTTTATTAATTAAGAAACCAAAAAGACAGCCGATTTCCTTTCGCATGTCTCTTGGTTACCTAAAAACTTACAGCCTACTTTAAGTTTCCTCTAACCTGCTAAGTTTCTTTCTTCTCTTGCAAAAAGCCCTGAATTTCTTCTTGATTCTTCGTGGTTACCCTTTCTTCGCGAACTTTAATGGCTGCCCCTATTTCTTCTCTGTTCCAAGAAAGGATTTCGTTCGGGATTGACTGGAAGTGGCATTGCCGCTATTTATCTCCATCGTCCCTAGAGTCATCTGATTTGGAAGCTATCCAGAATCGGTTCCTTCTTGATCTTGATCTACTTTTGCGAGTCCCCACTCCGGACGAGCCCTGCAACTACCTTCCTCGAGGGGAAGTCTGCTTTTTTGAAGGTGCTCTGGACATGGGGCTTCGCCTTCCCATCCACCCGGCCATAGGGCGAATTCTTGCCTACTATGGCCTATGTCCTTCTCGCCTTTCCCCTCGGGGATGGGCCGCTTTGGTAAGCTTCTTCCTGTTCTGCCGTTTACATGGTCTTGGCAGGTTCCCCTTTGTCTCTGAATTTCTGTATTTCTTCGAGATCGAAGAAGACGATGCCCCCTGCTTTAGCTTCTTCCATTGGAGGAATTTCAAATTGCGCCCTTTGGTTCTAGGCCTTCCCTCCAATCCCGAAGGATGGTCTAAACGCTTCTTTTTCGCTTCTGGAGAGTCTTGGAGGTCCACTGAGGATCGTTGCCGCGAAGCTAGGGTCCCACAGTCCTGGAAGAACTTCTCTCGCACTGGTAGGTTCGAGCTG
The DNA here is from genome assembly GCA_951799425.1 of Ilex aquifolium. NCBI lineage: Eukaryota > Viridiplantae > Streptophyta > Magnoliopsida > Aquifoliales > Aquifoliaceae > Ilex > Ilex aquifolium. Next base: position 44,697,882 of record OX637391.1, on the reverse strand, counting down.
AACTCTTTTGAGCATCTCCTTTTGAGGACGCATTCTTAAAAATTTTTTGTTGCACAGGTCCACCTGATCTGGACGTGCCTCAGATGGTGAACATTAATGAGCTGCTGCTTGCGGAGTCCAAGACCTATTCTGAGCTGATGACGGATGAGAACCTTTTCTTGCTTGGGGGCCTGACCACGGAGTATGAATTTTCCTCTGTCCCCTACTATTCCTGGACCTCTTTCTCTGATTCTGACGAGGAAGGGGATTCTGACGAGGATGGGGATACTGGTGCGAGCTCAAAGAAGCGTAAGAGAGACGGCTCTTTTTCCCCTGACTCTCTGTCCACTATCTTCCTCACCCCCGCAGTTCAACAGCTTCTTGATTCACTCCATAAGGCTTAGGAAGAAAGAGACGAGCTGAAGGAGGAGAATGCTTGCCTGAAGGAAGAAGTGGCCGAGCTGAAGTCGCTGCTTAAGAAGAATTAGGAGCTCTACCCTTGTATTTTCTTCTTTTCTTGAGTGATGCCGAACTATGACTTTCCTTATATTTTTCTGAACATTTGTACTGTTGGATACTCTGAATACCTGATCTTTCATTTTTGAAATATGCAACTCCTTACGAGTTGAGGAGCTCATTCCGAGTTCTGTAAGGTTACTTCAGCACACTCTTCTCGTTCAGAACACAAACGTGGATGGAAAACAGAAGATCATGTTTGCATTGTCCTTAGTCTTTGACTGACTGCACAGGTCGAACCACGAACATTGATGGAAAACAGAAGATCATGTTTGCGCTGACCTTAATTCCAACCTGATTTCGTAGGTGATCCCTATTGTACTAAACATATTGGGATCCTCGAGTGTGTAGGCAGTGCACAAGGGCTACTAGTCGTGGAGGAAAGACTGTTGGTGTCTCCAAGAAGAGATTAGCTTTGAATTTTATGAGCTTAGAAGCTTGTTGTTTGTATGAGTTGAAGAGCTCGCTCTGTTCTTTATAAGCTGAGAAGCTTATTGCTTATTCATGAGCCGAAGAGCTCATCTTGTATTTTATAAGCTTAGAAGCTTATCGTTCGTTTATGAGCTGAAGAGCTCATCTTGAATTTTATAAGCTTAGAAGCTTATCGTGTGCTTATGAGCTGAAGAGCTCATCTTGTACTTTATAAGCTGAGAAGCTTATCGTTTGTTTATGAGCTGAAGAGCTCATCTTGTATTTTATAAGCCGAGAAGCTTATCGTTTGTTTATGAGCTGAAGAGCTCATCTTGTATTTTATAAGCTGAGAAGCTTATCGTTTGTTTATGAGCTGAAGAGCTCATCTTGTATTTTATAAGCTGAGAAGCTTATCGTTTATTTATGAGCTGAAGAGCTCATCTTGTATTTTATAAGCTGAGAAGCTTATCGTTTGTTTATGAGCTGAAGAGCTCATCTTGTATTTTATAAGCTTAGAAGCTTATCGTTAGCTGTAAAGCTTACTGCACATTCCTTTACTTTGGAAACCATATAAGGGTGAATAAAAAACTCGCTTATTCTTATTAAAACAGCTCTACTACAAGTGACACTTACTGAAAGAACTTCTTAAGGTGTTCGGCATTCCAAGAGTGTGGTAGGACCTTCCCCTCCTCTGTTTGCAACTCATAGTTCCCTGGTCTGATTACCCTTGATACGATATAGGGTCCTTCCCAGTTGGGTCCCAATTTCCCATGCGTGGGATCCTTCCTTGCAAGCAGAAGCCTCCTAAGTACCAAGTCTCCAGCCTTGAAACTTCTGTGCCTTACCTTCCTGTCGTAGTGTCTTGCAGTTTTCCTTTGGTAAAGTCGGACACGATGCAGAGCTCTTTCTCTCTTTTCATCCAGGAGATCGAGGTTTAATAAGAGAGACTCATCATTGTGTTCGGCATCTGCAAATTCCACCCTTGGTGATTGGAGCCCTACCTCAACAGGGGCTACTGCTTCGGTTCCAAAGGCCAAAGCGAAGGGGGTTTTCTGAGTTGCTGATCTGACGGTGGTCCTGTAGGCCCACAATACCTCAGGGATGTACTCCACCCACTTGCCTTTTAGGTTTTCTAATTTGGTCTTCAGAGCTGTCTTTATGGTTCTGATTGTGACCTCTGCTTGCCCATTAGATTGAGGATGCGCAGGAGCTGAGAAATAGTTCTTTATCCCAAGCTCAGCACAAAAACTCTTAAACTTTGAGTTGTCAAACTGCTTCCCATTGTCGGACACGACTGCTCTGGGAACCCCAAATCTGCAAACTATCGACTTCCAAACAAAGTTTTGGACTTTTTGTTCGGTGATTGTTGCCAAAGGTTCGACCTCTACCCATTTGGTGAAGTAATCCACTCCTATAATAGCAAACTTACATTGTCCCACACCGGTCGGAAGGGGTCCAAGAATATCCAAACCCCACTGTTGGAAGGGCCATGGACTTACCACCGAGGTTAGCAGCTTGGGTGGACAGTGGGAAACATTGGCATGTTCCTGGCAAACCTTGCATTTTTTTACTAAATCGATGGCATCTTTGAGCATGGTTGGCCAATAATATCCTTGTCTCAGTACTTTTCCTGCCAAGGCCCGAGCTCCTATGTGATTGCCACATATCCCTTCATGTACTTCTCTGAGTATGTAGTTAGCATCTTCATCTCCCACGCACTTAAGGAGAGGCGTTGAGAATCCTTGTTTGTACAGATTTCCTTGCAGCAAGGAAAATCTGGCTGACCTGGTCCTCAGCTTGGATGCCTCCTTGGCATCGCTTGGCAGAGTCCCCCTCTGCAGGTACCCTATGATGGGGTCCATCCAGCTCGGCTGAGCTTCGATTGGTAGTATGTCCTCTTCTTCGATACCCACTGAAGGTTCTGGAAGGTGCTCTACTGGTATTAGCCTATCCAAATCTTCTTGTGAGGCAGTTGCTAACCTCGCCAATGCATCTGCTCGTGCATTCTCTGTTCTAGGCACGTGTCTGACCTTAACCTGCACAAACTTCTTCATTAGTTCTCGTACCTTTCTGAGGTAAAGGACCATTTTTTCGCCTCTCGCCTCGTAGGACTCCTCTATCTGCTTTACTACCAATTGAGAGTCACTGCAGATCTCCAGCTGCTCTGCTTCCATAGAATACGCAAGATTGAGCCCAGCGATGACAACTTCATATTCTGCCTCGTTATTTGAAGCCTTGAACCCAAATCTAAGGGCATACTCGACATCTATTCCTTCTGGGGAGGTCAAGATCATTCCTGCACCGCTTCCCTGAGCATTGGCAGCTCCATCTACTGAAAGTCTCCAGATGGGGAGGTCTGGTATTAAATCTGTGGTCTCCATAGGCGCTGCTGCTGTGAACTCTGCAATGAAATCCGCCAAAATTTGCCCTTTGATGGCAGTTCTTGGCTTGTATCTGATGTCAAACTCACTGAGCTCTATGACCCATTTAACCAACCTCCCCGAGGACTCTAGCTTATGCAACACTTGCTTCAACGGCTGGTCTGTTGGAACCTCGATAGTATGTGCCTGGAAATAGGGCCTAAGTCTTCTGGCTGTTGTAACCAATGCTAGAACGAGTTTTTCCATCTTTGGATATCTCTCCTCTATGGCGCTAGTCCCAGGAAGGAAAAAGGGCGAGAAAGGTCCCCAAGGAGGGATAGAGATCGCTCGCCAAAGAGAAGAGGAAATGTCAGAGATCGTCTGGGCCCCATGCAGCCTGAACTACAGCCCAGATTCGAATGCTTCTTCACACTTGGTATCCCACTGGAACGCCTTCTTCAAGATCTGAAAGAATGGCTGGCATTTATCGCTTGATCTAGACACAAAACGGCTTAGGGCAGCTATCCTGCCAGTCAAACGTTGCACCTCCTTTGTGTTGGATGGTGATTGCATTTCCACCATTGCCCTAACCTTCTCTGGGTTAGCTTCAATTCCCCGGCTGCTAACTATAAAACCAAGGAACTTTCCTGCCGAGACCCCGAATGCACACTTCGCAGGGTTGAGCTTCATCTTGTACTCCTTTAGGATCTGGAATGATTCGGCCAAGTGCTCGATGTGGAGCTCTGCCTTTAGTGACTTTACTAGCATGTCGTCGATGTAAACCTCCATGGATGCTCCTATTTGTTTTTGGAACATCCTATTCACCAACCGCTGATAAGTAGCTCCAGCATTCTTCAACCCGAAGGGCATGACTTGATAACAGTACGTTCCCTGTTCAGTTACAAATGAGGTCTTCTCTTGATCGCTGGGGTCCATCCTGATTTGGTTGTAGCCTGAGAAGGCGTCCACTATCAGGTCTATCCGAGGTAAGGGAAAACTGTCCTTGGGGCATGCTCGGTTGAGGTCTGTGAAGTCAATGCACAGTCGCCACTTTCCATTGGTTTTCTTTACAAGAACCACATTTGCTAACCAGGTGGGGTAATCAACCTCCCTGATGGCCTTGGCATTGAGGAGTTTGCTGACCTCCTCATTGATTGCCCTTTGTCTTTCGGAGGCAAAGCTCCTCCTCTTCTGTTTGATGGGCTTGCAAGTTGGGTTCACGCTTAGCTTATGGGTAATAACCGAAGGGTCAATTCCTTCCATGTCTTCTTGCTTCCAAGCAAACACTCCTATATTCTCTTTTAGGAACTTGATGAGGAGACCTTTGAGCTCAGCGTTCAGTTTGGAACCCACGTAAACGAGGTGTTCTGACTTTTCATCAAGCTGAATTGGTTCCAGCTCTTCTGATGTCATTGGTCTTGTCTCCATTTCATCCCTCATGTCGAGTTCATCCAATTGGATGTTCTCAACCTCCTTCCTTTTTACAGAAGCCATATAGCATTCTCTTGCTACACGCTGATCTCCTCGGACTACTCCGATTCCATTTTCTGTAGGGAATTTTACGACTAAGTGATAGGTAGACGGGATTGCCTTCATAGAATTAAGAGATGGCCTTCCAAGCAAGATGTTGTATACAGAGGGTGCATCGACTACTAGGAATTTTACGGTGGTGGTGGCTTGGCAAGGTGGGTCCCCTAGGGTGAGCACGAGTTGGATCGAGCCTAGGGGAAGCACCCTTTCCCCGGAGAATCCTAACAAGTGAGTGTTTATAGGTTCAAGTCTCTCCCTTCCTATGTTCATCTTGTCGAAGGCAGGTGCGAAAATGATATCTGCCGAGCTCCCATTATCAATTAGAACCCGATGAACGGTTCTATTAGCCACCACAGCTCGTACCACCAACGGATCATCATGAGGGTACTGGCATCCCTCTAAATCAGCATCTGAAAAAGTAATAGCGGTATCTAAGCGTGGTGCTTTGGATACAGCGTGTATTTCGAGAGCTTCTTCGGCTCTGATCCGTCGGAGGTGTGCTTTCCTGGCTGAGCTGGACTCTCCGCCTCCCGCAAACCCTCCAGATATTACTCTAATCTCTCCCAGAGGCTGCTGATGTGGTGCAGGTGCCTGCTGTTGGGGAGGTGGAGGTGGAAGAGCTCGGTTCTGGTTGTCATGAGCTACAAAACGACGTAGCTGACCTCGCTGGATCAAGAACTCGATTTCCTTCTTTAATTGAATGCAGTCATCAGTGTGGTGACCATGATCTCTGTGGTAATCGCAGTACTTCGTGGGGTCTCTCTTGGCCGGATCTGCCTTCATCCGAGGTGGCCATCTTAAGAACTTCTCGTTTTGGACCTCATACAGAACTTGTGACACAGCGGCAGTGAGTGGGGTGAACCGCTGAGGTCCGTATCTGGGCTGTAGTTCAGGCTGCATGGGGCCCAGACGATCTCTGACATTTCCTCTTCTCTTTGGCGAGCGATCTCTATCCCTCCTTGGGGACCTTTCTCGCCCTTTTTCCTTCCTGGGACTAGCGCCATAGAGGAGAGATATCCAAAGATGGAAAAACTCGTTCTAGCATTGGTTACAACAGCCAGAAGACTTAGGCCCTATTTCCAGGCACATACTATCGAGGTTCCAACAGACCAGCCGTTGAAGCAAGTGTTGCATAAGCCAGAGTCCTCGGGGAGGTTGGTTAAATGGGTCATAGAGCTCAGTGAGTTTGACATCAGATACAAGCCAAGAACTGCCATCAAAGGGCAAATTTTGGCGGATTTCATTGCAGAGTTCACAGCAGCAGCGCCTATGGAGACCACAGATTTAATACCAGACCTCCCTATCTGGAGACTTTCAGTAGATGGAGCTGCCAATGCTCAGGGAAGCGGTGCAGGAATGATCTTGACCTCCCCAGAATGAATAGATGTCGAGTATGCCCTTAGATTTGGGTTCAAGGCTTCAAATAACGAGGCAGAATATGAAGCTGTCATCGCTGGCCTCAATCTTGCGTATTCTATGGAAGCAGAGCAGCTGGAGATCTGCAGTGACTCTCAATTGGTAGTAAAGCAGATAGAGGAGTCCTACGAGGCGAGAGGCGAAAAAATGGTCCTTTACCTCAGAAAGGTACGAGAACTAATGAAGAAGTTTGTGCAGGTTAAGGTCAGACACGTGCCTAGAACAGAGAATGCACGAGCAGATGCATTGGCGAGGTTAGCAACTGCCTCACAAGAAGATTTGGATAGGCTAATACCAGTAGAGCACCTTCCAGAGCCTTCAGTGGGTATCGAAGAAGAGGACATACTACCAATCGAAGCTCAGCCGAGCTGGATGGACCCCATCATAGGGTACCTGCAGAGGGGGACTCTGCCAAGCGATGCCAAGGAGGCATCCAAGCTGAGGACCAGGTCAGCCAGATTTTCCTTGCTGCAAGGAAATCTGTACAAACAAGGATTCTCAACGCCTCTCCTTAAGTGTGTGGGAGATGAAGATGCTAAATACATACTAAGAGAAGTACATGAAGGGATATGTGGCAATCACATAGGAGCTCGGGCCTTGGCAGGAAAAGTACTGAGACAAGGCTATTATTGGCCAACCATGCTCAAAGATGCCATCGATTTAGTAAAAAAATGCAAGGTTTGCCAGGAACATGCCAATGTTTCCCACTGTCCACCCGAGCTGCTAACCTCGGTGGTAAGTCCATGGCCCTTCCAACAGTGGGGTTTGGATGTTCTCAACCTCCTTCCTTTTTACAGAAACCATATAGCATTCTCTTGCTACACGCTGATCTCCTCGGACTACTCCGATTCCATTTTCTGTAGAGAATTTTACGACTAAGTGATAGGCAGACGGGATTGCCTTCATAGAATTAAGGGATGGCCTTCCAAGCAAGATGTTGTATGCAGAGGGTGCATCGACTACTAGGAATTTTACGGTGGTGGTGGCTTGGCAAGGTGGGTCCCCTAGGGTGAGCACGAGTTGGATCGAGCCTAGGGGAAGCACCCGTTCCCCGGAGAATCCCAACAAGTGAGTGTTTATAGGTTCAAGTCTCTCCCTTCCTATGTTCATCTTGTCGAAGGCAGGTGCGAAAATGATATCTGCCGAGCTCCCATTATCAATTAGAACCCGATGAACGGTTCTATTAGCCACCACAGCTCGTACCACCAACGGATCATCATGAGGGTACTGGCATCCCTCTAAATCAGCATCTGAAAAAGTAATAGCGGTATCTAAGCGTGGTGCTTTGGATACAGCGTGTATTTCGAGAGCTTTTTCGGCTCTGATCCGTCGGAGGTGTGCTTTCCTGGCTGAGCTGGACTCTCCGCCTCCCGCAAACCCTCCAGATATTACTCTAATCTCTCCCAGAGGCTGCTGATGTGGTGCAGGTGCCTGCTGTTGGGGAGGTGGAGGTGGAAGAGCTCGGTTCTGGTTGTCATGAGCTACAAAACGACGTAGCTGACCTCGCTGGATCAAGAATTCGATTTCCTTCTTTAATTGAATGCAGTCATCAGTGTGGTGACCATGATCTCTGTGGTAATCGCAGTACTTCGTGGGGTCTCTCTTGGCCGGATCTGCCTTCATCCGAGGTGGCCATCTTAAGAACTTCTCGTTTTGGACCTCATACAGAACTTGTGACACAGCGGCAGTGAGTGGGGTGAACCGCTGAGGTCCGTATCTGGGCTGTAGTTCAGGCTGCATGGGGCCCAGGCGATCTCTGACATTTCCTCTTCTCTTTGGCGAGCGATCTCTATCCCTCCTTGGGGACCTTTCTCGCCCTTTTTCCTTCCTGGGACTTCGGTCCCTTCTCTTCTCTTCTTTTTCCTTCTCCTTTCGTGAAGATGTACTTCCCACTTTAGAAAGGAGTGCCTCTTCACCATTTATATACTTCTCTGCCTTGGCTAACACCTCAGTCATACTTGCTTGAGGATTCTTTGATATAGAGAACATCAGGTCCTTTGATTGCACCCCCAACCCTGCAATGAAAGCAGTTATGGTGAATTTTTCACCTGGGACGTCTACCTTTAGTGTCTCCGAGTTAAACCTTTGGACGTAAGACATCAGGTTTTCTTGAGGCCCCTGTTTCACATTCAGCAGGTGGTAGCTTGGCTTTCTGTATATCCGGGCTCCTATAAAGTGAGATACAAAAGCGATGGAGAACTCTTTAAAGGATGAGATCGAGGCTGGTGGAAGCCTATGAAACCAGGCTAGGGCGGAGCCTTTCAATGTGATGGCGAAAGCTCTGCAGCGTACAGGATCCTGATATCCATGCAACTCCATCTGGTTCTTGTAAGTGTTGAGATGATCTACGGGATCTTTCGTTCCGTCAAAGACCTCTATTTGTGGCACCCTGAACTTTGGTGGGAGAGGAAAGTGTAGCACTCCCGTGGTGAATGGGGACTCGGTTTGCTGAACCAAGACATCCATTGTAACCGGAGCCTTGCTCTTTACAGCCTCCTTCATATGGCTGAGCTCTTGTTGGATGTCTTTGAAGCGTTGCTCCCAGTGTTGTTCTCTCCTGTCTTGCGGGTAAGGGAAGAAATCGTCCCTCTCACCCCCATCGTTCTGACTTTGCACTTCCTCATTGTGGCCATTCCTAGGGGGTAGGTAAGGAGCATGCCCCTTGGTCTGGCTGCTTTCTCCTCCTTCGTTGACCTCTCTAAGGGGGTCCCAGTGTCGTTGTTCCCTATGGGGGGATTATTCTGGCCTTCTTGGGCCGGTCGTGCCTCCTGTGGGCGCTGTATGAGCTTTGATAGCTCTGCATTTTCCTTTAGCAAGCGTTGGTTGACGAGGCGAAGGGCCTCCAACTCGTTATTAATGGGGGAATTAGCCTCTTGGACGTTCCCAGGTTGTCTGCTGTTGGTGGCTTCCTACTGATCTTGCATTCGTGGTAGGTTTGTTTGACTTCTGCTCATATTTCGAGTTGTTACCATCAGTCACTGAGGAATCAGCTTATTTGTAATAGGAACAGTCGTTCCCACAGACGGCGCCAAACTGATAGTGTAAATCTGCGCGAATGAGCTATGGAACATGATTATTTGATATGAACGATCTGTGTAGAGCTAAGTACGGTGTCTGAGCTATAAGGCTCGTGCTTGATAGAGCAGGTTGATGCTTTGGGAACTGGGGAAAGGGGAGGATAACAAGATTATAGTGGTTCACCGGCCTGAGCTCGGCTAGTCCACTCTGCAATGGAGTCTCTGGCTCCTCTCTTTCTTATTGATCAAGTTGAACGTGTTACAATAGGATATTCAGGGTATTAGGGTTTCTCTCCCTCTTCAATGGGGGCTTGCCCTCCTTTTTATAGCCTCATGCTTACCTCTAATTCGAAATCACCTCATTTATTGAAGGGATCGTGCCCTATCTTCATCTATAATCTCGGGGTTACCTAAACTTCTTATGGCTGACTCCGAATGGCGAGTTCTTTGCCTTTTATCATGGGATCCTCTCCTTGGTTTTAGGAGAGGATCCTGGTTGACAACGGGTTTCTCGCCTTGGATTGGCTCAATTCCCATTACGAGGGTATCTGCTGTCATTTTGCTGCCCTCTTGTTATTTCTCAGTTCGTGTCTTCAGCTGGGAGCTCTAGTACCAGCTGGCAGAGCTCAGACCATTGCTGGATGAGCTCTGCTTACTTTACCTGAGCTCCCGAGCTGAGCTTACTATCTAAGCTCGTGTCTGGATTTACTTTAGGTATCATCACTTTTATTAGTAGTATATATGTATCCCTGTATTGTAGTACAAAAGATGACACATGTATCTATATACTATACTATTAAGAAAAATAAGCTAATGAGAAAGTTTTTTGATTTTTTATTCTACCCCACTTTAACTCTTAGACTTTTCCCTTTCTATGAGTAAAAATTTACAATTACAAGTGAAATGAATATATAATATTACCTATAGGAAGACCTTTCATATCCATAACTCCCATTTTTTCAAACAGTAGAGAAATTTTTAAATCAGTCAAATCATGACCATGATATAAGTTGAGATTTACGATGAACTTTACGAAATCAGTCAATTACAAATGTATATCTAACACATACATTTTTCTACGTTTGGAGGAGTGCTTACGCTTTTTGTTACCCCATAAGATTTGCTCATAGCGAGTGGCCCTAGTCGCAAGCTCAAAAATGTCATTAAACTACATTCCTTCGAGTTTTTTGTGGGGTTCCAATTTGAGCCCATTTTAGGAAAACATAATATACTATTTTAGGCAAGGTGAGTCTGCATAGTGCTCAACCATTTCTCTAGACCTCTAATTTTGTGAAGTCTATTGTAAATCTCAATCTTTTCGATGGTTATGATGCTATCAAGTTAAAGATCTAAAAATATCATTGAAGCGAGGAGATCAAGTGTCAAAGCAATATCATTCAAATTTCGTATGCACCTTCATATTTAGGACAAAGGTAATGACCTAGACACCTAAGATGAACCCTTAGTTATTTTAAGTTATGATGTTTATGATTAAATGGAATTGGAAGCAATTCGTGTATGGCTCTTATGTGTTTTGAAATGAAAAATATTTTCTAAACTATTTGGTGATTTGAAAACATAATTTGAGCCATTAACAAACCTCTCTTGAGCAACACCTATTAGTGCTCAAGAGACCAAATTTTTTGCTTGGTTTTAAGCTTAAAAAATTAGTATGGACCACCCTATGCTTGCTAGTCTTCGCTAAAGTGGTCTCTCTATGATTTAGGTAAGAAAATAAAAAAAACCCACGGAGTGGGAACAGAGCATGCTTTATGAGCTCGCTCGAGCAGTCCCTTGACCTTGCTCGAGTTGTCTCATGGTAGCTCGAGTGGTCTGCTCTCCCAATCAAGATTAGAACCTTGTTTTCATCCCAGTGCCAACTGCCCTCCCACCGATCGAGCGGCCGTTTGAGAATCTGAGTTTTCTTATTGACCAGGACTACTCTTATTTCAGACCTATAAATAGGGAAAGTCTTTCTCACAGCTAGGTTAAATCTCTTATGAGATTTCTAAGAGAGAAAAACTACTTTCTACTTTGAGAGCTTTCACCACTAACCTAGATCCCTATAATCCAAGGCTATCACTAGAGATTCTACCTAACCTCATGAATTGAAGTTGAAGATTTTGATGGTTTGACAAACCCATTGGTGTGAGCATACTGGGAATCGTTGGTGTGCCAATGATTGCTCGAGGTCTAGACGAACCATGCGGTGGGGAGTCCAAGTAATGCTACTTAAGACGTCGAAGAAGGAATTTTGGCGAAGAGACATAAGAAGGAAAGAAACATCTAGTCATGGTATTGCTTGAGGTATAAAACTCGAGTATTTGTATATTAACTTTGGGAGTAGTGGATTAGATTTTGGTGAACCCCAAGTGGTTCCTTGCTATTTTTCCTAAGGAGGGTTTTCTGCGTTAATAAATCACTTATGTCATTTATTGCTTCTACTTATACACTAGTGATTATTTGCACACATGCACACTATGTGTTTGTATGAATGATTGATTAACATCTTTTCATCCATAGTTGCGTTTTGGGTTTGGATATTGGAATCCCCGTGAGATTGATTTTTTAAGTGAATTAATTAAAAATTAATTGTCATCAATCGTCATAGGTAAGTTGAGTTGTGGTGATTAAATGGATTCTCATCATTAATTATTATATTTGATTGAGAAGAAGTAATTGAGGTGGAATTAGGTTTTAATTGATAATCAATTGAGCTAAAATTGAGAAACATATTCATCCCCTCTAGATAGTGTCGTGCACTTCACGTGTATAATCGTGAGGAAAGATCTAAATAGTTTCTCTCCCCTCCTAGAACAACAATTAGTATCAAAACGTGGTTGCCCTGAGTTGCACGTAGACACACCGAGTGTTTCACATTCTTAAGATCTATCATTACTACTTGTTAGCCTTGAATGGAGTCTCAAAAGGAAGGCGGTCAATTTCACGACCATCTCTCTTCGATGTGTCTAACTTTGCATAGTGGAAAGCTCGCATGAGAGTGTTTCTAAAATTTGCAGATGAGAGAGTTTGGTTGACAATGCAAGAGTGTTTTGGTTGACAATGCAAGAGTGCTGGAGCCCTCCCACCGCCACCACACAATTCGAAGTGGTGAAGCGATGGTTGAATTGAAATCCCCAAAGAGTTTGTCGAAAATCGAGATTGAATCGGCTGGGTGGAACTCTAAATGCTTGAATGTGATATTCAATGTCGTGACACCGAATGAGTTTCGAAGGATCGCTAATTGCGAAACTTCAAAAGAAGCTTGGGACATCTTTGTTGTTTCCCACGAAGGGACCACCATGATGAAGATGTCTAGATTTCAACGGTACGCCTCTCAGTTCAAGACTTTAAAGATGTAAGATGATGAAACATTTAGTGAATTTTATGCTAAACTGTACAATATTGTAAATTCATTTTTTGCATTAGGTACAAAGGCTGGCGATGTAGCCATCAAATGAAAAATCTTGAGATCTCTACCCGAGAGATTTCATGTAAATGCTACATCCTTGGAAACAAATGTCAACTTGGAGTCGATGTCGATAGAGGACCTAGTAGGTTCGATATTGAATTTCGAGATGAACCTTCTATCCCTTAAGAAAATAAAAGGCATTGCTTTAAGCTCAATGAGAGAAGAGGAAGGAAATCCAAGTCACCCTGATTAGGAGAGGATGACCTAGCCTTAATTGCAAGGAAGTTCAAAAATTACTTCAAGGCTAACAATGTGGAGTCCTCAAGGTTGAAAGGAAAGCATAGTAAACCTACTACTCCTAAGGAGAGAATAGAGAAAAGGGGATGAAGTTCTCGACATGAGGTTGAGAAAAAGGGGCAAGGCTTCCAACACTTTGAGTTTCAAGGATTTGGACACATTGCTTTGGAATGTACAAAATGATTAAAAAAATATTTTTCCAAGGAAAAGAGGAGAGCTATAAAGGCCAAGTGGAGTGATAGTAAAAGTGAGTCCACATCGAGTGATGAATCATCTTCTCAAAATGATGAAGAGAATTTCATGGCCTTTGTAAGTTCATACTTCTCTCCTCTTAAAGAAACTTCTACTAGCAATGTTGAATCAAGTCCTACCACAGAAGTATAAAACTTAGAAAAGGAAACCTCCATATGTGTGGAGGATGAAGAGTGTTTTAAGGATATACACGATGTATATGACCAATTGTAATGTACAATTCCTCAAATAATAAGAGAAAGTGCTTACCTTGAGTGAAGAAGATAAAAAAAAAGCACTTCATATGGACTTGATTAAGTCCAAAGCTCAAATATGTGGACTTGAGGAAGAGAAAAAGTCTCTCCTCGATCGAGTGAGCTTCCTAGAGAGAGAATGTCATGATCTTATTAAGTTAAAGAAGAATCTTGAGTCTAAATGTGCTAAACTTGATAAAGATCTTCATGAGTCAAATGAAATCTCTAAAAGACTTCTCCAAAGCAATGAAAAGTTTGATAAAATGTTATATATGAGAAAAAGTGTGCGTGCAAAGCGTGGTCTAGGCTACACACATGAACACACCACCAACGCTTCTTCCAAGACCGTGTTTGTGAAGGGTAAAACCAACCCATCACCCCCATAAGAAAACACAAGTTCTAAAATAGCTACAAATGATAAGGATAGGCACTCAAAGAAGGATGTTATTAAGGAGACCCAAACCAACCATGATATGTGTTATACTTGTGGAGAACATGGTCATCATAGTAGACATTGCCTGAAAAATAGGGATTCTTAAATAAGAAAATCATGCATCTAGCTAACCAATCTAAGACTTTAAACAACCAAGTGTTTTTTTTTTTTCAAGCTTTTAGAAAGGTCTAATGAGTCCAAGCATAGTCCTGCATCATTAACCCATTCTTCGACCTAACTCGAGTTTTAGGAAGGAAAAACAATATGAGTGATTAGGGAGGACTTTGAAAAACTCACCATCTCAACCAAGTTGGAGACCCCAAGTGCTTCTAGCTAGGACATGGCTACTAAGAAGTAGGAGAGGTGAGAGTATTGACCTAGGTGCTCATTAATGTCATGCATTAAACATCCTAGGGTCATACGTTGTATATATTCTTCTTTTTTTATTGTTAATTTATTTTTCTATATGAAAATCTAAAAACAATAGAAATTTTATAAACTCAAAAATAAAAGAAGTTGAAAAATCCAAAAAGAGTTTTGATTTCAAGTTTGACATTCATTTTTAGAATTTATGTTAAATTCTTTACTTGTCTTTCCTTTGATTTAGTGCATGTCTATGCATATTTTTCTTGTACATTATAATTGAAAATTTCAAAAATATTGGAAAAGAAAAAACAAAAAAAAAAAAATCTTTTATTTAGTGTAGGTCAAATGAGAGTTTGAGTGTTTCTTATTCATTCATGGTCTGTACTAAAGTACTATATTTTTTTTGTTGACTTTTTCAAATATTTTGACTTTTTTGTTAGTTAATTTTCATTTGTTGTGACAATACTCTAAGTCCTATTTATTGATGTTTTATCATATCTGAATATGAGTTGTATGTCTGATTTGTTCTTACTTATGTTATGACATGATTTAACCAGTTGGTCTTTGTTTACCTTCTTGTTGTGCTATGATTCTATGTCATGATTGTTATATATTGTCATTGGGTTGACATTTATAGCAAATAAGGAAAAAATATGTTGGATAACTTGATTCTATATCATGCTTGTCATATGTTGTCAGTGGATTGACATTTGTGAGAACAAGGTGAAAAATATTTTAGGTACTTGTGAGATGAATCGAGGAGATTTACTCTTGACTAAGTTAGATATGTTACATACGAATAAAGTGAGGGAGAGTTTGTTTATATACTCAGGGAGACTACATTTATAAACTTGGCATGAAGTAACCCATTTTATACTTGTTTATTTTACACTTAAGGGGTGTTTGGAAAAGCTTCAGTGGATTGGACTGGTTTGGATTTAAATTCCAAACCAGTCCAATGAAATCCCAATAACCGGATATAGTGTTGGATAAAAGCAAGTAGTTTTATCCAATCCTTGTTTTGGCTATTAAATTATGATATTGTGGGGTCCATGGACAACCCTACTTTTTTTTTTTTTTTTATCAAATCTCATAACTTTGACATTAATTTACAATCTTATCCTTGAATCTTATCTAAACCTATCTTATATATGGGCAGCAAATTTTGGGTTACCACTTTAATATTCACTTCAAAAGTCTAGTTAACTATTGTAAAAAAATCAAATTTTTTGCGTTCCATCGTAAACAAATTTTAAAAAGACGACGATAAATTTATCTAATTCCACCCAAAATATTATACTGAAATTAATTAACAAAAATTATGACAAATGAATGCAACAGCCGAAATTACATAAACAAACCTCGCCTTATACAAAAATACACAAAATAAAGGCATCTTGGTTCATATTCCATGCATATGGCCATATTACAAAAATACACAAAATAAGTGACAACTATGTTCATAACGATAGCGGACAAAGTTAATCATCGATGACTATAACATTCACGTGCCTAGCAGAATTGACCGACGAGCAGAAACCAACACTTTTCCCTTCATGCTGGCTTGAAGTTGCTCCATCTTGAAAATAACCCCAAAATATTCAAAGTTTGGCCATGAGTCTAGACAATAATTTGCAACAAACTGATCTTCCTACATGTGTATAAGCAACCGTTTATTTAGTGTATACCAAATATGTGTCCACAAATATAATGGTCCTAAGAAAGTTATGTAATGAACATCACTTACTTCCAAGAATATTCCTATTCATAATGGTAAGTAAACTACATAATTCATCCCTAGGACTGTCCATATTTACTTAATTCATCAAAAACAAAATAATCCAATAACTTAGTTATCACCCATAAAGGCTCTCTCAAAATAGTGTAATTCAAGTATCCATGTGCACCAACTTGTAAACAACTACATGAGATCTCAATAATACATATCAATTCAATTTAATATGGAAGAAGAGACAAAACAACCGTAAGCATTAAAAACATAATATATTTCTATGTTACTTCATCATCTAAACAAATCTCTAAACAATATCACATTGGTCAATAACAGAACTCACAATTCTTCTAACAATCAAATACAAAATACATCAACAAAAGTATAAAAAAGGTCAATTCACAAACCTCTAAAACAGTCTAAAATAAAGGAGAATACCTGAGTAGTAGGTTAAACGTCGATATGGTGAACCGTAAAACCTAACACATTAACAAAAACTGATTGAATTCAAATAGATTGAATATCTATATTCAAACCTAACACATCCAATAACATGCACTAAATATCTATATTTAGGTAGACATGAGTATGAATCGTCATTCGTTCGTGGTCTAAATGGACAAAGCACCCATATGAGAATGATGGTAAGAAACACTCATAAAAAAAGGAGCAGCACTATAATGTAAAGGGAAGAGAATATACTATTTATCTGAGAAACTATACAACAAATACATGAACCATAGACCCTTTTAAAAATCAATAACATTGCACAACAATATTCCCCTGAACCAAATTTCATATGTCAATTTCTTTATTTCAACTTCCACATGAAAATTGTTAAATGTGATTCTTGTTATACCCTCAACCAAATGAAACCCATTACCAAAACTCACTGATAACTCATAACACATGATATCATATGCAAAAACTTTGAAGATTACTCAAGCACAAGATAATATAAACCCAAATTTGTTGTAAAAGGCTAGTTCTTAAGCATATTTATAAACAGTATGATAAACAATGTATGATGTTAATCTTTCCCAATACTTTTATGGATGTTAATTAGAACAAAATGCGAAATAAAAACACAGTGAAAGAAAATATGTCAATATCTAATTTGACTTTTGCATTAATTATCCAGGAACTGAGACATACCCAGATGAGAAAAAATATGAAGCACCAAGATTTTTAGCAAATTTTAAAATAGGATCAAAAGAGAATGTGATTAGAGTTCACAGAGAGATAGAGAGAGAGTTTTCAGTTCATGAACTTCATCTAAAATCATTTTCCCTAATCCCACAACTTCACCAATACCATAATCAAGTTAAAAAATATTTACCAAGACCATCAAACATCCAAG